>CM033119.1:16610693-17282854 GCA_019321725.1 Paulownia fortunei | reverse complement strand
AAAATTCTCGAATCCAAGTTAGAAGCAATCAAGTCTAAACCACAACTACATCCAACATGAGTAAAAGGAAAAGCTTTATGTGAACTCATTCAGTGGACTATCAACCATGCTAATTCATACTTCCATCACAAATGAGGCAAAATGCAGAGTACAAAATAAAGATGTACCTCAGACATTATACTGCTTCTTCCTTCACTAGCAGCAGCCAAACTTCGCAGTGAATAAGGTATTCCAAAAGCACCATCAAGATGTCTCTCCGACAATGCTGACCTTGAGTTCGATATATGGCGACCATGATTACCAGATCCAGATGAAAGTGCCATCTCCTGTGAAGTAGCAGCAGATGAACTCGATCGTATGGCATGACTACTACTCTGACCTCCAGACTCAGTACCTGCCGAGGATAACAGAGATCTTCGAACAATTTCTGATAGTCTACGAGGGTATTGTGGACAACTTCGATTAGACCAAGTAGGTGCAGATGAATTGACCCGTGAGGTAGAGCCCCCCCGAGAAGTAGATGCAACATTTCCAGCAATACTGTTACCAGCCAAGTTCCAATTTGTAGGTTGTTGCGATGAACTTCCCATCTCACTAGCAGGAACAAACATAGGATGTTCCGAAATGCTTCTGGGAATATTTCTTGATGTAGATTCTTCATAAAGCATAGCATCTCTCTCTCCAGAAATAGCAGAAGCAGATGAACTACTAGCTCTTGAGCTAGATGCTCCACTCCACCTAGATTGAGGATTTCTACGCACAGAAGGAACATGCAAAAGAACTGACTGACCATGAAGGCTTCCATTTTCCACAGGAGGAGCTGGATTCAAGTCAAACAAACGATTACGAAGAACTAGTCTAGATGAATGCTGAGAAGACGAAACATCAGCATTTCCGGTATCAGCCTCTGTTGAAAATGGATCGCCAGGTATGTAACCTTGTGGGCGTGCGCCATTGATGCGCAAGCGGAAATTTCTGCGGGAACTTTCAGCAGTTCCTCTGGCAGTCAAAGAGAAAGGATTTGCAGAAATAGCTCCTCCATCACCAAGCCTAAGCCTTGGATTTGCCTGTTCTGACCCATTATTAATGACCAGGTTGTTTTCTGTCTGCGTCAACATACTAATGTTGCTCGCAGCAATCTGAGCAGCCGGTACAGCATGCCATGGACTTCTTTCGGCATGCTGAAAACAATTTGAACTTCCTGCTCCAGAAGACTGTCCAACATGCACTTCAAGTGCTTTTCTCTTGCATGATATGCGTCGACCATCCAAAGAACAACCTGGCCTGTCTTCACTCTCCTCCATCACGTATCCACCAGATCCAGAAGGCACGCCAAAAGAATCAGAGGAACCACCAGTAGATCGCATCTGCTCATTAGATGATCCAATAGATATGCATGAGCTAGGACGCTCAACTACCTGACAGTCATCATCCTCTTGATCTCCAAACCCAGAACTCATATTAAGATCCTGACGAAGGGCATTACAGCTAGAATTCTGCAAAAGAAATGATCCATTTGTAGTCTGATTGCCATTTGAATTGACGTCAACATTGTCCAATGAAAGAACATTAGAAGGTTCGTATTGTCGTTCTTCCAAGGTGAGAGTAGCTCCAGAGCAGTAGGTCCATGTATGTTCTGTTTTCCTTTCATTTTGATCACCTTGATGTTGTGCAGCACTGGAACTAGTTTCACCTAAACTCCACTCAGCATTCCGCCCATCATGCCTTACATGTTGCAGATATTGAATATTGGTCTCACTTGATGATATCCTGTACTCTGGCAGCCGATTTTGTGCAGAAGTCTGCATACTATTCCAGGATGTTTGGGAATCTATGCCAGCATCACTTGACGTAGAGCCATGATCAAAACTTAGATTTTCAGGCAAGGTACTGACAGAACTCCTTGGCCCTTGCATTAGGGCTAAAGTTGAATTTATTCAAATACTTGTGAACAGTTCCAATAAATGGATGGAAGAATATCAGCACTTCTGCCCTTCAGCAAATCTGCAAGCACTAAATTTCGATAGAAATTGTCATGTATTTGATACTTCAGAAGTTTATGAAAATACATTGAGCACAGTAAGTGGAAATAGCATGAACAACCAAAGAATGACAAAAAGAAAATGGTGCGTATATTAGTAGAAAACTAGCATGCAAAACCATTTCAGTCCGAAAAATCCTTATCCAAAATAGGAGATATATCATAACTGCTACAATTTACAAAAAGTCCTCTTATGAAACCTATGGTTCCTCTGCTAAAAGCTGTGTCTTACAGTTTCAAAAAGTGCCCTAGACCTTCAATTCTTATCTGTTCATCCAAGCAGATAGCCTAAGAACCAATTTGTTGTCACCATCCAAGCATTTCCTTAGAACTATGATTACTTGGAATGAGTGCATTATTATCTCGATTTCTTCATTACTTCACATCAACGTCTCATAGCCCTCAGAGCAATCATTGATTCACAAACAAGCACAGTATCATCTATTTCTCAGCCATGTAAACCAAACGTTGTATTTCAAATGCAACCAAAATGCCCATTAAACATCTCAAGCAAAATAATAAAAGAGCATTACTTGCTGCCACGGGAAATTATCATTGCCCCAACCTATCCCCACTTCGATAAAATTCTGAATTTCTAACAAAGTAAATATTTGAATGTCGAAAGCTTTAAACACTAAGAAGAGCTAGTTATTTTATATTCATATGTCCCAACAACTTAAAGCAGCAAAACTAGCACTTATGTATTTCCTAACATTCAACATCAATGAGTTTACTTTTTATGTGACATCTAAATCTTTACACCAAAGTTAAGAGAGCTAGGAGCATCACCGACACCAACCAAACAGCAACATTGTACTGAAGGTAGTAAAAACAAGGTTTGAAAGGAACAAACAAGAAAAAGAAAAAAGAAAAATTCAGTCTTGGTAAAAACTACTCGTTTTCCATTACTTCCAACATTGACAGACAGATAGACAGAAGTACCAAAAATGTTGTATTAGCTAAGTTATTGTTTTAGTAGGAGAATAACAAAGAGAACTGATGCTAGAGAAAACCTTTTTACAGTTGAAAAAATTATTGGGGAGATTAGAAAAATTCTGAAACAAATTCAATCATGAATCAACTACAAAAACATCAAACTATCTTCCTAGAAAATGATTTAAAGAAAAACAAACAGATTTGAAAGTTCTAAAGCCAGCTAAATATTTTTTTTTTTCCAAGAAACAAAGGAAAAGGAGAAAAGATACTAAACCCACCCAAAAAATGGAAAAAATAAAAACATAATCAAAGGCTGAAAGACATGGTAACACAGGACAGCGGGTAATCCCAGAAACGGAAATGGTAAAAATAACCAGAACAAAAATTGAAACAGCATCCAGGAAAAACAGCTAACATACTGGTCTAATCAAACATCAATACATATATGAAGGAATCCAAGAATTTTTACCAGCAGATGCAGCGATGGATCTAAAGTCAAGACCTGAAAATAGCAAAAACAAACCTTTTAAAAAAAAACTTTCTTCTTGCAAGGAAATAAATTGCAAAACTTAGAACAATTATCCAAAACTCCCCCAACCCACCTCTCTTTTCTTCCTTCAGACAAAGAAGAAAAGAAGGAAAAAAACACAGAAGTGAACACAAACCCCTTTAGACGGCAAAATTTAGAGATAGAAAAAAAAAAAAAAAAGAAGGTTCAAAAGGAGATGAGGAGAGATGAGATGGGAATGAAATTGGTGGGTGGTGTAGTATGAAATTGAGAGATGGGTGGAGGGATTAATGAGAACAGTAATCTTTAATTTACTCAAAAGACCTCACCAATAGACTACAGCAGGGCCACATTCACTCCACTGTGCACAGGCAAGAAAACTTCAAAAAAAAATTAAACAAATAAATAAAAAGGATAAAGTTTCCAATTTTCATCAATGCCCATAAATATTTAAAAACAAAAACAAAAACAAAAACAAAAACAAAAACAAAAAAGTCAAGCAATGAGGGATTCCTCCCAGCAGTTTCCAGTGATGGGATGGAAATGAAAATAAAGAAAAAGAAATGTGCAATAAAAAAATAAAAAAAAAAAGAAGAAGAAAAATAAAGAATACTGTGTTGTTATTATTGTGGGGGATGGCTCACCAAATGTCCCCTTTTCCTGTCAGATGTGCCCTGTTTTCAACTCTTGCTCCAAGACCGCGCCGAATGGAGAGGAAAAATGGGAGGTAAAATGAAAATGAAAACCCTTTTTTTCCTTTTTCCTTTTCCTTTCTTCTTTTCCCTTTTTAACTCTCTGGTTTTCAAAATCTTCACGCCAACCACCTGTCCCTTGTTTATGTTGTGTGCTATGCAATCACATGGATGCTTTTGTACTCTTTTTGTGTCTTAACTTCTATTAGATTTTCTATGCGTGTTTGGGGTAATCTTTAACTCTCTTCGTGGGGGTTGTTTTCTTGGGGTTTTTGAAGAGTGTTTGGCGACGGGTGGGACATTCGTCTTATTCTTTGCCTCCAATGTATTGTTACTGTTATTGGATATATACTTTTGCACCCCCTTGTTATATGTGTAATTTGAGAAATATAAGCATAAAGATGAAACAAGTTAGATGTCTTGTGCTCCAAAGTTAGATGATACGGCTAGTAGGAGTATTTGATATGTTTTAAGTATGATAAGTACTCTAAAATATTCACAATATTTATATTTATCAGTGTTCAGATGTTTGAAATGTTTGTTATATATAAATTATATTAGTAATAAATAATATAAATATATGTTATTTCTATTATATTTAAAAATAAGGAATTTTAGTAAATAAACAAAAAGAAGTTAAAAGTGCGAACAATTAAGAAAGAATGATTTTTTAATATTATTTCAATGGTTAACTTTTTGTTGTATGTGTGTGAATAAGCATATCCCACTTGTATCATATTCTAAATATTTAAGAAGTTATTGTTTCATATTGTATCATATTCAAGTATCATAAATAATTACGAATTTATAAGAATTTTGCTCCTTTACATTCACAAATGATAACAAAATTTTAAATGAATAAAAAATAACACTTTAAATGAGCCGTAAAAGCTTATGTAAAAGGGCTTCACGCTTTGTAAGAAAAGATAAAAAAACAGATAAATAAATAATTTAAGCATTTTGTGTACATTCAAATTTTATTTTTATGATGTCGAACAGCCAGCACCCCAAGCATTTTACTCATAGTCAATCTTGTTTTGTTTCTAAATATGACATTTGATACTAAATTTTAAAAAAAATATTATATTTGTCCAATCTAATTGTTCTCTTGGTATTATTAATCAGACAATTGATTATATTGTGAATGCAATATTAATTATTTTAATTAAGTTTTTTTAAAAAAACATAATATTATAATAAACAATAAAGTGCGTACTGTGATTTAAAATTTATATTAATTGATTTTTTTCAGAAAAACACAATCTAGTAAACATAATATAACACAAACTATAAAGTGAAATATTATAACAATATAACAAATTAATCGAAAGATCAAATAATTTGATTTTGTACTCTATATTCAAATTTAGGCAAATATATATTATAATAAGATAGTATTATTCTTGTTTTTCTCATCTACCTTATTCTTTAATTATCTTATTTAACTATTGTCTATCAATTGCCTAGAAGATAAAAATAACACTTATGAACCACAATTAACTATTACAAATATTTTTTTCTTCATTATATTTTTTCTTGTATTGGTAGCTATAATTGGTTAGTTTGACTTACATATTAAATTTCTTAACAAATAAGAGCATAACGATGGCTCGACTTATATGCCGATTTTTTGAAGCAAATACAAGACACGTGTTTTTACTAATATGGTCATGACTGCTTCGTCGATGATCATATCAAGATTTTAGACGACAACAAAAAACTAGTTCAATGTTTCTCTTTTACTTATGTAAGTATATAGGCCATATTAATTCTAATTTACATATCAAAATTTTAGACTAGTGTAAACCAAAATATGACACAACTTATATATTATCTTTTAAGCAAAATATAAGGAATGTAAGAACTATAAGTTATATATTATGAAAAATATTGCGAATATGTTGGTAAATGAAATTGGAATTTAAGTTAATTGACAATAAGAACTTAGTTAAAAGGATAACATATGCTGCAATAAGGGAGGATAAAAAGTAAACATTCTATAAATCTACATGTATTCGCATTTATTTCTATGCAATTTAGGGGGCTACTATCATGATATTTCTACCTATTTTTCGCTCATACTCTTTATTTGTGTTTATTAGAGAAAAAATTGAATAAAAATATTATGCTAACACTTTATTATATAAGTATGTGGGCTAGATTAACTCTGACTTGTATATCAAAACTTTAGACTAGTGTAAACCAAAATATGACATAATTTATATATTATCTTTTAAGCAAAATATAAGGAATGTAAGAACTATAAATTATATATTATGAAAAATATTGCGAATATGTTGGTAAATGAAATTGGAATTTAAGTAAATTGACAATAAGAACTTAGTTAAAAGGATAACCTATGCTACAACAAGGGAAGATAAAAAGTAAACATTCTATAAATCTACATGTATTCGCATTTATTTCTATGCAACTTAGGGGCCACTACTATGATATTTCTACTTATTTTTCGCTCATACTCTTTATTTGTGTTTATTAGAGAAAAATTAAATAAAAATATTATGCTAACACTTTATTATATAAGTATGTAAGCCAGATTAGCTCTGACTTACATATCAAAACTTTAAACTAGTGTAAACCAAAATATGAAATAACTTATATATTATCTTTTAAGCAAAATATAAGTTATCTATTATGAAAATTTTGCGAATATATTGGTAAATGAAATTGGAATTTAAGTTAATTGACAATAAGAATTTAGTTGAAAGGATAGCCTATGTTACAAAAAGGAGGATAAAAAGTAAATATTTTATAAATCTACATATATTCGCATTAATTTCTATACAACTTAGGGGCCACTGCCATAATATTTTTATTTATTTTCTGCTCATACTCTTTATTTGTGTTTATTAGTGAAAAAATTGAATAAAAACATTATGCTAACACTTTATTATGATTTTTCTTAATTATCTTATTCTTGATGTTGTCTTATTTGACTACCGTTTATAAATTGCCTAACGTATGAGAATAACATACGAGAACGGTAAAATGATCATTACAATATTTTCTTCTTCCTTTGAGAATTTTTCCTTGCATATTTAGATGGATTTGGTTATATAAACTTATGAAAATAATAATAATAATAATACATGTTTTTGAACTTATTTCTATGTCATTGAGGGGCCATTAATCCTAACCTTCCTACCTAGTCTCTACTCGATCTTGACTTGTGACAAGCAATAGAAATCTAATGCTAACATATTACTAATTTGTTTTTTCAATAATTATCTTATTCTTTGTTTTCATATTCAACTATTGATTATTATTTGTCTAAAAGATGAGAACAACATTTGCAATGCACAAATGACTATCTAACCATTTCTGTTTTTCCTTTTCTGTAATCTTCTTTTCCCTACATAAGAAGTAGTATTTGCTTAGTTTGACTCAACATAAAACTATTTACTAGGAAAATTTATTTTTCAGTAATTCAGTATATATATTTTTTTGCGGGCGCATATACCCGCCATTTATATATACACACACATCATTTATATATAAGAATTTACCAAGTTTCTTGTGCATTTTTGGTTCAACTATCATCCAAAAAAATAATTAAAACGAAATCAAAGAGTTAGGAATAAGAAACAAGGATGATAATTTTGAGTGTTCTTGATGAAAATAGAGTATGCTCATGCTATTTTAATATATTCTTCTTCTTTAACAAAGTAGGGCCTAAATAATACAATCATCACAATTTCATTGAACTAAAATACCCTACCATAAGTCCCATACCATGCACAAAAGCAATACAAAAAAAAAAATAATAATTAAAATAACTTTAGTTATGACTTAGATAAATTGTAGTAAATATGAGGGAAATATGAGGAAGGGCGAGAGGGCGAATAAGAAGAAGATGCGAGTAAGCTTAAAAAATAGATGATTAATAGGGATAATAGCTTGAGTAAAGGTAATATCCATACTCCACTATGTCATGTCCACCGAGTGGCTCTATAGTTGACAAAACTCATTTACTTAAATTAAATTATTTTTTTAATTCTAATTTTTTTACCATGATTACAAATAAGATTTTTTTTAAATAAATAGAAAAATATTAATAAACACATATGTCAGATGTAGAATCACCGGATAAACACACTCACCCGATAGACACACCGAATGTAGCATTGGGAAACCTTATGAAGAGAGTTGTTGGTTGACTTTAGTAGCTTTAGATAACCATAATTATTTCCATTAATGCTAAACAACCCATGAAATTATTCTACACAATTAGAAATATTCAAAATTCAAATAATTGAAAATTGACTCGCGAGAACACTCCTTTCCTATATATAATAGTATATACATAACATATGTATTCGGAATTTCTATTTTTTTGGAACATAAGATTTCATAAATGTCATTTATCAAAATAAAGTGTTAAAAAACAAACATGGATTTGAAATCAAAGTTTTGGCCCTTTCAAATCTTCCGCTGCAAATTGATATATTTTTTTCTTTTTACGTCATAAATAAACATTAAATTTATAAAATAATTTTTTTATATAAATATTTAATTGTGAATTACATAAAATCGTGTTGAAAGGCAAATTAAAACAAAAAAATCCAAAATATTTTATAGAGAGATATGCATTAATTAAAGCTGTATTTATTTGTGGTTTTGAAGAATTTCACAAACAAGTGGAATTCATAAATTTTCTCAACTAAATAAATATTACGTGGAGTGGAGAAATGATTTTAATATTACACCAAGGAATCCATGCACGTGAGGTATTACAACAGGACCCCACAACCCACAACTAGACTTGTTTACGAAAATATGTGGTGGTTTGTACAATCTTGACCATCTCTTTATGCACTCAACTCAATAATTACTTGGGGTCACTTCACCTCATCATTTTTCTCCAACCTCATCCGTATTTTTGCAGTAAAACAATTTTACATTTACTTGTATTTTTAAAAATGTATATCCGAAGTATAATGTATCAGATTTATAAAAAATAGATATATATTTTATTTCAAAAAATGGATTACTAGTCTATTATTTAAATATTCGATAGATAATATATCGAGTGCGACATGTATTATTCACATTGTCATCTATAAAACATATGTGTTTGTGTATAATATTTTGAATTTTTTATTTTAATTTAATATATCATTTTATATTTCACGTTAAATATATAATTAAGAAATATTTTATACACTTGACATGCATTTATAATATGGATAAGAGATAAAATATCAAATTAAAATAGATGATCGACTCTAAATATTATGGTAGAAATTAAGATCAAGTTTCTTTGTTCTTGATTTTGAATTCAAACAAAACGAAATAATTATTAAGTAATTGTTTCGCTTTCATTTCTAATGATTAGATCATGTTATTTACACACATATATATAGTCTCTTGTTAGAAAAATATTTATCTGCAGTGACTTATTTAATATATTTTAATACATTAAAAAAAGTTAAGCTAATTAATTTCCTTGGTGGTGCAAAAGTGGTGTGAAAACAAGAACAACAACTTGTTTATTCGAAAAACAAAATAAAGATGTTTGTTGCAAGTGTGTTTAATGGTCCAACTCTCCTTTTAATCGCCAGCCCTTAACGCACCCTTCACATCTCATATCATTCAGTGGGGGCATCCTTTCACCATTTGTGCCTAAAAGAATAAAAATTATTTTCACCATTTGTCCCTATATACAACGCAACCCATTGCATACACATCTACACACACACACACGTGTACGTGTGTGTATGTGCTTATATTTGCCTTGTTTTGTGTCTCTACTTTAATAGGGTAGTTTGGCTTGTTTTTTTTAGTTTTTTTTTAAGAGTTAATTATAAAAATCATTCTGAAATCTAATCTATTTATAGAAATTATTTCTCTAAATTTATAAATTACAGATATTTTCAAATTACATTCCTTTTTTTTTTATGGATATGAATATTTTCCGTAAATATGATAGCCAGTAGTGTAAATTATAAAATAGAGATAACTTTAAAGAATATTTATAATATATAAATTTAGAAGGATAATTTGTATAAATATATCAAATCTTCATAGTGAATTTTATAATTAACTATTTTTTTTTTCTCAATTGTATTGGTTTAGGTCAGGAGAACAAGGTTTGGCCCTTTGGCCAAATCTTTTTTTTCCAACTCAACAAAAAAGAAGAGATAATGATTCCCAAAAGGCAATGGGTATGCATGCAACTATTGTTATTCTGATTTTGTGAAGTTTCCAAGCTTGTTGAAGTCAGATTTGGCTGGTAATTGGAAAAACATAACTTGGCGTGACGTTGATTTTCATATGCCGACAGGGGATATTGCACAAAGCAATGCACCCTATGATTAGATGCTACTATCTTTCATCCTTCTGTTTTTAAGCCTGTGTGGGGAAAGCTGTAAAGTGGAAATTTTAGTTCGGACCCGACTTGATTAATTCAAATTAATTAGACGGGACACCAATAAATTACGTTTATTTTAATATAATAAAATATATCGATGAATAAATTATACTTATTATATGATTAGTATATTGGAGAGTGATGAATTACACATCAAATGTTTGTATTTGTTATATAAATTAGCCAAACTTGATTTGGGTAAAAGAAATTTCTGACATACAAAATACAACAAATGGGGACAAAGAAAATGATGTAAAGGTGGGTTTGGTCAATTTTTCGAAATATTGATAAAAACTAATTTTATTAAAATTGATTTAATTAAGAATCATAGTTGGATAAAAGTCACCCTTCCTTTTTTCAAAACATTGATTCCTATGTTTGGACAATCTAGAAGTAATCTTATCAAATGCTTTTCCAAATTGTAGAAGTGGTGCAAAAGTACAACTTCCTCCCTCCCAAATTTTTTTATTTGTAAATAAGAGTTGAAGTATACTTACAAAATTAACTTCAAAATAGTGAGTGAAAGTTCGTATTGTCACATTATTGTTTTACATGGAAATATATTTATAAAAATTAATAAATTCATTTTATAAAATAAAACTTTATTTTGGAACATTTACAAATAAAAAATAAACAAAACTTGTAAATTTAAGAAGAAAATAAATGAGCCAACCAATATGTCAAACAAAAGGGCTTCCTTATTTCTAATTTGCAAACCACTACTCACCTAGAATAATGGATATGAATATTTCTCACGTTACTTGAGACCTCGGGAAAATGTTAGGTGGAATCTTTTTCTCATACTGGAAAATTATTATAAATTTTCAATGTAGAATTGGTCTTTACTAACTTTTTCACCTTTGGTGCTTGTGCCCTTGGCAGGCTCTAGTTTATGTTGGGAGGGAAATGAGGTTCACACCTTTACTTAGAAGACACTCTCAAGTCTCAAGGGGTAGATTGGGAGGCTGCAAGATCTTTAATTGCAATTTTGGAATTTCATGGCCCGAAAGTTAGTTGGAAATTGGATCACTGTTTACATCACAATAAGTCATTAGGAGTGTCGAGATTTTCAACATTTCGACGCTCAAATTAGCAAGAGGTGTAAGTTAGAGAAATTGTCTTTATACCCTTAATGAACTTAACATAAATATCATAATTTAATTTGTCTGTTATCTTGTGAATTCTATGAACTTGACATATCGGGTTTTAGCTTTATTCTGGCCATAATTCGAATTGGTCTCTTAAATTTAACCTATTTGTCCTTTACGGATCACGTCCCATCAGATATCCTACTTCATTAAATATAATACCGATGCGATGTATGTTTTTAGCTTTGCATTTTTCTCTCTGACAACTAGCATTTGAAATACAAATATTTGTTTCATAACATACATGTTATCAAAGTAAATGTGATAACGATTGGCATGATGCTAACAAAGATAGATAGAAAGAAATTTCGAAAAGCCTTGGTTTTTCAATCACACAGATCTCTCCATAACTCGATCGTTATAAATTCTCTCCTCTAAAAATCGAATTATCGTGTGATTGGCTTCTGTTCGATCAAATTAAATATGGACTATACTTTTCCTTAGTACTAGTGTGTTGAGCCCACCGAGACTAGGGATGCAAAAACTAATGGGCCTACTTTCAGGCTTAAACACAGAAATGGCCCTTTCCACAACCATAGGTAGGCTTATGGGCTGGAAACTGCTTTTGCATTGTAATGGAATTAGTGCACATGAAATCATGAAAATTACTTGTGTTTATTTATTACAAGCAAGCGAAAGGTGAAGAGTACAAGTTTTAGGTGCCCAAAAACGGTATCAATTTAAATTCTCTATTGCAATTTTTTGTTGCATGTATTTTATATTATATGTGTATGTCACCTATATATTAATTTTAAATTTATATTTAAAAAATATTTTATACATTTAATGTGTATGTGTGATATATAATATAAAATGCAATACAAAATTACTAAAAAAAATATAAATTGAAATGATATGATCAGAAAAAGTCATTTAAAACTTGTCAGGATCGACGGTGCCTTATAGTGATCCCCACGTGTGTTAGGTGTGTAAACAAAGTCCACATTAGTTAGAAATAGAAAGGTTAATAATTTATAAATGTAGATAATGTCTCTATTAGTATAGAGCCTTTTAATTGAAATTCAAAAATAAAAATCATAATTGATTAGGGCCAAAGTGGATAATATTATTCTAATGAGGAAATATGTGGTGTCTATGTGTGCCCCAAACAAACGAAAAATCTATGGTTGAGCTCTATTGCTAGGCGATTGTTTCGATACTTCATGGATATGTCTGCTCTCCACATGATGAAAAAAAGTTAATTGGGATAGAACAAACTCTCAAGGTAGGCGGTGCTTCATGTAACAAAGTCTCCCTAATGAGAAAGATGTATTGTATTGTCGTTTGAGAAGAGGTCGGTTGCCTTTGTTCGATGAGATGATGCAAATAAAATTCCACATTGATTAAAAATAAGAATGATTATAGATTTATAAGTGTGGTCACTATTTTCATTGATATGAGGTTACTAATAACTTTTTGAGTGAAATTTTAAAAAAAATTACGAGAATTTATACTCGAAAAATAATATCATACCAATGAAAATATGCAGTGTCCATGAATTCACAATAATATGTACTCATAATAGCACATGAACCTTGGAGATACATTTCTTCTGATTTTCAGCATTTTTATTTTTCAGCAATAGTGAAAGAGTTGTTTCAAGCAATGTTTTTATAATCGAACTGGTGATCAAATTAGTTTTGTTAAAATTAGCGGTTCAACGGTTGAACCGGTCGACGGTCGGACCGATTTAATGAAAATTAATTATATTTTATTATTTTATTATATAAAATAATAATATAATAGATTAATTATTATGTAATATATTTTAAATATAAAAATAAATAAGTAGTTACATAAAAACACATATAACAAAATACAAAATTCAAATAATCACGTAAATATAACAAAATATCAAATTTAAACCTTTATAAAAATTAAAAATTAAAAATTAAAAAAAATAAAATAAAATCAGTCAAACTGATTAAAATGATTTTTGGGCCTAACCGGATCGAACCGACCTCCGGTTCCTGATTGGACCGGTTGAACCGATCGATCCGATCCAATCCGATTTTGACAATATTGATTTCAAGGCCAAATCAATTGCTTAAAGTACTTATTGAACCTTCAATCATTGTTTTGAAAATAAGATGAAATCAAATGATTCAATCCGGAATTAGAGATAGATCCAAGAGTATAAAATTAAATTTTCGATTTGACTGGTCAAATCAATTTGTCCCATTTTTATTTTTATTTTTATTTTTTTAAAAAATTAAATTTAATATTTTATTATATTTATGTAATTATTTGAATTTTATATTAGATAATTTTGTTAGGTAATTATTTTTTTTATATTTAAATTGTATTACATTATAATTAATCTTTTATATTATTATTTTATATAATATAATAAAAAAATATAATCAATTTTTATTAAATCGGTACAACCAACGACTAAACCGATTCAATCAGTTAAACCACTGATAAGACCAATTTATTATAAAAACAATGCTTTCAATAGTCTAATGCTGCAGAAAGCATTATGTAATTTTTTCCTGGGACAGACTAACAGCTCCTGATTAGGCAAGTAATAACAGCATTTAATTCATGCAACATGCAAGGAAAAAGGATAATTACCATTGGCTCAAATGAATTCTCCGGTTCGTTTATACAGCTGCAAATTCAAGAAAAATAAAGCAAAACCTTTTGCATGAAATGCAGTTGAACTAGGCTCGACAATGCCGGTAAAAAAATTTATTTGGTACCGTGATAGTGAATTGTAATTCTTTCGCACTCAATTTCCATGAGAGAAGAAACAGCGAAAAGGAAACAAACCACAGTTGCCCATATTGTCAAGAGGATGCAGCTACCCAGCCTTAGCTACCATCTTAGCAATCTAATTAAGCACTATAAATCTGACTTCTTGCAAACAATTAACAAAGGGTGAATTCCCAGATCAACAACTAGTCATCTGCAAGTGTTTCTTGGCATAACAAATACATTTGACTACTGTGTGAAGTATGATCTTTCGTCAAGATAAACTGCCAAAACTCTGTTCTGGTGTCAGCATGGAGAAGCTCCATCAGCGATTGATTGGAGTATGCATTCTTTCAACTATTCTATTCACAGCATCACGTGACATTACAAGCGTATCATGCAGCAGCATGCTGTAAACATTTAAACCCTGCAAACATTAAAACAGAAGAAAAACATTATCAATTGTGACGAAACAGAAAATACCAAGATCAAACCAAACCAAAAGTTGAATCGGAGAAAGGCAAATGTGACATGATTAAATAATGTAACAAATAGATTAACAATTAAAATGAGGACAACCACCGACAAACGCATGCCATTCATTAAAGCAAGGCAGGCTTCTTAGTTCCAAAGCAGAAGCACAACGGAACAATAAAAAGAAGGCAACAATTCACTGTTGTGGAAAGGCTCAAGTAAAGATAATGTGGATGATGAACTTAATAACAATCCTTTGTCATAACTATAAAATCAATCTGCTCTAAAGCAACTAAAAATAAAGCCTTATGCCATGATTATCTGAGGCTCAGAAGTACAGATATTTAAGAGAAAAAAAAATAAAGTTCTCACAATTTTAGAATTGCAGAGTGCAGACAAACTACAAGCACATTATATGGGCTGTGCATATTTGAGCCAAACTAGTTAAAACTGCACCATAGTTGTTCCGTTAGGCATGTTAATGTCAGTTAAGAACAGGTCATTATAATGATAATAACATAAGATGATGCCTAAATCTGTAACCCTCAAGTACCACCAAAATGAACCCCAAAACAGAAAAGGGATAGGAAGAAAACAGACAAGAACACAGACACGCTCGTGCACATCGTTTAAATGACAAAGAAAACACCAAAAACAGCTCCCATGCAAAAGCACCAGCATGCAGAAACTTTTGAAAATAACAAAGGAAGTTTGAGACTTACAATTGAAGGCAGTACGTTGACATAATGTAGATTCTGAGTAGCCAGCTTCAGTTTTTCATTAATTGGACCACCATCAACCAGCAGAAGTTTCTTGGCATTCTCCATTTGATGGACATAGTTCACAATGTTCTTTGTCTTGTGTGAAGGAACATCTAAATCTTCAAAAACCATAAGCTGTATATTTGGCATATTATTCTTTATTAGTTTGATAATATGATGCAAATGCGGATACGGATAAGGATAGAGTCAATATACAAAATAGAGAACCAGAACTCTCCTTGTTAGAAACTGCGACAATGGCAAGATTGGAGTGAAAAGAAGAAGATTAGATTTTGGGAAAGAAAAGTAGTAAAAGTGACGAATAAAAAGTAAAAGAAACCCAGCCACTACCAAAGTGGTAAGTATGACAATAAACACAAAACATTGAGATTATGGTCTTGTGGAGTGTGTTGAGAGTAGAGAACACCAAGAGAGCTCTTGATAATGGAGATGCATGATTTACAGGTCAACAAGCTGGTCCTTGTAGCAAATCTGAGACACCAACCCGCATGGACATAAAGTACTATTTCACTCTCCCTATAGACCTCTCATTGTGGCAATTATTACTTACATGCTCAAACAACCAAAGGAAGGAAACTGCAGCACAATCTCTCACATAACAGGGTCGTGTCAAGCCCCATATTTATATCATCACTACCCAAACAGAATCCATCCAGTTGATAAATTGACAAGCTCCATTTAGCATCATGAAGTGATTAAAGCCAGGCTCCCTATCCTGAGACCGCCAAAAAAAAAAAAAAATAAAAGGAAAGAAAGAAAGAAAGAAAGGATAGAACACCTTTCCAATTACAATATGAACTGTTGACTGCCACTAGACCCTAGCCTTACCTTTGCACTGACAGCCCCCCACCCCAACACACTCACACTCTCATATACACTTTAAGAAAACTAAAAATAGGAAAGAGAAAAAAAAAAAAAAAATAGTTTTTTTGGAGTTTGCAATTTAGAAAAGAATCCCAGTGGTCTGGGATGATTTGGCCCTCCCCTGAGTATTAAGTGAGTATTTGGGATGAAGGTGTTCATTCTGGTAAATGCATGGAATTCGTTTTCTTTTGTAAGGTGTACTGCAGAATTAGCTGAAGGACATGACACCCGAATGATGGTTGTGGCTATTGTGTTTTCCAGGGCTTTAGAAAGTTAAAAACTAAAATAATGATGGCAGATACACAATGCGCGTGAGCGGATGTAAAGAAATGGATGGAGAGGAATGGGTAGTTTTGTCTCCAAATATTGCATTGTCAACTTTGGTGAGGTTGTGGGACCTTCTGATGCGCAAACTGGACTTGTTTACTAATTAAGAGTGAGAACAACTCCCAAATCCATAATTTTTCAAAGGTGGCAACTGTGAGTGTACTAGTTACGATTGTGGATAACAGCTCCAGAATCTTTACTGTTCAGCTTTGTAAATATTCATAGGCAATCAAAGCTTGATAAGTTCGCAGTAGCCTGGCCACATTCCAAAGTCATTAGAACCGTTAACCATAAAACTAGTATTCTAACAACATGGTTAAGTGCATTCATTGCAATTTTTAATTACTCTTTCCGTAGGACTGTACTTGCCTTCCCTTCTGCTGCACGAGCTGAAAGTGCAATCTTCAGCCCTAGTCGTCGAACCTTTTTGTTTAGCTTGATAGCATGGCTCCGTGGCTTTGGACCGTGCATGGTAGCACCCCCCCTAAACTGTTGACCATGAAATATAACTGCTATACTCTTTTCGAGCCCTCTTAATGTAGAGAAAAGCAATCAAAACTAAACATGCAAAACAAACTTACTTGTGGGCCACGCAGTGTTCCATGCCTTGCTCGACCCGTACCCTTCTGCCGCCAAGGCTTTCTACCAGTCCCACTAACCTCACTAATAGTTTTGGTTGAATGGGTCCCCTGAGAAACATAGCACAGATATCATTAGTAATGCCACTCATATTATTGTAAGAAAAAAAAAAAAGGGGAAAATTTGAGGAAAAAGCAAATGGCCCAAGGTTCCCAGACACACATTAATTATTTAAAGAAAAAAATGGTTTCAGAAAGCATTTCTTTGTAGGCAAGACACAGAACTTCTATTTTGAATGGGAATGAAGCAGCAATAAGATCATGAAAATCAAGATAAGAGGATAACTGCGTGGTAACAAATGATGTCCTCTTAACAGGCTACATCAACTAACGACAGCATGACAAAGATTTATATTGTGTTCCACACACTCCCCACCCAAACGAGAGCTGCTGCAACATTTTTTTTAACTGTCAATTGACCAACAAGATAGAAAATGTCGCACCTGCTGCCGTTTAGCAAGCTGCCATCTTATGACACGATGAATAATATCCTTCCTAATCGGTACATCAAAAACATCACCAGCCAATACCATAAAGCCCTTATCTTCATCGTGAAAATTTGTAACAGGAATCACCAGGTCCTGATAGAGACCTATGACATCAATACAAAAATGAACCAAACAGTTCCACAATGATTACAGCTAACATTTGAAAAACCCACATGAGTAGTTTTGAGTGGAATTACTTTCAATTTTTAGCCATCTTTTAAATGAGAGGATCTAATAAAACAATAAAATCCATCATCTTAAAGCACAGTATAATATCAATTAAAACAATTGCAGGCTCACATTCATCAAGTGGTTTTCTCTTTTGAACTTGCAAGCAAAAAAATAAAAATAAAAATTCAAAATCAAAATTTGAAAGCATTTGTTTGCAGAAGCACTATGAAACATGGAGATAAGGTATTCAATTAGCCACACAAGCCTTCTGAGATATTAATCTTGTTTATAAAAGCTTCGCCGTTTTCCTGACTCCCTAGAATTATGATACACATATTTTCTCATTGAAAAAACTTGAAGCTTACAACATTCTATCAAATAAAGATTAAAAGATATTAATTTGAAACTCCATTACAGTTATCGCAAAATGTTGGTGGAGGTAACTAACAAGTTACACTACACATTTCTGACTTGAGAAATCTAAAGTGCAGCAAGACTTGAAGATAATTTAATAATGTTGCATAAACAAAAAGCACATACTACACCATAATTTGTGCATCAAGATTGTGAAATTGAGCCCAAGTTCCTTTTTTTTCTGAAGGCATGATGTGAAAAATGATACCAATCAATATTTTTACAGCAAGTAAGCACAAATATGAGAAACATGCTGGCAGTTCGGATTTACTTAGCAGTGCTTCTGTAATAGAATGTGTCAGTGGCTAATGTCTTGCTCAATGACATTTGTGAAAAGCAATGCCATTCCAATGGTCAGTATGCACAAGATAATTTAGTTCCAAAGGCATCATTAAGTCAATATTTGGAACGCTGAATTTGGCAAGGAGCAACAGCTTCACTTTGTTTTACTACCAAAGACTAAAGAAATGCATACTGCCATTGAAATTAAAAATTACCTATTAATCTCTTTTCAATTGAATTATTTAAGCTCCACTTAGCCACAAGTAATGAGACATCTTTAGAAATTAAGGAAATCGCTTGTATCTTCTAACATGTTATCAATTACACTAGATAAAAGACACAAACAAAAAGGACAAAATCAACAGCATGCATAACTAGAGCAATTTAACAACAAAAATGATTTCCAAAAACAGAATAGAACTATCTTCAAGAAGCACAATCTTAAGCCCTCATACCTATTTTCCGATCAGGAGTCAGCACACGTTTAGAGGACAACAAATGAGAGGGAAATGTGCCTTCACTCAAATTAGGGGTCAAAATAGTAGTAGAATACCTTCTGTTAACATCAAAAGATGCCTGATACAGATAACAAATTATTTAGGATTCAATTCCAACAGAAGAAAATAAAAACAGCAAGAAGGCAATAAATTTTTTTATTTTTTTTATCATAAATTCATGCAATTCCAAAGAACAATAACATTTAAGGTGTATTTTTAGTGCATTAGAATCTACCTGTCCAAGTACAGAAGATCGCATTGAATACGAGCTATCCCCATAACCATGTCCAAGGAATGATGCTTCAAATTTTCATAGCAAACAAAAAAAAAATTAATTTTGGGTTACCCAATATTAAAAATTGACTCTTGATCATCTAAGAAACAAACCTGAATGGAATCAACAAGAAAAGACGAAAAACACAGCACAAGATATGCATTATCATAGAGTTCTTCTTCTCAAGAAACCCCAGAATTTTTTTAAGGCTACACAGTAATAAAAAAAAAACTGATCTATACTACGATGTAAGAACTATGGATGGAATCAACAAGCTCAGAAAAATTAAACAAATAAAAATAATAGCACAATATATACATTACAATAAAGTCATTTTTTCCCAAGAAAATGAAAATTGCGAAAATGGCCTACCATTAGACACAGAGTATGGTACATATGAAAAATCGCAGGAACCAAAGGCACGCAATACTCTTCTTGAAATCGCCAAGGCCATCGCCAGTGCTCCAGGCAATAAAGGTCTCAAAAACCCGGGAATTATATTCCAGCTAAAATCAAATAAAAGTCACATGCTTCATTTCTTCATATTCATTCAGCTTCAGAAACAAAAGGAATAAAGGAAAAACAAAGTTAGATAGGTAATCGATTAGCTTAAAATGAACGTCCTGGATACTCAATTAATCAATAATTATCCTGCTATTTAGAGAAATAGCAAGAAAACTTACCAGCGAGAGAGAGACGGATCGGTTTAGGGAATATGGAGTAGAAATGGTGACTGGAGAGAGAGGTGTGTTGTTTGGGGTGGGAGGGGAGTGGGGGACGAAACCCTTCCATAAACCCTTTGACAGATGCGGGTCGGGTTCCATTAGGCAATCGATTGGGATTGAGTTTGTCAAAACTTAAAATACACCCATTAAAAAAATTTCATTTTATAATTTTAATTTTACTTTTGATAAATTCACTTGATAATTTCACTTGATTCGTTTTATAATTTTAATTTAAAAAAATTAAAAAAATATCATATATTTTTGAAATATAAAAAAATATTATTATTAAAAATGAATTAATTATTTATAAATACATATATGCATGTTTTAGTTTTTAAAAAATTAAAAAATTCAAACATGTTTTTACTTTTATATATATTTAAAGTTTATAAATTATTTATTAATTTTATATTATTATTTTAATTTATAAAAATATTATATTTATGTTTTATATGTAAGTAAACATGTAATATACATATGATGATATATGAAAATTTAAGAACTAATATGAAAACTTATAATGTCAAGGTAGAATTTTGAGATTAGATGAATGGTAGTGTACACCTACAAAACATAGCCGTCTTTAGAGGTAGATATTTCAATATTTAAATTAGTTTTTTTTTATAGTATCAAAAGTAAATAATTGAAATCTACCTAGCAAAAGACTCCTCCAAGATTTAGGCTTTAGCTCAGTTATATTAAGTGATTTTAACATGACATCATACTGATTTATAGAACACATGTCGCATTGTGGGATATCAAATATCCATATTCACAAAAATAAAATTATCCTTTATCAACACATTTTTCAAATCTATAAATATAAATCACATAAGTATTTTTATAATAAATAAAAAAATATGTAATATTTTAAACGTGTCGACTTCGAATTTAAAAACTAAAACTCGAAAACTACTCAAACTCATTTATAATTCTAAAATCGATCCTACTAAACTCCAACAAATATTGGCATTTGCAAAATCTTGAGAGAAATCCAAGACACAAAAAACATTATTCAATTTAAATTATAAATTTGAGGTGAGGAATAGGTTTTTATTTGGGATTAATTTTTCAAGCCTTCTTTCATTTTTGAATTCAGTCCCCACTTCTTATTTTCTTATTTTGTAAATTTTGTTTGAACCCTTCAGCTCCCTTAAAAGGTTTAAAATGCCCAACTTGAAAATCCAAGCTTATCCATCACTCTCATTTCCCCTTATTCCCATTTTTCTCATTTGTTCTTCTAAAGAAAAAAGTATCCCCTATAACCCCTTCTTTTCCGGTGATTGTCGCCAGGTTGCTGCAGCATCTGTTGCTCTATAGTAGAAAACCCTTTCTCTCTTTTCCATCTCCTATTTCTCTCAATGCTTGCCCTGTTTTAGGTGTGGCGCCGCCGTGGTTTGTTGAGTGAATACCTCCACCGCCGTCGATTTCACAAGCAAAGGAGGTGCTTTGCCGCCGTGGTTTGTTGAGTAAATACCTCCACCGCCGTCGGTTTCACAAGCAAAGGAGGTGCTTTGCCGCCGTGGTTTGTTGAGTAAATACCTCCACCGCCGTCGGTTTCACAAGCAAAGGAGGTGCTTTGCCGCCGTTTTCACAAGTGCACTATCTCCACCGATTAGGCACCCACATCTTTAAATTTAAGTATTTAACTTTTGAAAATCCTCGGTAAGTATTGAAAATAGCACTTCAATTTGTATTTCTGAATACTTGCATTGAGTTAATATGTACTTAAATGAAGTAATATTTGAGTTGCACTAATTTGTAGCTTGAAGAAATATTAAACCCATTAAAACCCTATATATAAACGAAACGATAACAAATTCCAGACATTTGATGCTTTCCACCCTAAAATTATAGAAATGGCAGAATGCACCCTCCAATTATAAAACTTTTGGCACTTTGCACCCGTAGCAAAATTCCGGCTTAAATTACGGACGAAAAATCATTTTAGCCGGATTCTCAGGGACAAATTGGTCATTTTATGTTTAGGTTAAGCACCAAATTTAACGACCTTATGTTTTCATTTATTTCCATATTATATTCAGATTTTGCACCAAATTAACAATCATATGCTCTTATTCATGTCTATATTTTTTGCCTTAGATTTTGATAGATTTTTGTCCTTTTTTTCAGATTTTTACCCACCAAAATTTATTTTTAGATTTCAAATTGGAGTGTTCATAGAAAAATAAGAAAATAATATTTAAGAAAAGAAGAAAGTATTATAAAATGTTTTAATCTTTGAACTATCGTGAGCCAACTAAATTAACTCCTCAAACCACTGAATCAAGAAGTAGAAACAACCAATTTCTAGTTCAATCACAAAAGTCAATAAATTTCAACAAAATTTTAATAAAAAATTCAAATACACAATTCAAATATACTCACATGATTCAAGAACAGAGAAATTCCACAGTTATAGAATATTGAAAGGGTTCCAGGTGAAAAAGTCAATAAAACCTTCTTTTTCTCCAGGCACAACAACCCTACCACCACCCCTCTCTTTCTCTCTCTCTCCATATATACATATATATACACACTCACGCACAGGGGAAAAAAAACTGAACTAAAAAAGAAAAGGAACGCCTTGTGATAAAGTTAGCATTGAATAAAATTTCGAGTCAAATTAGTTGACATTTGATTGTGTAAAGTATATTGTATAATATTTTTTATTTTTTATTTTTTAATATTTATTTTTCTTTCACAAATAAAAAACCTCATATTGAAATTAGATTAATTCATATGCTTATGCTTGACCTACACATGCATACTTTACATTATATAAATGTTTATACATTTATAATATCAACTAATTAATTTAAATTATAATATTTACTTAATAAAAAACTTTATATAAAATAGTAGTAATATAAATTTATTTGCCATATTCTTTTAAAACTTTAATGTGTCTTTTCTATACTATTGAAATTATATTTTTGTTGTTTATTTTTTGATTTAATTAAAGTTTAATTTATTTAATAAAGTTAGTGTTAAATAAAATACAGTGTTAAATAATTAATATTTAATTATAGAGAGGACAAAATATTATATAATTTATAAGAAAGGAGATAAAGTGAATTTAACTTTTTATATAACTTAAGGGTATTTTTGTCTATCAATATAAATTTTATTGTTTTAGGGGGTGATTGATGCAAAAACAATAATACAAGGAGGTAAAATGAATTTAACCCTATTTTCAATTGTAGATGTTTTATCACTATTATTTTATTGTAATTAGCGGGAGATATTTTTAAGTGTAGATATCTTATCAATGTTGTATTGTTGTAGTTAGTGGTGATAGTAGAATATATGATTGTTCAATTGAAATAATGATTAATAAGTATTTTAGGGGAATAAAAACGTGTTTCTCCAAATCCTTAGGCTTTGTTTGTTGTTTTTCGATATATTTTGGATAGTGAGATTAGAGAATGTGGAGAATGAAAATGTGTTGGGATGTTTTATTAGAAAAAAATAATATAATTTATTTTTGGAGATATTTTCAACTGTAGAGATATCTTATTAAAATTGTTTTGTTGTAATTTGTGGGGGTATAATAAGATATATAATTCTTTAATTTAAATAATAATTGATAAGTATTTTAGAAAAATAAATACGTATTTTCTTGAAATGTTAATTCCAAACATATTTTTCATTCCAGGAGAAGTAAAATATTTTCTCAAAATAACACCAAACAAGGCCTTATTCCACAAACACGTCTCCCCCTTGGGAGAATTTTTTTTTTTGAGAAATAAAACCAAACAAAGCCTTAAATTCTTTTTAATGTAGAGATATGATTTAAATCATACTTGTTCTTAAATCTATGTACGTCGAGGACTCTCTTTTGTTGAAAATTTCTAATTCTTATTTTTTTAATAATATTTTAGAATAAATTTCTATTTTTTTAAAATAGACTTTTTTACAAAGATATCTTATTATTTAAATTATTTATTATAACAGTCTATAATAATATCGGCTAATACATATCGATTTGAAAAAATCGAACCGTATTTATTATATTTGAGTTGATGTTGTGTATATTAGAATATGCTACTCATTTCTAGAAGGATATCAATTTATCTCAAGAATTCTAGAAAGTAAGTAGTGTTAAAATTTGTGGTATAAAAAAAGTTTAGTGAAAAAAGAAAGAAAAAATATAAAACTATATTATTAAGCACGCAGGACCGACATTCTACTTCTATAAATAGGGAAGTGTGGTTGCAATTGTATGTGCAAGAATAAATAAAAAGCAAAAAATAAACTATCATTTCACAAAAGCCTATTATCTTTTTAAGCCTTAGCCCCTTTCAATACTCCTACCTTTCAATCAATTCTCAAAGTGGCAGCCTATCTTATCCCATCATTTGTTTATAAAATATATTAGCCCATCAATATTAGCTTACTATATCACACTAACTAAAAACACATATTCTCACTTTAATCATATTTTCTCTAGATATAAAATCTATACAAAATAAATATTCCATAATATAATACTATCAGTGGTATCATATCTATGTTTGAATACTACTAGATGTTGCTATGATCGATACATTTCACTCATTTATTTCAATTCCAGTTTTTCGTGGTGAAAAATATGATTTTTGGTCTATTAAAATAATGACCTATTTTTGTGCTCAAGATTTGTGAGATATCGTCATTAATTGATATACTTTTTTCGATGATATTTTCACATTATCTACTGTAAAAAAAAAAGAAATTAAAAGAGAATCAACAAAAGGATTCTCAAGCACTCATTTCTCTTCAAATGAGCTTGGCGGACGAATATTTTCTAAGGATAATGGAAGCCAAAACTGCTAAAGCAGCATGGGATAAGTTGCATGAAGAGTTTTCAAGGTAACGAAAAGCTACGCGTCACTAGACTTCAAACTTTGATAAGGAAGTTTGAAATTTAAAAATTAAAGATTTTGAGAATGCTAACGATTACTACTCAAGAGTAAATGAAATAGTTAATCTATTAAAAGTCTATACAGAGGATGTTCCTGAAAGTAAAGTTGTTGCAAAAATTTTAATTACCAACACCCGAGAAATAAGATCTTATTATTGTAGGTATTGAAGAGTAATTTTTTTTTGACAAATTAACAACTACATAAAATGCCTTTCAATCCAAAATCAAAGAAAAGTGGAAGAAAATTTAATGAACAAAAACAAACAAATAACAGTGGCAAGTTTTCTCCATGTGGTATTTGTAAAAGAAAAAATCATTTGGAAAAAGACTGTTGATTTAAAGGAAAACCACAATGCCAAAAATGTAAAAGATTTGGACACGTAGAAAAATCTTATCGTTCAAAACAAAATCACCAAGCCAATTTCTCCAAAAAGACAGACTCGTAGAATAACTTTTTCTATGTCTGCCTGGTCGGTTGTCGTAAACCTAACAAATTTAAATCTTACTCTTCAATAAATGTTTAACGAGTATAGAGCGAGTAAGAGTCGATCCCACGAAGATCAAAACTAATTGATTTACTATCGACTCAACTAATTAAGAATTTTAATTTTAAAATTACTAATTTAAAACTAAGATTTTAACAAGCAAACTCTAGAAATAAACAACAAACATTTGGGGGGGGATTGAGTTGATTAACTAGTTATAGAAATTAAAACTAATTAAAATATAAATAAATCAAAATCAAAACAACAATCAACAATCGATTAAAGTAGGTTGAGGTTTCATTCACCACCACTAAACAATGAGTTTTAGTTTTATATCAATATTATGAACAATTTGCCAATGAAATTATCAACCGTAGGTAATAACAAGCTCTACTACCCCAATCTTTTCTTAGTTTCTCGTTAGATAGAACAAGCTCTCTATTTAATTCTCTACCCACCAAATAACCTAGAACAAGCTCTCTAGATTTAATCCAATGGATGCATTAAAATAAGAAAGATAGATTGATTTAAGCAACAACCACATAAGCTCGGGTCATTTAACTTATGTTATGGTTTCCATTGCATTTAATAAAAATATCCCATAATCATTAATCACAATTTACTACATATGATTAAAAATTTAAGACAATTACGGATCTAAAATCTCTAATCTAGTTGTAGGGAATTTTCAAACCCGATTTGATTGCGCACCCAAACAAAGCAAGAAAGTTCGATGAAAATGTTGCTTATAATTGGGAGACAGAGCAAGTTGAAAGGAAAAATATCAGCATGTCTGCAGTAGCACAACAATAAGAAGAAAGCAACAACCACTAGCAAGAGGCGCCAAAACGATCAATAATTGGAGGACCTAACACATCTCCAGATTCAACACCAAGGAAGATTAGATTCCTTACAAAGATCTACTAGACATACAACTCGATGATCATAGATCTAAATAGCTATGAAGCAGCTTCTAAACATGAAGTTTGGAGGAAAGCTATGGAAGATAAAATAATGATGATCGAAAAGAATGAGATATGGGAGCTCACAGACCTTCTAAAAGATAAAGAAGCCATAGGAGTTAAGTGTGTCTACAAGATAAAACTTAACTCTGATAGATAAATACAAAAACTTAAAACAAGACTTATAGTGAAAGAATACTCGCAATAATTCGGGATCGACTACAATGACACATTTGCTCCAGTAGCCCCGACTTGACACAATATGGGCACTAATCGCACTAATTGCATAGAAAAAGTGGAAGATATTTCAGTTAGATGTGAAGTCAACATTCCTACATGGTTACCTTAAAAAATAAATCTGTATTGAACAACATCAAGGGTTTGTGCTACAAGGACAAGAAGACAAAGTTCTTAGACTAAAGAAAGCACATTATGGGTTAAAATAAGCCCCATGAGCCTGGTATAGCAGAATCGACAACTACTTCATTGAGCTTGGATTTAGGAGGAGCAAAAGTGAGCTAACACTACACATTAAGACCAAAGGTATGAACTACAAACTTATTGTCTCTTTATATGTTGATGATCTTATATATACATAAAACAATGAGAACAAGATTGAGGAGTTCAAAGAAGACATAATGTCTTATTTGAGATGACTGATCAGGGGTTGATGCACTATTTTCTCGGAATTGAGATTACTTAAAGAGAAGATGGAATCTTTATATCTAAAAAAAAAAACATAGAAAGTCTATTACAAATGTTCAAGGTGAAAGGTTGCAAGATAGTAGCAACTTTATTTGATAGCAATAAAGCACTCAAGAAGGAAGATGCCTCACCAAAGGCAGATAGCTCACAATTTCAAAGTTTGATCAGAAGCCTACTTTATCTAATAACTACTCGACCAGAAATTATTTACGCAACCAGCCTACTATCAAGATTTATGTAGAATCCAAGTTCATTATGGAGCAACAAAATGAGCACTCCGATACTTACAATGAATAAAGAATTATGGCATATAATATGGATCCATGCCTGACTTCAGATTAATAAGATATAAAACCCATATAAAATAAATATTCCATAATCTAATATGATCAGTATATAGGGATAGGCAACCATTTTTGACTTATTGAGTTCTGATATGACCCAATCAAATTATGTCCGATCATATTGATTTTTTTTTAACTTTCTGCTAAAATTTCGTGTTAGAATCACTAAGAGCTATAGTATTAGATGAGTTGAATAATATATTAATGTTGTCATGCTGCTTAAAGTTCTTACAAAGTTTTGAAATATCTTTTCTCCTTCTAGTTTCTTTGTTGCCCAACTTACATCCTCCCATGCACAATTTTTTTCAATTTTTTTCACAACCACATTTTTGAGGTCCTGACTAAATCCATGCATAATTAATAGTTTTCAATTCTTTTTTTTATAATATAGGTTTCAGGCTTCGCCCGACTAATTTTAGGTGATGACGGTCTGCCCTCCTAGTTCACCCTCCGAGTAAATCGGATACAGTCACATCTTATATACAATTGAAGCAGAACCTTCAGATTAAGGTCAATCCTCCTAACAGATCCTCTTTTATGTTGTGCAGTAGAAACCTTCGGAGGGACAACATAGACGCACCAAGGCCTGTGCATCCATCAAGATTCAAACTCCGATACTTTTTATTAGCCTCTAACCATCTTATCGCTGCGCTATGCCTGTGGGGCAATCATTTTCAATTATTGAACACGCATTTAGAGAATTAAGGATGTTATTTTCTTAAGAGTAGGAGAATTCGTGGTCATAAATGATGATGTCTGAGAATGTTCTACTATTCCTGATGTGTATGCAGATTACAGTAATACTTGATAGACCTATTTTAATGCTTTTACCAACTTTACTTATTAATCAAATTTATTTGTTGTAATAATTGTACAGTTTGTTACAATAAATAAATCACAGTAAAGTAATTGACACACAAAATTTTTACGTGTTTTAGGTACAAATATACTCTACATGCACGAGGCCACCACTTGCAATGAACACTTCACTAATTCAGATTATAGTTATAATAATATAACTTATTCAAAATATAAAAATTCCCTCTTTACTAATGACACTGTTTTTGAACAAATCAATTAGTGAAATTTCAACTAGATACCCTCGACTTTTAAGTTTGCACTGTTGAACTCCGTTTAATGCTGAAATCCTTCAGACGACAGATCGACCTTTTCCTAAAGATCTTCAAATTCTTCTCCTAAAGAATTGCACCAATCTCTCGAAAGGCTCACCATCTTCTCCTGAAGAGTGAATTGTACGAAAGGGTACTTGCTTAAAGCTCAAATATTGATTTAACGTTCAAAAGCCTTAATCAATCTTCTTGCTTCAAGTCTTTTTATACAACATCTATATTATCTCCATTCATCACACTAAAGTGTCTAGATATGTTGTTTTTGGACTTCCATAATCTTCAAAGATCCTTTCCATATCAAGAAGATCTTTCCTTATCTTCATTGTATCAATTTAAATCCCATAAGATATCTTTTTGAATATCTCTAATCAATGTCTTGGAAATATCTTTTCATACTTATCAAATCTACACATAACCAATAAAAGTTATTAGATATATTATCAATAAAATCGGTAGCTATAAGATTGCAATTGGTAAATGACTTTTCATAACTTACAATTCTAAAATATGCAATAAACTTAGGGTTTTCAACAACACCAATTTTAGACTTAACAATCTTCTCTATTGGCATTGTTTGGTCAAAACCCAACAACCCTTCCTGAATATATCAAATCTGTAAAAACTGTTAATCAGTCAAAATTTGTTGAAACAACTACGTGACTGTTGCAACAGTAACAAAACTTCCTCTGCAGATGAGATAGAGATATTCAAAAGACCAAAAATAGAATGTACTGAATGTAAACCAGAGTTCAAATCACATAAAAAATATTAATAGATAAATATTCAGTGGAAGCAGTTAAAGCCAAATAAATACTTCAGCACATCCCCAACAAACAAGAAATCATTTAGTCATCAACATTAGAGTCATCATCCTCTCTAGTAGCTGGTTCCTCTACTTCAGTATCATTACCAGATTGTTTCTTTTCAGCATCATCCTCATTAGGTGTTGCAGCAGCAGAAGTTCCAGCAATAGATTCAGTTGTTGCAGCAGCATAAGTTCCAACAGTATCTACTCCCTATTTTTAACCAAACTTTGGTAAAGCAGGACTAGCATTATCCTTATCACTGTCAGAGGTTAGATTAGGTGCTTTCAAGGCATCCAACAGCTCTTTGATCTTTTTCTATTTGAGGGAAAAAAGCGTTTCAAGGGCCGTACATCTTTCAAATCCAATTCAAGATAAGCTTGAAAAAGTTTCTCAAGCTTGGAAGTATTTCCTCTAGTACGAGCAGAATAGACTGGAGCCTTCACTTTGTCGTTCTGCTTCAAATCATCCACATGGTGTTCATCAAGCAGCTTGTTGGAAATGGTGATTTTTTTCTTAAAGACTAGAGTATCTTATTAGACTATGATCGATTGTCGTAGGCCTACCAAATTTAGACCTTACTTTAATAAATATTTAACAAGTATAGAGCAAGTAAGAGTCGATCCCACGAGGATCAAGGCTAATTGATTTACTATCGACTCAACTAACTAAGAATTTTAACTTAAAACCAAGACTTCAACAAGCAAACTCTAAAAATAAACAACAAATATTTTGGGGGGGATTGAGTTGATTAACTAAGTTGCAGAAACTAAAACTAATTAAAATTCAAAGCAATGAAAATTAAATCAAGAAGCAACAAGTGATTAAAGTAGGTTGAGGTTTCATTCGCCACCACTAGACAATGAGTTCTAATTTCATATCAATATTATGAACAATTTGCCAATGAAATTATCAACCTTAGGTAATAACAAGCTCTACTACCCCAATCTTTCCTTAGTTTCTCGTTAGATAGAACAAGCTCTCTATCCAATTCTCTACCCACCAAACAACTTAGAACAAGCTCTCTAGATTTAATCCAATGGATGCATTAAAATAAGAAAGATAGATTGATCTAAGCAACAACCACACAAACTCGGGTCATTTAACTTAGGTTATGTTGTCCATTGCAATTAACAAAAATATCCCATAATCATTAATCATAATTTACTACACATGATTAGAAATTCAAGACAATTACAAATCTAAAATCTCTAATCTAGTTGTAGGAAATTCTCAAATCCGATTTGGTTGCGCACCCAAACAAAGCAAGAAAATACCCATAAGACATTAAGTATAGAAAAACATAAACAACCTCAATTGAGAAATTGATCAATAATATCAAACATTCAATTACAAAAACTCATGTCTAGGGTTTTGAAATCGACCTCAACCAATAAGGAAATTTAGCATAACATGATAAGAAATGACAAGAGAATAAAAATTAGCAACATTGAAAATCAAAGAAACTTATTGGTTAAAGAAGATAGTTGAGGTTGATGGTTGATTATTGATGTCTCCTCCTCCAAGCCTCTTCCACTTTTTTCTTCCTTGAACCTCCAAAAACCCCAAGAGTGCTTTCAAAATGTGAATGAATGTAGAGAGTGAGTGAATATGAAAATTAATCTTTGTGTTGAGATGATAGTGCCCTTTTATAAAGTGTGAGATGGTGATGTGATTTGCTGTAAAGTGTGTAAGATGTGTTGTGTAAAGTGGGGAAGGTGTGTTGTGCATTTGGTGTAAAGTGAGTAATGTGTGTGGTATGATATATGTATCTAGTGTATATATATCACAAACATGTGCCAAAAGGTGTAAAAGATTGCCACTTGCCACTTGCCACCATTCGAACCAAAAACATTAGTTTTGTCACATGGATAGCACCTAGGCGCTATAATATGGCGCCTAGGTGCCATATTTCTCGAAGAGGACAGTAAGCATGGCGCTTAGGCGCCGAAAACAGGGCGCCTAGGCGCCGATGCTACTATTTTTTTCTTCTCCAAAACGGCTATCTGACACTGTGTATCCCCTTTAAACTTATTTTTGACCTCTTTATAAGCTGAATTGGTCTTTGGTGTCTTCATAAGAATTGTAGCTCTATATGTTAGTATCTTTAGACACTTGAATAAGATCAATATCACATTTGTAGAGAGAGTTATTCCAGATATACAAAGACTGCCATATCTGGAAGTTTCACTGCATGTTTAACTCTTAAACCGAATTTTATTCTTTGAAATCAATTGAATTGGAAATCATTGAAAACACCAAAGTTGTAGATACATCGCTTATCTTTCCAATAAGATAAGAATCAGGTCAATTGAGCTTTGGATCAGACTTTTATGCCCAAAATACAAACACTGCCGCAGTGGTACCTGTCAATCTAGCCCAAGAATGATTCTTTCAACTTCGTTTTGGCTCATTTTCGATCTTTTCATTCTCAAACTCCTATCACATACAAAACATTAATAAAAACCTATTATTAACAAGAACAAAACAAAGAAGACATAGAAGAATTGATACAAATAAATATAAAAATATGCACTTATCAAATTCCCCCACATTTAACCTTTGCTCGTCCTCGAGCAAACCTAAAACAAGACATAAACACAAACTAAGCTAATCCACTTTCGTAGGAAATCACGATTGCATTTAACATATGCAACAAGCCTTTAAACCCCTAAGTGGACCATAGAGGACGAGTTGTAGTCTCGTGAGGGCTTCCAGTGGTGATACCCACAAACACATATGTCCTTTAACTTCCAAAGATTAATTTTCAGGGAGCAATGAAGTAATATGATAATGAAATCAAACAAGTATTGAATTTAACCCTTAGTCATTCAAAAGTCAATAAATTTCCATAATAATCATACTCAAGTATGTGTATGAATAGCCATTGTCAATAGTGATGAAACCATACATGATTCAAACAAGTGAATTCCCATACAACCTCACAAAATCTATCACCTAGTTTCCAATGAAAGAGTCGAACATCATAGGCTCTTACTTTAGCACATATCTCCACTACACCGAAGGCACCATATGAAATCAAAAGGTTTTAAACAATGGTTGTAATGGGCCAAAGGGTAGTGTGTGGCATAAGAAAGAAATGGATAGGATGCAACAAAAATTCTAAAAACTTCATGAAATGAGAGATATAAATTTCATCAAGGAATGATTCTCATAATTCACAAGTTTCAACATTGGGGCCTCATATCATTGTGTTGGACCCTTCTTTATCATTCTCATCAACTTTGCATTATCCATTTGTAGTTGCAGCTCACAATAATTTATTTATTTATTTATTTATTTTTTTGCAACTTTTTTCCTTCTTTTCTTTCTTTTTTTGTTTAGCTCCCCCACACTTATTTTCTATTTCAACCTAAATTTCTTTTGCAAGCTCACCTTATCATTGAAGTGTCTCTCAAGTTCTAATTCATTTTTAGAACAAGGGTAGGATAATAATGTATTTAGGCTAGGTAAGAAGATATGGTTATCAATGAAATAACTTATTCAATAAAAGGCTCAAAGTGACTCATTATGGGAGATATTCTTCTTGGAACATCACAAGAGGAACAAGTTGATTTGGCCATGGTGCTAGAAAGCCTAGTGCCTTAATCATTTTTCAAGTAATGCTCAATCAGTTGTTCGCCTCGATAGACCTCCGAAAGAGTTCTAATATTCAACTTCCACATGTCGAAACCTAAGTGATAATTAAAGTGAGGGTATAAGAACTACCTATTTTTAACATGTTTGTTTCCATACCAAAGAACATAACTATTTGTGCAAAAATAGTTGAGTATGATCATCACAAAAAATAAATCAACCAAAAAATAACATCAAGGTCTAAAACAACACCTATCGTCAAACAAACCATGTCATTCATGCTCAATTCTCATCATAGAATTTGGAAAAAGATTTAGGACTCAAAAATTAAAAAATTAAAAAAAATGTAAGTCTAAATCCTTCCCCCCACACTTAATTCTTACATTGTCCTCAATGTAAGCCTAAGCTACTAAAATAAAGAATTAAATACAATAGGGTTGGATTATTCACAAACAAAGCAAAATAAAAGAGCTATATAAAATAAAATAGATAGAAAGAAAAGAGAATAAGAGTTAGAGAAATCAAATCTGTGGTTGTAAGCTCTCAATGACTTCTTTTCCATCTGTTGGGTTGCCTCCCAATAAACGTTTAGTTTAACATCCTCAGACCGACATCGCCTTTTTTTTTTTTACTGATCAACATATGCTAACATTGCAATCGTCCATCCAATCACCGTCTTATGATTTCGAAACACCTAAAAAAGTTTGTCTTTTAGTACTTGAGTGAGGTCTTTAGCAATGCGAACTAATATTATTTCTTTCTCACTCAAGTAGACATATTTGAGATGGTTCAGAATTGGTTTAAGCTCCATTGTAGGTGTTTTTTCATCCCCTCTCAACTTTCATTGGTTGGTGCATAGCTCCTTGAAAAGTTTGGTATAGCGAGGCATTTGCTTGGTGACATCAAGAAGAAAGATGTTTACCTCCACTTTTCGAAAACTTTCAAGGATCTCTTTTTCCTGCTCATCCTTTTTAGACTTTGCTAACCTGCTAGGAAAAGGTGGAGGTGTGACACAAGTATGAGATGGAGGTTTAAGAGTAGTTACCGACTTTGGATTCTCATTGATTATGAGTGGTAGATGAGTAGAAAAGTGAGAATCATTTAAGGAAAAAATGGTAATGCTTGTCTCGCCATTCTCAACCTCCTTGGATACTCCTTTTGTTAGCAAGCTAGGAAACTTCAATTGCTTCTCGAATTCAAGAGTCATGGCACTTTCATCTTTCTTAGGATTCTCCACGGATCGGGAAGGTAACTTGCCCCATTCTTGAATTTCCAATTGGTTTAAGCTAGTGGCTATTTGCGCTACTTGATTCTCAATATGTTGGATATGAGTTTGTGTGGTTTGTTGAAATTGCGTATTGTTGATAGCAAGTGCTTTCATGAGATCCTCTAAGGATGTGTCTGATTGTTGTGGAGATTGGAAAGGTGGTTGTACATTTGATTGGAGAAAACTCGGTAGTTGGTTTGACATTTGAAATGGATTGGGTTGGTTCCTATATCTTAAATTTGGGTAATCATTCCATCATTCATTATAAGTATTGAATAATGGATTATAACTTTGTCTTGGTTGACCAGGAAAACCACCAATCACATTTGCTTGCTCCATAGAACCTTCTTGTAGGGATGAACACATATTTGTGGCATGTCCTACCATGCAACATACTCCACATACTTTGATTTGTTGCCCTGCAACCATTTCATGCACTAAAGAGGTGAGATGCGAGAGATTTTGTTCAATAAGTGATGTGCGTACCTCATTGCCACTTTTAGGTGGCGACTGTAAATCATTGTGGGTGATGAATTCTTGATAATATAAAGCCATATTAACAATTAGAAAACAAAATAAATTAAACTAAGTAAAGTAAAACAAAAAATAAAAATGATAATGAATCAATTAGACGCTTGATCCCCGGCAACGGCGCTAAAAACTTGATCGGTTGTCGTAGGCCTACCAAATTTAAACCTTACTTTAATAAATATTTAACGAGTATATAGCAAGTAAGAGTCGATCCCACGAGGATCAAGGCTAATTGATTTACTATCGACTCAACTAACTAAGAATTTTAACTTAAAACCAAAATTTCAACAAGCAAACTCTAGAAATAAACAACAAATATTTTGGGGGGGATTGAGTTGATTAACTAAGTTGCAGAAACTAAAACTAATTAAAATTCAAAGCAATGAAAATTAAATCAAGAAGCAACATGTGATTAAAGTAGGTTGAGGTTTCATTTGCCACCACTAGACAATGAGTTCTAATTTCATATCAATATTATGAACAATTTGCCAATGAAATTATCAACCTTAGGTAATAACAAGCTCTACTACTCCAATCTTTCCTTAGTTTCTCGTTAGATAGAACAAGCTCTCTATCTAATTCTCTACCCACCAAACAACTTAGAACAAGCTCTCTAGATTTAATCCAATGGATGTATTAAAATAAGAAAGATAGATTGATCTAAGCAACAACCACACAAGCTCGGGTCATTTAACTTAGGTTATGTTGTCCATTGCAATTAACAAAAATATCCCATAATCATTAATCATAATTTACTACACATGATTAGAAATTCAAGACAATTACAAATCTAAAATCTCTAATCTAGTTGTAGGAAATTCTCAAATCCGATTTGGTTGCGCACCCAAACAAAGTAAGAAAATACCCATAAGACATTAAGTATAGAAAAACATAAACAACCTCAATTGAGAAATTGATCAATAATATCAAACATTCAATTACAAAAACTCATGTCTAGGGTTTTGAAATCGACCTCAACCAATAAGGAAATTTAGCATAACATGATAAGAAATGACAAGAGAATAAAAATTAGCAACATTGGAAATCAAAGAAACTTATTGGTTAAAGAAGATAGTTGAGGTTGATGGTTGATTATTGATGTCTCCTCCTCCAAGCCTCTTCCACTTTTTTCTTCCTTGAACCTCCAAAAACCCCAAGAGTGCTTTCAAAATGTGAATGAATGTAGAGAGTGAGTGAATATGAAAATTAATCTTTGTGTTGAGATGATAGTGCCCTTTTATAAAGTGTGAGATGGTGATGTGATTTGCTGTAAAGTGTGTAAGATGTGTTGTGTAAAGTGGGGAAGGTGTGTTGTGCATTTGGTGTAAAGTGAGTAATGTGTGTGGTATGATATATGTATCTAGTGTATACATATCACAAATATGTGCCAAAAGGTGTAAAGGATTGCCACTTGCCACCATTCAAACCAAAAGCATCAGTTTTGTTACATGGATAGCACCTAGGCGCTATAATATGGCGCCTAAGCGCCATATTTCTCGAAGAGGACAGTAAGCACGGCGCTTAGGCACCGAAAACAGGGCGCCTAGGCGCCGATGCTACTGTTTTCTTTTTCTCCAAAATGGCTATCTGACACTATGTATCCCCTTTAAACTTATTTTTGACCTATTTATAAGCTGAATTGGCCTTTGGTGTCTTCATAAGAATTGTAGCTCTATATGTTAGTATCTTTAGACACTTGAATAAGATCAATATCACATTTGTAGAGAGAGTTATTCCAGATATACAAAAACTGCCATATCTGGAAGTTTCAGTGCATGTTTAACTCTTAAACCGAATTTTATTCTTTGAAATCAATTGAATTGGAAATCATTAAAAACACCAAAGTTGTAGATACATCACTTCTCTTTCCAATAAGATAAGAATCAAGTCAATTGACCTTTAGATCAGACTTTTATGCCCAAAATACAAATACTGCCACAGTGGTATCGTGTCAATTTGGCCAAGAATGATTCTTTCAACTTCGTTTTGGCTCATTTTTTATATTTTCATTCTCAAACTCCTGTCACACACAAAACATTAATAAAAATATATTATTAACAAGAACAAAACAAAGAAGACATAGAAGAATTGATACAAATAAATATAAAAATATGCACTTATCAGACTACTTCTTGTATCCTTAAGAAATCAACAACCTCTAAATCAAAGACGAAAAAGGCAAAACACCATAGCTAGAGGTATTTTCAGCTTGCTTGACCATAATATCAAAAATAACCTTCCCAATATTCAGTGGATGACAAGTCCTAATATAGAATAAAACTGTAGCTTGATCCTTGTTGATTGCTGTTGAATTTGCAGTAGGAGTCTAATTTGTGATTCCTATCTTATGAAGAATAACGTATCGAACAGTTAAGGATCCAACAGGAAAGACAGATGAATCAGGCCATTGGGAAAGCTTCCCACCAGTCAATTAAGTGATAATGACATCAAAATCATCCATGGGAGCAACATACTCATGATTAGGAGACTCATAGAACGTATTTATGAATGTTGGTAGAAATTTATAAACCTTGTTCCTAACAAACACCTTTCCAAATCTGTCAGACTCAATTAGATTGACACTTTTAGACAGATTAGAATAGAATTCATACACAACAATTCTTTCAAAAGGTGCAACCTTTGTTACAATCCCAACAAACTCTTTTGTTGCAACATTTCAACTATGCCCAATTTTTCAAGTTGTGACTAGTTAATCAAAAGTTCAGAATATAATTTCCTTTTGGACATAGTTTTCCATATACTCTTATTTTCAACAGAATAGAACTTAGGAGAGAAAACATGACTTATCTTATAAGCGGATTCAGAACCAGAATCACTCTTTTCATGTACAGAATTTCCATCATCCTTAGATAACTCTGAATCTTCTGATTTTGATTCTATGCTTTCAACAGTTTTTGCTCTCCTATGCAATCTTGTAGATCTCTGTAGAGTGGTTTTAGGTAGATCTTTCTCTTGATCATATGTCGGATCATCCTCTACCATATTTTTCTTCCCTTTGTCAACATTGGGTACAAGAACTCGACGAGAAAAACCTGGGAACCAGGATAGATAGGCATGGGGTGTCCATGTCTTCTCTTGAGGCTTAGTTTCTGGAGGAGGTTGACTGGGCTCTTCTTTCGGATCATGTTCTGTCTTAGTAGTTGTTGCAATAGTGGTAAAAGCTGATTCTTCTGTTGCAATAGTTGGGGTGGTAGATGGTCTCGATAGCAAAAATTTTGTGATGTCCACTGTGGGTTCCTCAAGAACTCTTTCATCTTGATATGCAGATATCCCACTTCTTTCTTCAAAGCTTTCTGGTTGTGGTTCAGCAATAATATCCTAAAAAACACTCATAACCAATTGTCCAGACTCAGTGGGTTCTTCTCTCTCAGGTAGTATAGTATCAAGATGAACCATGGTAAGAGAAGTAGGGCAAGCAGATTTAAGACTTCCTCTTCGAATGCGTTAGGAAGAGGTTGCATCAGAATTTGAAGCCTTGCTTCATCTTTTTCGTGATGACCCTTCTCATTTTTTTGTTTTTCGTGCTAATCTTATAGTTCTCACTATTCTGATTCCTGTGTTTTTAGAAGAGAAACACATACCAGAAGCAAGACAGGGGTGAAAGAAATAAGAAAAAAGGTAAAAAGATGGCTGTAAAATTAGGGCTGAAAAATATTATCACAACAATCTGCCCATATATAATAAAGTCTACTTTTTCCTGCCCAAATACTTTGAAAGTTTTTTTCTTGAAAGACTCAAGCCTTAAATAGGATAGTTAATCTTGATTAGGAAAACAGAGATCATCATTATCACTTAGATTTGGGGATGTGGAGAGAAAATAAAGGAAACATAATCTGTTGTAACAACTCATATCAAACTTGTTTTCAATTCAACCAAAACTCTTCGAATACACTCCCACACAAATGCAAATTCTTAGTTTATGCCTAGAAAACTGGATATAAACAAATGCAATAAAAATAAACATGTCATACACAAGCCAAAGTTGCATGTCTTAAAATAGAAAATCCTTTCAAACTTATTTGCAAGAGAGTTTCTTACATTCAAAATTCAATTCCTAAGATATTTGGAGAGAGAAATTTCATAACCTATTTTTTTTTCTTTGAAAAATAATTTTCATCTCTCATAAAAAAGATTTAGCCAGTCAGGAGTTTTTTAATATTAGAAGAGAAGCAAATGATTAGATAAACACATGGCTAGCTCCACACCATAGAATATGTAGCTTTTTCTGTCAAATGCCTAAAAAAATAAAATATCAAGGTACTTTTTTGAAATGCTTTTCAACCACAAATGCAATTATATTTTACTCGACCTTTCCTAGTTGAGACACAAAGATTGACAAAGCATACAATGTATAAATGAAATGCAGTATGCCTAATGCAATTCCTAATATAGAACACAAACAATACCTATTAGACTACTGTGTCATAACAAATTTTAATCCTGTTGCAACATTTATGAACACACAGGCATATGAATGTTTATGCATCCTACAACACATATATTCCTAGAGACTTTCTCAAGGATATAAGACAGAGTGCATCTAGAGGTTTAGTGAAGATATCCACAAGTTGTTTCTCTATCGCAACATATTCTATTATCACAATTTTTCTTTCCATCAAATTCCTATTATCAACAAGTCTTTTTATACAACATCTATATTGTCTCCATTCATCACATTAAAGTGTCTACATACGTTATTTTTGGACTTCCATGATCTTCAAAAATCATTTCCATATCAAGAAGATATTTTCTTATCTCCATTGTTCAATTTAAATCCCATAAAATATATTTTTGAATATCTTCAATCAATATTTTAAAAATATCTTTTCATACTTATTAAATCTGCACATAATCAATAAAAGTTGTTAGATACATTATTAATAAAATTGGTAGGTTTAACTAAAATATGTAATAAAGTTGGGTTTTCAACGATGTGAATTTTAAACTTAACAATAACAATAGAGAAGTGTTCTGGTCCCCATTCAGTACGAAGTTACCTAAGGAACTTAAATTCTATTGAATGATCTTACCAGAAGACATGTACATGTATTTCTTGTCAGTTTGGAGAATATTAAAGGAATGAAGAATATGGAGAGTGAAGAATAGAGAGAGAATGGTTTCTTTTCTCTTATATTCCTTGCACTTTAGTTTAACTTTATATCTCTATTTATAGACATACTATTATAATTGAAAAATTACAAAATTAATGGTATGGTAAATAGGGGAATCATTAAAATGTGATAGTTTCGTCAAATAAAATTAGTTTTTATGAACTAATAATATTCTTAAAGAAGCATGTGTCAAGGGAAAGAAAAAGAAAAAGAAAAAAAATTGACGTAAATTTGAAACAATTAGTAATATTAGGAAGTCAATATTGATTAGTCAAAATTTGTGAAGTCAATCAGGCATTTTAAAAGTAAATCAAATAATGTTCTATTCTTGAACTTGCAACAAATCACATCAGCCTTTGAATAAATGAACCAAAATAACCATATGTATTTTCACTCTGTCTAAATGATCCATAATTAACATTCAAAGAAGATGCAGAAATTTCAAGAATGATTACATTGACAAGTGAACGTAGCTGCGCAACGAAAATTTCTAAAAAGTTGTTATTTGACACAACTTGCATTCTCTAGATTCCACAATTTTTTAAACTCTGCCATGACTTTTCCCATGCCAATCAATCGTCTTTTCTAACTCTTAAATACATGGTTAGCGAAGGTTGCAATTTTCTTGGATTATGAGATAAGTCATGAATAGTAACTTTCATGTTGGCTCAAGTTAAACTTGGATGGTGATAGGTTCTCAAAATTCCATTGGCACCAACACGTTATCCTAGTCAAAAATAAAATGAATGAAAATATTACTAACACTACTTTGAATTGGCTTAAGATATTGAACATAAATTATTGGATCTAACTGAGTTAGAACGGTTACTTGAAGCTTATAGTTGAGGTTAATGATTGAATTGGCCCCTCTCTTAGCACAATTCATTACAATTCATCCCAATCAATTGACATCACATTAAAGTATATAAATACGTTATTTTTAGACTTTCATGTAATTCAAAGATAATTCTCATATCAAAAAAATCTTTCATTATTTTCATTGTATCAATCTAAATCCCATAAGATATCTTTTTGAATATCTCTAATCAATATTTTGAAAATATATATCCATACTTATTAAATCTACACATAACCAATAAAAGTTGTCAGACAAATTATTAATAAAATCGGTAACTATAAGATTATAATTGGTGACTTTTGAAAACTTACAATTGTAAAATATGCAATAAATTTAGGGTTTTCTACAATGTCAATTGTAAACTTAATAACACCAATAGACAAATCATTTGGTCCCTATTTAGTACGAAGTTACATAAGTCCTCATTCAGTACAAAGTTACCTAACGAACTTAAATTCTATTGAATGATCTTTACCAGAAGACATGGACACGTATTTCTTGTCAGTTTGCAGCTTTATACATAGATTTGAATCCAATTCAGAAAGAAACAGATAAAAAATGACAATGGATTTTCTTACACTTTTGCTACTACTATCCTCAGTCCTGTGGACATTTTTTCGTGTCTTGGGACCAAATTCTTGGAATAGGAGATCAGCCAAGCTTCCCCCAGGGCCTTTTCCTATTCCTATCATAGGCAACATTCTCCATTTCGGACGAAACCCCCACCGCTCTCTGGCACAGCTATCCAAAACTCATGGCCCTTTAATGCATCTCAAGCTCGGAAGCAAGCAAACAATTGTTGTATCCTCACCAGAAATAGCAAAAGAAATTCTACAGAAACACGATCAAACCTGTTCTGGCCGAGCGGTGCCTTGTGCAGCCCAAATAATGAACCACGATAAGGCCTCCGTAGTCTGGCTGCCTGCAGGAAGAAAATGGCATAAGCTTCGTAAAATCTGCAAAGAACAAATGTTTACAAACCAAAAGCTCGAAGCAAGCGAAGGCCTTCGCCAAGAAAAGCTGCAGCAGCTGCGTGATTATGTGCAGGAATGCTGCACTAGCAGCCGAGTGGTGAATATTGGGGAAGTTGCATTTGTAACCTCGCTAAATTTGATGTCAGCGACGCTCTTTTCTCTTGACTTTGCCCACTTTGATTCCAATTCCGCTCAAGAAATGAAGGAAACTATCCAGGGCATGATGAAGATTTTGGGCACCCCAAATCTTGCAGATTACTTCCCAGTTCTTCAATTGATTGATCCACAAGGACTGAAGCGCCAAACTGAGTTTTACTGTGGTAAGTTACTAGCAATATTCGATGAAATAATTAGTAAAAGGTTGCTGTCAAGGGGCATATTCTCAGATTCTCCCAGGAAAAAGGATTTACTTGAAGCGCTCCTCGATCTCAACCAAGAAAATGATTCTGACTCGAGCCTCAATGACATAAAACATTTACTTTTGGTGAGTATTTTCTCCACGGGTTTAGCTAAACCTTTAATTCAAAATAATAATAAAAAAATAACCCATGTCAGTGTAAAGTAAAATACAAGTACTAATTCTATTTTCTGTTAGGACTTAATCGTTGCAGGAGCAGACACGACCACAGATTCAGTGCAATGGGCAATGACAGAACTATTGCGCAACCCTGAGAAAATGTCGAAAGTCAAGCATGAGCTTAGGACTGTATTGGAGAGAATAAACAAGTTGAAGAATCCGACATCTCAAGACTCTCATACTTACACGCAGTTATCAAAGAGACCTTTAGATGTCACCCGGCTGGCCCGTTTTTAGTCCCTCACAAGGCAGAAGCTAATATAGAAATCAATGGTTATATGGTCCCCAAAGATGCACAAATACTTGTTAATGTATGGGCCATCGGCAGAGACTCAAGGATATGGTCAAATCCAGATTCATTTGAGCCTGAACGATTTTGAGACGGCAAAATAGACTATAGAGGCCATGATTTCCAGCTTATTACCTTCGGCTCAGGAAGGAGAATTTGCCCGGGGTTGCCGCTGGCTCACCTGATGGTCCATCTCATGGTGGCATCTTTGATTCATAACTTTGAGTGGAAACTTGAACCAGGGATGAAACCAGAAGAACTAGACTTGAATGAGATGTTCGGGCTTTCACTTCATAAGGCAGTGCCCCTCAAGGCTTTTCCGATCAAGCAGTGAATCCTGGAATGCCCTTTTCATGTCCGTATATTGTGCTTTGTTTGAAACGCAAATTTAGTTTTTTACTATTGCCATAAATATAATCACCTAATATTGTAAGCATATATGATGCTCCATGGAATACAAAAATGATTGTCAATGATAATTGGGTCATTTATTATATTTTAGAGTTTGCATAGGTCTACATGTTAAATATAGAGCCATCTCCACCATTGTTTTGAGTTCTCTAGTTTTAAATTGATATTTTAAATATAAGTTAAAATATTTTTTTAAATATGTACTTGATTGTGGTACTGTGGATCACATGTACTTGTAACTACTGTCACTATAAAATTTTAAAAAAATATTATTATAGTAAAAAAAAAGTTGTTATTGATTAACATATATCATTAGTTATAACTTTGATATACCACTTAATATCTTATTACTAATTATATATATATATATATCTTATTACTAATTTGAGTTCTCTCTTATTGTGAAAAAGGTTAGAAATGTTCTGCTTTTAAGCTGATCCTCTAATCTTATATATATAGTGGTGTATGCGGAAGATATATCTGAAATAGAAATTCAAATTATACACATAGAATATATATGCATATGAATAATTGATAAATATTTTTATTTTTTATACACATTCTGAATTTAAAATATTTAATATACGTATTAAACATATTTTATATAATACTTGACTAATAATATCTTATTTCAATAAATAGTTATTATATTTCAAACCTAAAAACATATTGCCATATTTTCATATTACAATACTATCAGAAATAGACAATATATGAGGTTTTAAATTTTATTCTATCATATAAGAGTGCACAATTAGTTAGACAATGAGATTTTTATTTTTAATTTTAACCAAGTAAAATTTATTGACAAAGCACTATAAATCACTGTATCCATTATATGTCAGGTTATCTAGTTCTGAAACTTGACAATTAGTTCGTAAAAGAATATAGACAGGACACAAGCATAATATATATTATTATATACAAAACTTCACCAGAAAAATAGTCATGTGCATCATTAACAAAAGTGAGTACTCCACATGAATAGAAATGCTTCTCCCAAGATTATGTTTTCACATCCTACTATTACATCGATCTTATACCGATAATTTGAGTATCTCTAACTTAATGAGATCTTAGTTTTAAAGCAAGTTTTAGGAAATTTCATGTGTGTTGTTGGTGTTTTATAGGAAATGAAAAGATGAGATCATTTGTTAATAAATTGAAGAAAAATGATTGGAGAAAATGAGCAAATGATGCCTTCCTATCGGAGCTCAGGCACCAAAAGCTAAAGGAAATGAGCTCAAGCATGTCCACATGGCATTCAGGTGCTGAAAACAGTATACTTGGTGCCTAGGCACCGTTAGGCGTTGATTACAAACTAGACAGAAATAGTGTTTGGCCCCTAGGCACCGTTTCTTGGCGCCTAGGTCAAATGATGTGTTTTTCTGAAAGTTCAATTTTTTGGACTCGAATTTTTAATTCACTTTAGGAGAACTAAAGAAGCTAACTTTCAATAAAACTTTGAGTCATCTCAGGACTTAAGAAGACTTTGAAAAAGGAAAGAAGAGGAAGGAAGAAGGCTTGAGGAAAAAGTTTGGATCTTCATCTTTTAAGATTTTCTTCTTCCCTTATTTTTGTGATTTTGCTTTTATCATGAATTCAAATTTGTCCATGAATTTAATAGACATGATTATAAGCTAATTTTCTTTTCTAGAGTTTTGATGTAACATAATTAGGATGATTTGAATTTCTTTTTCAATTCAATTGAATGTTTATTTGATTTAGTTGAAATTTTCTATATGATTCTTAATATTTTCAATTACTTGGCTACTAATTAATATTCAGGTGTTTTTAGGTGTATGAGAAAATTTGGAAGCGAAGTTTTGATCCCTTTTGATTCAGAAATTAAAAAGACTTGTAAACAAAACCAAAAGAAAAAGAGAGAAGCCACAAAATCACCACAAGACACTATGGAAGTCGAAAGGGCAGCTGATGATAACAACAATATACCACAACAGACATCAGGGATCAATAAGATGCCGCTTAGTGATTATGCATTGCTGTTGGTAGAATCTTACTGGAATAGGCGCTCTGCCATTCAGGCCAACAATTTCGAGATCAATCTGGCTATTATCCAAATGGTTCAGGCTAATCAATTCTATAGGTTAGCCAATAAAGATCTGAATGCTCACATAACCAGTTTTCTTGAAATCTGCGATATATTCAAGCATAATGATGTTACTAATGATGCCGTTAGATTAAGGTTATTCCCTTTCTCACTAAGGGATAAGACAAATATTTGGTTGAACTCATTGCCACCGGGCATAATAACCACATGGGCCAACTTAGCTCAAACATGCCTAGCCAAATACTTCCCACTAGCTAAGACGACAAAGATGAGAAATGATATCGCTACATTCGCCCAATATGACATATAATCATTACATGAGGTATGAGAAAGGTATAAGGATTTGTCAAGAAGATACCCTCATCACAGTCTGCTAGAATGGTTGTAAGTTCAGATATTTTAGAATGGATTGAGCAGCGAAACTCGAACTTTAGGTATAAGGATTCGTCGCTAAATTCAGTTCACGACGAATATTTTCTTCTTAGCGACGAAATATTTCATCGCTAAAAACCTTATTTGCTGTAGTGGTAAGACACATAAGGAGGCCTATGATCATCTTGAGACCATGACTGCGAATGCTTATCAATGGTCTTTTGAGAGAATTGCACCAAAAAAAGTATTTGGAGTTCATGAAGTTGACCCACTCATTGCTCTCACTGCTTAAGTTGCTACATTGTCTCAACAACTTAGCTCTTTCACAGCTAATCCGGTTCCCACGTCAATTGAGGTGTGCAATTTTTGCAATGGTCCTTACCCTAGTACAGAGTGTCAAATTGGGAACCTATTCACTCCATCTTAGCCAGAGCAAGCATAGATTGTGGGGAATGTTACACAACAAAACAATTCATACTCTAACTCCTATAATCAAGTATGGCACAACCATCCAAACTTTTCATGGAAGAATGGACAAAACGCAGTGAGACCACTACCATCAAATTTTCAACCTCTAAAATATGTCTCAACAGGCACCTAAAATTTCTCTAGAAGATGTTTTCATACAATTCATGGCAAGGACAGAGACAACATTGCAAAAATAAGAGTCTTTCAATCAAAATCAATCAAAAACTTAGAGGTTGAAATAGGGCAGATTGCCAATATGCTAAATGCAAGACCTCAAGGTTTATTGTATAGTAACATTGAGACTAAACCTAAGGAGAATGTGCAGGCCATTACTTTGCGTAGTGGTAAAAAGTTGCCGGAGTTTGAAAAAAAAAGTCACTGATATAAATGAGTCGACAAAGGAGAGTGTGATTGAGGATTCAAATGACACACCGAGTAAAGAAGTAGAGAAGCCTAAATCAAAGTTGATAAAGCACTATGTGATCTTGGTGCAAGTATTAAATTGATGCATCTATCTGTTTACAGGAAGCTTGGGCTTGGAGAAGCAAAGCCGACTACAGTATTGCTGCAACTTGCTGATAGGTCTATCAAGTATCCGAGAGGAGTCATTGAAGATGTTCTAGTGAAGGAGGAAAAATTCATCTTCCCAAAATTTGCAACACCTACCATAAAAGTACTAGGTGAAGAATAATTTAATAGTAAAGCATTGAAAATAAAATAATATAATGATTTTGAATAAACATATTTGATGTTGAATTTGGTGAACTAGACGACATCTACATCATAATGAATATAAAATAAAATCACTTCTAAGCACATGAAATGTGTTTCCACAAGGCTCAAAATATTAGTTGTTCATCATATACATACTTTGCTTCTAACAGTTAAACACCTCTAATATGTCAACTATTTTATTGTCCAACAAAATAAAAATGAGACATCATGTTAATATCAAAACCTTGGTAATTTTAACGGAAGCTCTTCTTATATGGTTAGCAGGTAATAACATTGTGAATAATATCAATATGTGTAACTTAACATGCACATATGAAAAAAAAATCATATATATATATATATATAATAGAATAGAATATGAATGCACATATTGACATATGAATGCCAAATCCAAAAGATATATATAATAGAATGAATTTTATAGAGAAATTTTACCCGGACTAGGATTCTAAGAACATGAAAAGCGTATTGATAACATGTTATAAAGTGAAGAAATTTTTTTAAAATTAAAGGAATGAAGAATATGGAGAGTGAAGAATAGAGAGAAAATGGTTTCTCTTCTCTTATATTCCTTGCACTTTAGTTTAATTTTTTATATCTATTTATAGACATACTATTATAATTGAAAAGTTACAAAATTAAGGGTATGGTAAATAGGGGAATCATTAAAATGTGATAGTTTGGTTTTTTATGAACTAATAATATTCTTAAAGAAGCATTTGTCAAGGAAAAGAAAAAAGAAAAAAGAAAAAAAATTGATGTAAATTTGAAACAATTAGTAATATTAGGAAGTCAATATTGATTAGTCAAAATTTGTGAAGTCAATCAGGCACTTTAAAAGTAAATCAAATAATGTTCTATTCTTGAACTTGCAACAAATCACATCAGCCTTTGAATAAATGAACCAAAATAACCATTTGCATTTTCACTCTGTCTAAATGATCCATAATTAACATTAAAAAAAGATCTAAATATGCAGAAATTTCAATAATGATTTCATTGACAAATCAACGTAGCTGCGCAACGAAAATTTCTAAAAAGTTGTTATTTGACACAACGTGCATTCTCTAGATTCCACAAATTTTTTCAAACTCTGGCCAAGACTTTTCCCACGCCAATCAATCGTCTTTTCAACTCTTACATACATGGTTAGCGAAGGTTGCCATTTTCTTGGATTATGAGATAAGTAACTTTCATGTTGGCTCAACTTAAACTTGGATGGTGATAGGTTCTCAAAATTCCATTGGCACCAACACGTTATCCTAGTCAAAAATTAAATCAATCAAAATATTACTAATACTACTTTGAATTGGCTTGAGATATTGAACATAAATTATTCGATCGAACTCTCTAGTATCAAGTTAGGACAGGTTTGATTAATTGTAGTTGAGGTTAATGATTGACTTGGCTTTTCTCTCAGCGGAATTCATTCCAATCAATGAGGAAAACAAATCAATTAATGATCTTTCAAAGGCTCATATTTTTGGAGAATTGAGTACGTATTAGATTGGAAACATTAGAAGCATAGTTTTAATAGGGATTTAGATTAGGTTGTTTTTCTCCTATATATAGGTTAAGATCATATTTTTAAAATCGAATCAAACTTATCAATTCGATCGGTTCAATCAGAAATTGGTGGTTGATCTAGTCCAATTAAGTACAAAAAATCAAAAATCCAATCAAAATGGTCAAAATCAATCAAATCAAACAAATTAATCAAAATTATATTTTTTTAATTTCTTTTAGAAATTTTAAACTTGATATTTGGTTTTATATATATAATTTTTTGAATTTTGGGTTTTGTTATAAGTATTTTTAGTTGATTATTTATTTTTTTTATCTCATACATAGTTATTATATTACTATTTTACTTAATATAATAAAAAAAGTATAGTTAATCGGACCAATTGAACCACTGATCAACGGCAGAGCTAATTTGATCAACGAATCGATCATGAAAACACTGGATTAAGGTATCCAGCAATAGGCAATATTAATCCAGCACCTACCGTTGATTTTGCATGAACTCTCACGATATATTTTGGCTATTCAACAGAGAAGATCATAGCTTGATCATGTGAATTCGGTATTAGTTACTTTTGAATCTCACATCTGAAATGGTATTGCTGCTCCGTCAAGCTACCTTCGTGTATGTATTAACTACGCTTAAGGGCCGTAATGACTTCAGACTCTTCTTCTCTGATATTTCTGAGCAGATTACAACAATATGAACAGACAACAAATTTTCTTAGCCCCTCTATTATGAAGAAGTCACCGGATGAACTTCAACTTTTTAAATTTGTGGTCTGTACCAAAACTAAATTGTCTTCCTACGACCAAATTCATGTCAGTTTACAGCTATATATATATATTATATATATATACATTACAAATAGCTTTACTCCAATTCACAAAGAAAAAACCAAAACTGAAAATGGATCTTCTTACACTTTTGCTACTACTATCCTCATTCATATGGGCATTTTTTCATGTCCTGAAATCAAACTCATTGTATAGAAGATCAGCCAAGCTTCCCCCGGGGCCTTTTCCTATTCCCATCATAGGCAACATTCTCCAGCTCGGCCATAACCCCCACCACTCTCTGGCAAAGCTATCCAAAACTTATGGCCCATTAATGCATCTCAAGCTTGGAAGCATACAAACAATTGTTGTGTCCTCACCGGAAATGGCAAAAGAAATTCTACAGAAACACGATCAAGCCTGTTCTGGCCGAGCAGTACCTTATGTAGCCCAAGCAATGAACCACGACAAGGCCTCCATAGCCTGGCTGCCTACCGGAAGCACATGGCGTAAATTTCGCAAAATCTGCAAAGAACAAATGTTTACAATGCATAAGCTCGAAGCAAGTCAAGGCCTTCGCCAAGAAAAGCTACAGCAACTGCGTGATTATTTTCAGGAATGCTGCACTAGCAGGAGAATGGTGAATATTGGGGAAGCTGCTTTCATAACCTCGCTCAATTTGATGTCAGCCACGCTCTTTTCTCTTGACTTTGCTCACTTTGATTCCAATTCCGCTCATGAAATGAAGGAAACTATTCAGAACCTGATGAAGACTATAGGCACCCCAAATCTTGCTGATTACTTCCCAGTTCTTAAATTGATTGATCCACAAGGCCTTAAGCGCGAAACGGAGGTTTACTATGGTAAGTTACTAGCAATATTCGATGAAATAATTGGTAAAAGGTTGCAGTCAAGGGGCACCTTCTCAGATCCTTCTAGGAAAAAGGACTTACTTGAAGTACTCCTCGATCTCAATCAAGAAAATGATTCTGACTCGAGCCTCAATGATATAAAACATTTACTTTTGGTGAGTATTTTCTCCATGGATTTACCTAAACCTTTAAGTCAAAATAATAAAGAAAAACCCACAACAGTGTAAAGAAAAATGCAAGTACTGATTCTACTTTATTTTAGGACTTAATCGTTGCTGGAGCAGACACAACTGCAGATTCCGTGCAATGGGCAATGACAGAACTATTGCGGAATCCTGAAAAAATGTCGAAAGCCAAGGAAGAGCTTAGGACTTTCATTGGAGAGAATAAACAAGTTGAAGAATCCGACATATCAAAGCTCCCATACTTACATGCAGTGATCAAAGAGACTTTTAGATGTCACCCTGCTGGCCCGTTTTTAATTCCTCACAAGGCAGAAGCTAATATAGAAATCAATGGTTATATGGTCCCCAAAGATGCACAAATACTTGTTAATGTATGGCCATCGGCAGAGACCCAAGGATATGGTCAAATCCAGATTCATTTGAGCCTGAACGATTTTTAGACGGCAAAATAGAATATAGAGGCCATGATTTCGAGTTTATTACCTTCGGCTCAGGAAGGAGAATTTGCCAAGGGTTGCCCCTGGCTCACCTGATGGTCCATCTCATGGTGGCATCTTTGATTCATAACTTTGAGTGGAAACTTGAACCAGGGATGAAACCAGAAGAACTAGACTTGAATGAGTTGTTCGGGCTTTCACTTCATAAGGCAGTGCCCCTCAAGGCTTTTCCATTCAAGCAGTGAATCCTGAAATGTCCTTTTTATTGGGTACACACTATTGGGCTTGTTAAATAATTCAAAGTCATCTAGTCTTTTATGTTGACTAAGTGTGCTATTCTATTTGATTTGTTATGTAATACTCCTACTGTTTAGGAACCTGGTAGTAGTGCAGTGAGTGGTGGTGGTCTTTTGTTTAGCATTATTTGTTGTGGTTTATTATTGGTCAGAGTGGTGGTCTTCATTTTTCCTGTCTTTTTACCCTTATGTAATTGCTTATATAAAGGTTGTTTTGTTGATGAAATTTGTATTGCAGAAAGCAATAAATGTTTTATTTTCACAAAAATTCTTTCTGTCCTTGGCTTTGTTTCTTTTCTTCTCTATTGATATCAGTGGTATTCGAGCTAGGTTGTCAACTTTGAGAGATATACAATGGAGTGAGATAGAGTACTCAGCTGTAGCTTGTCCTTTTCTATTTCACTTATTTCTTTGTTTTGCAGTTGCATTAGCAGAGAACAACAATGTCCTTTGCTGATGGAGAATTTTTTGGGGTCCAAGGAGAGTACTGGAATGTTGTTGAATCTGGAGCAGCAGAACCAGCGGCTTGAGTCGTGTTGATGGATAACCAAAAGGCTGATTTGGATGCGCTGAAGTTGAAAGGATCTCAAGGCCAAGAACTATCTTTTTCAAGCCATTGATCCATCAACGATGGAGACAATTCTTTTCAAAGACACCTCCAAGCACATATGCGATGCAATGAAGAAACAGTATCACGGGAATGCAGAGGCAAAGCATGTATAACTTCAACTTTTTTGAAAAGAATTTGAGAATTTACACATATATTTTACCTATAAGAACAACGACGATAGCTAACAAGATGCGGATTCATGGAGAGAAAATGGAGGATGTCACCATCATTGAAAAGATTATTCGATCGATGAGTTGCAGAGTTCTTTTTTGGTTCATGAGCAAAAAACTGTCCAGCAAGATAAGGAGAAGCAAGCATTGCAAGCAGCAGCTAATCCAGAAGGTCCTGGACGTGGGAAAGGGAGATGGAAGGATAAAAATCCACAGCACAAATTAATCAGACGGGGATCATGTTACTAATTTCAAATGGAAAGCGAAAGGCTGTGACAATAACCATTGAAATGGTTATAAACCGAAGTTTGTAGACAAGTCAACTGTTGAATGGCCATTATAAGTCTGAATATAGAACTATTCAAGGTGTGAAATCAAATTTTGCAGAGAAAGAAGGAGTTTCTCTTTCAATGGCCTATCATGTGAAGGGAGAATTCCACCAAAACCTGTGGTATTTAGATAGTCAGTGTTTTCAGACATGGATGAATCATTTCGCAACACTGTAACCTTTGGCGACAACTCTACAGTTTCTGTCGTGGATAGAGAGAGTGTAAAAATCCACACCAAAGAAAAACCCAATTAGATTACTTCTAATGTTTTCTTTGTTCCAAATTTTAAAACCAACTTGCTTAGTGTTGACCAGCTCCAAGAGAGGAGATATGAGATTTCTATAAAAAAAAATGGAGTTTGTAACGAAAAATAATTAAATGCTTTTAAAAAAAAAATTATGGTTTCTTAAATTGAATTCAAAATTTTGGGCATCCTTAAAATTTTCTATAAATTTTCAACTCCAAAATATATCGATACTAATGTTTAATATCTAGATTATAAGGTAACGGCTATATTACAAGAAAAAATGATATTAGTTGATAAAATTTTAAGTGATAATATCAAAATTACCACTAATGATATAACAATAATTTTTATTTTATCATAATAATAATTGTCACAAATTTGCTAGTGATAAATATTATGTTTAGATTGTCATTGTATACAAATGGTAATAAATGTATAGCAACACATTAGTAATAATATAATTATAACGATTTAGTTATTGTGATAATTTTTTTTATCACAAAAATTATCATCTACATATACATACCTAATTGGCAATAATGACAACTTATATATTGTATCATAAATTTTCAATAGTGACAACTTATAAAATATTTATTAATATTAAACTTATAAAATTCACTATTACGATAAAATAAAACTTTTTATCTTAATATATATATATATATATAATTAGTGACAACTTTGAAATTATTAATTCATATTTTATCACTAATACTCATTTTTTCTTATGGAGGTAGTTAGGACCAAAGCATAATCTTAAAAAAAAATTACTATTTCTGTTTTGATTAGCTCATGATGAAGATCAGTCGACTTCTTTTTAATTAAACGTTGTTCACATGCAACTTAATTAAGTCATAATTCTATTGAAAACATTAGATAGCATTACTGGTACCAAAAATTGATTAGTTACATATCCCGAGCCACTGAGAGAAAATATTTGAGAAATTGACTTTATACACGTCATGAGAAATATACCATTCACAAACAGGAGTGCAAAACATTCATGCATAGTAATAAATTTTTTTAAATTTTCAAAAATAACTCGAATAAAAACACGATATTTTTATGTAATGTTGGAATCTCATATATATTTTTTATAAATAGTAAAGTTATAAAAAATTTCAAATTTTTTATTAATGTAGCAATTTATTTTTGAATTTAATTTCTATTTTAATAAGATTATATTATTTTTTTATTTTTTATTTTTTATTTTTTAATACATATATATAAGTTTATTAAATAATAGATTTTTATTTACAATCTTCATCAATAAATGTTATAAAATATTCAAATATATGTGTCGATATATTCTTGAATTAATCATAAATTTTAATGATGAATTTTGTTAGGTAAATGAGATTTTATTGATTTTTTTTTATAATTGAATATGTGGTAATATATATGCTTTTTTTATTTAACCCAAAAATGAGAAAATAAAAATCAGAACTCTGACCAAATAATTTTTTGAAATTACATAGTATATATAAGATATAATAATATTCTGCCATGCGTTGCTGTGAATCGATCTATGCTTTTTTTATTTAGCTGAGAATCTGACCAGATCTATTATTTTATAATTATTCAGGCTCAAATCTTAATGAGAAGCATTTACTAATCCTTATTAGACGCCTATTTCCACGGATAAGATTAAAAAGTCCATGAAGTTTCCTATTATGATACTTGGGTCATGTTAGTTATACCTATTGGTAGATAACTACATTGGCTAAATAAATTTTTAATATCTTATAAGATATTTTTAAAAATTATAAGATTTGAATTCTTAATTTTTAATATAAAATCTTTAGCTTGTTTAGATAAAATAAGCTCTAAGAGCTTACAATTTATTTTTTTTGGGAGCGATCTTAAAATTTACATGGCGAAAAATAAATTGTAAGATTTAAAAATTTAAATTGGAGGCCGTTTACTATTTTAAGGAAGCATTAAATAATATCATAGTTTTGAGTCTTGAACACTTTACTAACTCTTAATTTATACACTGTCAAGTTATAAGATGTTTCTAATATCAATACCACACTCTATGCCACCCTCAATAAATGAAATTTTCTAATATCTAATTTAATTTATGCAATGGAAAATTTCAATCATCTAACTTAACTAAAGTAAAATTCTAATTTCAACTAGTCATATATTATATTTAAATATTTTTATTTTGTAATTGATTACTTTTCTTGAAGAGCCAATCACATAATAGGTATAAAACTACGTGTGTGCATGCGTGTGTGTTTTGGGTACGACAAAATCAGGTGCTGATATTGGAAGTTTTCTTTGTGCGTCTTAATTCTCTTTAAGATTTTTATGTTTTGCATCTGAAAAACTCGATTCAGTATATGCCACAATCGACAGATATATTTTGAGTGTAGCATCACTCGTTCATTCACTCATACCCATATGGATGTATATTATGTGTAAATAGATGGTTAATGCACAGCGCATGCCACTTAATTTAGCATCTACTTGAAAACTCTAAGCTAGACTCGGATCTATGCAAGAATTTTCCTTTCAAAGTTATTCATTGTAAAGAAATTTAGGCTCTAAGCATGAAACCTTTTTTAGCTTGTTCGGTATTTGACTCTGAGCATTAAGATACATGAATGAGAAGTTTGGCCGTGCCTAGGGATGAAAATTTTCTATCATTTAATTGGATCAAAATTTTTTAACTAAATTATTTATTTTTCCACTAAAAAAAATAGTTAAATTGATTGATTATCAACTGCGCCAACTGATTTATAAGTTTGTAAAGAAGATTATGTGTTAATTTAAAATACTTTATTTATTTAGTATATATGTATATTTCTGGAAGCTGGTCATGACACCTAGATTAACCTAAATACCTAATTAATAATGCATTTCACCATCAATATAGCGCAAATCAAATTCTTTTGTAACTATATTTCTACATTACAAATGGAAATTTATTGGCTGTGAATACACTTTTCAAGCTAAGTTTGGGAAGAGCATGATCAATGAACAACTTGTCAACTATTATTGAAGTACAAAAATATCCCTACTTCCGTCTGAACTCAAATTCAAAGCCCAAATTCCTAAAATCTCGATTTTGCTGATTTATCAATGCCTTGGTAACCCCTTCCCCACCTTTTATTTTTTCTTTTTTTTTTTTTATAAAATTTCTTTATAAACTTAACGTGAATTGATAATTTTATAATAAAAAAATAAAATATTATTTAAATTAGTAGTGTCGGCTTTCATCTCATATTTTATAGATTGATAGGGATGACCTTGACTTTTTCATCAGACACTTTCTTTCCATTATTTATCTACATTCCTAATCTTAATGTCCACACATATACGTACATAAATATAATATACATATACACATATATATTTATATTTAACTGAAATAGATGATCCGAAAACAGATTAACGTGTTTGTACAAATGTTTTAAGTACATCCGAAGGTCAGAGTAACCAGAAATAGCCAACACAAACACTTTCTCAATGTACTTTAGTTGTCAAAAATTGAAGAAAGTTGCAGAGGAGGGAGAGAGAGGCCTAGACTCGAATGGATTTGACATCATCTTTTGTTCTACTATTATGTCTCACTTGGGCTTGCTTCCATTTCCTAAACTCGAACTCCAGGCGCCGGAGATCAGCCAAGCTTCCTCCGGGGCCTTACCCTTTCCCGATCATCGGAAATATTCTCCAACTTGGCCATAAACCCCACCAATCACTCACAAAACTTTCCAAAACTTATGGCCCTCTAATGCATCTCAAGCTTGGCAGCATAGATACAATAGTTGTATCGTCCCCGGAAATCGCCCAAGAAATACTACAGAAACATGACTATGCCTTCCCCGGCAGGATGACAACAGCTGCAACCCAAGCGCTCGGCCACCACAGAACATCCGTGGCCTGCCTGCCCGTCGGCAGCCAGTGGCGGGTTTTGCGTAAAATATGCAGAGAACAGATGTTTTCGACCCGACGACTAGATGCTAGCCGGGGACTGCGCCAAGAAAAGTTGCAGAAACTGCTTGACTACGTCCAGGAACGCTGTGTTAATGGCCGAGTTATAGATATTGGAGAAGCTGCGTTTGTGACATCGCTTAACCTGATATCAAACACTCTTTTCTCAGTTGATTTTGCTGAATACAACACGGGTTCGTCTCAAGAACTCAAGGAAATCGTCCATGGATTGATGAGAGTTTTGGGGAGTCCTAATCTTGCAGATTACTTTCCGATTCTTGGGTTGTTTGATCCACAAGGGATTAAGCGGGAGGCCGAGTTTTATATCGGGAAATTGCTTGCGATATTCGATCGTATCATTGATGAAAGAGTGGAATCGTCGCAGGATTCTCCAAGGAAAAATGATTTGCTGGAAGCATTGCTGGAGATCAGTCAAGGAAATCAGTCGGAGTTGAGCCGCAACGACATGAAGCATTTACTTCTGGTCAGTACATTTCTTGCACTCTCTGTGGAATATTAATTAGTCGAGTTTTTGAGATTCAGATCCTAGAATTCGGGTTAGGTTAAATAAAATTATCTATCTTTCATATCAAACTAAAGAATAATTTACTAAATATTCTCTATTTTGACGAGAAGGGACCTCTTTTGAAAATTGAAATATTGAAATTTGGTATCACAACTTTCTGTATTATCCAGTTCCAATCTTGTCTCTTCGCATTTTCTGTTTTAATTTAGTATTTTATCGTATATTTCATTATACATGTGCAAGTCAAATCTATAAATCATGTTTTTAAATATATATTTAATATTAATTATATATATTTAGTGTATATTTATAAAATAAAATACGAGATGAAATATCAAATTAGAGTAAAAGATCGTGTTGGATCCAAAGTGTGTTTGCTCAACTATTAAAATTTTGAGGTAATATGTTTTAGCCTTAGAATTTTGTTTTTCTTGTTTTTTTTTTTTTTTTTCTTTTCTCTGTTTCCTTGTTTTTATGTATTCCCTTTCTATTTCATCTTAAAGAGAGAGGGAAAAGAGAGCTAAAAATAATGTTGCATCTGTAAAATATAAAAGTTCTTTTTATTTAATTTTTGTTGTTTCTACAATTTATAGATTCTGAATTCCATTTCTGTTTTGCAATTTAGTCATTGAAGAGTACTCTATTTTAATATATTAGTACTAACAAGAATATAACAATATATATATATATGCTTTTTACCATGATTTATTTGTATGTTACAGAATGTTAATTTTCACTAAAGTACTGAGTTGCTTTTAGAATTATTGGCTGATTCTAAATGATATTTGTGTTAGGATTTATTTGTTGCGGGAACAGATACAACATCAGGCACAGTGGAATGGGTAATGACAGAATTGCTACGCAATCCAAAGATAATGTCAAAAGCCAAAATGGAGATCCGAACTGTCATTGGAGAAAACAAACAAGTTGAAGAATTGGACATCTCAAATCTCCCATACTTACAAGCCCTGATCAAAGAAACCTTCAGATATCACCCTCCTGGCCCTTTCCTAGCACGTCGCAAGGATGAACATGATATGGAAATCAATAACTGCATAATACCCAAAAACGCAGTAATCCTCATTAATATATGGACAACGGGTAGAGATTCAAGAATATGGCCAAATCCAGATTCATTTGAGCCTGAAAGATTTTTGAATGGAGAAATTGATGTCAAAGGACACAATTTTGAACTGATTCCCTTTGGTGCCGGGAGGAGAATCTGTCCAGGACTACCACTTGCTTACAGGATGGTGCACCTCATGGTGGCATCTTTGATTCACAACTTTGATTGGAAACTTGAACCAGGAATGAGACCACAAGAAGTGGACATGAATGAGAAGTTTGGACTTTCACTACAGAAGGCCGTGCCTCTCAAGGCTGTGCCCATCAAACTATGTCCTTTGCAGTTGTTGAATGAGTAATAATTTGTATTATATATGTTCATCTGTAATTTTACTCATTTTATAATGTATTTGTTTTATATCGGCCATTAATATCATGATTCACTGCAATCGTTGTAAAACAACATCTAAGATTATCTTTGATATAACGACTCTGAATCATGAATATATTAGCTCAATTAATAAAATGGATGAATTACAAAAACTGCCCTTAAGGTTTGACTATTTACAAAAAAAATTATCTAAGTTTGTAAATTACAAATAACCTATTGGCATTTATTTTTATTTTATGAATTTTACTTATTGAGGTAATTGTAAAAAAAAAAAAAACTCAAAGGGTATTAGTAATATTTTAATGGATTTTTTGTAATTTTGAAAGATAATTGAATTTTTGATAATTAGGCTTAATCTCTAGTTTTTATAATTTACCAATTGAAAAGTTTTATTGCATTTGTTTTGTGTTGCCCCATAATTTCACATGTCACAATCAATGTGAAACAATACTAATCAATATAATTTTTTATTTTATTTTATTTTGAACTTGGATCAAATTACACAAGAGATTACATAGGCTGGCAATTGAGGTTTGTATTGGAACCACTACTGGAAAAAGAGGAAATAGCGACAAAGTTTTCATGTAAACAAATATGCAATAATAATATAAAATCAAAATTATGTAGATAATATACAACTCAAATATGAATGTTGGATTAGGTCATTTTGTATACTTTGTGGGGTGTTTTGTAATGGTGTGATTTATCTGGAGGGATTATTATTGTTGGATATGGTGGAGACGCAGGTGGTCGGCTGGAGACGATAAGAGCTGGAAAGAATTCTGAGCTATCTTTTCACTTGTCTTCAATTACATAATGTGAAGACACCTACCAATATTATTATGAATACAGCGACTTTCTACCATGAATGGAGAAAGCTCTCAAGTAAAATGAAGTTCAATTGAAAAGCTTTAAAGAGAATAAGTTAGAAAAGTGTAAAAATCATTGATGTCAAAAACTTCATCAAGAAAATTGCCTATGAAGTTGCCTTTTGTTGTCTCCCTTTCCAAGCAAATCTCCGACTCTTTTGTCCGTTATTTTTAAAATTGGACCGAACCGGTCGGTTCAACAGGTTTAATTAGGAACCAACGGTTAGTCCGGTCCGATTAGTATTAGATAATCGAATTTTCGATTTGATCGATTTTTAATTATTATTATTTTTTATTTTTTTAATAAATTTAAATTTGGTATTTTGTTTTGTGTATGTGGTCATTTGGATTTTAAGTTTTATTAGATATTTTTTTAGTTAGTTATTTATCTTTTTTATCTTTAAATATATTACATAACAATTAGTTTATCTTATTATTATTTTACATAATATAACAAAAAATATATATAATCAATTTTCATTAGATTGATCAGACCAACGGTTAAATCGATCCGACCCATTGAACGCTAACCGATAATAAGATTAATTTAATCACATGTCCAATTATAAAAACACTACTTTTGTCATCCAAGCAAATGCAAAAGTTGAAACTTGCATATCAAAAGGTTAAAAAAAAAGGAACAAAAAAAAAAATCCCAAGCAATGAATAAGAAATATTGAAGGAAAAACAATCCTAAAAGAAGGGGATTTGATCCTTGAAATGAATATAGTCACAATTTAGATGTTGCACTCTAACAATGTTTTAGCCTTGTGATAGCATCATCTGTCAAAATCAGACAACAGAATCCACAATTTTACTCAACTCATGTTTGTTTGAATAAGATCTATGTTTCTTGAATGTGATTTACTTCTTCTACACCAAATTTATAGCTCTCATTTTTCATTAAGACATCCCAAAATGAGACTACGTTTTAAAATGATTTTTTGTTTTCAAAACTATCCTATCAAATGAAATAATAATATGACAGCATTTACTCTCAAACATTATTTAAAGAATAATAGTGTAAATGTTGACAAAAATTATATTTTCTTAATTTTTATCTAAAATTCTCGTCGGATCAAACTAGTAACATAATTTTATGGGGTTAACTACAAATGCCACTTGAGGTTTGACCCAATAACAAAAAAGTTCAATTAAGGTTTGAAATTACAAATACTCTGATGGAGATTGCATAAACTTAGTGAAAGTTGTGAAAAGTTCATTTTACCCTCTATTAAGTTGGAAAAAAAGAATAAAAGACAGAAAATAAAAAATTGCGCATCATTCTGACCACAAAAAATATACAGAAGGAATTTATAATTAGTTATCGTGGTATATTTAGAAGATTTGAACCATAAAATATGTCCATTGTGATCGAAGTATAATATTAATTTAAAAATGTGAAAAATAAAAAAAAGAATTAAAAAATTGCTCAAATAGCCACATGTATAGATATAAAAATTATAACTATTGCATCCCTAAAAAATAAAAATAAAAAATTACAATTAGCCCCAACGGTAACCTATTTCACCAATAGTACCCTTAGGACAAAATAGAGTTCTTCCATGTGTTGTCTACTAAAGTGTAGCATTTTTTGTGGCGGAGATAGAAGATAGAAGCAATCTGTAAGATAAAGATAAATATTAAAAAGAGTAACTGAAATTTCAAAATATAATAATAATAATAATAATAATAATAATATTATTATTATTGGTTAATGGAAGCTCGGGTTTTTTTTGTAACTAACCTTAATTTGAGGGAGTATCATACATTGATATTATTTATTAGCCAAAACCAATATAACCGTACAAAGTCCAATGGTTAATGAAGTAACTCCACCTACCATTTTTATTTCTTCATACAACATAAATTTATGAATATAAGGTACCAAAACATACGACATAAATTTCTGCAAATGCAAAAAATGGAACTCTCCCAAATTATGCTAGGTTCAAACTACAATCATGCTCATCATCAATCATCAATGGCTCCTGTTCTCACAGATTTCTGAGGTGACTTTCACTGACAAAGAGGCCATGGAAGCCAGAGGGTACCCTCCCAGGTAACTTAACAGCAGCAACAATGTCCAGTGTGGGGGACTTGGCGTCCATTACCAAGAACTTGGACTCTTGAATATTCGCATCATGTGCAAATGACACTACAAAACCATCATCCTCATCTGCAGCCGGATTATTTGGCTCCCTTGGCACGAAAAATGGTTCGTTCCCGGTGCAGCCTGACCCATACATACGGCTAGCCACTGCGCAGTCGTCTGAAGATAATGATAAATCGACCTTCACCACCCCTACAGTCATCATCGGCGGGGCTGTTGCTGATACGTATGCATACCTATGTATGAAACCAATGCTCCAATATAAGGGTTTGTTTAAATAAATAAATAAAAAGAATATGATTTGTTATGTTGGAGGGCGAAAATATTAAAGTTTAAAAAATAAAAAAAAAAGAATAAAGAAACACTATGTTACCTTCAGAATCTCAAAGAATCTTGTGTAAACCTTTTTTTTTTTTTTTTTTCACCTTATTATCCCTCAAATTAATTTTAAACATGGAGTTAACTAAAAAAGAACTCTTGCATTTTGTGATCGAAGTACAAATTGATTGTTTTAACCTTCCATTCAAGTACAAACTAGCTTTTTAAATCTCTAGTATCTATTTAAGATATAAAATAAGAGAAAATACAAAATATTCAAAAAAAATAATAACAACATTAAACATATTATTCTCAATTGGCTACGTCTGTGTAGACTTATTAAAGTATGTAAATAGTTTTCAAAATTGAGCAGGATCTATCAACGAATTCAATCGAAAACTGATGATTATGCCAATTTATTTGACCAAAAATCGAGAATAGATCAAAATCGATCAAAAATTAAAAATATAATTTATTCCACTCTCAGTTTTCAAATTCACAATACACATTTCCATTAAATAAATATATTTTGCTGAATACAAATAATTTATCTAATGAATACTTATTATAAATTTAAAATTCAAATAGAAGTAAAATTAAAAAATAATAATAGAAGATTTAAACTGTCACTGTCAATCCGTGCCACTTTTTAAAAAAACACTTTTATGAAGTTGAAATATTTGTAGAATCAATATCGAAATCCAAAAAGTTCATTAAAAAAAATGTATTAGTCAAAAATTAGACGGAGCAATTGTACCTGTTCTTCTTTCCGACGTAAGCTGGATTAATGGCTGGCATGTCGAGAACTCTGGTAGACAAAGGACGCCTCACTGCCTTCTTCGCCTTGAGACTTATTCTGATTTCCTCCATTGTCAACTCCGCCAAATCCAATCTCTCCAACGTCAGTTCAACTGACGATAGATTAGTCGCCACCACCACCAAGGTGTCGCCGTCGTCTTCCTCCCAGGCGTTCACTGCGTGTGATATGTTGAACCCTGGAACATCAATCCACCACATTTCACTCTCATCTTTAGCATATTTCGGGATAACTCCAAGCCTTGGAACCTTAACAAGATCAACTCTCATTGGTGGTCGTCCTTTCAAAATCTCAAATGGGCTTACCACCATCTGTACATCATTAAATATGGCGTAGTTTTTTGTCACAGCAAAGTCATGGATCAATGCTGTATTCTTCATGGAGAAGATGGGCACATCGGGCTGTTTTCTTCCATGTGAATCGATTCTGAAAAATGTCAAACGTGGAGGAGATACATGGTATCTGAAAGCAAAGGCTTCGCCTGTTTCTGGATCAATTTTTGGATGTGCCGTCATGCTCAAGAATTCCTCGGCACTGTGAAAATCATGGCGGCCAAGAGTTGTTATATCTCCATCAGACGTCACTTCTATCTCGTAGGGAAGATCAGACTCACCTACAGAGGGAAAGAACGACACAAAAATATAACGTGGTAGAGTCATTTGAACATCATCTAAAATACTATAAATCTTGTATTGTTCATCGACATGTGAAAGAAATAACTATAGAATCAAATATTCCATTATCCAAAAATAGAGTGTGATTCATAATTAAATTAATTCTCATTTGATTTTGATTCTCAATGTAAAGAAAACCAGACTCACCTAGAGTATAGAGTTTTCCACCGATGAGGGCCACGCTAATGTTTGCCGTGCCATAGCCATTGATCACAGGATTGAACTCTCCAGCGAGTACTCGTGCAACGGTGAGCCCCACACGAGCCATCGAAGCCATGACGCCATTGAAGGAAGAGAAAGGACTTGGGATGATGGGATGCCCAATCTCACGCTCCACCATGTATTTGTAAGTCTTGACGTAGCGACTACAAAACGTGGCTTTCCCTCCAGAGATTTTGATCATGTGAAGCATCCCATCGCCGTCGAAAAGGTGGTAGGGGCCGCGGGGGATGAACTGAGGATTGGGGCCATTGAACAAGTATACGCCGTCTAGGCAACTCGGGAGGCAGCCTTCCACCACCTCACAGGCCGTCGGCGGAAGCTCATCCACCGGCGCAAAGTTGCCGGAAAGTACCTGTTTAGGATCAATGTAAGGACGAAGGGGTAAGTCAACGAAATCGCATATGAAATCATCTATGGACTTAAACATGGTTGCTAAAAACGACTGCTTTCTTCTCTTCTCCATTGTTGCTTGCTCTGGAACAGCTGGTTGCTTAATCTTGAATTTAATTCTTTCAGCAGTGTTTGATATAAGCTTCTTTATGGGCTCATGAAATGTGGTCAAGGGATAATTGGCAATGATATTTTTTGTTGGAGGGCTGTTCTGAATTGCCATTGATGAAACCTTGGATTGAGGAAATCTGGGAAGGAAAGAGGAAGAAAGGGAGTCCATTGCCAAGAGAGGAAGAATCAGTCTTGATTTTCTGCTTCATTGAGTTGCTCAAGTTATTTATAGAAAGAACAAATTCGTGGTGTACACAATCAGATGCCTTAACGCGATCATAGGGATAATTTTATAAGTTTCACGTATCGTCAACCTAAAGCAATCTGCACACTGTCCAGTTAAAGTGGAAATTAAAGATGTTTTGAATTTCTAAAAGAGTACATAATATAAAAATTAATAAACTGTACTTTCTATCACTGTTTTCAAGATCTGGTCTAAATGATAAGTTTCGGTTTAATTAATTATAAATAATTAAATATTAGCCAAAAATTGCAAGATATTTTTTCAAATATAGTTTAAATTTAATATTTAACTACATATTTGTAGATATTTGAATTCAAATATTTGTTAGATATATTTTTTGATTGATTATTTATCTTATTTTTTACCCTTAAAATTTAGTATATAATAATTAGTTTATTATAATATTATTTTATATAATATAATTAAATTATAGTTAATTTTCATTAGATAGATCGAATCGACAATTAAACATTTTCGATTGATTGATTTGTAACCAGCAGCAAGACCGATTTAGTTACCTGGTGAGATAAAAGATTTAAATATTTAATGGTCAACAACAATCTTAGCTCGTAATTTGGATAGAACTTTTTATAACAAATTTTATTGTATCATCTATTATTTTATATTGATTGTCTCTTCAAGTATATTTTTCAATAGAATTTTATAAACAATCAATTCAATTACAATAAAAAAATATAATAGAATTTGTAATTGAAAATTTTATCCTATTGATAATGATGATACCTAGTTGATTTTCTTACTTGAGTAATTTTTTATTTACTTGCAGCCGAAGCTGATAATGGCCATTTGGTATATTTATACTGATTCAGACAAAATATTTAGTTACGTTATATTTTTTATTAAATTGTATTATTCATTTGTTATGTATAAAGTTTATTAATAAAATATATACATAATAATAATTAATATGATATAATAAAAAAATATAAAAAAAATTTGCAACATTACACCATATCCGATAAATTTAACCCACAGATATAGAGGGATGTGATCTCCCGAAGTGGATATTCTCGTGACTCACCAAGTATTTTTCTTGAAAGACATTCAAAATCTGATCAAATCTATTATTGCAACTATTTAGGAATTTTAATAAACAAAAATAAAAAATTTGATTTGGTATAATGACAAAAATGCCCATCACAAACTGGAGAGGACTTTCTCATTTTCTAACCGAAACCATCAAGATTAAGAGGATGTTTGGTTGAATTTATAAATTTTTCGAAATATCTTATAAATTGTTTAACAGCTTATAAACTCTCAAAAATTATTTGATAATTTTTTTTAAAAAAAAGGTTATAAGATCCAATGAAAAGCTATTTGAGAATTTATAAATTTCTAAAAAAGTATGTTCACCCTAACTTATTTTTAACATAAAATTTTATTTTAATAATTTTTTTAATTTTAATAATTTTAATTACAAAATTGTCATTACTAATATTTTAAAATTTTCATAATCTTATTTTATTCAAATACTTTAACAACTTATTTTTTAAATAAAATTTAACATTTTATAAGTTAAAAAAAATAAAAAAAAAAATACGTCGACCCCAGCTTATTCTTCAATCTCTATAATCCAACTTCCCTTGATTTTAATTACTTTTCATGCATGTTTACTATATTAATTAACCTAGTACTAATGAGAATACTGAATGTAAAAGTATACATAGCCATTTGTGACACCAATAGCTTGTTTATGTGAATGACAACAAATATAATTAGGTGCACAGTTTCCATTCTTTCTGAAACCAAATTATTTCAATCTCATACTCTACTATTTTTCACGGTGTTTTATTACGTATTTCAATAATATTAATATTTACTAAATATATATTAATAATATTATTTAATACAGTTGGCGTAGACTTATTTTTATTCAGCTATAAACTTGCTCTGGTCAAGGTAAGATATTGGTGGCCATGTGGTACTATAAATCAATATGTACCTTTTTATTTAATGAAAATCTTACCAAATCTATTATTTTATGATTGTTGAGGCTCAAATCTTAATCAAAAGTATTGACTAATCCTAATTAGTCGCCTATTTCGACGGACATAATTAAGGTTGATGAAGCTTCTTACTATTGTAATTTTTAGTAAGTAACTTCCAGATATCAGTTTAACTAATTTTAAATATTTTATAAGCTCACATATCTTATAATATATATTTGAAAACGTATAAAATATTAAGTTTTATTTAAGAATAAAATGTTTAGTTTTTTAAAAAGAATAAGTTCAGAGAGTTTATAAATTTTTTTATAAATAACAATCATGTAATTTACATGATGAAAAAACACGTATTTTGCAATATCTTAACAAATAAAGTTATGGTCTCTTTATTTTTGGTAAGAGGCTTCTAAGCTTATGATATTTTGCTTTTGGAGTTTATAAACTCTTTTTCAATAATATTTTATCAAGTATTTAGAACAATTTATAAGCTGTCAAACGTGTCATAAAATGTTATTAAAAACTTAATTAAATTATTAAAATAGTGTCCAATGAGTCAACTAAATTGAATTTTTTTTTATACTTTTGTGAACAATATAATTTTATTAAGAATTTGGGTTTATAAGCTCTTCTCCAATAATATTTTATGGAATACTTGATCAACTAGTCATATCATAAAATGTTATGAAGAACTTGAGAATTTAATTTTAATTACTTTGAAACTATTTTTTTTATTTGGTAAATTAGGTTTATTTTACTAATTATACTAAATAAAATAAATTTGGGCAAGCTAAAGCCTGGCTTGAAGCTCGTTTTGTTTTTTAAATCAAGTCCAAGATTTTAATAAAAAATTTAAACAAATTCAAGCTTTGAGAACAAAAGCTCATCTAATATCAAGTCGAGCATAAGTCTAAGTGGGCTCGGGTCGCTCAAATTGATCGATATCCCTAAATATAAGTATTGTATCACAGCTCTACTTCAGTTTTAAAGTTCATTTAAATTTGAAAATAAACAACATGAAGAAAAAGGTAATATTTTCCTTCCATGTTAATAAACTTCTCTCTATTTTATAAAGAAATAATATTTCAGTTAATCATATAATGTTCATCACTTTTATCCCAATTAATCAAGTTACCACAAGAAAAAAGAATATCAATGACAAAATATATATTGAATAGCAATATTAAAGTTGTCAGTAATTATATATAATTAACAATAAAAAATTATTTTTTATAAATTTAATAGTGACAAGAATTGAAATAAATCATAATTATAAAAAATGAGTAATATAAGAATTATTTAAAATTAGTGACACACAAGAATTAGTGACAAAAATCATAGTAAGTTAAATATTAAAGTTGTCACTAATTATATATAATTAACAATAAAAAATTATTTTTTATAAATTTAATAGTGACGAGAACTGAAATAAATCACAACTATCAAAAATTAGTGATATAAGAATTATTTAAAATTAGTGACACACAAGAATTAGTGACAAAAATAGTAATAAGTTATATTTAGATGACAAGAATCATGTAATTAATCAAACTTCTACGGTCAGCTCCACGTCCTTCTTTTCAAAACCTTAGGGAAAAAGGGTTTTCTTTAATATTTTCTTCAACTAAAACGCAATATGGTTAAAGTTTTCTTTAATGTTTATTATCATTAATTTTTATTCCATTATTAAAATTGATAATGGAGTTTGTCAAAATGATTTATATTAATACACGAACACAAGAAAATTTTATTTTATATTGATTATTTTAAGAATTGCAGCGTTGACAATGAAGACATGATGTGTGGGTTGGAAAGTTGAAATAGGAAATTAATAGTTTATTTACACGCTTTTCATGTAAGATCCCAAGTTTCAAACTGAGGGTGTTTAGGGCATGAGAGGATTCAAATATGTTTTAATTTCAAACTTTTTTTTTATTTTTCTGAAATTTGAGGAAAAATTATGTCACATTTTGTTAATTATTATTACAATGAAAAACTTTTAATTTGAAGAAATTATCTGTTACAACTGTGAATTTAAATAGCTTATTGATACATTTTTTTCTAGGGAATTAATTTAAGAGAGTGAAGAAAAATATTGACAAATGAAAGATTGAATATTCTATCTTGTATTGATTCTCTTACATTTAGGGACAGACTTAAGGGCTGACAGGAGTAGTCGCCCTCCCAATTTCAAAAATATTTTAAAATAATATAAATTTTATAAGTTAAAATATTAAATTTTAAAATTTTATGTCCTTCCAAAAAAATTAAAAATATTTTTTTATTATTATTCATAAGAAAATATTCAATATCATCCCCGATTTAATTTTTTTAATTTTGTCCCTGTTTACATATGTGTACACGTGAAAAAAAAGTATAGCATAAAATTTACTTATATAATGTTGTATTGGAAAAAAAAGTACAAAAAGTTAAACGGTGACATATAGCATTTCTTATGGTAGCAAAGTAGCATGTAGATAAAACTTAATGCTGTAATATAAATATTCACCAAAAATTTGTCACTTCATTTAATGAAGGATTGTAATTTGTAACATACGTATAATTATAATCCCAATTGATAATTAATGGTATTTGAATTATTGTTAACACATATATAATAATAATTTCAATTGATAAATAATGGCATTTAAATTATTGTTACTTGCAATTAATAACACATATATAACAATACTTTAAATATTGATGTTGTCATTATTAAATTTATAAAATCATTATTATATATACTGAGAAAATAAGAATGTTTACCGCTTAATAATTGACAACTTCAAAATTATAATTTAACATTTGTCATTAATATTTTCTTAATTTGGTGTACTAATAGTAATTAATGAAGCTAAAGCACGCGGATGGCAGATGTATATTTATATATTGTCATCTGTGGCATCAGCAGATTGCTCTGGTCAAAGATTAAGGGTAAATAATTAATTTTGTTACCTTATATAGTATATGATTAAAATAATGGGCAATTTGGATCTATGAATCCATATATAATATTTTATTTAATTCAAAATCTGACTGAATCTATTATATAACAAGTTTTGATCGAAAATATTGACCCTGAATGACTCTAATTACACGACTATTTCCACGAATAAGATTATAAATTTCAATTTTAAAATCAAATAAAATTACAAATCAAACAAAAAAGGCAAAAGAGCAAAAAATAACGTCTACTATCAAAGGTAATTTATTAGACAGTATTTTATAGTTTTTATTTAAAATAATTAAAGAATAAATATATATTTAAAAAATTTAGAATCTAACAATAATCTTGTAGATAATGACAAGAAAAGAAGAAAATGGAAAGAAATTAAAAACTTGGTTGAAATATTAGAATCTAACAAAATGCAATTTAAATTAGAGACAAAAATAAATATATGTATTGAATCTTTCAATAGAATATATTCTGGACTCACTAGATAGATTTATGTTAAATATACAATTAATTTAACTTAAAAATAAATTAATATTTCAATAATTAAAAATATTTTAAAATATTCAAATTTTAAAAGTATAATTACTAAAAAAAATTATGTTGAAATATATAATTAATATAACTTTACTTTATTCATCTAAGAAAAATAAAAAATATTATTTGTAAATTCAAAGGTATGGTTATTAAATGTGATTAAATAATTCTAATTTAGAGTAACTAAAAAATAAATAAATTTAAATTTTAAAATCGAATAAAATTACAAATAAAACCAAAAGGGCAAAAGAGCAAAAAAAAATGCCTGCTTTATGAGTTATTTTCTTAGAGAGTATTATATAATTTTTATTTAGAATAATTAAAGAATAAATAAATAATTAAAAATTTAGAATCTAATAAAAATGCAATTTAAATTAGACACAAAAATAAATATATGTATTGAATCTTTCAATAGAATATATCTTGTACTCACTAGATAGATTTAATTTAACTTAAAAATAAATTAATATTTCAATAATTAAAAATATTGTAAAATATTCAAATTTTAAAAGTATAATTATTAAAAAAAATTATGTTTAAATATACAATTAATATAACTTTATATTATTCATCTAAGAAAAATAAAAAATATTATTTATAAATTCAAAGGCATGGTTATTAAATAGAATAAAATAATTCTAATATAGAATAACTAAAAAATATAAATCTAATATTAAATTAGGGACACGTTATCTTAAGCATATAAGTTGTTAAAGCTTATAAATAGTATTGGGGCTTATACATATGATATCTTTTTATCTCAGTTTGTTTGTGCAAAAGCTTATAACAATTTTAGGTCCAATCTTGTAATTTACATGATGAAAAATAATGTATTTTGCAACATTTTAAAAATTAAATTGTATCTTTTTATTTTTTTCAAAAAAAAAATCTAAACTCGTAACATTTTATTTTTGAAATTTATAAGTTCATTTATGTCATAAAATATTTTCTTAAAAACTTCAATCCAGCTTATAAAATATATATTTTTAGAAGTTTAGAAACTTGCCAAACACGTGCTAGTTGATTAATGCCCCATAACAGACTCTACAATTACCTTCAATAAGCTCAATTGGTCTGGTACGTTATTTTTCATAAAGAGGTCACAATTTCTGGCCCACTTCGGGTAGTGCACTCTAAACTAGTCGGCTGTGGTGAAAAGAGTGTAGATTCTATTTAAATCGATGAATTTAAAATTAAAAATTTTAAATTTATAATAATAAATTTATTAAATTTATTAAATTTATTTAAATAATTTGATAATATAATTAATTTTATTTTTTTTAATTATCGTGATAGATTTTAATTTCATCTTAGATAAATTAAAATTATTTTTCAAAATATTTTTTTTAAGTTTAAATCATTTTATTTAAATACAACCTTAATCTACTCATATCTTAGCGTGAGTGACGATGGTCTCTCCCTTTGAATAATAATTACAGTTCAATCTAAACATTTCACAGCGATGAAAGACTCCAGTAATGACGCTCAGGGAATTACGATCCTCGTCTCCATTACCTTATAATTTAACTTATCAATAAAAATAAAAAAATAATTATGCAATTCCCTTAACTACCTGAAGTACTCTTCAAGATTATTTTTTATTCCAATTGAAAATTTCTAAGCCACATATGGGTTAGAATTTCTTTTTCGCATTTATTAGGCAATTCAGGTGATGATCCAAGAAGATCGGATATCAAATTCCCCATAAAAGACCACAAAACTGCCACTCATCAAAAGTTATCTACTCAAAAAAAAAACAGCCCTACCAGGATAATGGGCGGCAACCCTACTTGGAACACTAACACGTCCGCAATCTAGAAGGCACTCGGGAGTTTCCTATCCGAAGATCAAGTCATTTTTCACTTAAAAGAAGTTTTATTTAGGCTACATAGTACTTCTTTTTTTGTGCTTACCTCCTTGTATATTTCAAGTACGAGGTCTCCCACTTGTAGGCTTTTATTTCTCTCTTACTCATTTGTTGTAGTATTTGGTTATTCTTCTTTCTTACTCCTGCACTTCGACTTCAGCGGGTATGATAGCCGTAGTTTGGAAGACCAAACATTATGGCATTTCTCCAATGCTGGCTCGTCTTGAGGTGTTGTAGGATGTTTCTATTGACTACTTCAGTCTATTCGTCAGTCTTTAAAAGCTGCCCATTGGGGTGAACTTTTCTTGAATTTTGCGCTAGGAAGTGAAGCGTTTTCCTTCAAATTGGGTTCCGTTTTCAATGATTAGCATTTGAGGTATGTCGAACTTGTTACGTTCTTCCAAGGAAATTTTAAATTTCCCTTTCAGTTATTCTTACTAGAGTCTTAGCTTCAATCCACTTACTGAAATTATTGAAAGTCATGATTAGGAGCTTCTTTTGCCCTGTGGCAGTAGGAAATGGTCCGACTATGTCCATCCCCCATTAGTCGAATGGGCGTGGAGAGCTCAGTGTTTCCATGTAGACTGTTGGAAGATGTGAAATATTGGAATGCTTTTGGCATTGTTAACATCCTCGGATTAGGGTTGTTGAGTTTTCATTAAACTGGGCCAGTAATATCCTTACCTTATGATTTTTCTTGCTAGTGCCCGTTCCTTAGAGTGATTCTCACAACTTCCTTTGTGGATTTCTCTCATGATTCGTTTGCTTCTCTCATAAAATTAAAAAGCAATGAAGACAACAGAACCGATACCACAAATGCCGTCAATAGATAATAATTAGAATACCAACAACATTAAGACCAGGAGTGGACATGAAATAGAACTTTGTCCTTTACTACATAAGGCAATGCCTCATGAGGCTGTCCCAATAAACTATGACTATTATGGTTGGAGGTTGGGAGTCAAAGCTACTATAAAATTGTTCATTTGACTTCTGTTGGAAATCTTCATGCTAGCCACTTGAATACGTGTGAGCATATAAGGTAATGTTATAAAATAAAATAATTGACATAATTATGTGTGATCCAATGACTTACCGACTTCATTTTTATTTTTTTATTTTTATTTTTGTTAAAACCGATTGTGTTTAGGTGGAGGTTTGACAACTTACGATCTCACTTAAGTACTAACCAAATGAGCACCAAAAAACCCACATTTTGTATTTTTATCAATCAAGACGAGTAACATGAACTAATAATGCTCAATTCCAAAAACCTAATGTATTGGAAATTAAACAACAGTTGACCATTTCCTCAAAATGCTGCCACATAGAAAGAAAGAAGCACTACAAGTCAACGAAAATAAATAATATAATTCCATTAATAAGTTCGAAAATTAAAAACAGCCAAAACATACTCATAAAGAAAGCACAAGATTGGTCGCGCAGAAGCTCAATGTTTTATTAATAATGTTTTAACTGAAAGGGATACAAAGGGAATAAACTAAAGAAAGATGAACATAGTTGATGTCTAAGAATTCAAGGCGAGTTGAACACTGCATAATGTCTAATGGCTGCCCTTAGCTCTCATCTTCTCCAAGGACTCCCGTGCTCTTATCACCCAGGCAAAAGCGAAGATCGAATCTGCAGGTCCAACTCAAAACCAATAATCATTTTGCCATCAATAGTTCAAGAAAAAAGAAAAGATAGAATTGATATCAAACATCCACCTTCAAAGCAGGGGGTTTGATCGATACCGGATGTAGTCTCTTCCTTAGAAGTTTCAGCTTGGTCCGAGCATTAGAACTTATGCACCTGTGTCTTGGAAACATTTCAATAATTCCATTTTACACTAGTGGAGAAGTTTAGACCACCAACATCTATGACATCAATCTAACAACAATAGTTCAAAAAATTGTCTTCTACTAGACATAAATCCGAGCTCTTATTTATCTGAAAGCGTTTAAATAAGTTTGAACATTTTTCAGAAATAAAATAAAGAAAAATTGGAGACCAAAATTTAAGTCTCTTTTATTCTTGAGACCTCAGTCACTCTCTGTGACGAGTTAGTTAATGCCATCAAGTGGGCATTTGAGGTCATCTAACTCTAGGAAATCCTCCTCCAGAATGGCCACCAGTTGCTGAGTTGACAAAACATCATTAGTCCTGGCATCCCAGTCTGCATCTGTTAATGGCTTCATCTGCATAAATGGAAAGTATCATAATAAGGTATGAATCATGTGAAGTAAGAACCTAGAAACCAAATATATACAGAATAAAAAAGACAGACAATTTTCTGGATTCTGAAAAACCAAATATAATGTATTTCTGATAAGGGTGTGAAATTGAAATGTGGTACCTGCTGAGCAACAGGGTCACCGATATTCTGATCCCCTGATGCAGAAGCCTCTCCAAATGTAAGCTTAAGAATCTCGTTGTCCTCAAGCAATTTAGCTTCAGCAATGGCATCGCCATCATGCTGAATTCCTATATGTCTCACTGTCACAACACTTTTTCTACCACGGGGAGTAGATTCGGAGTCTGATATGTTGTTCCGATGATCAGATTTCTCCAAAACTCGACATAAGACGAAGGAAGCCTGCAAAGTATAGAATAAAGAGATTCAAACATTCAAACAAATTCAAGACATTCTTCTCCAAACACTTATTTGTACATTAAAGAGACATGAAATATAAGATGAACCAAAACTAATTAATGTGGCACCTGGTGAGCAACTGGGTTGCTGATATCCCGATCCTCTAATGCAGAAGCCTGTCCAAATGGAAACTTGCGAACCTCATTCGCAGTATCGACAGCTTTGTCGTCAAGCAATTTAGCTTCAGCAATGACAGCTCCATCATGCTGAACTCCTATATGGTGCACCATTGCAACACTTTCATGCTGAACTCCTCCTATATGAGGCATGGTTGGAACATTTTTTCTACCACGGGGAGTAGATTCATAGTCTGATATGTTGTTCCTGTGGTCTGATTTGACAAAAACTCGACATAAAACGAAGGAAGCCTGCACATTATAGAATGAAAGATCCAGTCTTTAGAGAGAGATGAAAACTAAAATGAACCAAAAGAAGAGGAGAAAGGTACATTAATATCGAAAAGGCATTAACAGTGTAGGAAAAAGAATATTTGTAATAACTGCGAACCTGGGGATGACCAATCAATCCATATTCATGCATAACCCAATTAGTCCTCCTGGCAGCAGCCCTGCTCCCATTCACCGCATGGAAAACAAATCTCTTTCGCGTGCCCACCACAACTCTCCAACACCCGCATCCCCACCCGCAGCCACATCCGACACTCTATCCCTCATCTTCCAGTACCCACTTCCCGCCGCCCTCCACCGCCGCTCCACATCCACACGGTCAACATAACAGAACCAGTGTTTCTTCCTGCCTCCCTTCCCGAACCGGAAGCAGGCGGCCTCCGGTAAATCGAACGGGTCGTAATTGTACAAATCAACCTCCTTAATTACGTCAATGCCATGGCGTGGAAGGTTAGAGTTCTTGGCGTCGAGGTAGTAGCAAACGAGTTGTTCTTCGGACGGGTAGAATAGGGCACCTGGGGGGAGGGGATGCGACATCGCAGCATTCGGTACTCTGGAAGCGGCCATGACTGGAAGAGACATATTGTGTTTTTAGAGAATTCAGGGTTTTGCAGAAATTTGAGTGATTCTTGGGAGTGTGGGGAGTGGAGTATATATAGTACTAGGTACGAGGCTTGAGGCTTCTTGTTTAAGGTTCGACAGGTCGTCATACTGCATTGTCCAGAGGTGTCGCCTAGCTGTTTGACGGCTGGGGTTTTAAACATATTTTGTAAATATACTTTTACTTACTTTCTATAAGAGAATCTGATTCTACTATGGAATATAAAATTTAGTAAGGAATCATGGTGAAGGCTCATTTTAGTAAGTGATTACTGTGACAGGAAAGCCATACTCAGCCAATCACAGCACAAAATGCGTTAGGGTTTTTTTATTTGGTGAGTGACAATCATTACAATTACTATGATTTTGAAAATTAATTCAAAATTTATCATCCGATAAGTTCACATTAAATCAATATTTCAAATTCATACCCAAAATAGAATGGAACATCTAGAAGGTTCATTAACTCATTGATGATTAAATTCTCGGACAGAAAATAGAATCGAACATCTAGAAGGCTCATTAACTCACTGACGATTTACTCAGTTTCAAAAAATTGATTGGCTCGTGTTAGTCTAATATATGTATATATATATATATATATATATATAGTGCCTTTTCATTTATACGAGTGTTAATATTTATATTATAATTATAATTATAAATGAATAAGTATGTGACTTTTCATATGTATGTTGTAGTGAATTGGTTGTAGGGTAGAATATACTTAGACAATTATTCAAATCTATGCACTCCACTTAGTACATCAATTTTTCTTAGAGCATGTTCATTGAAAAAAGAAAAAAAAAAAGGTGTGTGTGTGTGTGGGGGGGGGGGGGGGCAAAATCACCACCACCACCTCATCCCTCTTCTCCCTCTACATCCCACTTGCATCTCCCCTCAATCACCTCCACAAGTGTGGATGAATGAAAAAGGAAAGAGACGGCTGAAGTTACAATTGGGAGTCATTCGATTCATCCGGGTCTACCGATTTTTGCGGTTAGCCACGAGCCAAAAAACGACCCGTTTTATAATATACTCTGACCAACCTCATGACTAATTTGTGGTCTAATTGATCGAATCGAACGATCCAATTTGGGTTCAAAAATATTGCATTAAAATGGAGAAAAACTAGTACTACATTTTTTTTATCTCTTTTTGCTTAGAAAAACTATGAAAAAATTGCAAATTTCGTCCTCCACATGTTGTATGAAGTGTTTTAGTTATTTTATTTTTAAATCATCAATTATATGCACTAACTTTCAAAATTTATAATTTTATTCGATTTTGCCTGAAAAAATAATTTGTTCTGGAAATTGCTGACCTCGCACCGAACGGGGCTTAGTTGGCTTGAAAATTGGGAATTATTTTTATTTGGAAGAAAAATCAGTGACATGGTGTAATGCGGCGATTATATGGATAAAGGGGGCAAAATATATTTAGTTTCAAAAATAAACAAAATAAAAATAGTTACATAATATATGTAAACAATTTTTTAATTTCAAATAATAAAATAATATTGGAAATTTAAAAAAATAAAGAAAAACATTAATAATTTCCATATTTGGTAATTAGAGAACATATCTAAATTCAAATAATAAACAAAGTAAAAATAGTTTACATATTATATATAAATAATTTCATAAATTTAAAAATGTAAATAATTTAGAAATTTTAAAAAATAAAGAAAAATAACAATCAAATTTCATATATAATAATTAAAAAATATATTTAAATTCAATATGGAACAAAATAAAAATAGTTACATAATATATATGAATATTTATTAATTCTTAAAAATATTAATAATTTAGAATATGTAGAAAAATGAAAAAATGTTAATTAAATTTATATTTGATAATTCTAATATATATTTAAATTCAGTAATAAACAAAATAACAATGGTTTATATAATATATAAAAAAATTACTTAATTCAAAAAAAATTAAAAATTTTTAAAAAATAAAGAAAATTGTTAAGAAAATTTTTGATAACTAGGAGATATATTTGAATTGAATAATAAATAAAATAAAAATAGTTACATAATATACATAAATAAATTCTTAATTTTGAAACAAATATAAATAATTTTAAAAATGTTTCATAATTAATCATTAGAAACTAAATTTAAATTGAATAATAAATAGAATAAAATAGGTAACATGATATATAATTAATTTCTTTATTCTAAAAAATAGAAATTTTAAAAAATTTAAAAAATAAAGAAAAATGTTAATAAAAATTCATATTTTTATTTAAAAATATATTTAAATTCAATAGTAAACAAAATAAAAATAGTTTACGTAATATACATAAATAAATTCTTCATTTAAAACATATAAACAATTTATAAAAAATTTAAAAATGAGGAAAATATCATATTCAATAATTAGAAAATATATTTAAATTCAATTACTAACAGAATAAAATCAATTTACTTAATATACGTAAATATTTTCTTAATTGAAAAAATATAAATAATTAATAAAATTTAAAAGAAGAAAAATTTAAATGAAATTCCGTATTTAATACTTAGAAAACATATTTAAATTCAATAATAAACAAAGTAAAAAATATTTTATATAATATATTTAAATAATTACTTATTTTTTAAAAATACAAGTAATTTAGAAAATTTACAACACTAAAGAAAAAATAAGGGTAATAAAATTTCATATTAAAAATAATTTACATAATAAACTTAATTAGTTCCTTAATCTTATTTTTCAAAAATGTAAATAACCCCTTCAGAGGAACAGAAGGTGCTTTACGGTGGTTGTTTCGGGAATGCAGAAGAGGTGGTTGGATTTGAGGACTGTTACAAGGGCTAAAGCAGTAATGGCGGTTGGTTTTGAGGGGAGGAAGCAAATGTGGGAACCAAAGACTAAGGGGGCTGGCGAGCGGGGTGGGAGGGGGGTTGGTTTGGGCGGCAAGGGCGGTGATGCGGGAGGAGAAGAAGTCGGCGGCGGGGATGGGGTGGAGGAGGATAAGAGGAAGAAGAAGAAAAAAGGGGAAAAAGAAAAAAGAAAAAGATGGAAAAATAGTTATTTTGGATAAATTTTATATTTATTTTTATGTTTTTTAATTGCCTACACGTCATCCATGTGGCATTAATATTTTTATTTATTTTTACAACATCACATATTTTCTCTCCAAATTTAAGTTCACCTAAGCAAGCTCCGCTAAAAAAAAAATTGCCAACTCAATTTCCAGTATAATTGGACTAAAATTGTAACTTTTTAAAAGTTTTTATATGTAAATTGGTAATCTCCAAAATAAAAATGAAAAAAACTCTACCCGGGCTAAGATGACGAATTTTACAATTTTGCTGAAAAACTATCAATATGAAAGAATTAACAAATATTAGACATTTATTAGGATTCATACCCAAGAATCCACACTAACTCTTTTGAGGTTCCTATATTTACCACTTGAAGTAAGCCTCATTAAGAGACAAATTAAATTTGTAGTCAATCAAATAATATAGCAATTCAAATTATATTTTGTAAATTATAGAAAATATAAATATTTAATAATTCAAATCAAATCTTATAATTAAAAAAGTGAATGACAATTAAATCATAGAGGTCAATTAAATTGCATCACTTTATGAAATAATATGAAAGAAGTTCCTAAATATAAATATCGTGGATATTTAAGAAGCTAAAAACAATGCTTCATTCAACCAAGAGTGATATTGGAAGAGGTTCTAAATTTTTTAAACTTAAATTCATCAAATTCACTAAGATTCGTAAATTTCAAACCAGATATCAATGCGAGGAGTACATCAAATCGTATTCAATTCAACATTATTGAATATTAAATCAATTTTAGTGGAAATCGAAAAATCGATTTATCAACAAGTTTACAAATCCACAAGTCATCAGTCCAAAAATCATGATATTTAAGTAAGTGTTATATTTATAAGTGTAGGGGGTGTTTGCGATCATAGGTGAACTTAGGGGGCCTGAACTAATTGTTTAGACAAAAATGTCCTTAATGCAATCAATTTATATGATTTTTAATTTATATTAAATATTTTGCAACCAAAAATTAATTTTAAATTCTTTTTAATTAAAAAAAATATTTTAAATTATATATTTTTTAAAAAGTAATTAATAACATAAGTAATTCAAATTTTAAAGATTAAAGTAATAAATGAGTACAATAAATACCCAAAAATTATTAAACATGAAAAAATTATTTTGATTAATTGAAGTCAAAATAAAGCATTAACTATTTAATCAAAATAAATATTGCACTTTTTGGAGAAAAGAAATAAGCATGTCTTTGTTGTTATATATTTATATATTTTTTAAATTGTGAACAAATATATATTTCAATTAATTATTACCATTTTGAATAAGAAAGCATAAATTATTTTTACTAAATTATATATATATATATATATCTAAGTTAAGTTTACCAAAATGTACTTATTTACCTTATATGAAAAAGAGTTCAAAATTTAATTAAATTAAATATTTAATGCTTTACTTTGAATTTAAATAATTAAAACAATTTTTTCATGTTTAATATTTTTTTCTATATATGTTATGCTCTTTTCTTACTTTAACTTTTTAAAAAGTATATATATTTAAAAAAAAATTCTAATTAAAGAAGAATTTAAAAAATTAAATTTGTGATGCAAAATATTCAAAATAAACTAGAAACTATATAAATTTGATTGCATTGACGATAATTTTATCTAAATAATTAATTCAAAGAAGATAAGTGTTATACTTGTAAGTTTAGATGGTATTTGCAACATAGATATAGTTCAATTAGGTTTTACGTATTTTGCCCTTAATATTATTAAAAAACAAATCAACTTGACAACCCTTAATATTATTAAAAAACAAATAACTTTACAGAAAATCAAAATGCCAAACTCTACTTTTTAGTTACCAAAATTCAAAGATCTTATTATATTTTATTTATACTATTTTCTTATCATTTTTGCAGACAAAATTTGTGTTATCATTTCTCTTTCTTATTTTCCTTCTCTCCCATCGTTAAAAAAGGAAGAAAACCAAACAAAAATAAAATTCAGTGAATTGAGGGTAGGACACTTTAACATATTTCAGAATAAAAAACCAAACTTAAATAAATTTTTACAACTCAAACCAAACTCAATCAATTTAAAAAAGATTATAACCCAAGAAACCCCCAACTATAAATTAACAATTAAAAAGAATTCAAACTTCATTTCAAAACTCATTAGACATCATTTTTAAAACTCATTAAGCTTGACAGCCCAACAATAAACTAACAAATAAAACGAACTCAAACATAATTTTTTGAACTCATTAAGCACCATTTTTAAAACTCATTAAGCTTGATAGGTACGTATTAAGCTTGATAGCTATGTATTCGGCTCCAGTTAGTTCTTTCACTTACACCCCTAGATGTGGGTATGGTATGTGTGTGATAACACACTACATTGACAAGCCTAACTTGCGAGCATGAACAAAATGCAGTCAGGCAACCCCCATCTCAGGCGTTCAACTAGAACATGGTAAAATGAACCAGCCATCCCCATCAATCACTGCAAAGATGAGAAACAAACTGGGGACGGGGGAGAGGGAGGAGGGGCAGAGATAGGAGCAACAAATCTGGAATTCAATTAGAACTCCAAAGAGCACTGCAAAACATAATCGACAACCAATCTTAAGAACCCAAAAGATCATTTGGAAACCAAAAGATAGATAATCTCTCAACTTCAAAACCCTAGATATTATCAAAAAATTCATCCTACTCAAGCACCCTCACTAGCAAAAAGTTGATTCAGATTGGCAGGACCATCTCTGCAATCACTTTAAACACCACAGAACCTCAAGAAACAAGGTTGTCATTGAGTGACAGTGAAGCGAGTTGGTCAGCTGGGCTATTAGCTTGTTGAACGTTCCTCAGGACCTCTATAGCCTCAGCAACCTTCGCTTTCAAAGCATCAGGTGATTCAAGCAAATGCAGGACCTCAGTCTGGTCCATCTCCAGAAGCATGCCTGTAACTTTTGCTGCATGCTCGTGCTCCAGCTGATCAACAAGAGGGTACAAGTTCTCACCCAACATCTGTCCGCAAAGATAACACATTAGGCAAGTTGTATGCAATAACGCAAACCAAGTTACACAATGTTTAAACCTCAAGCAGAATACTTACAGTCCTCTGTTGTTCAGGAGATGCATTTGCAAGGGCAGAAGCCAGAGCAGTAATTGGCATGGGCTGTGGTATAGCTGCGTCACGAGGAAGCATGCCACCCATGTCATATGGAGCAGAAAGCATTCCTCCAGCAACACCAGGCATTGGCACATCTGCCACATTACGACCCGGGGGATAACGATACATCCGTCCCCTAGGTATCATCTGGGTGGGGGGTGAACACATACTTAGCATGATATAGAATAACACTACAAAATTATGAAACATAAAAACTTTAAAGCACAACTGACCTGCTGCTGCATCAGTGGCACAGGCTGCTGAGCTTGTTGCACTGGACCAGCTCCTCTTCTGCCACCAGGGCGTTGGCCCTGCTGACCCTGTTGGACCAGCGGCACAAAGAAATTCGGCATAGGAGCACCCCCAGGGCGCATTCCAGGAACAAGCTGCTGCTGATAACCAAATCCAGCCTAACAGTTTTCAAGGGGAATAATATGGTTACCAATACAAAAAGTCAATTCATTGCATAGCTAACCCTAAAAAATAAATCCATTTCATGCAACGTCCCTCCTAGTTGCAGACAATAACGCAGTCACATACACAATTGAACAGCATTACTTGTGTATAATTTAAGAAAATACACAATCTAATGCATTAAAGGAATAGGTTATTCATCACTAAAGGAAAAAGAAAAACAAAACTTCAACCTTAGCTTCATCACAGAACCATTATTTCCAAATCCATGATTTCAGACACAAGAAATGGAATAACGAGATTAAGTAATCCACACAGAAGCATAATTATTAGAAACCAGATGTTTCAATGATCAAATATGGAGTATTTAACACTAATAGAACTCCAAACAGCAAAAGAATTGGGAAACAATTTACTCCACCTAAGAGCACATGTTCGAAGAAAAAAACGGCCATTAGGGCCATGGTTCAATTGGAGGCAAATGTCACCTCACATTCTAGTATCTGTCCACCTGACAAACTAAAACAAACTAGATATCAACAAATGCATTGTCATATACACAGGAACCTTACATCTAAAGAGATGCAGCCAAATCCTAATTGTTGCCCACAGCAACTGCAGTTCAAATTTTAAATGCGTGCCCATCCAATTCGCCAATGGGCACCGGCAACATTAAACAATACAGCAAACACTACTCAGACCAAGTTTTTATCCTTGTCTGGCTGATGGTTAAGTGGTATTATGGGAATGCACGTTTTTTGGGAGGGTGAAATGTTGACAGACAGGCCAAGGAAGTTGAGATGTTTGGTTTTTGGTTGGTCAAGATGAACAAAATGAACTTTCAGCAAAAAAACTGATAAAAGTGAAATTCAGCAAACAATCGATACCTGAGGAGGAATTATAGCCGGAGCTTGCCCATAAAATAGCTGCTGGCCTATACCTGGTGCACCTGGAGGATACATTGGCATACGAGGAGCAATTGATGGTGGCATTGCAACCGGCCTCATTTGGGAAAACTGAGCCTGCAATTGAGAGCGACAGGTTGCAGTGAACCTCATGACAGAACAATATACTTCCAAAGCAGTCCAAGATGTATGTATAACATTGTCCAGAAACTGAGAAGCCTGAGAATGCATATGGATAACAAGTATACACATATGTAGCTGCATACATCCTGACAGCCCTTTTAAGGTAGAAACACCAAAAGGAAAGGCATTTCATGGTGAACTCAGGATTGAAGATGGCTTAAAACTGATGATAGAATTTACATTCCACCCAGAACCCACAACTGCTCACCATTTTCCTCCTAGCATGGGCAGGACCAATAATTTAGTTGACCATTCAGGATAACAGGTTTATTTGATGCCCTAATTTTAATTTTCTCACTACTCCAACAAAAGTTACTTGGTTGCCACGTTAGTCAATGAAGACACACTTGTTGTGGGACAATTTTAGCAACGGGCATACATTTGAAAAATTACAATTATTTGATTTCAAATTGGTTCAGATATGAAAAATTCATGTGTCAAATAAGGTCACCTATACATAAGAAGTTGTGGAAGATTGTGGAAGAATCTTCTGGCTAGTTAGTGCATTCAAAAAAGGCAATTGATGCAATATATACATATATAATGTATATGGGTGCGTGTGTGTATGGAAATTATAAAACTAAATTAAGAGAAAGAAAGCAACCGTAAGCACATGAATAAGATAATCAAAAAGGATCTGAACCTTCATGAACTATGAAGATAACCCTTAATAAATTCAAAGTAAAAGAAGAAATTTTCATACAGCCAACTCAAGTTACATACTGGGATTAAAACATTGTTAAGTAAAAGTTGTTAAAACTGTTATTCTCACCTCAGAGACAGCGCAAAAGCTTGTTCCTACTACAAACAAAGTTACAAGAAAAGACCAGCTATGAAAATATATTATTACGAAAGACATCTGTGGAATAATTGATCCTCCATATGAAGAAAGATTACCAGCGATATGGCTAAAGAGCCATCCAACAACAGGAAAGATACATGGGGGGAAATGACATGCTATCAGGATCACAATATCAAAGCTATTAAATCAGCTGCAGCATAACTTGTTCATCTTATTCTTAAAATCAGAGAGGAAATATTCTTCCCAAATTTACCTGTAACCTTGCTCTTCGCTCCTCTTTACGCTGTGCTAGTGCAACATAGAGTGGCTTGCTGATCACCATTTTGCCATTCATCTCGGAAAGCTAAAACATAGGAACAACAGCTGAGTAATCCATCAACGAAAAAGTCACCTATATAGTTATCATTTTGCCATCAACTTACAGCTCGAGAAGCTTCTTCAGGAGTTGAAAAGGCAACAAATCCAGAGCCTCTGCTTATCCCACTAGGATCTCGCATAACCTGCAATGCAGGGACATGAATGCAATCAGTGAAACTGAAGCAAAGAAATAGTAAATGAAAGTTAGTGAATTAGTTGAGAGATCAAGTCCAAACATATTCTCTTTCAAGAACCCTTGTTAATATACCTTGCACGATGTAATTGTACCAAACTCTGCAAACAATTCCTTCAGTTTGTCATCATCAATACTATCATCCAAGTTTTTAATATATAAATTTACTCCCTGGAACTTGTCAACAGCTTCCTTGGCAGTTTGCTCAAATCGACTTTTAAGTTCTTGCTCCCTCTCTGACTTCTTCTGGGCTTTCCCAACATACCACTCCTTGCCATCAATTGTTTTTCCATTTAGAGCTTCAACAGCTTTAGCAGCATCATCAGCATTTTCAAAATTGACAAAGCCAAAGCATTTCGACTTTCCATCAGCATCCCTCATCACTACAGAACTAGTGATTGTTCCATATTCACCAAAAATGTTCTTCAAATCATCATCAGTAGTAGACTCAGCCAGATTTTTCACATAGACATTATTGAACTGTGTCTTATTAAATGCAGTATCCCTCTCCTGCTTACGAAGAAAATGCCCAACATACACTTGCTTGTCATTCATAAGCATTCCGTTTAACTTATCTATAGCACTTTGTGCAGATTCTTCAGTATCAAATTGTACAAACCCATAGCCCTTTGATTGGCCGCTAGGATCTGTTGCTATCTTGCAAGAAAGGATATTACCAAAGCTTGAAAAAGTGTCGTGTAATGCTTTGTTATCAATTGTTTTGTCCAAATTCTGCAAAGAAAGTACAATAGTGTTTTAAACTCTAACGAGCATATACACAAAACAATCAAGCAGAAGAACTATAACTAAAATTGCTGATTCCACATTGAGCAATTCATAATGAAGTATTCCCAAATAAAAAGAAAATATGCAAGTTCTTAAAGCAAAACATATAAATCATAAATATAGGAATCAAAAAAGCAAGGCAGGAGTGAATAGAAGTTGACAAGCAATCCACTTCTCCATCCCAATCTGAATACTATAATCACTTAACCCCCTGTTCTCCACAATCAGACACTAATTTAGATTAGTAATCAAAGCACTTAGTAGAGCTTTAGGATCAACTAAAGAACATATAATAAACATAAAAGAATTATGTTGATAACGCTCACCAGAATCAAACTTTAAAGGGTCAAAGACCGTTACATAAAAAGCTTAATATTCAAGAAGAAATTGCAAACAAATCGGCATGTAAACAGAGAGCATACCTTGATAAAGATATTTGCTGTTCCACTTTTTCGAATACTTGGGTCCCGATGAGAATACATGACTCTGATTGACTTGTTGTTGAGAGGAGTAAAGTTCAACACCTCCAAAGCTCTTGCCGCTGTAATCCAAGTTAATAGGAAAAACATAAGACAGCAGAGAACCAATGCTCAGAGGAAAATCTCCATACTTAAAAGCAAAAGAATGAGACAACTCGTGCACTTTGCTGACACCATGACTGCAAACTTAAAACAAAAAACCAGCATAATCACACTGCAATAGCAGCCAATGGAACAACTAATATGTTATCCGAAAACAACGCTGCCTAACACATAAAAGCTCCTATTAAAGTTACATGATAAGGGTCGTGAAAGGTAGCAAAATACGAATACAAATGGCGTAGCCTTCATTAAAAGGCTTGTGGCTCCTACCCCTAAGGGGTCACATCGCTGGTCTTACCATTTTACCTGATAAAAGTCAAGAGAGCAATAGCAACAAAACCGGGGAAAGTATACATAAAGACAGTTCTTTTCTATTATATTAGATAAGTATTAGTTAGTGATTTAGATTATATACAAAATAAATTACCAGTGTACCCAAATTCCAATCTAACAAGCAACTTGCAAATCAATAAACTCAAGGGCTAAACAAGTTAGTAAAACTTAGGTCTAGAAATGACTATCCATCCATAAAGATAGTAAGAGTCCATTCCATTAATTAAAATAGAAAATTTCTATTTACAATATTTCCCTATCAACAACATATCTAAAGCTTAATAGATATCTGTGTAACAATTTATGTTATGTAATCTTGGATTTACATATACTCGTATGTTTGGTTTTTTTACTGTGTTCTCTCCACTAAAAAACAAGTATTCCACACCAGAAACACAAAATGGTCCCAGGCTTTTTTGGCGCTGGGAATGGAGCTGTCAGTGGGCTCAAGAAGATTGTTTGATATTACCTTGAGAACTCTAGACACGGTATTCATCAAAGAAACCATAATGGAGCCGAGAATTCTTATGACTTGAGTAGGACCAAAAACCCAAATAGAATTATCAAACAAAAAGCACATTATGTTCCTCATGAGAAACCCCAAACACTAAAACATGCATTTAGTGCTATTAAAAAGCAGCAGGTTTTGAATAATTCTGCAACGAGTTGCCATTATTCTGATGACAACCAACCACGGATATCAAATATCTTCCACTTTCTAATCCTACCTCCGTACCAAAAACATGATCAACATAATACAACAGACTGGAAATCCCAAAATTTACTCAGTGGATGTTTGAGCTCTCGGTGCTTCTGAGCATCTTTCCATATGTATGCACTTCGTTACTGAAGTGTTGCACTTAAAACACTGGAAGAACTTTAAAAATTAAGGTTGAATAGTGCATCACTCCAACATTTCTTGGACGCTGAGTCCAATTATTAACAGCTCAGAAAATTTAAACCACACCAAAAACAAATCCCTTGCCGAACCTAGCAAACATAATCAGGTTTAAATGCCTCGAAAAGTCACTTGTTTACTCATCCAAATTTCAAATACTAAGCTCCTATAATCAAAGTGACAAACATTTGACAGTACCATACACCCATTAAAATGAAATGTAACAATCAGACAAATCCAACCAAATTTCATTGCACGCATAACACATCTGTATAATCAACGCCAGATTCCATAAAACTACACATCAACACAAATCCGAGTGTAGCAAAAGGACTCACCATCCTGGGGGCTGCTATAGTTGACATAACCATAGCCAAGGCTGCGACGAGTGCTGAGGTCGCGACAAACCCTAACAGACACAACCTGACCGACCTGATTGAACAGATCGTACAGCTGCGAGTCCGTCACATTGAAATCCAAGTCACCAACGTACAGAGACGTAGACAGAAACTGTCCCGCCGCGGCCGCTCCACCAGCCCCGTTCGGTCCCGCCGCCGCCGCCGCATTCTGGTGCTGCACCTGAGTCTGCGCCATTTCTTCAAAGCAAGTTTTTTAAGCTAGATTTTTTTTTCAGGGAATTTGTTTTCCCTCTCCTCTTTATTAATGAACTGAAAAACCTAGAGCGAGAAAACAGAAAGAGAAACAATAAGGAAATTGGTAAAAACAGGCTAATTTTTGGGGTTTCCTGGTAAAGATGAGAGGAGAGGGAAGGGTAAAATGGGGATAAATTTTCGGTGGATCAAAGGATGCACAAATTGTAGAGAGAGAAAAAAAATGGGGGATTTTTTTTGGCTTTGGGAGGGCAGGGAACTGCACCGCACTCGGGGAAGAAAGAACTGTGAGGCCTTATATATATATATATATGAAGAGAAACCCTAGCCGGAGACGGGGGTGAAATCGTGGCCGTCGAATAGGATTCTGTTATGGGTCCAAGAGAACACGTGATGATGACACGTGTGGGATGAGCATGAGAGCTTCATGACGTGGCCATATGTATAGAAGGGTATAGAATTTAAATAATCCGGAGTATATACACTTGAAAGTAATTTAGCTAAGTGTGAATTTCACTTTGCCCCCTATACTATATGTTTGGTGTTACTTTGCCTACTCAAATTATAAAAATATACATTTTGCCCTCTCAATTAAGAAAATATAATTTTATCTTTCAATTTTACCCTATTTTCAATGTATTTGGTAAAATATTGGTACTTTATCTAGTAAAATATTGGTGCTCTATAATATTATTTGAACTTAATAAATGTAAAGCAACTATTTAAACTACACTAACTATAAAATGGCATAATTGAAATCTATTCTTCTTGACTAGTACATTGATAATTTTTATTTGGTATATTAAATTTATTTTTAATTATTATAAATAATGGTAAAATCATTATTCTTTACCTAATCATATCAGCTTTGGATAAAGATACTTTTTGATTAAATCTCAAATTAAAAGTTTAAAATATTTAATGATTATTTATGATAATTAAAATATAAACTAGTTAAATAAAAAATTTATTTTATATAAACTTTGAATAAATTCAACTATATCATCTTAAGATTGGTCTGGATTACTTAGTTTCTTTATACTGAGTACAAATAAAATTTGAAAGTTTCAATGTTTTAACTTCATATTATATCAAATATATTAAAAAAAGGTAAAACTGAAATATATATTATATCTTCTTAGCTGAAAGGGACAAAATGGCATAAAGCATATAGTTGGGAGGGGAGAATTTTAATTCACTGTTGCAAAATATTGTGATTTTTTTAAATACAAATGCACGTTATCGTAAATAAATATTATTAAATAAGTGAAGCATCATTTTCATGAGAAAGTGTTAAATTAATAAATACCAAAATGGGTTAATTATAACTTTATTTGAAGAATTGTAATAGAGTCATGGTTAACAAAGTAAGAAACTTAATATTAAATTAATTGGTAACTTCTATAACTTGAAGATATAGAATTTATGATTTTACCATAATTAGTTAAATTTGAACATTCAATCGTATCAATGTCAATTTATTTTTCTAATTGATAGTCGATAATTTCTCAATTATTTAATAATCTCTCTTAAGATCTAATTAAAATTTTACCAATTCCTAACTCACTATATTTTTATGTGAATTAATCAATCAATAAATCTAGGGCTCGATATAACTCAATTAATACTATACAAACTATGTAAATATATTCATATCTTAAGAACAATTTATTATTTTATACATATGGAACTAAACACATATATCACGTTCCAAGTCATCAATATGATTAACAAATCATTCAATTAATAGTCAAATAATTTAAAGCATTAACAACCATATAGAAAACTCAACTAGATAAAATAAACATTCAATTGAATTAAAAGATGAGTCCAAATTAACATAATTAAGCTGGATCAAAAACCTAGATAAAAATTTAGCCGATAATAATATTTATCAAATTCACAGGGAAATTCAACTTCATGATAAAGCAAAATCACAAGAAAAAATGAAATAGAAAAATTAGGTTTTTTTTAGAAATTAAACAATTAAAATGAGAAAAATTGATTAAATTTTAAATTGGATATGTAAACAAGACATCAGTACCTGAATCTAATATAATTTTTTCAAATTTTAATCATAATTAACAATAACTGCAAAAATGTATTATTACTCTCTTAAGAAAAATAGATTTTTTATAATATTATACAGTTAAAATGTAAACATATTTTCGTTAAACTTTAATTTGAATATATAAATTAGGAATGGGTTCCAACAACCTGAATAATTTTTTCAATTTTTTTAATTTTACTTAATATAAAAATAGGTAAGTATTTTTTATCTTTATAACACCAGCGTCATAGTATATTAGAAAAATTAAGTTCTATTTGAACTTACACATTTGAAAGAAAAGAAAAAAAAAACAAGATTAGGGTAGCAACAATCTGTGTAATGTTAATTAAAAGTTGAAATGTACTTTTTCTCTGTTAAAAAGATTAGGTTCCTATAAAATTATTCAGTTAAACAGAAAAAAATAATATATTTAAATTATAATTTGAATATGTGAATAAAAAATGAGTGTCAACAACACGAGTAGTTTTTTCAAATTTTTTAATCTTACTTAACATAAAAATAAGTAAGTATTTTTTTTTCTCGTTCTAACACTAGTGTCATAATAGATTAGAAAAATTAAGTTTTTTTAAAACTTATGTATTTAAACTTAAGAAAAAAACAGTTAAATTATAAATGGGTACTAACATCCTGAATATTTTTTTTTAATTTTTTTTCATTAAGTAACAATAAAAATTATATTCTTGCTCTTTTAAGAAAAATAGGTTTTCTATAATGTTATATAGTTAAAAGGAAAAAATATTTTCGTTACACTTTTATTTGAATATGTAAATTTAAAATGGTTATCAACAACCCGAATAATTTTTTAAAAATTTTCAATCTTAATTAACCTTAAAATTTGGAAATGAGTTTTTCACTTTCAAACACCAACGTTATAGTAGTTAAATAAATAGTTTTTTAAGGACTTATACATTTAAAAGAAATTAATTATATATAAATTAAATATGAAAACAAGAAATGAGTACCAACTTCGTGAGTAGTTTTTTTAATATTTAATCATAATTAACATAAAATTTGAATTATATTATTCCTCTTTTAAAAAAATAGGTTTCTAAGAAATTTTATAGTTAAAAAAAAAAAAAATTAAGTTAAACTATAAATTAAACATGTAAATAAGAAATGATTACCAACATCCAGACCACTTTTTTAATTTTTTTAATTTTAATTAATATTAAATATAGGAAAATATTTTTCCTCTTTTTAGCTCAAGTGTCAAAAGTAGATTAGAAAAATTAAGTTCTTTTACAACTTATACTTTTTTATCTGAATGATTAACTTCACATTGTTGTGATTTAGGAAAAAATACAACACTCTTATTACGAAAAGAGTTTAAAATGTAAATATTATTAAAGTTATTATATTGTATAACAATCATGATATGCGATGACTGTATAACGCTAAAAAAATTTAAAATTTGAGTAATTAAGTATTGCTATTAAAGAATAAAATTATAGATTGTTGTATAAAAATAGAAGTATAGATCAATGTCAATACAACAATCAAAAACTAGTGATGTACAGTTGATTATTATATATAGTAGATTTTTATTTTAGATAGAGAAAAGAAAAAAGAAAGAAAAGAAAAACAAGCTGGAATTACATTATTTTTAGAAATTTAAGAAGATTTATTTGGAAGAAATGCTTCGAATGGGCCTATCCATTAGAGATGTACTTTGGATGCAAATTCAGATGGGCCTCCTCTGCATGCAATAACTACAGGCTTATGGATAGTGTTAAAAATGTTGGAAGTTCACTTAGCCCATCTTCAACTCATAATTTTATTTTAACATATATTTTATATTAAAATAATATAATTTTTATATTAAATTTAAAATTTATTTATTTTAAATTCTACTCTAAAAATAATATTCATTAGATATTTCTTATTATTCCATTTACAATAATTATTTTATTATATCAAGTTCTATTAACATATTAATACAATTACATATTCAATTTATATTTTATGTTTAATTAATTAAACAATATATTTTATTAGTATATTATAATTGATAGTAAATTAAATAATGTACATAAAAAAAATAATTTTGTTAAAAAATATACAATTAGGATGAAAAATAAAATTTTAAAATATAATAAAAAATATAAAATTTATTTAAAAAATAATATAAATAAAATAATTAAATTTTATTAAAAAAATTTGTATATATAAAATATAAATAATTTTATTGAAAAATTAAAATAAAATTTGAGTATTTAAAATATTTTAAAACATAATAAAGAAATATAAAAATTGTCAACAAATAAAAAAACAAAGATAGTGTAGCACTGTGCTACATAAAAAATGGCGCAATATTGTACTTCGCGTCAAAATTGCGATCGTTGGGATTGCAATTTCAGCAAATGATGCAACCCAACCCTGTAAATAACGTAAGGGTTGGGTTTGCCCTTACACACAGACCAATCTTTATCACCATTTCTCTAAAAGAAAATCATTTAATTCCTGTAATTAAAAAAAGAGATTGGGTACCAAAAAATCGATCTTTATTTGACTATCGGTTTCTTACAAACAAACTAATCTCAATTTGTCGATCAAAAGAGAAAAAAAAAAAAAGTATGAATGAAAACAAAATGACTATCTAGATTAAGTCTGAATTTTCGAATAAAAGATAGGTAACAATATTTCAAGCAGTCAAATTTTTTGTTAAAGAATAGAGACAAAAGCTTAAGATAGATATCCATATACAAAGTTGTTAACGACATTAGGGTTTTTCTTAATGTGATCGTCTTTCTTCTTTGTTAGTTAGTGATGTTAGAAATTTAATAACGACTCAAATAATATATTATATCGAGAAGTTTAGTCAAACTAAAATTTCGTTGTTTGAACTTAAAAAATTGAAGTACGAATACAAAATATTTTTAATGTCACAAACCTCAAATTCATTAGCATCATTTTGAAACTCAATTCGAGTTTGAGTGTTTTATTTTTATTTTTTATAATTTGTTATTGTCTATTTATAGCATTGCTCAATTTTCGAAGCTGTAGGAGCCATTGTTGGGGTAGCCAGGGCCCAGTTGTGGAGAGACTTGTAGGCCCAATAAATAATCAATCAATGAGCTATCATGAGCAGTTGTTGGGCCATTTGGGATCTTTCTTAAGTTGGGCTATCCGTTGAAAGTTACCAGGTCCATTTGTGTTACATTCGGCTCTGTTTGGATCTAAGGTTTTTAGTAAAGAAAAGTGAAAAGAAAAAGAAGATTATAGAACCCTAAGTTGCATCAACTAGTTCTTGTGACAAAACAAGGCTTTGTTTGCAAATGCTATTAAAACGTACTTCTTTGCTTTGAACTTAAAAAAAGAAGCAACGGAATATTTGCAAGGGCTGCTTAAACTTGTGTTTGGCATAAAAAAAACTAAAATATATCAAAAATAGATGTCACGTTCCAATGGTGCTTTATACGATTTCTGATTATCTCATAATTGTATTGATTTTTTTTTTTAATCTTTCTTACACTCATAACTTTTCAAAAATTCTATTTTACCCCTCATTTCACGAGAAAGGTCGCTCTCTTTGGATTTTACAAGTGAACCATTTGATTATAGTGGACGATCGAATGAGAACAATGAAGTCAATACTCTTATTTAGCCGACCTAAGGGCAAATTCAATCTTGCAACATTGACTAAGTTGGGCACCAATTTGGAGCGGTAAGTCTTCTCCAATGCTCACGCCAACTCTTCCGCTATTTTGGTGGAATGAACAGAATACTGTTTATGCGCTATTCTTATTTTTCTTTTTTCTTTTTTTTTTTTTTTAATTTAAAAAAATTATATTAAATTTTTATGTTTAAAAATTATTATTTTATCCGATCCCAATTGTATTTTTTTCACCAAAATTACTTCTTTTTGTATTTTATATGTACATAAATATTTTTAATACAATGTAATTATTTCATAATTGAATATGTAATTATATTAATATGAATAAAATTATAAATAGATATTTGATGAAATAAAATAATTATTATAAATGGAATAATGAGGAATATATAGTGAATATTATTTTTAAAATAAAATTTGAAATAAATAGGTTGGAGATAAATTTTAAATTTATTATAAAAATTGCATCATTTTAGTATTAAAATTGCGCTAAAATAAAATTTGTGATTGAAAGATGATCTCAGTTAACATTTGCCAGATCAAATGAGTCTGAAAAAGATACTCGTGTTTTATTCACTCATCTGATTGCCCTAAAGACATTTACTTGAACTTAACTCACCTTTTTTAAGTTTAAGGGCATCATTATACTTTCTTCTTTTTCACTTTTTTCACAATTTCATAAACCAATTTCCAAACATCACCACTTTCGATCACTTCTATCCTCTTCTACAACTTTCTCTAAATTTTTTTGCACTTTTCGAAAGCAAAAATATTTGCAAAACAGTATCCAATTAAGTATCAATTGTAGAAACTCTTTCAATATAATTCAATATCATAAAATAAGAAAATAAACTAGGTAACGTTATCGTACTGATATATTCGGAGCATTTCCTTTAATTTTCTTTTAAAACTAAATGAAAGAAAATATTTTATTGGTGTTCTTATGGTTCGAGATCTAAATCTTTTTCTTTATTATTTCATACTCCTCCTCAATCCAAAAATGACCTCCCATAATGTTAGCAAAAAATTAGATTATAATTTTTTAAATTCCAAGTCTTCCCTCCAAAATGTTATATACGTTTCACATCTCTTATTTTACGAAAAAAAGATAGTGAAGGGTGTAAATATTTGCCATGGCAAGTATAAAACAATGAATCGACCTAATTACATGATAAGTGAAATTATATTTATCGTATAATTAGCATACAATTCAAGAAAAGTGATAAGTGTAGTAACACTCATCAACCATATGATTATTAGGGTTTTGTCAAACCTTATCAACAAAAAATTTCAATCTTTTAATTGTTCTGTATTAGTACTTTAAAAGAGGTTGAATATATATGAAACACATCAACCAATAGTTCAAATTCACACACACACACAATATGCATGTTTGTATGTCTGTCTGTCTGTCTGTCTGTATAATAGTGTTTGTGTATATGAAGAATGTTGCATCTAGGTGCGTGGAGTTCAGTGTGTGTCCCCTACTCTTTTCTAGATTCTTAAACTTTTAACCTAAAAAAAGTTAAAGATTACATCAAGTTCTTGTAGTCAAAAGTTGCACTTCTAAAGGGCTAAAGCACTTTGGCTTCAGACCTTTCAGTTTAGCATTGAATTATTACAACAAACATGGATCAGAAATAATTCAGAACAAAGATGAAAAATCGATCATACAACAAAAGTCCCTTTTCTTCCTTCTGGAAGAAAAGCAAAGCAAGAAAAATAATTAAACTGAGGAGCTGGAAAATTAATGAAAAAGCAAAGTTACAAAAGAACCAGATTAATTTAAGTTAAAATTTGAACATTAATTTAATTCTAAATCATCCCTTCAAGATCTTCCTTCAGGGTGCAAAGGGAAGAGTTTGAGGGTCCTATCTTGCCCTTCTTCTTCTGTACAATATTTGTTATCTTCTTCTAAGCATTGATCAAATGCCCATGACCTGCACTTTCTCTTGTACGGATTATTGTCTAATAATTCCTCCTGCACCCCACCCCCCTGCACCATTTTTCATCGGCTTATTAAAAAAAAAAATTATATAAAAAAGTGTGACAGAAGATACGCTCCAAAAAATATAATTATTTACCTTAGTTGGTGATAATAAAAGAGAAGTAGCAGTGCTAAACGGAGAAGGGGGTGTCCTAGGACTGTGGCTAAGGCCAAGACTATTGCGCTTCTGCTTCTGCCTCTCGCGTGCTTTGTGGTTTTGGAACCAGTAAAACACGTTTTTCCCTTCGATTTTCCCATATTTCCCGAGCTGGGCAGTGATTTGTTCGATTTGTTGGGCGTTGGGGGTGCGCATTCCACTTCTGTACAGCATTTCCAGTATTCCTATTTGTTCTTGCGTTGGATTCCACCTCGTCCCACCTGGCTGTGTGGCCTCTACCTATAATAAAAGCATGGATATACTCAAAATTCAAACATCTTTTGAAATAATGTCCAATTTTAGTCCCCTTGGTCGTGACCATTTTTTCAAATAAGGTGGCCCAAAGAAGGAAAAAATTTTTTTTGTCGCGTACGATAATAATATGTGAAAGAGATAGATATCATAAAAACGTACATCAAAATTTTAAGACACGTAAACTTTAGAAAGAACAACAAATGTATGTGAAAGTGGTTTCAGGGAAATATTGGAGAAAATTGATTTCATCGTAACTTAGATTGTATATGATGAATTCAGTTCAATTTTTTTATTTTAATTTGATATTACATCTTATATTGTATATTATATGTGCACGTTATATATATATATATAAAATATAATATAAAATTAAAATAAAAAAATAAAATTTATGATGAGTCAAATGAGTAGCATGCAGCTTGTGAAACTACAGTTATTCTAACCAAAAAATAGGCATGCAAAATGTGACTACCTGAGCCGATTCTTTCTTCTGATAATCCGAGGATCCAATTTTTCTAGGACCACTTTCAGGTCTAATGAAGCTCTTGAGATCGAAAGTGGCGGCGGTGGCGGTAGTGGTGGTGGTGGAGGCGGCAAGACTGTCGACAAGGGAGGTGTTGGGTAACTTGGGAGCGAGCGGACGGAAGCGCTTGCAGCCGAGGGTGAGGGAAGGAGGTTCGTGATCCCAGAATCCACGTGCCAAGTGATGCACCTTCATGCCTTGAATTTCCATGGATGAGATTTTCATGACAAAATGTGGTGGTTATATAGAAAGCTGATGTGAGAGGGGGGGAAAAGGAAAACCAAAGGCAAAAAAAAGGTGGGAAGTGAGGGGTAAGATTATTAACCAAGACCAAATGATGAGGTGAGGTTGACTTAAGATTTCCATGTTTAAAAAGAGAAATGAAAAGTTGATCTTTAGAGAGGAATGGGGATTGATGATATATTAAAATCTAGTCTAGTGTGAAAGAAAGCAACATATAGTGTATGTAGTTGTGGTTGCTAAAATTCTTCAACTTTTTTTTTTTTTTAAAAAAATAGTCTTATATTCAATTATGTTTAATACAAAAATAAATAATAGGGATTCGTTAATTTATACAGTTTAGTTCATATCATTGTGTAAAATATTAGTCGAAAATTGCGGACAATGATCACACAACGTTAAAAGTGAGTTGTTAGAAGCTGTATTTTTCAGACATGATCTTTTATTGTAAATTTTGTTAAATTATATTAATTGTCATCATATATTTACTTTACGGATATGATTTTATACTGCTATAATCAATGTAATGCAATAAAATTTATAATAAAAAATGTTGTGTGATATTTTTTATTTTTATTTTTATCAAGATATTATAAGGTATAAAAACAACATTTCAAGAGAGTTCTCAAGTACACTAATACTCCTTCCATCAAAAAATGAATGGATAATTGGTGGTGTTAACTGTAAATACGATAAAAAAAAATGGCTTTCTTGTGTTTCAAGAAATAATTTAATATTAAACAACATAACAAATACCATTATTTAAAAAAAATTATAATACCAAAACCATGAAAAACTAATATAATAACAAATGAACAAATAGATTAAGTAATATGACTTTGCAGCCAACCGAACATTCTTTATATATATGTATATATAAATATTTAAACTTAACAAATTTGATAAAAAGCGCAAAATAATTAGATATAATTCACACGAGGAAGACTAACTTTCAAAATTAAAGAGTTATAATTGCTAATAAATAATAAATAATAAATAAAACAAACACACACACACATAATTAAAGAAGCGTGCGTGTGGGTGAATGAAGTTACATACGTGTGGTTGGGTAGTCTAATCCAACTGGTTTCATTTTCCTGCTTTAATGATAAGGTGCCCCTAGTGCTTTTCGGTGCCTTTTTTTTTTTTTTTTTTTTCAATTTTTATGAATGTAAAGGTAGGACTGTAGCGTAGAGAAATGGAGGGAACGTGGAAAAAAGATTCCACCAATTCCAAAAAAGAACTTGAAAATGCAAGCTCCTTTTTTATTTTTTTGGCCTTTTCAAGATACGGATATGGTTTGGTGTTGGAACAATTGAATGCCGTCTTTCCAGTGTTGAAAATTGAAAACAATTTAATTTAATTCAGAGTCGATTTGGTTCTGGGAAATAATATGGTAATTTTAATTCATATTTGATTTGTTTAAATTTGAGCAGTAAAAAAAAATATGTGTTTGTCGTACAATTGATTTATTCTTAAGAGAAGCCGTCAATTATAAAAATATATTTACATATTTTATGTATTTGATTTATTTTAATTAAATTAAATGTGAAAGTGAATTTTTTTCGTGTTGAAAAATGAAACCATCTATTTAAAATGTTTTCATCACCCTCTTCCTCCAAAATATTTTCAAAAAAAAATCTTATTGTTACTAAGCATTTATATATATATATATATATATATTAATTATTACATTGTTTTATACATATTTCAATCATTTCGTTGTATATTGACATCTTTAATCATTACATTAGTACTAAAATAAGTATATTCAATTATAACATAAATGAATATATATATATATAATAATAGAAAGAATTAATGTGACATTGTTGTTAATCAACCAAAAAATTATATGAAAAGATATTCACACTAAAAAATATCTCTCCCATTAAAAAAATATAATCGAACTTAGTACTAATATATATATATATTCATCATAATATAAATACAAATATATATAATGATAGAAAAATTAATGTGACATCATTAATCAAATTATATAAAAAAAATATTTACACTAAGAAATATCTCTTCCATTAAAAAATAAAACCGAACATACTTTCTTCTGACACATTCTCCAAAATATTACTAGAAAATATTTTTTTTTACAAAACAATTCCAAAACAAAATCAAACAACACCTACGAATATAAAACTACATGCACAAACAACCAAATCTATCTGAAAAGCATGTATTTGTATATACAATCTTTATCTGTGTCTTTTATTGTTGGGAACTGTTGCTCCCAGTTTCCCAAATAGTATGAATCCACCAACTCACTTTTTTTATTTATTTTTTTCATTTTAAATTCTATTTTTGTATGAAAAAGGAGATCTTGCATGATTTCAGACATCTTGGCTCAACATTCATTTTTTAACAAATATATAGTCAAAAGATAAATTATTTGCTAGAGTAGTTAATAGTGCATGATAGTAATTAAGCGTCAATTATTTGTCACTATATTATACTTAAGTGGTAATCAACACGATTTTAGTACAACACTTTACCCAACATGATGCGATTAAGCGGCAATGATCGCTCTAATATTTTGCGCTAATTAAGTTATCGTGTTTATTTTATATACATTTTGGAAAAAAAATTAATGCCATGTTTTGTTTTTGTATGTTTTTACAAAAAGGGTTGAATTAATTCCACTAACGCAATAAATTAATGCAGAGACTCAAAATTTTGATTTTTTTGCTTAATTATAATATATATTATTTCATCATTCTATATTCTTAAGACGTTACACTGAAACGATATGTGAATGATTAATAAATATTGTCTATAAACAATATATCAAAAGTAATATGTATTATATCCCGATTCCCTTATCCTTAATGCCAAGTATACATGGTTAGGAAAATTAATATTCCCTCAAATTAATCCTAATTTGACATCTACACAATTCTAAATGAGGATTAAAAAAATAAAAGTTTTTTATATTTTTAAATTTTTTCCTTTAAAATAATGGTTGAAATTAGTATATCATTTCTTAAGTAGGGTGATTTTGATTAAAAAAAAAGAAATAAAATCTTAAATGATGTTCGAAAAATATAAATTATGAGCAACAAATTTTGAAAAAAAAATCACATATCAAAAGATTCTTACATCTTGATAATGATGTATTGTTTTTTAACTGTCAGAAAAGTTGTGTTTAAAATAAATTTAATTTTCAACATTTAACCAAGTTTGGTTGCAATAATTTGACTTGTAGAACGTGATAAGGTAATTTATTAGTTTTAGTGGACGATAATGTCCAATCAACTATAGATATTACACTGTAATTTTTTTATTTTTATTTTTTTTTATTTTTTTTTATATTCAAGTTACTCACTTATACCAATTAGTCTGAACCTCCTAACCACTTGTCCAAACACATAGAAGGAGGTAAATCGCGGGATATGTTTTAAAGTGGATCACAGGTTCCCCCATAATTGTACACTTCTGTGCACAAGGAGCCGTCTCTAAAGTGATTGCTGTATACTAAACTCCAATTGCAGGGTTCCACTGGGGATACAGTGATTGCTCCATACCGAAATTCAGTTGCAGGTTCCCACCACCATTCGAACCCCCACCCTACCGCTGGAAACGAGAAATATATTGATTGATCCACCAGTTGAGCTGTGTTTCGGGGGCGACACTGTAATTTTTTTATCCATATCAAGTTTGGCTTAAGACTATATCCAATCATATATCAATTGCAATATTATTTAATTTATGGCTAATTCGATTTTTTAGAATATATACTAATTATATAATAAATAATTAATTTAAATTTGATCAATTTGATGGGATTAAAATTTTTCAATAAACAAGACACGTAATTTATGCAAAAAACCACGTACAATAATCATCAGACAACCTTTTATCAAACTTCCACTAAGACAGATATCATAGAAAAAATTTATTCGAATATTCGATTCGACTGTTTATAGATCATTGTATTTATTTGGGGAATAAAATAGGGAGAAAGTTCTTTTTTTAGGATTAATTTGTTAAAATTTGAAACATAATATATATAAAAATAAAATAAAATATCACGGTGATACAATGCTTTTTCTCTATCCATAATACCAAATTTCCTCGTTCAAAAAATGTCTTTCCCTAGTTTCTTAGGGGCTGGAAGTCTTCTCTATTTTTTAGAAGGGGGGGGGGGGGGGGGGGCGGCGCAGTGGAACTGTTAACACAGGCTGGTGTTACGACTATTATTTGACAATTTCTTGAATTGGATTTTGTGCAAATTATTGTTTTGCTCCTGTATTTCTGTTTGAGTTTGACAGCTTGAATTTAGTTATTTAACCAAATATTTTGTGACCTAATTCTAGATTGTCAGGATTCAAGGAAATTCCCCGACTTTTTGGTTAAGAAATATAATCAATATATCTTTGTTATATCAAAGATTAATTGAATACATCCATAATTTTAAATCAAAATATATAACTTTAAGGAAGAAATTATTATTACAGTAAATAAACGTCCATACAAAAGTGTGACTTCAACCCAAAACTTTTTAATTGTAAAATTTTATAGCCTTAACCTTACAATCGGACAAGATTTAATTGACATTGGTGGATTAGTTCTAGTGCCAAAATCTAAAGTATACAATCCTTGTAATTATAAGGAATTAGCTTTGAGTCTCACAATATAATATGATTAGTTGTTTAATTTCATATGACTTCAATTCTACTTTGATGTAGGTTTTGTAAATGATTATTAATTATTTTTAATTAAATTTTAAATTATATTTTCATACAATGATCATATCATTTTAACAATTTAATGAAAATTGGGCTAGAAAGAATATAAAAATCTTGCTTTGATCAAGTTTCAAAAAGATATTTTGCAATCCAAAATAGTTTGTGATTAAACCATAACAAACTAATGAAAATTAAGCAAAAAGAAATAGGAGTTTTGGCTATATCGTTAAAGTGAATTAGTTCAATGGTTCATTGCAAAAATTACTTTTAAAATTTAATTTATTTATTAAAATTATCCCTGTAATTTTGAAATTTTAAATATCTGTTAACTAATGACTTTGTCTTACAAATTACTTTTATCGTCTATCATTGTCACAGAAAATAATAGCGTCAACCAAACAAAGACAAAAATGTTCTTGGACTAATTGTAATGCTTTACAATACTTAAGGGATTTAATCGTTATAATTTTATGTGAAGGGCCTAAATGTTATTTAATTATAAGTTTATTATTTTCTAAAAATATTTATGCTTTTCTTAAATTTAAAAAAAATATTTTAAATAACATTTCCTTTTATAAATGCTTCTCTTTGTAAATTTTCAATAAAATTAAAGATATTAATTCAGCTGAAAATTAAAAATACAAACTTATTATAATTTACACTAGTATAATTTTAATAATTTTAAACTACTTATCATAAATTTAAATAAATGTATAAATGTCAATAGAATTTTATAATTAAATAAATGAAAAATATATTTAAATTCTTTAAATAAGAAAAATAGAAAAGTAGTTTAGGTAATATTTTTAAATTGTTTCTTATTGGCAAAAAATAATACAAAAATGAGATAAAACCAAAAACGGAAATTAAAACTAATGTATTCTTCTTCCTATTTGTAAAATTTCAAATAAAATTTCAATAAAAATTAAAAATACAAATGTTTTTGAAATTAAAGCACAAAAAATACAAACTCATCATGTTATAAACTAGTATAATTCTAATATGTAATATATTTGAAAATTATTGCATAAAACTACAAACTTATTGTGTTTTAACTAGTATAATTTTTAAATTACTTAGCTTGAAATTGAATAAATATTTAAATATTAACATAATTTCAAATTTGCAAATTAAAATTCAAACTTTAAATAGAAAAAATACAAAATAGTTTAGACTATATATTTAAATTATTTCTTAGTTAATAAAAAAACATAAAATGAACTATTGAAAAAGAAAAGAAAAGAAAGAGGTCACATTCTCCACTAAATCAACCCCCTAACCCTCCCTCCACACCCCACCCCACCCCTCCCCTCACATGTTTTAGGCATTTAATTCATGTTGAATCAAATGCATACATACTTAGTGCACTAAATATTATCTCAAGTATTCTATTTTGATTAAGTTTAGTATTTTGATTAAGTTTAGGATTTAGGGTTTAGGAACAGTCCCAACCGAAACCCACCACCTAGCTCCCTAGCCAACTATTACCCCACTCCCAACTCCAAATGAGCCGACCCTTCCCCCGCCCACACCCACAGCCACCAACCCTTCCCAACCCCAAAATTACTGTTAACCCCTAGCAACCTACCCCCACCCCAAACCTTGCACTGCACTCTAAAAAATTCGATAAAATGACTTTTTTTTTTCAAAATCTTTTTAATTTTTAAAATGATTTATTTATTAATCTAAAATCTAATTAATTGTATTTTCATCCAAGAAGTTTGACCCCCCTCTAATTTTTTTTTCAAGTGTTTAAAATGAAAAATTAGGATCGAAGAGATCGATGGTTCATGTTTATTTTGAAAAAATAAAAAATGAGGTGCAAAATTGTTGTTTATTTTTTCAATTGATTGATTTGTTATAATACTTAAGATGATATCTCAAATGGTGAATTTCAATGAAAAATCCTGAGGGAGGAGGCAGCTATAAGGTATTAATAATGCAATAATCTCATTTTTATAAGCAATGCACAAAATAGTTCATTTGCACATTGATAAACTTAAATATTTATGTTTGAATCGTGATTTTTGGTAAAAAAAAAAAAGAAAAGAAAAAAAATATCAATAAATAAAGTATAAAATATTATTAGTTTAAATGGAGAAGATATTTTTAAGTGGTTTTTTCATAAAAATTCAAGGACCAAACATAGTGTAGGTTTATATATATATATCCAAATATTCGAAATTTACGTTTCAATTAAGTTTTGGAGTGAATGCTTACCCCCAAAAACACCCATCGAGTAAAGTCGACCGCGTGCTGTCTATAACATACGTATGTCTGATTGATAATTTGGTACGTGACTTCTGCCCGAAACAACAATACCCTTGATCCATCATCTCAAATAATTTTTTTAAATTTTCAAGAAGAATTAAACACCGACCTGTACATTAATACCCCAACTATTATCCACTACGTCAGTTAAAATAGAGACAAAATGCAGATCTTTAATATATACAAAAAGTGGAGAGAAGTAAAAAGAAAATGTCTTTTGACATATGGAAAAGCTAATAAGAAAAACAAAATTACTATTTCTTGTTTTCTTTTCTTTGAAAGGAACCTTTAATTATATTAATCAATATAATTAATTATTTATATCAAACTTTCATCCAATGGTACATACTTTTGATGTGACTTCAATCTAAAACCTCTAGAATCTTGAATTTTTAGTTAATATTTTAATGAAAGTTTGATAAAACAATTAAGCGGTTGCATGAGCTGGTGGAATATTTATCTTATAAACAAGAAAAAATTATATAAATGGAATTTTAATTAAATTGGATGAATAAAATGAGTACAATCTTTGTTGACCCTTGATTCTTAACCTCAAGAATGTGATCTTAAGATTTTGAATTATTTGAAGAGGAATTTGCACTTTAATTTCTTTTAAGGTTGGATTTGATCTTTAATAATGTTTGAGTGCTTAACATCATAATTTTGAATTAAATATTATAATTTTAAGAACATTAATATTTTAAATTTAGCAACTTGTTAGTGGTTTCAATTCTCTATATCCTTAAATATTATAATTTGAAGGTTTAACATCATAATCTTAAATTAAACGCATGTTATTATTTTGATAAATTTCACGATGAAAGTCTTGATATTAACCTTAAACACTATGAATTTGCTTGTATTTCAATGATTATTTTGGATCGAAAAAACTTTGGAAATTACTCCAACATTTCTTTTACTTGGATTTGTTTGTTGTTATTCTCTCTGACTGGTCGTAAATAAAATAGTATAATATGATTAATTTTTAATAATTTAATTAATATTTATTTCCTCAATCACAAAATATAATTTAAATTATTAAAATATTGGTATTCATTTTTTAAATTTACAAGATATAATTTTAACCACTAAAATATCATAATATGATATGTAGTAACATTTAATTTTTTTAACAATTAAATATCTTATTTCATCAGAATTCAATAATAATTTTAAAAATAAATAAAAACATAAAATTAATAAAAAAATATACATTACACGTATAAATTTATGTTTTACAAAAAAAATTCCATACATACAGGCGCACACAACATAAATGTTCATCACGATGTTATTATTTAACTTTTCTAACTATATACTTCGATTTTGTGCTAAAATCTTGTTAGCTAATTCGCACTACTTTATCCATATGTTGGGCTGAAAACATACTTCAAAAAAAGTTCAAAAACATTTCAATTGTATTACATATTTAATTAGTTCATGTAATTAGTTCATGTTTACGTGTTAAGCATGTTACATATATATATATATATCAGATTATACTCAATAAAATATATATCAAAGTAAGTGTATATCAAGTGAAAATTTATTATTTATCAAATATATGTGTCTTTTTATGGGGTAAATATTCACTCTACTTTGATATATATTTTATTGAATATAACCTAATAAAATATATATCAAAGTAGAGTATTTATCAAGTGAAAATTCATTATTTATCAAATATATGTATCTTTTTGTGGGGTATATATATATATTTCAAATAAAATATATATCAAAATAGAATATATATAAAGAGAAAATTCATTATTTATCGAATATACATATTTTTTTTGTGGGGTATATATTAATATATATATATATAATATATATATCAAAGTAGAGTATATATCAATTAAAAATTCATTATTTATCGAATGTATGTGTCTTTTTGTGGGGTAAATATTATAAATATAAATTATACTTAATAAAATATATATCAAAGTAAAGTATATATAAAGTAAAAATTCATTATTTATGGAATATACGAGTCTTTTTATGCGGGGGCGAGTATTGCACCTCATTATATTCTACCATGTAAGAGACGTTTATATACAGACAGTGTCTTTTGGCTAATCAAGTGTGATTAGATATGATAGCACGTGAATTATCATTAGCCATTATTATGGACTTATCAGCCAAAAAAGTTGTGTTCCATAAATAAACAAACAAACAAACAGGTTTGCTAATTGAATTATTGTTTTGACCGATTGATTTCTAACAGGGTGAGGAAACATGCTGGTACGGTTGTGTCAGAAAAAAATGTTTACCACTTTTCACTAACCTTCTTAGCATAATTTTTCATGAAATGATGGATTAATCTTTTTAATTTGTTTCAATTTAGTCATAATAATTATTGTGATTGAACATAATTACATATGTACAATTATAATGAAAACGATTGATTGTTTGTTTAGGGCAATCAAGTTTTTCTATGAGTAGTATTTTTTTTCTGAGTATTTAGTTTTACAACGCTTTCTTATTTATTATTTTTTCAAACTTGAAATTTACTAAGAAAAAAAGCTAAAAATTAATTTTTGCAATTTGGTTTGAATGAAAATAAAAAATAAATATTTGCATAAAATATTATTTGGAGGGATATTTATTAAAATAATTCTTATTCCTCCCAAAATGGAAAATTTATGAAATTTGACGTGTTCAATGTCCATTCTTTTATTAACACGATAAATTTTTAATCATTATTTTAATACAAATAATGTAATAATATAATAAATATTTTTATTTTTTATATCTCATTTAAAACCTTCGTGCTCATTCAAATTGACTATGATATGCGTAGTTTTTTGTCAATTTTTTTTTATATTTTTCCCGACCAGCATATATGAAAAAAATTATTTTATTTAAAATTTATTCGACTGTACGTGTAAATTAAATAATATTTGAAAGACTATTAACTTTCTGATATATTAATTCCATAAATTATGATAAGATTTTCAAAATCCAATCTTGATGAAAATTAGTGGTAAATGACACACTAAAAACTATGATTTGATGGGTTAATCATCGGTCAAAGGAAAAGTGGGTGTAGAAGTTGGATGGCATGATTGATGGTGGGGTAGTGGTCCCACTCAGTGGAAGAAACGGTGGGAATCCATCATTACAACAACAACACTTTGTCATCATTTGCACGTGTCACTCGACCCAGATCATACATCACCCCCTCCAAACCACCCCACCAAAAAAACCCTATGAAAACCTAGGTGTGTATGTATATCGATGAGATATTTTTAGTTTATAGGAGTGGTGATATTTAATTTTACTATTACAAGTGGGGTGATGGGTTCGAACTAAATCTTTTTTATATTTATTTTAAGATTTGAATTTAAAAAAAAAAAATAATACAAATATTGGGACTTTAAGTGTGAAAATATAGATTCGATATAATTTATAATGCATGACTATATGATAATAATTTTTAAGAAGTTTAGGGTACAATAAGAGTGGGATAACAATAATTAACAATCATCAATGTTTAGAATTAGACTTTTTAATTATTTAGATTCATCTTTTATTGTTATTCACTAAAAATTTATTATTTTCAAGTATAAGAAAAATAATGCAAATTTATATCATTACATAAAAAATAATTGTTAATACATATATAAACAACAATATATTTTTATTTGTTCTGTCTACTTTTTTTTTTATTTAATAAAAACTCTATTAAGTCGTCTACACTTATATGAAACAACAATATATTTTTATTTGTTCTGTCTACTTTTTTTTTTATTTAATAAAAACTCTATTAAGTCGTCTACACTTATATGAAAAATTCACGCAGATATTCATATGTTGCAATATGGAAAGTGCTGAACTAGCAATGTTTTGTAATATTGGATATCAGTATTGATTTTGAATGACAAATTATTTAATACTTTATATTGATTTTGTATAGATTTGATTAGTTTTTAAAAAGAGATAATCACGTAATCTAAGATTACAGATTTTGACAAAAAAGATCAAACCCTAATTTCTATAGAGATAAGGAAGAAAAAAATCTTGTGGATAAGAAAAGAATCCAGCATATAAGAGAGAAGATCTTGGAATCTGAATTGAGAAGTTCATTAAGCGTAGCACTCTTCAGGAGAGGAGTGAGTTTTTTTGGTAGAAGAGCGTTAATAGTTTGAGGGAAGAATTTAAAATTTTTTGGGAGGAGACAGGTTTGTCGTTTGAAAGATTTTAATGTTGAATTTGAAAGATTTCAGCATTGAATAGAGTTCAATGTGTAAGTTTTAAGTTGAGCGGATTCGTTGAACAAACAAAAAAGAAATATTTTCAACGGTTTGAATTAGTGAATTTTTTAATATTTGGGTGTAGCATCGTGCATAGAGGATGTTTGATATTCGAAGCAAGTAAAAAACTACTTGTATCAATTTTTATTTTCTGTCTTATGTTTCTAGTTAGTTAAATATGAGACGAAAACAATTCGGCATTGAATACATACAAGTATATTATAATTTTTTATTAAAAGTTACGGTGAAAAAATTGACAAAAAATGAAAGTGGTTAATATACGAATTTATAAACGAACAGGTAAAATATGAGTGTAAAAAGATTGATTGAAAGCAAAAATACGCCTTATTTGATATTATTTTTATATGAATGGTGTTTTTATTTAACTTTTCATTAAACAAAAATTATTTTTTGAGTATTTTTATATTGTTTAATTTTTAATTATGATATAATTTAAATATAATTATTTAATAATAAATAGCATATTCATAAAATATTAGAATTTTTATTTTTTTTTATTTATATGATATTCTATTAATATGAGTATAATATGACTACTAAACGTTTCATGTCAAAATACAGAATATTATGCTGTAGTTCAAATTGTGTATGAAAAATAAAAATATTTTTTATTTATTTATCTATACGTGTACTATATGAGTATAATACAAGTTTTAACTAACAAAATTTATGTTACAACATAATATTACAATATAACAATTGGACTAATTAAGCTAAAGCGATAAAAATGTTAAAAACACATCTTTCAAACTCATTTCTATAATGAAAATATATAAATTGTCATTATCAAAAATTGATGATATTATATATTGCAGACATTAGAATGTCAATAGTAGGAAAATAATATAAATAACATATTCAATTCATTTAATGATTTTTTTAGCTCATAATCTCATTTGGTTTTTTATGGGTTTGATCATAATTGAATTGAAAATGAAGAATAAAAGTATTATGGAAGATGAGAATTAAAAAGAAAAATTCAAAAAAAATTATAATAAATTTAAAATTTTTATTTTGTATTTTAAATTTTACCCAAATTTTTTATAAAGTGTCATAAAGTACCACATTGTATCCAAAATATATTGGATACTTCTCCAGCCATATTTGGTGTCGTATCCATTTTTTTCTTTTAATTATTGGTTACTCAGTAGCCTTATCCGATAAATATCTCCTACCCATCTTCGAGTTATACTGATATTATATATATTTTAAGAAAAAAATGATTGGTATTAGACCTAAAAAAAAATTCACTCATCATTTTTTTCTCTCAACAATTTTATCTCTTGGTGTTCAAAAATTATCTTCTTTCCATTTTAAGTAAAAAAGATTGTATATGAACTTTTATAGTTGTGTTATACAATAAAATGAATATAATAATAAAATATTTTTTATTGCAGAGAGTAGTTGTAATACTCAACAAAATGAACAACAATAGCATACAAAAAGTCATTGAATAAACATGACATGTGATTGGATCCCTTAAATATGTCCTTCATAAAATATTTTTTATTGCACAAAGTAGTTGTAATACTCAACAAAATGAACAACAATAGCATACAAAAAGTCATTGAATAAACATGACTTGTGATTGGATCCCTTAAATATGTTCTTTAGTGTCACAATCACGTTGTTGTCTTTGTTATCAACCCCTCTGACCCTCCTCACCGCAGGAGTATTGTATAAGTCATTTTGTGTATCATTTGTTTGTATTTTATCATCGTCATAATTTCTGAAATTTAAATTAATATGTGGCCTACTTGATGAAATTACAGTGCTCGACTTTGTACTATAACGATAGGATGTGGTTAAAGGTGGGAATGCAATTGTGAATGCATTAAAGTCGGGTGCATTGATCTATATCTTACATACACCTATAAAGTTGATGTGAATTTAACGATAATATGTATAAAATACAAAAAATATTGACATGTATGATATGAAAATGAAGATAGCCTTGATGACAATGGCACGTTGCCCTTGTCATTTCAATTTGTTTAAAAGTTTTTTAACTTTAAGCTCAAATGTGTCAATTCAAGTGGCCTTCAATATCCAAGTTCACTATTCTTTTTATGTTAACGTGAAAGCGCCACTCCAAACAGCTCTTTAAGAATTATATTTTTGAGAGCGCGCAACTTCGTGTGGTGCTTTAATGTAGTTTCTTAATTTTTTTTTATGTTATTTTGTTAAAAAAAGAAAAATTCATTAAAAAACCCTAAGCATTGCCTAAGTGTTTTATAAATTTGTTCTTACAAGTTGTAGTAGAGAATGAATGATATATTATTATATTATCATTATTTTTGAGTTATATGTACTTTTTAAAAAAGTTATTTATTAGAAAATAAGATATTATTTATGGATATTTTAAACAAATATAACTATATAAGCATTCAGCTTGGATAAAAAAGTAATAATAAATTAAATTTACATGCAAAACTTATAGCATTTAGTACGTTATGACATCACCACATCAAGATTCTTATCAATTTTACTAATTTAAATATTTATATGCTCATATTTCACCAATATTTGTTTTTCTCCGATTGGTGTTCAATTCTTTTTTTTTTTTTTTTTTTATACCCAAGTTTCCAACTTATGTCAGATTAAATTCTGGGACCCCAAAATTCGTATCCTAAATTTCATTTGGAGTAGATAAATTGTGTAATATATTTCACTTGATTCTCAAATTCTCCTTATGAACTATACATTTTTTTCGCCAGTATAGTGATTGTTTCATATTAAAATTCAGTCGCAAATTTCCACCAAAATTCAAACCCTCCATTTAGTCGCTGAAAGAAAGTTGCATAATGATTGTTCCATTAATTAAACTGTACCCGGGACAATTGATGTCCAATTCTCACACTTATTTTTGATAGTCTAAGATTAAAACCTCAGACTTTTTCGTTAGTTCTTAAGTCCAAAACCTCGACTTTTTCCTTAATAAGGATTCCCCTGATAAACAAATATGCCTCTCCATATATAACATATTTTGCAATTCAATTGTACTCAATATTTAAACCCATAGCATTCATCCAAACCGAAAATTAATCGGGTTAAGAGTCATTGATTTAATCGTAAGAGTGAACTATGATTGAACCGGTAATATCATAATTATATTCTAAATAATAACAAATATACTAAAAACTATTTAAAATAATATAAATGAAAACACATATAAAATATTCCAGCCCTAGAAATTTAAAATATCCATAATTCCAACAAAAGATCAACATGGTTACATTCAAGATCAAAATTATATATACAAAGAAATATAGTCATCAAAAATAGTAAAATATTAAAAAAATTATTGCATTTTAAAAAAATTGAAAATCAACGAGTTCCCATAACCTAACACTGGTTTAATTAACTGATTTTTACCAATTTTTTGGCCAAAAAACTTACCGAAGAGGTTTTATAATAAAACAAGAAACAAATATTATTTTGCGTTGTCTTCTTTTCTAATAGAATTTTTGGTTTCTTTTATGTGAATTTAACCATTTATTGCTCCATATTTTCCTCTCACCATATTTTTTTTTATAATAGTTTCTTTTTTTTAGATTCGTACTTTAATTTAGAGTAATAAATTGTATTTTTTTAATTTTTAATATCTTGATATAACAAATGATATAGTTGATTGATTTTTCTAAAAGAAGAAAAAAAATATTTTAGTTTCATTATTCACTCTTTTCTCTTTTATATTCAATTATGAATATTGATGCAAATTTTCTTGTACATTATAAATTGCAATTGATATTTGCTTCCCGACCGAACCTAATACACATTTCATAGTATTATTTATCCCATCTATATATACGTATCCATGTATCAATTATTTGCATGTCCTCATGTCATGATGTATGTGTGTGTGTGTATATGCATACGAATTATGTTAATATATCACATCAAATTCATACAAATATTTTAATATTGCTTTTATATTACATAAAGTATGTTCGTTGTTGTCAATAATCAAATTAAACTGTTTAAATCTTTTCAAGTCTATTAACACTATAATTCAGATGCTTTTTTCACACCCGAGGTGAATAATATTGTCTGAAAAAATAGCAAAAGTCATCTTGTAAGTTGGCATAAGTAGATATTTAGTCCTTTAATTTATCAAGATTTGATTTTAGTACACTAATTTTAAAATTTGGCACATTTTATCATTTATTTGTCAAAAAATTTAATTTTGATCGACAATTGGTGGCTTGGCACAAAATACCTCTGAAAATTATTGATATGGGCTCCAATTTGATTACAAAATTTGAAGTGAAATTCAAGTGACGTGGTAATTATGTAGACAAATTTGAGCAAAAACAAAAAAAAGGGTAGAATTACCCTTTCCAAGTAGGTGGAAAATCACTCGTTTGACATCCTAAATGGACAAAATAAAAGAAAAATTAATGCCGCATTACTCCACTTAGACAGTTTTACAAAATAAAAATAAAATATAAAATTAATAAAAAAAATACCTACTTTTCCCATAATCCATACAAAAAAAAAAACACAATCACAAGAAAATCTCAAAAATTAAAGATTTTTGAATAAGTATTGTTTCTAAAAAATTTTACTACACATATAAAATTTGAAACAATCATCCATCATCAAAAAATTTTTATTATTTATTTTATTTTTATATACTTATAATTATCGATAATTTCTACTAAAATTTATAAGAGAAATAAATTTGATAAATCTACTTGATCTCTTAAATCCTGATTTTTTAAATAAATATAGATATAAAAGTTTTGATATGCTGACGTAAAAAATATTTTTTATTTTTTTTTTATTTTCTTCTTTTTCTTCACCAATACCCACACTCCAAACCGCCGCCGCCGCCACCCGCCACCTACCACCAACCACCTTTTTTATACTTCCACCTACCACTACTCCAACCTCGCCTCCAACCCAAAACCACACCCAAATCACAACCCACCTCTTCTTCTCCTCCTTCTCCTCCTACTACTTCTTTAAATTTATGTAAATTTATAGGAAAACTAAAAATAAAAACTATTTTCAGTAAATTAAAAGAAAAGAAAAGTAAAATATATAATATGAAAACCTCTTTCTGTAAAACGTTTTTGTTTTTTATTTTTGTAAATTAAAAAATTATTTAAATATATTATGTAAACTATTTTCTATTTTATTTATTATTGAAGTTAAATATATTTTATAATTCTTAAATATGAAATTCTACTCACATCTTTATTTTTTTATTTTCTATAATTTTTCAATTTATATATATTTTTTGAAAATAATATATAAATTATTTTCTATTTTGTTTATTGTTGAATATATATATATATATATTGTTTTTTAAATATAATGTTTTATTAACATTGTTACTTTATTTTTTGTAAATTTTCTAAATTATTTATATTTTTTGAAAAATAAGAAATTTTATTAACGTCTTTTTAGTTTTCCCCCCATTTTTTGTCCACTTGGCAAGAGAAATTGCACCAATTTTATTTATTTTTCCTAAATTTCTCTATATAATGATCACATCATGTAATTTTCTCTTCAATCAAATTGATGTCCAGTTAAACAAGTTCAGGTCGAATTTTATGTCAAGTTTGCAATTGTTGGCCAAAATCAGATTTTCTAAACAAATGACAAAATTATTGATAGTTGATACTTGTAAATTCTTGATTAATGATCACCGAAACTTAGTTGAAATTTTATATGATGATGTACCATCTCTTCACTTAAAAAAAAAAAAGTAGGTGTTAAAAGATAATTAGTGTTAAGATGTATACTTCTAATTATAACGAGTGATGAGTGCCATTCATTCACTCGTGTACACACTTAGAATTCTCCTTTGAAAATGAATCTTGTCCAACTTTTGAATTACACTTTAGTAATGACAATGATTCATCAAGAAAATTAATGATGTGGTGAATTACCCTTAACTATTACTATGTCGACAACAATCACTAATCTCTTAATTTTAATAAATCTTTTCGTTTATGCTTACCAACCAATAAATCTTGAACTTGGTTATTCATATAAAAATGAGTCCTTAACTTGGTTTGTATTGTTAATGAATAGAAATATTTTTTGTAAAATTTGTCCATAAATACACTCCAAAAAGTTGATTATGCAGTACTCAATGTATTCAATCATATGCATGCAATTTGAGAATAAAATATTCAAGAGTGCATTATAATAGAATTAATTGTCCCGTTTTATTTAAAATCCTTAGTATTGTGAGAAACATTGCAACTTCGACTTATAAAGTGTTGTAATATTTAGTTCAGTAGTTATGGAATATTAATATAATAATTATATATAACAAATGACAAAAATAAAAAGATGGCACAAGAATTTTTTATGTGATTTAAATACAAAGTACTGCCTGTAAAAAAAAACAATCCACTAATTGATAATAATTTATAAAATATAATATATGGAATTAGATCAATTTAAAGACTATCTTTTTAAAAGAAGACCATCTTTGAATTTCACTAATTATGTGTTTATGCAAACTCCCATCAACTTTATTTATCATTGTTGGATTCTCTCAAATTTTGAACTCATTTAATCGTTGATGCAGTTTTCTCTTAAAAACATTCACCTTTTTATCCCAAAAAATGCACATGAGATTGCTGATACGGTTTTCTTCCAAAAACCTTCACCTTCTTATCCAAAAAATTACACATGAGTAATCAGTATCACTGGACTTACTTTAACTCAGAACTTCTCAGATGGCTAATATGGTCATCTTACTAAAATCTTTCACTTTCTTCTCTCAAAAAATATATGAGAATAAACTCGTCTCACACTTTGAATCATTTAGTGACACTATATAATTCATCCACTTAATTTCTTCAATGTTGAGTCTTGAATATATAAAGAATGTTCAATCAGTCCAAAAAATCCTCTAAATCGCGTATTGATTGCTATATAAAAGAATAAGTCAAAACTGTTGATTTGTTTCCTTATCACACAAAATCAATCATATATTGAATTTCAGCATATTTATCTCAATTCTGATTTCATAGCATACTCCAATTAAGTATATTGAAAATCTCTTAATTATGAAAATTTACACAAATTAAATAAAGTTAATTTCAATAATTAATTTATTAAATCTTGTACCGATGTTACTGCAACATCTCTTATAACACTTCTTGCAACATCTATCTGATGTGCAAAATAAATAATTTGCATAAATGCCAATACTTAGACACTAACACATTATTCAATCAATTTAGATTGGCTTTTGATGCCATCGTTAACGTTTTGATTATAAGGTTTTTAAGTTGAAATTCAATTTTAATTGGATTACTTGAAGGCCTAAGAATAATAATTTGTGAAATTAAGAAAGGTCACATTCAAGCCATACGAAATTATTTAACGTAGTCACAGGTCAGTCATGATCTAAGATCAGAAACAAATTATTGAAACTGGTCAGAGGTGTTTGGATGAGTTTATATTTTTTAAAAATATTTTATAATATGTTTCGAGGTATGAAAGTTATTTTAGTAAAATTTTCAGAAAATGAGCTTATAAGCTCTCAAAAATAAAATTTTAGAATTTGATAAGTTTCTTTAAAAAAAGTAAAGAGTATTTTAATTTATTTTAAGATCTTGATAAATTCTTTTAATTTTGATCAATATGAAATTGTCATTACTACATCTTATAGTTTCCATAATATTATTTTATCAAAATATTTTAAAAATTTATTTTTAAATAAACTTAGTCAAATACCCTCTTAATAATAGACCGAAAATTGCAAAACTTGATAAATGTGTCTAATGTTGATCTTGGAAACGCATTTAAATATTTTATTTTCCAATCTTATTATATTAATCTATTTGTATTAGAAGAAACTAGATATTAATTCAAATCAGACAACAAATAATTTCATTTCTCATATATAGACTTTGACTTGTTTCATATTTATGATAATGTATTCAATAAATCAAAATCAAAATTCATTGGGCTACTCGGTACATATATATTTGATGCGTCATTAATTTTTTAAATATTTTATTTTTTATAAAATAAAATATTTAATCTCCATTCATACATTTATTCAGTGCACCATACATAAAATACAGCGTGAATATATTAAATATAAGGGCAACTTCTATTGTCACCCTCAGTGATGAGTGGACCGGATATGATATTCTTCATATGTTGTTATCCTTGAACCATTAAGGATAGAGGGGTTCTTCAGTCAAAATCGTACCAAACTAAACCAAGCCAAATAAAAAATTTGGATAAATTGGAAATTCGTATTTTTATTGATTTTGTTTTGTTTTTTCCATTTGGCAAATCAATAAATTGAAACTAAAAAAAATATTTTAACGTTAAAACCTTAAAAATATATTAGAAAGAAAATTAAACCAATATTAAAACAACATATTTAAAACACTTGAGGTAAAAGAAAATATTTAAAATAAAAAAATCAGTATTAAACTAAAATTAAAAAAATAATAAAATTTATTCAATAATTCTAAAAGCAAGCTACATCAAATATTAAAAAAGAGAAAAGTAAAGTAAAATTAAAAATATTTGTATAATAACTGAATTTGAGCTATAATAAAAATAATTAATTCAGCATTCAGTATGATCGTTTAACAATAGAAAAAATTAAAACCATAGGCATTTTCAAAAACTAAAATCCAAATACAAAACCAAAAAAAATTATTTTAATTTTAGAACAATATCAAAATTTCATTTTCGATTCATTCCGATTCAACTTTGCTTTATCACAAAGGACACAAGTGTCAAGTGTGTTTTTACTACCTTCACTCCAATTCAAAAGTTGTCGAATGCACCAAAGATTCACATTCACAAGTTTTATTTACTTTTAAAGCAAGTTGATCTACAGAAATAGAAAGTAAATATTAAAATCCAAGTAAAAAATCACTCACCCATGAAGAATGTGACCAAACATGGAATGGTGCATCTTGATACGAGTGAGGAAAAAAACAGAAAGAAGTCTTGACAGGTTGAATCATATTTTATTACAAAAAATATTATATAAGTACTATTTATTTCTATAACAATTACTCTTTTCCAGATGACTTTTACGTTAGTTTTCGTTTTATTGAGGAAACTTTTCAACCTTAGAAGTTGATGGAAAGAAAAAAAAAAAAAAAGGATGGGTGGATGCTATTTCCATTGACCCTTTTCAATTATAATCTAAAATAAAGTGAATTCTCAAAGCCATGATTGCCTAGATTGAAATTTATACCCATTTAGATTTAGATTACCCCTCTTTTTGTCCTACAGTGGAGATCCCTTTTCTCCTTTTCCTTTTCCTTTTTTCCCTTTCTCTTTTTTCCTCCCGAGGGAAAAAGAAAGAGAATGTGTGGAATGATAAACATGAATGAATGATCGCATGGTGAGAAATTTGTCATGTCGTGTAAGGGAAAGTGGGAGCAAAAAATAGTTAGAGGGAAAAAAAAAAAAAAAAGAGGGAGGGGGGGGGGGGGGGGGTTGTTGTTTCTGTGTTGGAGGGGAAATGTAAATGGATGACAGTCCAAAAAACACAATTTGGGGAAGAATTGATGGCACTGAAATAATCCAACTAAATGCTGCAAAACTTTTTCCTTTTTTCCCTTTTTTCTTTTCATGTGCATTCCTCTTGGGTGTTGGGGGGGGGGGGGTGGGGGGGGGTGGGGGGGTGGGATGTAGTTTATATCTTCTAGGGTTTTTAAACCTCTTTTGTGGTGTTTTTGCACTCACTCGAAGAGTTAAATCTTGACCTCCTCACCAAAGTCCAAATGGGTCTAATCTAGCCTTTTTCTTTCCCACTAGCAACAATTGGTATTTCAATTCCAAAGTCATAGTTGAGTGAAAAGTAGGGTTGATGATAATGGACAAGAAGAGACCCAAGTTCTTGAGGAAATAATATTTATTTGTTTGAGAAAAATTGTTTCACGCTTTGTTTGGTTCAAGAATTTTAATGGGAAAAAGAAAATAATAAGTTAATGAAAAATAAAATTAGAGAAATACAAAAATTCAAGTTTGCCTGATTGTCTAAAAAAAACAATAAGGAAACAAAAGGGATGATGAAGGTGGTGGATGTGTTGGAGAGAAGAGGACCAAATAAGTTTTTTCTCTCGTTTTCTTTAGTGACGAAAATGAGTTTTCTCTAATTGCATGGTATTTTTTTTCTCAAATTTTCTTTCACTCACTATTTTTCCTAATAATAACAACCAATTTTTTTTAGTAGTAATTTATTTTTTCACCAAAATTCTTGTACCAAATAGGGCGTAAAGGATTTTCCACATATTAGTAACTCGAAAATTAGCATGTTAAAAAACAGAGAGAGAGAGAGAGAGAGAGAGAGAGAGAGAATCTAGTTATTTAAATTGCACGAGACTTATATTTGAGAGAGTGATGTTGCTTCGCTTGAGGTCCTCTTATTGACTATAGTTGATAGATCCGTCCTCAACATCCAAATAAATTTACCCTCAAAATATAAATTAGGTTTATTGAGTTGGTTTTCAATTAAAATACTTTAATTTATATTGAATTCAAGAAAAAATAAAAGCACAAATACAAACTAAGAAAGAATATGAAAATTTCAATTAACTTTGAATATAAAGAAAGTATTTATAAACTTCGATTTACATATTCAGCATGTGAAATAGAACACGTGGTGTCTTATATGCAGATCATCTTGAATTTAAATTAAATTAAAATTCAAATAAAACTTGTAAGAATCTTGATCTTTTTTCAAATAAAGTTGTGTTGTAAGAGACAAAATAAGATAGCTGGAGAGAAAAAAGAATAAAAAAAAAAAAGAGAAGAAAATATAAAAAAAGAGAAAAAAGCAAGCGAACGACCGGAACTTGACAGACAGTCATAGGAATTAAGATTGTGGGTCTATACGTTTTCCCGCCTTACATGGCCGAAGTAGTGGAAGCCAATCACGTGCCGGCTGCCTGCTTGCTTATGGCCACGTGCACTGTGTTTCATCATTGCGATGTCCACTAATGGTCGACTTCTATGATTGATTAAAAAGCCCCAACACCCTCTTCAACTCATTTCGCAATTAAATAATTTTGATTAATAGTATTTAATTACCATATTATCAAAAAAACACACCACATAAATTATCGTATTATACGAAACAGGACGGTCGGAAATCAGAATAAAATCTAGATAGGGTTTATGTACGTTCTATATAGATATAATTACTCATATTTTACAATTGGTTTCAGACCCTCACAAGCATCTGAAATAGGGTTAACTATTAAAATAATGGTATTAATGGTTAATAAACCGTCAAAAAAATATGCCCGAATAATTGTCATTTTCAATTTTCAAAAATTATCTAAAATTTGAAATAAAACAAAAAATAATAAACTCGATTTAAAGTAATAGAGTTAATTTATTTCTAATGAAAATTCCATGGAATATATGTGTAACATATAATACACACACACACACACACACACACATATATATATATATATATATTTAGCAGATCATGGAATTCCTGTCAATAAACCATTTAGAATAATACCCACAAGAACTTTTGGCGAGTTCCAAGACTTAAATTCACAAATAAATGAAAATATCTTTAGATTTCATGTCGACAAGTTCTCCGACAATACTTGCGTAGAAGTATATATCCATAATATAATATATTTCAAATTATTAAATTTTTATTTTGACTTATTTATTTATCATTATATTAGATTTTAAATCCATCTTATATTGAGTTTTAATTTAGATTTAGACTTTTCATTTTATATTCCTATGATTGATCAAAGGTTAACATGTATTCAATAATTAAAATGCTTAGGATAATTCTATCATTTTCCATTTATTTATTTTTCGGAAAAAGTAAGAGGGACCTATTTCAGAGGAGGTTATTGTAATTTGACATATCATATAAGAACCGGTTCTTGTACACTGGACAAACTTCATGAAGGGTTAGCAAATTTTGGAAAAGGGTAAATTGGTCATTTGGTTCAATTCATGAGGATTTTTTGGGAGATGTAATTACATATAATGAGAAAGATGCATGTATATTAAATTAACCCAAGAGGAAGTCCCACAATTACCCTTCTTAGAAGAAACCAACATATCAAGGCATGAGATAATGCAGATCAACTCACGAAGTAAAAGTGAGAGAGACAGAAAAAGAAGTCTTGAAGCTTCTTTACATAGGACTTATGCTTTGGCACTTCAGTTTTAATGTTGTATTCATGTTGGAATTATATATTACTTCATATAAATCATGTCCAACGATACTGATATGGATTTTTTATTTTAATTTGGTGTTGGATTTCGTATCATACTTTATGAATTCACGCTAAGTATATAAAATTTATTTATAATGTATATTTTAAAAAATACTTTATATATTTGAAGTGTAGTTATGAAGTACTAATACAAAATGTAATACTAAATTATTAATACTATGATTTGTAGTAACGATCGCGGTGGTTATCTGAAGATCCACATTTGTTTCATTGCACATCATGGAACGGTCACGATAATTTTAAAATATTTTTTATTTCAAGTGGTCAAAAAATTTGAGAAAAATTATAAAAAATATTAAACCATGTAAATATTCTCATGACTTAATATTTTAATTTGCAGAACTATATTGTAAAAAAATTAAAGTGAGTTTTGGACAAAATATCACACGGTTCCAATTTAATCAGCCCAATTTCGGCCCAAATATTGGACAACCTCTCACCAATTTCAGCTTCTTTCACTAATTTTCAGCCCAAGTTTTAGTCCATTTTCTTTTCCTCCTCTTTTTTGACCCCTCCTCCTATTTTGTTTTACTTTTTTTTTTTTGGTGTGGGGGTTGGGGGGGAGATGGAGCCAATTGCCGTCGCCCCCTTCAACTCTGAAACTTTTATACATTTGTATAAATTTTATGTATGAAATTATTGAATTTTAAAACTTTTACCTCCTTAAAAATTTAAAAAAATACCTCTTTATCTACTATATTTACTATTTTTAAGAAAAAATAAATTTTGTATTATTTTTTTATTTTCTGATTCTATCCATGCACTAGGTACATACATTCAAGCGGCAAGCAACATCAAGTAACCACTGTCGTGGCCGATATCACGGGCTATTCGCCACTTTGGATTTTGTGTTGTATTTAGAACATATTATTTACTGACAAGTATTTTATTTGACACACTTAATATGAAATACATTCATTCTATGTATGTGTATTGGGTGCAGCATAGATCCAATTTAAAACTTAAAAAACTCTAATTGTCGGCACATCATTGTTCTGATGGTTGAGTCATTAATGCTGGATTTGTTTTCCGGTAGGAATTATTCTTGAAGTACAAATGCCCTGTCAACAGGTGAAGGCATTCGTTTTGGCCGACTACATTAACTTGGGGGATGCGTTAAGGATGCAAGAAAAAAGTCCCAAGAAAGGACATACTATATTAATTATGGCGTATGGGTTGTGTAGGTAGCAACAGGTTGAAAAATTGGAACTATTTATGCCAATCTGACACCCATGTCACAGTGTGTTTGATGACATGCATGACATGTTGATTGATGAACTCCTAGTTCATGCATGACATGGAACAAAAGCTTTTCTGGGATTAGCGATTAGATTTGAGTTGGCCCAAAATCGGTTCAAGTAGTATGGATACAGCCAAAATCCATGTCAAAAAACCCAAACTCTTTTTGTCTTTAAAATAACATGGGTTTTGGCTGTGTCCTTACTAATAGAAATGAAAACATATTTCTACTAACAAACAACTGATTTGTCACCACTACATTATTCTTTTTTTCTTCTTTTTTTTTTTGTAAAAGAAAAATATCCTTGCAAAAAATTCTTGGAAAATTAGGTGTAACTTTAAATAGTTGAAAATTTGAGTGGAGTAATAAATACAAGAGTTGAACAATTTCTCTTTAAGACAAAATTGTACCTAATTGGTGCTAACGAAATCTCGACGATTGTTTTTCAAGACACAACGATTACTCTTAAGACAACAACATTACAAATTTCAAGATCAACGAACCAATAAGGTGTTTATGAAATATTTTAGAACACTGAATGTACAAATAGAAGTGCAAAGATGAAAATTAATAAATTTTACATTCGAAAACATTCATAGGGGGTTTATTTATAAACGTTGCGGTTGGTGGTGTTGATTAATTGGATAGCGTGTCTTTACTTTCATACAATTGGTGTTGAGTGGAGAGACAAATTTATTTTTTTCGTTATAGTTAAAATTAATAATTTTTTGTCTTTTCGTATAATTTGTACCGACTAAATAAATATGTGTATCCTTTCGTTTAGCCAACAAGTAACTTCACCATCTCATCCTTTAGTATATTTAATAGCTAATTGGAGTCACGTGTCATACTTTGAGTAATATTACTTGTTACATTCTGTTTAAAAGAAAATAAATTTAAATTTTTTATTAAAATTTTTAATTTATTTTGTATTAAATAATTTATTTAGTGTTTAGGCCTACATAAAATTAAATTTGAGGCCGAGCTAAGACAACCACATGCGTGGATTGTGGTCCAAACCGACTATAATGTAGGTTCTCCCATTCTAAAGACTAGTGATCCTCTTAAGGCACAAATTTAAGTATTAAATTTGAATTATATAAAGTCAGTTTCAAATTTTTCCAATTTTTAATTTTTAATTTTCAATGTAGGATGGATTATTTTTCTATTTACATTCTTTTAAGTGACTTATTTTTTATTTTGATTTTTCATTTATCTAAAACTAATTTTACCAAATCAAATATACTAAACTCATCTACTTGTACTATAGATTACGTTGAGTCAAGAAATTTCTATTTTCGTTAAATGTACTCCACTTGAATAATTAATCAAATTTGATCAAAATTAAAATTTTAAACCAATCCTCAATGGAAATTAGTGGAGAAATAATATTTAAAATGCTACACGTGATAAATAATATATTGAATATGCGGGTGATGATTATATATTTTATTTTTTTATGAAATGAAATACATATTTATTATTTTAATACTCAATAAGAAATACATTAAGTAAAACATGAATATTATTATGAAGAAATTCAGTCCGCTACGGCATTACCCACACCTTGTTCACGTTCTCAAATAAGAGAGGGGATAAGTTGGTTGAGAAGGCGACTATTTCAAATATCTTGCCATCATAATTCATACACGCGAGTGTTAGGCAAAATTACATATTCAAAATTTGTTGACCTAGCACATGTTTTTTCCCTTCATTAATGCAGCAACCTATAATGCTTCATTACATAGCTCCATATTATCTGATTTGAAATTTGAAACAACTTTCGCTTTTTGACTTGATGTTAAGAGATTGTCATAAATTTATCGGATATGATTTTTTATTACATATATTATTATATTATACTGATTATCGTAATACCTACATTTTAGGTGATAAAATAAAATAATTTATTGATAAATATATTACATTTAAGATATAGTTGGTCGTAGGTCAAATCATTTGGAGCGAAATTGAAGAATTGGCCGGTATCCTCATTTTTTGTATGTATATATATATATATACTTTATGAATAATTTTTTTTAGGCATGATGAATATTAAGGCAATTTAATTAAAAATATAATATAATTTTATATTAAAAAATCTGTATAGAAATTTAGAGACAACCACAAATCCAGTGTTTGAACTACTTTTTTCAACATGTTGTTATGGGCAAGGGGCTGAATGTGCCCCCAATAATTGGTTCATTTAGAATTTAAGTGTGTGTATAGTGAAACAGGTGCTTTGACTGGGTGCTGTACTTGGAATGGCCTATAACACAAAAAGGGTTCTTATTTTTCAAACATTGATGCTTTTATTTTTCTTCATTTTGGATTTGATCATTTGACCTTGTACGTATGTAGTTAGGTTAAACGATTGAAATTCACTCATCTTAGAAGACGTTTCAAATTCTTCAGTTGAAATTGTATCTACTCTTTTCAGAGTTGGTGATCAGCGGTGCTGTTTTTTTCTTGTTCTTGTGTCTTAAGTTAATGTGGTGAGTAAAAAAAATTTCTAACGTGTAAATTTACAGTGGATCGGGTGTAAGAATCTGGATATATGCATAGTCATCCTATCAAGGAGGGTTGATGATGAAAAATCACTCGATCCTTTTAGTCAATAACTCCTAGTGTAGTGTGGAATAACCTTGTTAAAACTAAGAAAATCATTTTCCAACTATTACGTGATTGTATGATTTTGAACTTTAACAAATTAAAATAAAATAGAGGATTATATTTATGGATGATGAGGCGGGTGGACAAGTTTTAATAGTATGAAAGGGTTTGAATCGAGTTCTTGATTTTTTTATTTTCAGGCCCGACCCGACTCAATTCATTTAATTTTTTATTTTTTTAATTCTTGTATATTATTTTTATGATATGTTTTTTAGAAAAATAGATTTTTTAGAAAATTTTACTAGTATAATTTTTAAAAAATTATATTTTTAATATTTTTTAAATTATAAATAGGGTTTAATGTATTTACCCAATGGGTCTAAGTTTGGGGCGGATCTGGATTTCAGTCCTTAAAATTTTATTGAATCCAACCTAAATCCGACTCATTGTTATCTCTAAATATATATATAAAATTAGCAAGTAATAAAAGTCATGACTACTGCATGAATTATTTTTTTATTTTTTATTTTTTAAAATCAAAACCACCAATGTTTTGGTAGGAGGTTAGCCGGACTCCTACCTATTTATTACATAAAAAAAAAACTCAAGTGATGTTTACAATTTAAATGAAACTAGGGTTATTATCAATTTAAGTTTCATATTATTATTAGTTATTATACCTATTTTTGGCTGTTGAGATTTGATTCTAAATATGATGTATATATACATGAATTATGTTTAGCTACGATGTTGTACGTAAATTATTATTTATTATGTCATTATATATAAAGTATTTTTAAATATTAGAAGTGGTTTTAGTGATTGGGTTAGAGTTTGAGAGAGAGTAGAGTAGGTTTGGGTTCTAAGGTGGTGTTTGCCAACTCCTTAATTAAAATTTACGAAGAACAAGAATAGGCTAATAACAATTAATCCTAGTTTGGGAAAGCATTTTCCATAGTTATTTACCATTTAGTTCAATCCAATGGTTAAATTATTAAGTGGTTTGGGTGAGCTTATAAATTCTGTAAAATATTTTATAAAATGTCATAAACATTTGGTAAAAATTCTACGAGATAAACTTATAAACTCACAAAACAATATATTATGATTTTATCAATTTTTTTTAAATAAAGAGAATATTTTTTTTTCTTTTGGAAGAGGAAAGTTGAGACATGATTTAAAAATATCTTCTTTAAATATCTTATTATCATTAGCAGCTCATTCCCATCCAATCCAAATAACTATAAAATAAATATTAAATTCTACAATTGCAATAATATTTCGAATAGCATACCTTTTGCATTCAATATATATGAATAAAGTGAAAAATAATGAATATTAGTAATTTACAATTATTTTGGGTGGCCATCTCTCGAGCGAGGCATGCCCCGCTCGACCAACACTCCCGTGCGAGGCATCGCCCTTGCTCGAGCAAGACTCATCCCAAGCTAGACTTCTCCCAATCTGCCCATGCACGATCACCTCTAAGTGTGACTATCATTTATACTCCACACAATTGCAAATTAAGTCTAATCGCTAAGCGCTTACTTGGGAGTCGGAGGCTGTATTACGTATTATGGATCCAATAATAATCTGATTTCAGTAGTGTAGATAAGTTCGGTCCAATGCATCCCAAGTCTAAGAATTCAAAAGGTCCAATTAATACATGCACCCTATTATATAAAAGTACAACTCTCGTTTAAACAACTTTATAAACCATCTCTTCCTTCATTTTAAAAAGGTATATTTAATTTATTTAACACATTACAAGTTATTTATTTTGTATTAATATCCTCTGTCTTAGTTCTAATTTGATTGTTGAACAATTATCGCCGCGACAATACAGACATCTCTAACAATATGTTTGTATCGTACATAGAAACTCATCATTCAATCAAATACTTCAAGGAATTGACTATACAAATCACAAATCATTATCCTTACCAATTTTATTATCACATTCCAATTTTTTTGCGAGAACTCCAATAAACTATACTTGAAAAGGATAAACAATAAGTGAAGAAGTAAATATTAGTAAATGATTAAAAAGTTATAAATAACATTTTCACCAAATAAAATTGCACTCAATTGAGAGTACAAAAAAAGACTCAAATAAGCTGAAAATCATTGTTTTCTCCCACGCCAAAACTCTATAACTTTCACCAGTTGAGAACTGAGAAAAAAGTGCATCATGATTTCTACTGAAAACCAAGATTAATTGATAAGCTTCATTTATTAATCTAACTAATTTGACATTATTGATTTTCCAACAGCTTAAATTAATTTGTGTTCGACCGACCATGACACTGTTTAATACTAATATAATTCGGATAAAGCTGCTTTCTGTTGAAACTACAATTCATAAATTAGAGAAATTCAAATCTTGATGAGAGTTGAGAACAACCGACCAAACCTTCCTGAAGATCTCAGCTACTTGATCGACCACTTTGTTTATAATTTCTCTTTTTTAATATTTAAAAAAGAAAAAAAATATTTGTGTTATTCATTTTCTAATAAAAACATCAATTTTTTTTTTTATGTTTTTAAGATTTTTCACTCAAAGTTATAAATTAAAAATGCCCATTTCTAGAACTATAGATGTCATTTTCAGACCCATAATCCCTATTTTGTCATAATAGGAACCCAAATCAATAATGTATTAATATTTGATATGATGTTCTGTCAATTTAAAAATAATTAAAATTCAATAATAAATTTTAAATAAAATTTTATTTTTTTGTCTATATAATATTGATGTGACACAAAAAAATAAAATAGTAAGACACACATTGGTTTAAATTTTTTAAATATAATTTAATTGATAAAACATAAATAATAATAATAACGAGGCGTACAATTATCATTTTTATATTAAAATATTATTACCAAATAAAAATTATTCTATTCAAAACATCAAATCCAAGCATATTTTTGAAAAATCCCATCTTTTCCCCATAGAAACATATATACCACACACATTTTCATTTCAAATCCTATAAAACATGTCTATACAACCATTTCAAATATATTTTTATTTTTACAAAAAAATTTAATAAAAATATTTTGAACTCTGAAAATACTGAAATATATGAAAGGGATGCTTAAAATGTAAAATAAACGGGCCTTAATCCCTCCATTCCAAAATTACATCCTCTATTTAATTTAATTAGAATTTTATATGAGAGTTGACATGAAAAATAAAAGTTTTTATATTTTTCATGCTATTGCCTTTAAAAGCGGTGATTAAGAGCTCATAATATCACATCATATGTTTAAATGATAGGATAATTTAAAAAAAAAACTATTTTAAAAAATTGAGCTTTATTTTCCTACCTACAAAAAAAAGTAGGAATTATAAATTAAGAATAGACTGAGTATTATTTTTTTGTTCTTTTTTTTATTTCTCCTATATTTTCTTGTAAATGATCGAGAAATTCTATTTTCGACCATATTCATTCGAACTCAGGAAGAGTTAAAAATTTGGGGGTAAAGTTTATTTTTTTTTAAAAAATAATAGATAAAAATGCACTTTTAATTTTTTAAGAATGACAAAACTTTAAAATTTATTAATTTTATATAAAAAAATTATAGAGTTGAGGTTCGAACAAAAATAAATGCAAGAACAAATTAAATTCCCATTAATAATATAATTGGTTTGCCCTCAACGAAAAATAATGGCCAATCAAATAAACTTTGACCTTGTCATGTAAATTTGTTGGATTAGATCAAATTAAACTAATTCTAGATTAATTTTTTTACTGATCAAACAACTAACTTAGATAATGCAAAAAGAAAAATCTCTCTCAAAGTAAATTAAAACAAAGTCAAGAAGTTTGGTTGGAGTACAGTTGGCAGCTGCATATTTTTTGTGCCACAAAAGAAAGCATATAGAAAGAACCGTCCAAAAGAAAAATTTAAAGAATTTGCCCAAAACTATGTTTCATGATTGGTCCCCCAATGGACACAAATATCACACACCTACTGTACTTGTTTACAAAGGTATCATCCAAAGTCCACTTTTGCCATAATAATTAATGTTCTTCCCAACCCTTTATCCAAAAATTAAAATAAAAATAAAAAAGTGAAAGAAATAAAGAGAGAAAAAAAATGATGTTCTTCCAAGGTCGCTTGAAATCGATTTGTTTTTATTTTTAAAGAGGATTTTTTTGAATTTCTATTTGACCTAAAGTCATATAACTGAGAGCGAGGAGGGTGTACGAGTGAGAGCAGGTGTTAAAATCTCAAAATATTTGAGAGTTTAAGTAATTTGAAGTGTGTATTAAAAATAAGCAGTATTAAAATAACTATTGTAATTTTTTTTAAGATAAGTAACTTCATTATTCTAAATTATATTATGGTATTATTTGACATAACAAACAAACAAGTTAAAATGATCATTTTTATCATATGAGCCTTGAAAATGGTTCAATAAGATGATTATTCTTTTGAATGAACCTTAAATTTATTTATTTTTATTAAGAAAAATATTAAGATTATTAAAAAAATCATAATGGTCAAACTCATTCATAACTTACAACGTTTGAGCGATATTCCCTATTTTTTTCTTTCTCGTCAAATTTTAAAATTTATCACCAATTATCACCTGTAAATTTTTTTTATTATATTCTTTCTTTTATCACTTTTTAGACATCTCGTCTCTCCTCACCATCTCATAAAAATTGTTATAAAATAAAAGCAATGATTCTCATTTATGAGATTTGATTTATCGATTATTAACGCAAGATTAAAAAAAAAAAAGTCTACATTAAAACGAAACTCTCACTCTCAAATCGCTAGAACGAGCTCGATACACAAGAATGTTACTTGAGCTAGAGAATTATATAATCTAGATGTCAACCATAAACTATTTTGCTTGTTAATAAGTATTGGTTTTAAGATGTTGTATTATTGAATTCACCACAACAAAGGTTGTATTAACTTCCTCAATCCTCAATTACTGCTATCTTGTATTTTTGTGTAATGGAGGTAGCATTTCTTATAGGATTTAAAGTCTCTCTCCATTTATTGTAAGTAGGTCTCTATTTTCTAATTGTAATGAAAATAGATTTTTCTATATTTATTTATTTTTAAAATTTTTAAAACCAAAGTTGTAGCTAACTCTTCTTTCATCCCTCGTTAATGTCAAACTCATGTTCAGTCCCTTCCATTTTTTATTTTTTTTTAATTAAAATTTTGGATGATTCTCAATTTCCCTCTAAATGATAAATACAAGTTTATTGGTTACTTATATTTACTTTAATCTGTAGGTTGTACGTAAGCCCTTTTTTCACTTAGTTACATACAGCTTTTTAAAAACATATATATATATATATATATGTATGTATATTTCAATAACAAGTTAATTTCCAGATATGCAATTTTATATAATATAATAATATAAGTGGTGAATGATGGACGGATAGGAGCGATGATTATTTTTTTATATAATAATAAAATAATTATTATCATTATTATTATTATTATTATATGAAAAAAATAGTCGCCGCCCCTACTTGCCACCCACTAGTGAAGCTGAGCAGTCGTCCCAAAGCTTCCAACCATACCAGGACCACTTAATTTTTAAAAATTCGCTCTTTTATATGTCTCATTATTTATTTATTTATTTTCGTGCATGATTTCTGATGTGAACACAAATGCCCTGTTTGGGCACCCAACTCTCCCATACCTTTTCTTCTTCTCTTCAACTCGCTCTCTCTCCTAAGAATGTTAGAGCATCTAAAAAAGATAGGTTTGGCTAGACCGAAATTAATTACATTGGAATTTAAGAAAATGATCAATAATAAAATAATTAATATTGTATTTATTATGTAATTAAATGAATTTAATAAATTTTGTTCTAGACAAGGTTTTTCCTGTCTCTTAATCATCTAATTCCACCTTAATTAACTCTCCACAACACAAATGTTCAACGTAACGGTGTGTGTGTGTGTGTGTGTATATATATATTAACAAAAGTATAACTTGCGTAATTAAATTGATTTCCCTTTTTAATCCACTCGAGTTTTACAATTAATTAATCAAGAAATTACAATAATTTTTTTAAAAAAACAGCATAAAATTAACCTTCTAATAACACAGGGTCACAGATCATAATCAGATAATTCAATTCAGTTCTCGTCCGAAGTTTCAGGACTAGGGTACTCATTCAAATCAGGTTTCTGGGAGACCCGGCCCGAGCTGTCGGACCCGGTGAGTGTATGGCCGGCGTTCTGCAGAGCGTCGACCCTAGCACCAACCTCCGTCGCCTTCTTTCTGATGGCCGCGGCGGAGAAATCACTCTGCTCCCCTCCGACATCTTGGATCACGCATTCGGGGAAGTTGAGGTGGGCGGAAGGGCCTCGGAGATAGAACGCCGCCGCGTCGTACGCACGCGCCGCCGCGACCGCGGTTGAGTAGGAGCCGAGCCAGATTCTTGACCTCTTGTTGGGCTCCCTTATCTCGGCCACCCACTTGCCCCACTTCCTCATCCTTATTCCTCTGTAGAGTTTGTATGGGTGCTGCTGCCTTTGCTTTCTCTTGGGATTCTCTTTGCTTGATGAGGAGGGTGGCGACGTCGTACAAGAAGCCCCTTCCATTAATTCAGAATATCAAGAAAAAAATAAAAAAAATATAGCCCTTTCTGGTTTCTGTTTCCGGGCTTCTTCTACCTCTCTTTTGATTCGTCTCTTGTTTTGGGTTTTGGAGAAAGAATTAGCTTTAGGGTTAGACAATATATGTTTGTAATAACATAGGAGAAAAGAAGAGTAGTTGTAAGGATCTAAGGTAGCAACAATCGGACGACGCTTGCTACGAGGTGATGCCAAGGTTTTATATGGAGGTGGGAGTGGAAGGGATTATTATTTATACTAATTTAGGTAAAATTCGTAAATGCACAAAAGTGTAGTAATTAGTGTAATATGATTAAAAACATAATAAAATTTATAATAAAAAATCATGTCCGCTGAATAATGACAATATATATATCTGATTAGTATCAATGCTATTTTGTTTTACAATTGAAGAATGATAAATTACTTTCATGTCTCTTTTTCTTTTTCTTTGTTAGCATGTACTTTGAAAGTGATGGCAATGGCCGGTTTGGCGCGAATTTGTCGATCCGCCCCATCAAAATTTTAAAAAAATTAAAATTTAATCTGACTCGAACTCAACGGTTTAAGATTAAATTCGTTATATTAGTTTATTATTTTAAAATTATTAAAATATAATATTATATAAACACATATATGTATTAAAATAAATTGTGTGAGTTTGAAAATAAAAAATTAAAATATACTCCGAACTCGTTTATTACTTCAAAAACTCGTCTAAAGGTACAGATTCAAATCCAACTCAAATTCACTGTCATCACAAAAATACAAGATAAGTTATATCTTTTTTACAAATTTGTTATTTTTTTAAAGATTGTATGATTATGTCGCATGAATATAATGTTTATTCCCATGCTAATATGGCATTGTCTATAAATATCAATTTTCTATTTATGGTAGCGACATTAATCTATTTAATCAACAATGGTGAATACTTTTTTTTAAGAAAAAATGAGAATATTAGAGAGCTAGATCCTAGTTAAATACGGGGCGGGAAATATTTTTGTGTTTAATATCTATGAATATATATTTATGATTTTTTATTCAAAATTACAGTAAAAAAATTAGCCTAATAATATGAAAATTGATTAGAAAAAAGAATTAGCAATAAAGAATTAAAATATGAATGTGAAAAAGTTATTCATCAATAAAAAATGACTCATTTTTGATATTATTTTATGTGCATTGTATTAGTACTTATGTTTAAACGAAGTAAAAGTTATTTAAATGTATGACTATATTACTTAATTAATAGATATGTCACAACGTATAAATACTATTTAACAGTAATTAAAATTTTATTTTTACTAGAATGATATATGTGCTAAATGATCACTTGAAAAGTACGAGTAATATTTAAATTAAAATATATAAAAAATATTATTATTAATACATGTATGCGTTATTGAAGTATATACATATTTTAATTAAAATACAAATATATACATTGTGAATGAGTAAGGATCGGCGGCACGCAATACTAATAATGGTGGCTGAATTGGGTGCTGGCCGCCACCTTTAATTGATAACTAATATTTCACGCCGACATGTTCTCTCCCGATCTTCATTTTTTTTTATTATTATTATTTTATTTCTTTATTATATTTGAATTTTTCGAAAAATTATTTTGGAGAAATATATTTAAGAAAAACATGTTGAAATATGAAGTATGGTAGTTTTGTTCTGAAAATAATTAACGTGATATATTTTTGGATAAAGTTGTATTTGATTTCATTTTCAAGAAGATATTTTATATTGTAAATGTCTTTTATTTAAATTTTATCAGTGTCACAATAAAATTTTATATTATTTATTATTTAATTTAATTATTAAAAAATATACTTATATTTAAGATAATAATTGAAAATATAGTTTTCATTAATGTTATAATGTGAATATGTATAAGATCTATATACTATATATAATAATCAATACATATTTACATATATGTGTATTAAATTAGTAATAATTAAGTTTCTTAAAATATTTTGAAGAAAGAGAAAAATATATTCGAAGGAAAAAAACTATTAAATATTTGATTTTTTTAATGAGGGGATACAAACATCCTCAGGAAAGAAAACACCAAAACATAGCCACAATTTTCGAGCCGACATGTTCCATCGCCGCCCTATCCGCTCTTCAACTCAAACACACCCCACCCCCACCCCCACCCCCACCCCCGCCAAAATACATCCCCCCAACCGCCACCACACTCTTTCCTTTTCTAAAAGTGAAGATTATCAACGATATCATTATTTAATACTAATTATTAATTAACAACAATGAATAATTACTAATATAAAAAACATCACTTGCTGAATAAATTAATAAAATAATCATGACAAAGCTCACAACAAATATAGACAAAATAATGTAGAATTTAGTTAAATATTCGTATATCTATAATATTCGAACGTAAAACTTTATTTGTTGAATTTTGGAATTAATTTTACCAGAGTTTGTCGTGGTATTATCATGCTAATGAGGAGATTATTTAAATATACGAGTCGACTTTAAAATAAACTCAATTCATAATTATAGTCAAATTTCTAAGCACAATTTGAACTTAAATTGACAATGTTAATTTATTTGAATATCTTAATAAAGTTTGCCTCGTCTAAATTAATATTCCTTGCAAGAAATGACTTCAAAATGGAGTACTGAAATTCGATGCCAATGTTCTTTTGAATTATTCTTTGATTTGAAGTCATAAAAAGTGAGCGTATTAATCGAATAAAAAATGACACTTTAAGATATTACAAAATGATATATATATATATATATATATTTCTAATTATATAATATTTAATACTTTGAAATAAGTTTACTACATAACTTTGAAATTATTGTAAAAAAAATAAGTATTAGGAATAATACAGAATCTATACAATCTAATTCAAAATATAAAATCAGTTTCATCTATTTGTAAAATGTACTAAAATATTTTTTTTCTTATTATAACTACGTAAATGAAAAATATGGACATCATTTGCATTTCTACAAACTATGGTCCAAAATGTTGCTGGAAATAATATTCAATGAATGCATAGTAACAAATTAAATATAAAAATTATTCGTTAGCTTGTAAAATTCGTAAGTAAGATAATATATGTGATAATTTAAAAAAATATTTGATATAATCTTGTTTGTAAAACAAAATTCATCATTTAAATTTGTGATTAATTCGGTAATATAACAATATAAATTTTTTATTTATTTTGTAAAAATAATACATTTATACGTAAAGAGTATCAATAGAAATTGTGTTATCTTGTAAAATTACATATATATTGAGAAAATTAGAAAAACAACTTAGTACAATATTTTTTTATTAAAATAAGAATTAATTCAAAAATAAATTGCAATAATAATTAAAAAAATTGAGAGATTTTGTCTCATTACTATTTATGAAGCTATTTCAACATTCTTTAGAAACTATCATATTTTGTTTAAATTATTTGAAAATTTTCAGAAAATTTATGTGTAGAGGTGCAACGGAGACTAAGGTTTTTGAAAGTCACTACGCAGGCTTTCAACATAGTAACAAATTTCAGATTCAGAAATAATTTATTGATTCTTAAAATTTATAATTCGAAAAAAAATGACAAAATTTAGCTTTCATAACAAAATTCATCTTTAATGTTTGAGATTAATTCAAAAATAATATTATATAAAATACCTAATTATTTCATAGAGTAATATATTTATGTATGAAATTTGTCAATAAAAATGATATAATCTAGTAAAATTATATATGTATGGAAAAAAAAGTTAGTATAATATGATTTCATTAAAATAGGATAAAATTTAGAAATAAATTTCTTTACTAAAGAAAAAAATTGAAAAATTTTGTTGTATAACTATTTATGAAACAAGATTCTAATATCTCATTAAAATATTATATTTTATTTAAATTATTTTTAAAAATTAAAAAAAAATTGTTTATATGACTTTCGGGGGCTTATGGTGGTCCAGGATTAGAATTGACAGGTTTGGCTGATTTGGCAACGTGGAGTTTGTCTTAAACGTTTCCGCTTCCACGCAAGACTCACTAATCACGGGACTCCTCCTCCTCTCTCCAATTAGGTATTATTTTTGTTAACTTTTTGTCCAAATTGGGACTTTTTAATTTTTTAATATATTCCATATTTATGACTCGATTTTAATTCACCATCATATTTTTTTGATAAAGAAACGATAACAGTGGGCCCGGCAATATTCATTGGGCGTGATCATATAAGTTTTGCATCAATAGTTTTTTGTCTGTATGTGATGTTTATTTAAATATTTAAATTGAATCATAATTATTAGATAAAAAATAAATTTGTCATTGCATTATTAAGATATAAGTTAAATTGAAGCTTCATATTCTCAATTTTTAATTTTATTTTAAATAGTATTTTATTTTATAATTATATATTATTAATACACACTAAATGCACATTAATGTTATCATTTTATACTCTTGGCGTGTAATAGTGATATTGAAATGTAAAATTAAATACTATTTAAAATAAAAAGTCCCACTTATCTCGTCGCATCGATAGATCTTCACTGACTACTATTTCAAATGAATTCGATTGCACGATCAAATAAATTTACTATCTTAATAGTAGTGACTGATACTTAATAGTCAGTAGTATCATATTATTACATTAGGGAAAAAAATTAAAAAAAATATACACTAATTTTTGAATATTTAAAAAATAAAAAGTAACAAATTTGAAATAAAGTGAATATAATAATTCTGTAATGAATAACAACAATTAAGTTGTGAATTTAAACATGGCTTATATTTTAATAATTTTTAATTAAAAACGTTGAGTTCAGGATAAGCATTGTTTTGTGGATCTATACAGTAATTAATTAATATAGTTGCAACTTTGTTGACAAAAGTGTGGAAAATTTTTTGAGTCTCGAGAGGATAACTTAGCCCATTGTCAAATAATAATAATCACTTTTGACTATATTTATGTATATTATGGTTTAATTTATTTAGCACTAAGGGAGAATACAATGAGTTAATATTTTTGACACAGTTATAAGATTTTTAATTTTTTTACCAAAGTTTCTAAGTTTTCATAATTCATTTTTTTTTAATATTGCCTGTTATTCCGATCTATTTATTTATGTTTATTTCAACATAAAAAAAAACATAAATATATGCATACATGTATATTTTGAAAATAATATCCCTATTATTGACAGTTGTGCTAAGAGAAAGTAAATTAAATGGGCTAACATTTTAATACAATTAAGAGATTTTAGTTTTTATAAGTAAAGTTTTCTTACAAATTTTTAAATGAAAAATTTTCTTATACTGTTAGAACTTGTTTATTTCATTTGATTATGTTGGATATGTTAAAATATTCAGTTTGATCAAATATTTACTTTTATTGATGATAATAAAAAGTAAAACTCCAAACCTAGTACAATTAATAATTTTTACTGAATAATCACAATTCACGTCATTCCATCTAAAATATCTCAATATATTTTGACCATAATGCCTATAATTATAAATTACATATATATGAATTTTTTTAATTAAGGTTAAATTGATTAAATACATTTTAATTCACGTAATTATTTATCAAAGTACAAATTTAATCAAAATATAAATTTCATTAAAATAATTATATAAAATACACAATAATTCAATCTTTACCCGTACTTCGTTTCATTTTTCATTGATCATTTTTTATCCTAATCATAGAAATAAACGAGGCTAAGATAAAGATTGGTGGGATAAAAGAAGAAACTAGGATGAGTGGTCGGTTGGTGGTATATGAGAAATTGAGAAGGAAGTTCCGTCTACGCAACAACCAATTAAAAACGAAGGGAGAACCAATGGGATACGCTCTCTCTTGTTTAGTTCCAAGTCTTATTTTATCCCGATTTGAAATCAAGTGCCCCTAATTCCAAAAAAGAATTCAAGTGGCCCTAAGACCATGTTTGCCTAAATATTTATTTAAACAATTTTATGAACTCTCGTATTTTATAAAATATTTTTGAAGTTTATAATAAAATATAATATTTTAATTCAAAAATAAAAATTTTAAAATATTTAGATAAAATAAAATTATGCATCTTATACAATGTTAGTAACGATAATTTTAGAGTCAATATGATTCTAATTAAATGAGTTTGTTAAAATTTATATAAAAAGTTAATAATTCTTTAATTTTTTTAATGGAGGTTTTGAAAACTTAACATTTTACTTTAACAGCTTCTGTTCTAAATATTTTATAAAATATTTTTAAAAAATTATGAGTTCAGACAAAATGTCCCCGTAATTGCCTATTACTCATAATTCAATTAGTTGAATATGTTATTAAAAGTTTCTTTTAACCAAACGACAAGAAGATTCTTTGTGAAAATTCTTGTTCCAATGCGAATATGCCTTCCTTTTGACAAGATCAAGAAGGGGTTTATTTGATGTCATATAAGCTATCTTAAACTCTATCTAAATTCCATGGCAAATTGTTCACCAATCAGAATAGAATACCAATGATCCAAACATGACTTCCCATTACAAGGTGGTAGAGGTACTCCATGTGAACGTCATCGTAATGATATCGTGGTGATAAATATTTTCATAACTCAATTATTAATTAAATTAATTTTATTGTCGGTAAACATTTCAATCAGTGTGGATTTGGTACAACCGTCGATTCGATTAGTCTAATAAAAATTTAATATCATTAAATACTAAATTTTAAAGATTAAAAAGAATATAAATCTAAAATTCAAAGAGAGACATATATATGACTAAATATTAAGTTTAAATTTAATCAAAATAAAAAACAAAAATTGCCAATTTCTTTTATCAATTTTATCCGTTTTTAACTGATTTTATCCTATTATCGCTGCTTTTTGATTATTTATAATCAAATGGATTGAATCGACTATTATATTTTGATTAAATCAGTTTAATCGACGGATTCGATTTAATTTTAAAAATACTTATAGTGATGTGCTTCATTTAAAATACTTATGATTCGAATTGAATATTTCACACCTAATAGGACTACTGTACTTTTATCCCCCCTCCTCTTCCCATTCATCCCAGCCCAAAAAGAAGAAAAGAAATCTAAACATGATTCATGATAATGAGCAAAAATTTGCCATTTGGAAATAATAAATCCTGAGATAGCCGCAAAGCAAGGCGGGTAGCCTAATAAACCAATTATGTAAAATTGTATACAACTTGATGCCTATTATTACATTATTAAAAATTCAGTAGACGACAGAAATTGAAAGCAGCAGTGTGGGTGGGGGGTGGGGGGGGTGGGGGGGCGGACATGAAAACCAGAAAAAGACAACAAAAGTAAAAATGAAAGAAAGGAAAGACAAGACTGAAGAGGTAGGTGGGAAGAATGATTGCTATTTTGGGGCTTTATGGAAATGCCCACTTACAAATTTGGGCCCCCGTTTTGCATTTCAAATATGCTGACAAATGATTTGCTTCTTTGGGTGCTCATGGTCATGGCTGACCAAATATCACTTTTAATCATTTATTTTGAATAAGATTGGAACCAAAATTGCCTAATATAAAGATGATGTAAATAAATTGAATTGATCAGAATATGTTATTAATTAAATATATTTAAATTTTTATTAAATTTTAAAAATTATGTTTGTATTGATTTAATTATTAGTTAAATGTCTTTGAACGAATTTTAATCGAATCAAATACGAATCGAGTTTGATCCACTTGATTTTTTATACATATTTTATTTTTTATTAATTAAATCGAATTTGAGTTAATTTTTAAATTTTGTTGAACGACAAATGTATTCAAATTTAGTTTATTATATTTAATGAATAGAATTTATTCGAATTTTTAACGATCGATATCAAGTTCAGTATCGAATAATTTGATTTGTTTTTCTTCACTATTTATAAATAATGAGAACATTATTATCATATTACCAATTAAAAGATTTATTAACTAGTTGGGTAAGAATTTGTCTTATGCAATTTGTATTTTTCCAAAGTATTGGTGAAATTAAGGATGGAACTAATAGGGTTGGATTCGACAGCCGTTCCCTCACTTTTTAATGTATAAATTTTATAGAATTTAAAATTTTCACCCTTCCAGAAATTCTCAATCTGTCTTTTTATGGGAGTCAAAATATGACTCCTAAAATATTATTGCTCGTTTTATATGCTTTCTATGCTTAATTTAGAAACCCTTTATATTTCTCTCTTTTTCTACTCTTTTGCTACCAAAAGATGGGCAACAATATTTTTAAATTTAATTATTTTTTAAAAAAAATTGAACTTCTTTCATTTAAATTATTGATTGTGTTCTAGCTTATGCTTAAATATTTTAAGTGAGTTAAGATATAAAGGCTAGTCTTCTCAAAATTTCTTAGTTCCTCTCTATTGCATGCAACAAAAATTTTCAAAATTTTGCCCGGGCACAGTTCAACTGGTGGATCAACCAACATGTTTCTCGCTTTCAACGGTAGGGTGGGGGTTCGAATCCTGGTGGGAACCTGCGGCTGAATTTCGGTATGGAGCAATCACTGTATCCCCAGTGGGACCCTGCGTCCGGAGTTTAGTATGGAGCAATCACTTTGGAGGCAGTTTCTTGTGCCCAGAAGTGTACAGTCATGGGGGAACCTGTGATCCACTTTGAGGCATATCCCACGATTTACCTCCTCCTAGGTGCTTGTGCAAGTGGTTAGGAGGTCCAAAATTGAATGGTGTAAACCAGGAACCTGAGTATAAAAAAAAAAAAAATCAAAATTTTACATAAAAGCAAAGGTATTCACTCTTTTTAGAATTTATGCTTATTTTCTTTCTATTTGTTGTATATGCTGTTTCAGTCAATGAAAAATACTTAATATTCTTGGGGTGAATTTTTTTCGATATATGAGTTGTACTATTTGAATCTAAAAATAAACCCAGTATTTTAGCATGTAAATATATATTATTTCCTCCCATAAGGGTGGTTGAGTTGGTGAACGAGAGTTGTGTGGGGTGTTATATCTCAAGTTCGAATTCCCTTTTAATACTTTCTCGATCGAGGTTGTCACACTGAACTTGCTTAACGCAATTTATCTGACTTGTGTGATTTGTAAACTATTGTATCAATTCAAAAATTTACTCAATACGCAATTAAATAATAGCGGCTATGGTTCCCCCATTATAAATATATATATATATATATATATATATTCTTTCTACTAATACTTATTAAAAGTAGTGGCACACCTGTCCCTCTTCTTATTCTTCATATTTTTGAATTCTTTCGTCTATAATAATTATTGATGAACATTACAATAATTCAACCTCATTAATTAATTTATAATAATTATTGATGAACATTACAATAATTCAACCTCATTAATTAATTTAAATTCAATTAGTAGGAAAACCCAAGGGATCAAGCCCATAAATCCAACAAACCTTAGTGGCGCACGTGCGTAAGCATAAGCTACCTATAAATACTTATTATAATTCATTTTAAAATACGATCAAATTCACTTTGAAAGCTTTGTGAAATCTCTTATAAAACCCACAAGCAAACACTTGAAGAGGAGCCAATTCTTGAAGAATTGACTTCCATCTATCCAACCATTCATGTCATTGCCAAGTAACAATGTATATCCAAGCTTAAGTATTATAGTCCACGATTACCTTTTAAAAGTTAATTAGTTTTAGTTGTCGGTAATAAATTTAGTACTTTTAAAATGGAGAAAATTAAAAAAAAAGAAAAAAGAAAAAAGAAAACTCAAATCTTGATTTGGCTTCTATGATCATACTTCTTTGTTTTTGTTTTGTTTTTTTTTTTTTTTAAATGGATAAATTGGGGACCATATGCTATCAGTTCCTATCCATGCTTTTCTTACTTTTTGTTAGGCTATTGAGAAAATGTGGTAGATACTTTTGATATTTTTTTCATAAGCATTAAGAGAAGAAAAGAAAAAAGTAAAAAAAAAAAAAAACGCAATACGAATACATGACTACTATTAAGTATACAAGTATCTATCTATAAAAAAAAAAAATCGAATCCAAAATTTTTTAATTATAGAATTTTTCTTTATCATTTAAATTTTTCTTGGAATGCAAAATATATTATGAATTTTTATTCAAAGTTAAGATAAAAAAACAACCCAATAATACGAAAGCTAATAATATATCTGATGTAGGAATAACAAATGAATATAAAATAATTATTCCGGAAAAAATATATGATTTATTTTAATACTATTTTTATGTTAATTATGCTTATACTTATTTTTAAATAATACAAAACTTATTTTATATGTATTGCTATATTGTTTCATTTATAATGATGATACAACTTAGAAATAACTATTTAATAATAATTCATATTTTTCAAGTTATCAAAAAATTTATTTTTTATTTGTATGATATCAATAATTGTTTATAAAAAAATTTAATACAAATTTTAGATTTCAAATAAATATTAGAAATATTTGTTAAAATATAATACTATTCATCACTTATTACATAGGATATGAATCATACCGGCAAAATATGTAAGTTGATCTATTTAGAGATTTGATTTTTTTCATTTTAAAATTTTGAAATTTGCCTTGTAATTGGAAAAAAATTCAGGCAGCTAGTCCTATGACCTACTACAACAAGTAAAAGTGACAAACTAAATTGATTAGTATGGAGATTTGGGGAAAAATTAGTTTTGGAAGAAAAATTATTGAGTTGACTGCCTAAGTGGACAAGTTTGGAGAGAAAAAGAGAAAAAAAGAAAAAAATAGCCAACTTAATATTTTGGCATAATAGATTTATTTTTCTTTCATTGATTAATTTTTTTTTTAAATAATTAGAATATAAATAAATTTGATAATCATTGCATAAAAATATAGATTTATATTATATTTTAAACAACTTATAACCAAAACACAATAATTATTTAAATGTTAACAAATTTTCATACTTGAGAAAAGAAATTATTTAGTAAATTCAAACTTTAAAGAAATAAAAAATAATTTAAATTGGCAAGAAAAAACTAGTATTACTTATCATGAATTTGAATAAATTATTAAATGTTAAAGAATTACATATTTAAAAATAAAAAATACTTAAAATTCACTTTAAAAAATATATTATTAGATCATTACAAATTGGCAAGAAAAAAATAGTAAATTTAACATTTTTAATTACTTACCATAAATTTAATTAAATTATTAAATGTTAATAAGTTTCACATTTACAAATAAAAAATACTTAAAATTCAAGTTTAAAAAATAAAATTGAAAATAATTAATTCTATAGTAACAAAATATCTTAATTTAAATAATTTTTCTCTTATTTAGAATATATAGAATAATGGCAATAAATTAAAAAAATTAACAATTGAATGTGTCATATATGTTCTAAATGTTAAGTTGTTTTTTTTTATTTTTCCTCCCAAACTCCACCTAAGCGGTCAAGTGAGCAATTTTTTCTCCAATCTCCATCCTAGTCAACTTAGCCGGTAACTTTGTTGTAAGAGGTCAGAAAATTAAATATTTAATTTTTTTTATTTAAATGACAAAATTTAAAATTTTAAAATAAAAAAGACCAAATTTCTAAATAAGCCATGACGAAAAATATAATTTTACCGAATCATACCATACTAAACCTTTTGTCTTAAAAATATGAGGAAAAAATTATAAAATTAGTCACGTAGCAATAATGGTTGGCAAAAATGGTAATAAAACCCTATAATTATTAAAAAAATTCAAATTAAGTCATATTTTTATCGAAAATTAAAATTTTAACTTAAAAAACTCGCATGTTTGTCACGTGAGGTAAAAAATTTGAGAATCCGATAGAATCATTCCAGCTGGCTATTCCCCAACAGATGTGGTTCGTCAAAGATGCTCTTATATGCCAAGGTGGAAAAAAGATGCCAAAATAGAAAAAATATTTTACTCATTAAATATAAACTATTTAAGAATAAACTTAACAAAGTAAACAAATAAAAAAGTTATAATTTAAAAATTAAGTTTTCTTTTTTCTTTTTTCCTTTTTTCCCCCTTCTTTTTCCTCATCAGGATCAAACCACCACCACTACCACCGAACTCAAGCCACCACCGCCGCCATGCTGCCAGCTTCTATCCACTCTGCCGTCCACCAATCCAGCCCAACCCGCCTACCCTCCAACCCCCAACTGGGTCACCCCAAAACCACCCCACACAACCCCTTCCACCCTTGCATCCCTCCAACAAAACCCACCATGCATTTCACTTCGTCATGACAAATTACAACAATAGCTTTGCAGAGAAAGAGGGGGAGGCAGTACGGTCCCTTCGTCATCGGGGTCCTACAGGTTTGTTGGTAACCTATTGTGGTGGTAGTTGCTAGGGTTTGAGATGGAAAATTGCAACTGTGAATTAACATTTGAAGAAGAAGAAGAAGAATTCGAGGTGGGTTGAAGATTGAATAAGACGACAAGCTGAGTAACCCTTTATGAAGATTGAAGGGGTTGGATTTGGGGGGTGGGGGGTGGGTGGTGGTGGTGGTGGAGATAAGAAGAAAAAAAAGAGAAAAAAGAAAGAAAAAAATTTAAAATTTAAGGAATTAATTCTTTTATTACAAAAAAATATTTTTTTTTCATTTTTTATATTCTAAAATAATTAATATTAATTTTTACTTTTCATATGATTAATTATTCTATTAATCAGAATTTAATTTATAATTTTTAATATTATTAAAGTTACACATTAAATGTTAAATTATTAAAGTGAATTTAAAGTTTTTAATGAAAATATATAACTTATATTTTAATTTATTTTAATATTCTAAAATAATTAATGTTAACTTTTACTTTCTTTTATGATGATTAATTATTCAATTAAGTAGAATTTAATTATGAATTTCAATATTTATTATAGTTACTCATTAAATGTCAAAAAATTATCGTAAAATTATTTTTTTATTAAAAATATAACTTTTAAATTATTTTTATATCTTAAAATAATTAATGTTAATTTTTACTTTCTTTTGATGATTATTCATGCAATTAATAAGAATTTAATTATGAACTTCAATATTAATTAGAGTTACACATTAAATGTCAAACCTTAAGCTCAAATTAATTTTTTTATTAAAAATATATAATGATTTTTAATCCTTTTTGTATCGTAAAATAATTAATGTTAATTTTCACTTTCTTTAGAGGATTAATTATTATATTAATTTAATTTAATTTAATTTTAATATTATTTAAAGTTATACATTAAATGTCAAAAAATTAAGGTCAATTTAAATATTTTAATAAAAAAAAGATAAAACTTTTTTTTTTCCAAGTAGACATGTTTAGGTGTCTATTTTAGGTTCAAGTAAGCTTTCTCACTCAGCCATGCGTGCACGCCAATTCAACTTGGGTGTCCACATAAGTGAAATTGGGTGGAATCACATGCAGGCAATGTGAGTTTTTCTGATTTTAAGCAAAATTAAGACTCAATTCAAGAGATTTTTAATAATTACAGGATTTTATTAATGATGACTAATTTTGCCAATCCCTATTGCTACAGGACTAATTTTGTAATTTTCTCAAAATATGATTATTATTTAATATCATTAAAATATGTATAAAAATATTTTTTAAAATTATTCATGCATACATATATTATCCTGAGTATAATATAAATTTTATTAAGAGCACGTAGGTCATTTATCGGGTCTCACGCCATGACAAAAAATCTCAAAGTATCTTGTGGAAGAATAGAATTTAATCTTACATTATGGACACAAACCCAGTGAACAGTTCAAAGAAACCTTCCATGTCTTGTCCATTGTAAGATACTTTAATTTACAAGTCTTTAATTTCCAATCTATTTTGTGTATTGGGGGAGTTTTGATGCTGCTTTCCTTGCCCTCTTCTCTTCTATTTCTATGCCCTTTCCAAATTAACTTGTCTGCAAACTCCTTCGAATCTGTCATTGAGAATCAAGGGCCAAATGAACAGGAAAAGACAAGACTTATATTTTCACAGATAGATCAATCAAAGAGATTCTACACAAATAGATGAGAAACATGGGAAATGAGATTTCTTACTAACCCCACTTGGGTACTCAACTCGGTTTCTAGGTTGTTGGATGTGTACATGATAATATCAGAAAATAATATAACGACAACATTTTTATGTAATCCAACATCTCATAGCCCCACTTAAATAGTATCGAAGTGGATAGCATCTCATGTTCCGAGAAAGATACATGAACACATTTGAAATGACTGAAACTGAAAATGGCAGGCTTCCACTAAATTTATATCAAAAACTGGTGGAGACTATCAGAACAGGAAATATATGAACAAAGGCTCTTTCCCACCAGATCATAGAGTACAATTATCCAATGAAAGTGTAAAAGATCAAACAATGATACAAATCTAAAACAAACAGCAAACTTTCAGACAATGGTACTAAACAGCAGAAAAGCAGAGTCAAGTAGAAAACACAAAATGCAGTCAGAAAACTGCATATTTCAGTTTGGAATGATATTGGTTTACAAGAAGCCAACACCTGTATCCTTCAACAATTGGTCATTTAACCAACGTAAGCACATTTCTTCACACGAACAGCAGTGTACACTAACAACAGATATGTACATTAAAGAAGTGATAATTGACAACGCCATTTACTTAATCAACTTAATATCAGCCACACAAGCATTCCGGATCAGCAGAGTAGTTATTAAATCATTATCATCATAGGAGGAGCAACTAAAAAATTTAACATTCCCACAGGATCACTCGTTACACCTGGAAAGTTAAAATTCATATATTTCTTAAGATATGCCACTTATTCGTGATCCGATTCTTAATTTCAGCTACAAAGAACCCCAGCGAAGGAAATTTTAAGAAGAGATTTTAATCATTAACAGACAGGGACCAGCAAGGAGAAGCATGATAATTCTTAAACTTAGAAAATCCAAGACCACCGCATGTCCCCACACCCCAAACAAGGAAAAAGGTATAAAGATAAGAAAAAGAAGAAAAATCACAGATGGAGTAATTCTCTCTCTCCTATTTCAGCCGGAGAGGGAGTAATCGTCTAAATGACAGGTACAACTTTCTCTATATCAAATGAGATTTGAAGTGGAAATAAAAAAACACGCATACAGGTATAAGCTATATACCTGAGGTTTACGAACACATGCTAAAATGCTTTTAAATACGGAGAAGCTCTAAAGTAGCCAATTACAAGAGAGCCTTATGAGGGAAACTGATTACAACGATAATTACATAATCATGACTAGTGAAATCCAAAAAAAGAGAGATTTGCTTTTACTCCTGTTCGCTTTTCAATTAGTTTCGGTCAAAACCTCAGTATAACCTAGTCAGAAATCTCTACATTGTACAGAGACATGCCCGATTAACATTGACTCTCTATAAATCTAGCACTCCTATTTGATATTAGCTATAAAATCTATAAATACTAGTGAAGCCTATATACAAAAAACTCATAGGCCATTCTCTTACAGATCGGCCATGCTACAACTTATAATCTAATCCAACTCAGGCAGCATGAAATATCCTTGATAACATAAAGCCAATGCAAAACTAGACAAAGCTGTTGAAACCCAAATGTTCTGACTAACTTCCAGATTCAATGATGCCTTTATTCCTCGAGGAAGTAGTAAAACCCTCCACTTATCATTGATGCATCAATAACAGATTCAGACAAATTATATTTCCATTCAAATCCGCTCAAGAATAATAGACTTTTATACAAGAATAAAGAGTAAAATAACAATCTTACTGAATCTCCCCTTCTTTAAATAGTACAGCAATACACAGGAAATAACTAGTAAGAGAGATCCAGGGAGTGCAAGGCACACCAAGATTTTTCTTCAATTGATAGAAGCACCAAGGAAAATATTTAATATATGAATTATTTATTTTACACTAGGGGATTCTAGCCATGCACCAGACCCAGCAGTTGTCAATGTGAATAGAAAGGAAAGAGTTATATTTCAAGAAAGAGCAGAGGAACTCAGCAAATCAAAAGGCTGTATCCCATAAAGTCCAGGTTGTGATTAACTCAAATTCTGTAGAATTATAAGAGGCCTCTGATAAGATTTATTATTGAGAACTCTTGTATTAAAGATTAAAAATATTCTCACTCTCTTTTGCTAGATTATCAAAATCTGGCACACTTGTGAAGTTCAGTGGAGATTACTTTTTTGGACCATAAGAACTCTAGTTTTACAGGTACCATGCAACTTTAGAATTTTTGGCGCTATTCTTAGATATATGGATCAGGTAACCCCTTGCTGTATGAATGATGAGGCTTTTGCATCTTCCTCGCATCATTTATTGGAAAACCTTGATCTGCATTAAGGTCTTGAGAAATGAGGATTGAGGAGAGTTTTCATTTGGACTTTCCAATATTCCTAACTCGTCCCAATAAATATGGGAACAGTTGTAATTTTTTGGCATGGTATATGAAAAAGGTTTCTTCGAGCATAGGATAAAATTTTGTACAGTGAGAACTTGATCCAATTCAAGAAAATGAGATCATTGAGAAAAGTTTTAAGAAGCTTGCAATAAACATTTAACATATTGTCACGGCCATTGAAGAAAAAACAACTTATCTAACCTAACTCCTGTGAAACTAATGGGTTCTCTTGAAGTTCATGAGAGAAGAATAAGCAAATTTGCAGGCATTTCTATTGAGCAAGCCTCTATGCCAAAAGTTAGCACATCAGAAAGAAGAAAATTAGAAGAAAAGTTTCAAGGAAATGAGATTAATCAAAAAAGTTTTAAGAAGCTTGCTAAAATATTGAACATATTGTCGCTGCCCGTGAAGAATATAATGACTTATCTAAATTAACTCCTATGAAACTCATGGGTTTTCTTGAAGTTCAATTAGAGAAGAATAAGCAAAATGGCAGGCACTTCCCTAACCCACATGGGAAAGGGAACAATAAAATAAAATTGCAGCCACTTCTATTGAGGAAGCCTCTATGCCAAAACTTAGCATATCAGAAAGAAAAAAATCAGGAAAAAGTAAAAAAAAAATCAACAATGGTCGTGCAGAAATATTAAGTTTATAAAATGAAATGAGAGGATTTTACTGTAAGAGAAACAGGAAATGAATATAGTAGCACCTTGAACATGAGAGAAGAGAAGAATCACCAATTTCTTCCAAGATTACTGCTCTTCACCGATTAGACTTGCATGCCTTTACATAAGCATTGCAACAAGATAAGGAAGCACCGAAATTAACAAATTCATTGTGAGACCAGGGTACGGCCTTTTCAACATCGTCAGGCACTAGACAACTGGGCCAAAATACTTAAAACAACGTTGACAAATAGGATCTAACACCAAACCCTTGCAAGCTAGAGAACGAACCTCCCAAACTGATGTGGAACAAGGTGCTACATTCATGCCCGGTGGAAATTTGGGGGCCATGAAATTGTCAATGTGGTATAGTTGCTTGTTTTGTTTAAATACCTCCACAAAGTCATGCAAATGTAAGCAGTGAAATCGTTCCTCAGTCAAGGGACATATTGAACCAATTCTGTATGGATCACTGGTCTCCATAATGGTATGCATGCATGCATCTCTGGTGTATAATTGCAAAGAAATAAATGTTGATCCTTTGAAGGATAGAAGTGCATACTAAGTAACTGATAATCGACCCTCCTGAAAAAACATTTTGGCTCCATTACAGGTCTCCAATTACAGTGCAGTCTGCGAAGATGTTTCATAACTCGATACTTGGAAGTGTCAAACTAACTCGGATAGCATTTCTTTCTCTTTCTAGTTTCCTGTCAAAAGCCAATAGCATATTTTACAAAACTCCCTAGACTGGATGTATAAGAGTAGTTGGTTTTGTACCCATAAATTTCCTTTTTTATAAAGCTTAGGATTGCTAAAAATCAAGCTTTAAAAGGATGTCATCACCCTTTTTCCACTGTTGGGATAAAGGGTGGCAGGAAGACTCCTCACCACTTAGTGATTATTTCATACCGGACTATCACCTAGATGAGATTCAATCTAGTCACAGTACCCCATCACAAACATGATAATTGTTGTGGATCTCATTCGGCAAGCAAGGAAGAGATAGACAAGCAACTCCCAGAGTTCCACATGCTGATGGTTGTACTTGGAGAGGAAACTTTCCAAATGTTAACAAACATGATATCAAGACTCATTTTGCACTGTATAATTTCTAGCCAAGGCCATGCCAGTCCAAAGACTAGCTAAAAATCTTCTTCACCCCCAGAAAATACTTCATCTACTACCAAAACAGGAGGCTAGTCTTAGTCTACATTTTGGCATGGTGAATGCCAACTCCAAAGTAATATTCATCATAAGTTGCAGCCATTCTCAATAGGCAAGATCCCTATACCACAAGCACTTTCTGAAGCCATTATTACAGTGAATATTTGATGTTGATGATGTAATTTCCAATTCATACAATGTTGAGAAATGCTGAAATCCACAAACATATGACCAAATTTAGTCAAGAATTTTTTGTAGGGCTTGAGTTGATTTTACTTTGTCAGGAAGTCCAAACTAATACTAATTCTGCTTTTCCCCTTCTTTTCTTCAAGGTTAGAGTAAGATTGGTTGATTCAATTTTTCTGCCATATGCACTACCAATGACTTAAATGTTAAAACCACCTCTTCGTTTAAACTTACAAAAGAACACAAATCTGCATCACAGGCTCATCATGAATTTTTTATTCATATTATTTCCATCTTACATCTCATTCAACCTTAAGCAGGAACTAGTTTAAATGAATTTAGAGCATCACATCATATAAGGTGCATTAGAAAAATAAGACTGCTAGAAAGAAAAGGTATTCCCTGTATTCCATCTTGATGTAATCTGGTTTAATTAGTTTTATAAATTTATCTTGCTAATTTAATATTTATGCAGATTTTGCTCCACTGAATGTTATACTCAGAATCATATAAAAAAGCCTCCTAAACAGACTCTGTTGATTGCAAGTTTCAAGATAAACTGAAATAGGAAGAAGCCAAAACCATCTTAGACTTCAATATAGATAATACTTTGTTCACAAGGATAGTCCAGTGTGATATTGGTTGGAGCAAACTTTATTTTCATTTATCTTCTTTCTTCCACTACCGCATGTAAAGCATGTTTCTTTGAAGATTAAAGGAACAAGACATTCAGGGTGAAGAAGCAAACCACAAAAATGCAGGGAGGACGTTGAATATCAAGATTTTGAACTGTCACATAGTCCGTCAAAAACCATTTCTAGCCTTCACATTCAAACAATAATCAGAAACTTCATTTGATCATATCTTAAACAATTCCCTCAAAAACCAATAAGCCATCATACAGAGAATGAACACTTGAATTCCAGTAACAATCCTGCTGCTCTTTGCCTCAACTTAAACTAGCATACTTTCAAAAATTGAGCAGACAACCACATTATTTCAGACATTGCTATCCAAAACAAATCTTTGACCAGTTTTGCAAACCCCTAGCTGTATCAAAAGTATACATCATTTTCTTCTTCTTCTAATTTCTCATCTTCACTATCCAAAAAATAATCGCCCTCCTCGTCCTCATCACTGTCCCCTCTAAGCTGAGGATTAGCATTACCCCCTTGATCCAACCTTGTTCTTATCCAATCATCCTCTTCCTCATATTCCTCCTCTCCGTCAGAAAATGAAGAAATTCTCAAACCATTAAACTCCATACTCGCAACGAGTTCATCCAAACTCTGCTCTGCAGATGCTAATTCCCCATCAAACTCGCTAACCGAAAACCTCCCACTTCTCTCATCAGACTCCCTCCATTCTTTGCTCTTCAATTCCAAATCACTCTCTTTAATCTCTCCATTCTCCACCCTAATCCATGGCACCCAAACGTCAGCATGCCTCCCCAACGCTCTATCCCGATCCCCCACCACCACCGTCCCCAAATTTGCCTCCCTCGCCTTCCTCAACATCTCAGAAAAATCTGAATCGTCCGAGACTAACACAATCCAATCAACGCCCCTACTCATGGAATGCAGCATTTGCCTCTTCAACGCCCAATCCGCAGCCTGCGGCTTATCCTGCACTGTCTTGACGTACACTCCAGCACGCCTCAGCTCCTGGGCCAACCCATACCCGATTTTCGGGTTCAACAAACTGCGTGCAGCCTCATTGTACTTCTCATTCCCATCTATAAACCTCTCCTTAAAGCGCTGCCGTTTCTTGCCCTTCAGGCTCCTCATCCTGTTCAACTTCTTCTGCCTCTCCCTCTCGTGCAACTGTCGAAAATGCTTCTTCAAATCCATATTGGTCTTACATTTCCTCCCGCAAACTGAGCAAACGTAAGGATCGGAAGGCGTGGACAGCCCCTTGCGTTCCAGAAAATCAAGATGGCGTCTCTCGCGGCGTTCTTCGACAACCCACTGGGGAAGGTGAATGAAAGCGTGGCGATTTGCGTAAGCCGACATATCAATCACATCACCAAATTTCTGGGCCATCGATTTGAGTGCCAACGCTGCCTCGTACGGCGGCCCACGCGGCGGCTTGTTGTCCAAATCCCATAAAACGACCACTTTCTTGGCCTTTGCGGCGTATACTCCTTCTTTCGTTTTCACCATATCGATTTCTTGGTTCGAAATGCAGGATTTTACGGGATGCCATCGATGTGGTTTGCTATTAAACGAAGTAATGGGTGTGTTGAAATTAAAGGTAAGTTTTTGAAAGTTGGTTTTATGTGGGAAGGCGAAGAATGGGAATTGGGGTTTGAGGGGAGGGGGTCCTATGGAATTGATGATAATTGCCATTTTTATAGGTTTTGGAGCTTAATTTTGGGACAGTGGAGCAGGCAGTGAAGAGAGGGAAGTGATCCTCCATTTTTCATTCTGGGTCATCATTTTTCAGCCATTTTATCTTGAAGTTGAAGATATTTGGATGAGGACTGTGTAAGTGTCATCATCCATCGAACAATTGAATTTTGGAATTTTTTTCTGTTTGAAAAATTAAATTCTATATAAAACAAAATTATTTGATTCTAACTCATTCAGGCACTTTTTGCAAAAACATGTAATTTTATGAAAGTGAAGAATTTTAAAGAAAGTTGGAGTGATAGTAAAGATATAAAATTGCATGTTTAAAAAAGGTGTTCAAAAGTGTGAATAAATTGAAAAAAAAGTATTTTTGTAAAAAAATATAATTTTAGCTTTTCTTCACTTTTTAATACCACTTTTAGTTTTTGCCTTACTTTTTACTACCAAAAGTCCAAAAATGTCTGTTACATGCTTGGTCATTTCTCATTTTTCATTTCATTTTTTCAAAATTAATTATTTATTTTCTCCAAAAAAGTTTAAAATTTATTTTGATTAAATATTTAATATTTTATTTTGAATTCCAATCAAAATAATTTTTCCATGTTTAATACTTTTTGGTTATTCATTATACTGATTTATTACTTTAATTTTTAAAATTTGAATTACTTAAATTAATAATTTTTTTTAAAATAATATATAATTTAAAATATTTTTAAATTAAAAATTAAATTTGTGATGCGAAATATTCAAAATAAATGTAAAAACTATATAAATTAATTGTATTAAAGATAATTTTATCTAAATAATTAATTTATGGTAGTAAATGTTATATTTACAAGTTCAATGGGTGTTTGCGACCATTCAGGGATTTTATGAATTTTGTCCTAAGTATCTAAAACATTGTTTATCATTCTACATGTGATTCTTGAATTTCAATGATATGTGCAGTTATTTTTTTTTAATTAAGAAATAATTTTTTTTTTTTCAACTTTCAAGGGTTTTGCCAAAGTTATTTTAATTTGGATTCATAGGAATGCTTCTCAACTTACATGTATAGTTTTAAAAGAAATTTTGTCAGGTATAAAATAAGATATTAAAGCTAATAAGATATTAGTAATAGTAATTTTATAATTAATATAGTTAAAATTAAAAGAATTTTTAAAGATCTTAAAAATATATTAAGATTTTCATACTTTTTTAAAGGATATTATATATTTTCAAATTTTATTTTCAGACGTTATAAGTTACTATTCCAAAATTTAAGAAATCTTATAAACTATTTTAAGGTGCTTATAAGCTTAGCTAAACATATTCTCAGTGTAATGGCGTGGAAAAGTTAATTAAGTATAATTACCAAATCAAATTAAAGGAAATAAATGATGTCGAAAAACTAATTAAATACAATCATAAAAAAATAATTAATTATAATCAAACTAAAGGAAAGCAGATTAATATGCACACAAAAATAAGATTCACAGTCACAGCCAAAACCTCTTAGTGTAGAATCTCTCAGTTTTTGCCTTACCACTTTAGGCAATATTTCATTCACAACTAATTACTTTTTTTAACTCGTATTATAATTGTATACTACATATATATGTATGGTTTTCATACATTTTGAACTGCAGAATAATAGTTCGTATTTTGAGATGAAAATATTTAATATATATATTATTATACTTACTCCACATAATACATAATACTTGATAATAATATTTCATTTTAATACATGTATAATATTTAAATATAATCTAAAAAATTATTTAAAAGTTATTTATAAGTATTAATAGAATATCATATATATATATATAATATAAATATCCTAATAATTTACGAATATACTAATTATTATTATATAGTTATTTTTAAGTTATATCATAATTATAAATTAAATAATATAAAAATACATATAAAATAAATTTTGCATAAATGTAAAATAAGTACAAACATAATACATAAAAAATAATATCAAAATAAGTTGTATTTTTGCTCTAAAATAATTCTTTATGCACGTACTTTACCCATATATTTATAAATTTATATATTATCCATTTTTATATTTTTTGATTGATTCTTTTACCATAACTTTTAATAAAAACCCATAATATACTTGTATATATTAAACATCGAATTCTTCATATTTCGTATTCAACTAACTAATGAATAGGTTCTAAAATACCAGCGTTTTTCACTATAGCTTTGACATTTAACTTACAATAAACCGATCCAATCCGTTAGAGATCCAAATGTGATAATTTTTTATTACATACCTGTTTAATAATATGGTATTCTAGTTTATATTCAGTTCCTTTAAAATTTAAATTTGATAACTTATATGTCTCATTAAGAAATAAATTAAATCCATATTCTGTTGAAACTTCGAATATTTTTGAATTTGTGTCCGTGTTAATTATTTCAAGAAACATTCATGATCCACATCTTTCTTTAGAATTTCAGATTTCCTTTTTCACAATTGGGTCCAATAATAATCTAATTCGGATCCAATAATATTGGATCATTAGACAATAATGAACAACGTAGTATTTTTAATGCTCCAATATCTAATCAAATTCGGATCCATTTATTCGTGGACAAATGGCCCAAACCATATTTATTCAAAATGTCCTATATTTCACTAATCCAAAAATGAAGATATTCTTTATTTATGAGGACTCCAACCCTAAGTTATAATATTGAATGAATGTAAATAAGGTTTGGGATTAGGTTTGGAAAGTATTATTTCAATCGGTGTTTTTATAACAAAATTAGTGATTAAATCAGTTTACTATATGTCAGTTAGAGGATTAATTGGTAGATCGATTTTTGACTAATTTGATCAATTTTGATCGAATTTTTAGTTTTTTCACTTAAATGGATCGGACCAACTATATTCTTGTTGCTTATGTCTCTACTAGCATAAAACACGTGCGATGTAAGTACATGATATATCATAACATTTAACCCGACTTGATTGAAGCCTATTTTAAAATCTTCATTTTCAATAAAATCACAAATCTCGTAAACATATAAAAATTGAACCTAATATAGTTGGATTCAATATTTTTCCTATAAAAAAAAAAGAAAAAAAGAAAAGAAAGGGAGTTGGTAGCAATAATCCCACCACTTATTGTTCCATACCAGTCACTTGTACTCATGATAATTGATGATATTGGATGTGTAATGTTTCCAATGTCCTAGATTATCCTATTAATGTACCCTAAACCCAATCACTCCTTGTGAAAAGACTTTGTCTGGTGAAGCAGACAATTGAGATGGACAAAAGCTCTCATTTACATGGTTTTTGATACCTTTTTGCTCAACCCCACAAAGAATTTTTTCCTTTTCTCTTTTATGTTTGTCTTTTACACTTTCACTTTTTCTCTTTGCAGAATGCCCTTTTTTGCCATTGCCATGCTATTTAATTTCCTCCCTATTTCTATTGCATATCAAATTCCATAATTCCAAACTTAGTTTTGTTCTCTTTCATTTAATTTTATCTCGTTATACAATAATATCATGTCTAATGAATCATTGATTTTTCTAGAGTAAGTCGAAGCATTTGAAAACAACTCCCTTATGGAACCATCATTTTTTATGGCTCTTACACTTTACATTAGTTGGCCTTATATGAAACAAATGGAGATTTTGAAAGGAAACATACTAACCTCACAACTTCTTTACATCCTATTATACGACCGTAAAATTAATCTTAAAAATTAATAATCTTATTTACGGGTCATGTTCTACTAAAATTTAATAAACTAAATTTAAATGGACGAAAATCATGAATCAAAGTCTTTCCAAAATTCAATAGGCTAGGTTCAAAGGGTAAACGAAGAAGATGAATTATAATACTTAAACTAGCTCGTAGAGGCCCTAATGCTTAAGCCACGAAAACACTTATATTAACATTATAAATATTTTTGATTTTTATTATTAAAAAATACAAAATTTATTACACATTTAATTGTTCTGTTCTCAAATTCACTGCTTATATTTACTTGTTCTAGAACTTGAGTGTCGGAAAATTATCGTTGGTTAAACCCCAACATCCTTAGTGAGTTTTTGTGGCGCAAATAATGACCCAAGTAACAGTGAATTCAAAAAAAATGAGTAATATCGCATCACTTATTAAATTATTTTTAAAATAATCAATTCTACTAAAACTATATGTTATTTGGGCCTATAGTTAACAAAAGGGAAAAGATAATTCAAATTTGTGGACATTGAGAACCTCTTGCATCAATTAAAGACACATTCATAGAATTTTGGCACATTTGTGGACTATTCAAATTCCTTAATTAGTTCTTGTTGCCACCTGCACCTGTGGATAAGTACTTCTAACTTTGACTATCCCACAGATGAATGTCAAACCATTTGTGCAATATTTGAAACTTATTTTAATAAAACAAAAATTATTATATATATCGATCGATGGCTCGATAATTTTGTTTAATCTAAATAATTTTGGGATGGATGTTGATGGTACTACCATAGTTCAATTTGAATGTGATATATCTTTAATTATAAGGTTACTCTAAGGTGTTGACACCCATAAGTGGACTCTTTGCATTTAATTTAAATACTATTTAGAATTATGTAGTAGCATTATATTGATGGTGCCATTAGACTTTTTTTAAAGACTAATAACAAGTAAAATACACTCATTTCGTCTCAAAATAAGTGTTTTTGTATTGCTGGTGGTTTGTGAACTTGACTATTTTTTTGATAGAATAATTTAATTATTTTAATAATATCAAAGTTGTTAAAAAAATAATTAATTAAAAAATTAAATATTTCAACTTTGTATTATAACAAATGAAATAGTTTCAAAACCTCCGCAAATATTTACTAACATATTATACTTCTATCTTTTACATTTTATAGATTTGTCGTTTGTCACAATATTCGTCATTTCTTCTACCTTTCTCCCTTAATATTTTTCACTTAGTTTCTTCCTTTAGAAAAAAAAACGTTGCTTCGACATGAATTAAATAGACATTTGAACATCCTCAATCTATAAATATTTAGATTGTTATGATTTTGATTTGGAGAAAAGTAAAGCATAAATTGAAAGATAACTTCTTTTGTTTGAAAGTGGATCAAATAATTATCTTCATTTGCCCTCAACATGAGCTGATTATCAGCCTAAGCCTAACTGCCCTCGACAAAAAACTACCATCTCCTTTAATCAATAAAAGTGTGTTCATCCTTTGCCTTTGATTTCTCTCATCTTTTCTAACATTGTCGCCAATTCTTTTCAGTAACCCCCCATCTGACTTTAGTTTGATGTCTCCTCACGTTATCCAAACAATATCCCAAGAAAGACAAGTTTGAAACATAGGAATTACAGTCCTGTACGAAATTTGGCTTCTCTAGAAGACTAACACCCCCCCCCCCCCCCCAACCTCCCTCTCCTTCTCTCTCTCTCCCCTCTTGAAAGTTAGAAATGAAATCATCAAACCCTTTCTTTATGCAAAGAATTGGTGTCGGTTTTAAATAATTATATACTAGTCTCTGCATAAATTATATTTATTGAGAGGGATGGAAGGTCAATAAAGAAAGCTGTTAATGTGATCTCTGTCAACAAATATGCCCACTTTTGCATTTATAATACTTTGCCGTTCTCTAATTCCCCCCTCCCCGCACCCCCCACCCACCCCACCCCAATTCTCTCTCCATCTGGTCTCTGCTGCTGCCTTTCTTGAATCAGTCTTAGTCCACGCCTCCAATTTTTCGTTTCTGATGTCTGCTTCCTAAGCCCTTCTCCTTCCCATTCAAGTTCTCCTTTTCTTCACAAATATTTTCTGTAAAGAAAAGTACAAGAATTGGACTAGTTAGAAACCAGGAGGAGGAAATAGTTTGTTTCTGTGAAAGATCAGAGATGATCGGATGGTTACATGTAACTCTGGTGGCAGTTTCTGCAGGAATTCTTGCTCTTGTATTGATTTTAATCCTCAAGCGATGCTTTCAGCCCAAAACCCACAAAGATTTCGTTGTTTCTGAGGCAGAAAGAGGCCAGAGTTTGCAGAATGGGATTGCCAGGCTTCATCAGGTGAGTCCCCACCATCATCATCTTGACAGAGATGGCTCCAAGAAAACGAATTACCACCTTTTCCGACGTGGGGTTTCGACAAGAAAACCAGCTTTCAGTTGGGCTGATCATCCTTCTCTCGTCACAGACGCTGTTGAAAATGGATGGTCAAGGTTTGCTTTCACAACCTTCATGTCATCATCGCCTTCTGTCAAATCCGCCAGGGCCCTGTTAGGCGTGTGTGCTGCTGGTGATCCTGGAAACCAAACGAATGTGGAGATTGGTTGGGAAGTTTGCGAAGGATCAGCTGATTTTATGCAGAAAATTAGACTAAATCCTAGCTTAAAGAAGATTATCACAAGTGCTGGTTCTTCAATGGGGGCTGTATCTGTCATCAGGGCAGCTTTGCCTTTGCCAGGCCCGAATTTGGGGAATTCATCTTTTCCACAGGAAGCATATTTTGAGATTACAGTCCTGTCTTGTAATGAAAATGCGTACGATCACTTAGCTGCCAAGGAGAAGAAAGGTAAATCAGAAGGGGATAAAATTAAGCTTATTGGGGAAGATTTTAACGCCAAAAATAGTCCCGATTCTTTGGCTCATGTTTCCAGCAGCCATAGCCAGAGGAGGACCAAGATTGAAGAACTGAAACTTGGAAAACAGGATGGGAAAAATGAAGCTGTTTCCCTGTCTGTGGGGTTGACGGGAGGAGGCCCTCTTCCATTAAGAATTCCAGGGAGCTATCCAGGATCTGTTGGTTTCAATTCAAGTGGCTCTGTCTATCTAGATGGTGAGTTTTTCTCCCCTTCTTTCTTTCTTTCTTTTTTTCTTTTTTTTATTGATTATTTTGAGATTTACATCTCATTTTTATATGCATTAATTAGCATTAAAAGACTATCCGAGGATCAAGATTTTGCAGTGAAATGTCTTTTGTTAGTGGGCAGTTTTGCATACTACAGGAAATCCATTGAGCACCATTCTTTTTTATGCACAGGCAATCTGCACTTGAATTAATGGAGCAGCTCCACTAAGCTATCCCTTAGAGACCTTAGCGTACGATATGGGCTGTTACCACCATTACTTTTGTCAAAATGTGCATCAGTTTTGTGCAATTAGGAAACCCTTTTTTGCATCATATGTGGTGCTCTGAAAATGAGAAAGTCCACTCCAAGAATAAGTGGAAAATTACCCCAAACAAGAAAAAGGAATAATTATCGTTCCATGTTTTATTCTTGGATAGTGAAATGATTATATTTTGTAGCAAAGCATTTGAACATTGTTTCTGAAAACATATATTTCTTGAAAACCAATATGAGAGAGTTGGTTTTGCAAAGTGTTTGGATTTATACTCAACTTTTACTTTGAAAAATGCCTAGTATTTTACTTTCTTACCTTGAAAAGGAACTGTAGAAAGTGATTGATCTTGAAAAGAAAATACCCTCTTTAAAAATTTAGAAAATAAACAAGAGGTATAATAGTGATTGGACAGTCTCTTTTCACCCAACAAGAGTCTTAAGTTTTCACTCGACAAGAGTGTTAAGAACGTTGGTTTTAAGAATGAGTGATTCTCCTTTTTCAATCCTTACTATTCAACCTGAGAATGGATGATCAGTCCGTGACCCCTAGATGCCGAAGGCACCATTGGAGTGATCTCGTAGTTCCTACGAGGTGGAGATGATGGGGTCGGTAACATGAGAGTAAATGAAAAAAAACAAAGTATAGGAAACCATTATATTCCTCAGTAATTCTTAGGAAGTAATGAAATTTGAACATACTTCTCCGTTCATAAACAATTAACATTACAAGAATCTTCAATTATAGGAAACACCAAATTCCTAATCTTGCTTCTAACTCCCCCACTATTGTCCATCATCAGCTTCTTTGACTTGTTTGGTGACATGCACTTAAAGGTGCCAACAAATGATAGAGACCCTGTTGACCATATTAATATTTTGTTCCTATATGCTGTAGTAGGTTTATTGTAACATCAAACAAGCATATATAATCATGTCAATTATTCATGAACGTGCACTATGATCTACCTAATCATATTCCCAAGAATTAAATACCAAGATTGTTTAATCAATCACTTAATATTGTTATTGTTTTACTCTCCACAGGAACTAAACTCGTTTTCGAATCAGAAAAGGATGAATGGGGAAGATTAGACAAGGTAATCGGCTGCGGCTACAACCCAAGCCAGAAAAAGGTTTTCTTCACAGTTGATGCACAACTAGTACATGAAATCCATTGCAAGACTGAGGAATTTGGCTCACCACTCTACCCAACACTAGCAGCAAACACTGATATCATGGTTTTAGTGAATCTTGGGCAGAGCCCTTTTAAATTTGCGCCCGCAAATCTGCAAAGAACTCCTAATCCATGCTTCATAGGAACCCTGGCAACTTCTCCTGCCTTAGGCTATGAAGATAGCAAGGAGCTTTTCTCGATGGGAAGGATCGACTCGCAATGGCTGCAACGGAGTGCCACCAGAAGCAACAACAACACAGTGAATAGTATAAAAGCTATAGAATATGATCAGGAGTCTGAGGGTGATTTGTTTGAAATTGTCTTGGATAGTAGTGGAAGATCTCCCTATACTTCAATATATCAGTAGTTGTGGAATTTTTACTGTCATTAGCTTCACCGCGAGGAAAAAATTGGGAAGTCTTAAAGGAAAATTATAAGGAATTTTGGGTTTTTCTAGCCTCCTAATTTTTTTTTTCTTTTGTGAATGTGAAAATCAAAACTTCACAAAGTTTCTCCTATATTTTTTTGTTACCAATCATATCATTATTGTTATTATTGTTTCAATTAATTATATTATACTTCACTTTTAAATACAAGGATATTTCATCTCTTCTTCATACGTTCTTATCCCGTTAATTTTTGTGGGGAAGTCACAAGATTGTATAGGACGGTAACAGACTCAACATACAAGGCTTGGAACTCAGACTAGAAAATTTACCATGAAGTTGAATACTTAATTAAGCAATGAAATTAAACACACAAGTCAGAAATTGACCAAAAAAAGATATGTGCACCAGATTTAGCTCCCAATTGCAGTATTTGACATGTTCTTTGATATTCATGCAAAATACACATCAGTTCAATGATTGCTAGGTGAAGGACAACTAATATTAGACGGGAGCTGGATATTGCTTGGCCTGTTGGCACACCCGTCTCTTGTACTCATCAGGTTGCTGCAAATACCAAGATATATACCACAGAAGTTAGAGCAGCAAATATATAAAAGAAACATGCTACAAAGATTTAAAAAACCAATGATCTTGTTCTTAATGTGGGCACCTGAATGAAAAGCTGATAGCCATCAGTTTGGGCCGGATCATTTGGATTCGGCTGGTCCAGTAGATCCTGAATGCCAACCAGAATTTGCTTCACAGTAATGGCTGGTCTCCAACCCTAAAAGAACACCACTTTCATGAATATAATATGGAAGCTGATGGATGAACAACATTATCAAGAGTTATAAAAGACACTGGCAACTACTTACACTGTCTTCATTGAGGATAGACAGACATACTGTTCCAGAAGGGTATACATTAGGGTGGAAGAAATTCTGAGGGAACTTGCACTTGGGAGGTTTGCTAGGGTAGTCTTCGCTGAAGTGCATTGTAAGAGGATAGTAGCCACCATCCCAGTCAGTCTGCCAATAAAAATATTAGTCCTCTGTTCCTCCTATTATTCCTTTACAAGCATATTAGCTACAATATTGGCGTCAAATCAGAGGTTTCATCACTGTTTTTGGACGACTGGACTTGTGCTTTTCAAAGGATTGTGAGTTTATAAGTCAAAAACAAAACTAGACCAAGTATTAATATGAGATGATTTGGCCCAGATTTTATTAAAAAAGAAAAAAAAAAGATAGTTCATTGAGAGAATTATGTTTCAATAGCAACGTAGTCAACATCAAGCAAGTTCTTTCACAGTATTCCATGTCCAACATGCCTCTTTATGACATTTATTTTATCTTTCTTTTACATGTGTAATCTGAGAACATACTTCAATGATAGGATGCAGCAGCAAAGAAGAGGAAGAGCAAATGCTAAAACCCATGAGAAATATTCAATGATCAATGATCCAGTTGCATGAAGTAATTTCAAGGTTCTTGCTACCAATGAAGATTTGCTAAGACTTATGAGCAGAAAGAAGAAAGAACGATGAAAGAACAGGAGATTTCCAGAAAAGGTAGATGAAGGTTAACAATGTCTCAAAAAATAAGATTTAAAGGAATATGGAAGGAAAATCATCAAAAAGCCCTGAAAATAATGTCTGTGAGATTAAATCTTCCATTCCTCTGCCACAGGAAGTGACATTTAAATAGCATGTCATCCCCTCCATCGAGGACCTTTAAATAAAAGATTTTATTAAAATTGCAAAGCAAATATTTCAATGCTACTTTTTCTCCCATGGAGACAAGTTAAATGTTCTGTCCAACAAACACACATACACGAGCACATACGTCTACACAAAGGCATGTAGGTGCATATATTACCAACATTTCCCTTTGTATTAATTCTTCAATTTCTCTCGATAAACTATTCTATCTTTATTTAAGAATTGGTGAGTGTTCCTTAGAAAATTTTGGAGTAAAAAAGGTCTGAACAATAAGTTTAGGCTCCTCAACTTCAACACTAAGGAACCCTAGCGGAGTAGCCCAATCTGAAAAATTGACACACGCCAATTTGATAGGCAACTTGTAAAAACCCATCGTATTTTGTCATCGTTTCACATACTTAGGAGGCAAGAAAGTGCAAATAATACATGCATTGTAACAATTTAGCCACAGATACCTAAGAAAATTAATTATTCTTCACTCACAATTTTGGCTTCATCCTTCACATTTTCCATAATCCGTCTCCCCTAGGGATTACACATAATTTTGTTCTCAACAAAATCAAATCATCTCAATTCCTTGGTCCAAGAACAATATTGCCATTGTTCAAGACTTTGTGTTATTACTCCCATAGAATTTCAATTCAATTTTCAAAATTATTTAATCCAAATAATGAACATGTTCTCCTTGTTCATAATATATGAACAAGTTCTCCTTGTTTATCTTTATCCTTTTTAAAGAATTGATAATGTACCTTACATGTAATGTTCAATATTTAAATTAAATATTGAATGTGGAGTCCACAAGATCCACCTCTAACAAATTATGATCATTTTACATCTCAATTTTACAATGCTCTTTGCTTCACTCGGGCCACCTTCCTCTAATCCTACGTGGAGACTTGGTCTAAATCTTCCCCACCAAATTCCACCCAAACTACAAATCCTGGATAAACCACATTACTAATTCATCCTTGTGTCACTTTTAATTATAAAGAGAACATTGACCACATCATATATATTCCATATCATAACATGGCACAACATTTACCCCCTAGAAAGAACTATGGTTCGACCAACAAGAGCTCAAGACAAATACTCCAGATTTACATAACAAAGCCTTTTCTGATTCAGAAAGCAAGGAGATTAAATTGCGAAAACACACAAGTAAAGCACAGATTTTACAAAGAAAATAATAAATACCATAATCATTTTCACAGAAAAACGTATCAGAATTTCCGACACTCGACAACAAAGCAATCAAAAGCACCAGTTACCAGTCCCATAAATCAACAAAAAGATTCATAATTTTTAACCAGAAAATTTCAAATACCACCAAAATGGAGATATACATCAGGGAGGGGTAAGTGATTATTAAGTGTGGGAGAAAGAGACTCACATTGGATTTACCAGGGATGAAGCAATGCCACACCATCAGATTAACCGACCCATCTGCACCCGACTCAGGTTTAGCCACAAAACCCTAAACCAAATTATTACAAAGACAACGAAAAATGAAAAACCCACAAAAAGCAGAGCATCATAATCAAAACCCATAAACGAGACTCCATTATTTGTTCACACAGCAAAAAAGAAACGTGCAGAAAATGAGAAATACTGACATGGGGGTGATTCTTGCGCCATGTTTTGCGCTCCTCGGCAAGGCGTCCTCGTGCTATGCCTCCTGACATTCTCGTTTGATTTGCTTTGGTTTTACTCTGCTCTTCGAATCAGAATTAACATAATACAAAAACATAGAAGACAAATAATTTTATATATAAAAGGGAAGAAGTAAAAATGTACTTGACTTCTGGGCTACCAAGAACAAATGGATTGGAATGACGGATTACAGAAATAAATGCCCGATGCGATTTCTTTAGGTTAGGTATGATGAATGTACAGATTTATTTCTCTGTCCCCTACTTTTTCTGTTAATCTTTTTCTTTTTCTGTTTTCTTTCATTTTTTAGAAGAAATTTAGATGGACAACACTGTAGATTATCGGGTGAATTTCAATAATTCCATAAATTATATACAATTCGGCAATAGTGCTGTTTAAACCCATTCTCATTTGGGGTGGGTTTTACAAATGGATTTAAAGTGAATTTTGAATTTTTATTTTTAAATTCGTTCGTCTAATTTTATATATTTTTTTTATTTTTTAAATATATTTTATTTATATTTTTAGAATATTATTAAAATTATATTTTTTTATAAAATTTTAGTGATATTATTATTATAAAATATATTTTTTAATTTTTAAAAATTATTAAGCATATCTAATGAATCTTACCCGATAAGTTCAGATTCGGATCCTAAAAAATTTTAATAGAACTTGTTTCGGATTTGGCCCACCTTGTTGCCATCTCTGTACAAATGAGACTAAATTTTGAAAAGTTTACATTGAATCTCTTATGATATGATTGGTATGAAAAAATAAAGTGGGAATGAAATGAGCATTTCTAAATACATGATTGATATAATTTAGTATTAAAAATATTCATTATCAAAAGAATTACTATTTCTAAAAGCATGAATTTAGTCAGAAACAAATTTATATTTACCTTTGATAATATTACCTTCATAAACTAAACAAAAATATTTTATAAAATTTAGAAATGACAATGGATCGAATCGAATTCGCCAAAATCTGACCCCTCAAAATTTTTATGAACTCGAAATCAAGTTCGTCCCAAACTCGAGAATTAATAGATTAAACTCATTAAACTTAGTTTATAATTTTAAAAATATTAAAAATATTTTTAAAAAAATAATATAATCGCAACTTTCTAATTATGAGAAAATAATATTATCAATAAATAACTAATTATTTAATTTATATATACATGTTTAATTTTAAAAAATTAAATTTTTTAAATATATTTGTTACTTTTATATATTTAACTATTTATTAATTTTATATTACTATTTTAATTTATAAGAGTACTTTATTTATATTTTTAGAATATTATTAAAATTATATTTTTTTATAAAATTTAGAAATGACAACGGGTCGAATCGAATTCGCCAAAATCTGACCCCTCAAAATTTTTATGAACTCGAAATCAAGTTCGTCCCAAACTCGAGAATTAATAGATTAAACTCATTAAACTTAGTTTATAATTTTAAAAATATTAAAAATATTAAAAATATTTTTAAAAAAATAATATAATCGCAACTTTCTAATTATGAGGAAATAATATTATCAATAAATAACTAATTATTTAATTTATATATACATGTTTAATTTTAAAAAATTAAATTTTTTAAATATATTTGTTACTTTTATATATTTAACTATTTATTAATTTTATATTACTATTTTAATTTATAAGAGTACTTTATTTATATTTTTTATGAGCATATATAAGATATATATATATATTTTCATATATAAATATACATCAAATAAATACATATATAATAAACAAAAAAGTATATACAACGTATTAAAACTAAAACCTAAGACCCACCTCGAGATTCATTTATGGTTTCAAAATTTGCCCCAAGCGAGGCGGTTTGGAATGATCCGAGTTTCACTTGAAGCCATTATATCCCTAATAAAATTGAATTAATAAAAAATATTTTATTTTTCTGCCTCGTCTTCTTAAACTCTTTATCTCAATTCAGTAAATAATAAAAAATAATATAAAATAAATTTATTTGTTGGTTTTTTCATAAAAAAAATATTTATATTTGAGGTGGCCTAGGTCAGGACTGATTAATATCGCTCGAGCTTTGGCTAAATTAGGTGTTTGATGGTTGAACCATACTAGGATTATCGCTCGTCAGCTAATTAGAAAAGTCACCTATAAAGGTAGTAGGTCATGCGCTAGAACAGTATCGGTTCATGTTAAGTGATAATTGCAATACAATCGTGCCTTCAAAAAATATTGTAGGTCAGGTGAAACAGTTTAGCTCAATTGATGCTTGAGTTGAAAAGTCCAGCATGAGCTACTGAATCCTGTATGAGCTACAGAGTTTTGTGTCAGCTGTTGAGTCCTGCATGAGTTGTTGAGTCTTGTGTAAGCTAATGAGCCTTACATGAGCTATTGAGCTTGTATGAGCTATCAAATAGGTCTAATCAGCTCGTTCTTTAGGGCCTACTTATGAACAGTTGCATGATCTACTTTTATTGGAATATGTCAGTTCATCCTACAGGACTTATGTTTCTCAGGTTATACATGTTCACGCAAATGGATAAGGCCAAACGGTTATTTATGGATAATGACAGATAATCTGATTAAAAGTAAATCAATGTGCACTAGACAGTTATAACAAATTAAATGTTAAAATCTCTTATTTATCCTTGCTATAATGCTTATAAATAACAAGCATCAACCCAAGAAATAGGTTACATTCTACACACTTTACATACACTTGCTTGTTCTTTATCTTCGTTTCCAAGTAACCTAACTGACTTGGTCGTCAAAACCTTTATGTTGGATTAGGCTGGCGTCTGTTTTGCAGGTCATCGCCGGCCGAGTTGAGGGTGAAGAGCAACAACCTAGTTTTTTAGGAGCAGACTTTGGAGCACATCAATATTAGTGTGAGATTGTATCAATATATATATATATATATATAAATACAGACTAAAATCATAATAACTCCACTATGCATAATATATTAAATAATAATTTTATTCTAAAAAATTTTTATTGAATAATAATTTAATTATAAAAAATAATTTTATTTTATTTCTACTATTTATTTCTAATTACCAATTATGAAATTGAAATCCAGTAAAGAATGATGATTTTATTCATTTTTCATTTCTTATATATACCAAATATGAAAAAATTTATATTTATATCATTTTTTTTCTACCATCATTCAATTTCTAATTTTATTCAATTCCTATATAATTATATTCCTTCGTACCAATAATAATCATTTTTTTCCTATCACCATTCCATTTCTAATTTTTTTTAATTCCTATCTAATTTCATTATTTCTTACCAACCACTCAGCAATGAGACAAAAGCCAAAGATTCCTACAACTGATGAGTCTTAGGTTTGGATTGAGTTTCTTTCGTTTGAATGTATATTTTGATTTAAATTTAGAGTCACAGGTCACTAATTATATTTAACTAATTTCTGATATCTTGATATAATGAGTTTTAAAAAATGAAAACAATATTTTCAAATTTGCTGGTGTTGATTAAAAAAAAATCATAATATCATATCTCTTTTAGATATTTATTTACCCTTTGTTCTTTTATTAAAATTAAAATCAAAAGAAAATTTTGCCATGCTGACCTTTTTAATATATTATTAATTATTAATATTAAATTCTTAGAATCAATTATATATGAAACAAAAAATGGTAAGTAAAGGGATGACTTATTTCAACTTGCAAGGTGTCTTTTTAAAAATAAAAAATAAAAAATGAAGCTGTCAACTATCGTATTACATCTAAATATTAATTAATAAGCAATTAATAAATAATTTATAATAATGGATTATCAACAAACAACTTCTATTTAAATAAATAAATATCTGCATTTTTAGTGAAAATCGAATACAAAATCTCAGAACTTTTAAACCTTAGGTACAAAGATTGAAACTAGCAAGTTAACTAGGCACAGACCCGAAATGTTAAACTGAACCCTTGAGGCATACAACTTAAATCTCGAATAACTTAGTTAGCAAAATTAAAATTTACAATGAAATTTGCAAGTCAAGAAAAATCTTGAATTACCCGTTGGCATATTTGCTTTATTCTTGACAACTTCTATTATTTAAAATTCGTATTATATTTGTATAATATATATATATATAACTAATTAAAAAATACTTTTATTTTCTGTACATATTCTGAAATGAATATTACTTACTTTTGAGGTGAAACGTTTAGTAAACGTATTATAGTTATTTGTACAAAATTTAACGAATAATAATCTCTTTTAATAAACATTTATAATATTTAATTAAATATAATTTAAAAGTTATTCAAAAATTATTTATAAGTATTAGTGAAATATCATATAAATAAAAATATATTTTATGATTTATTTTGATATTATTTTATATAAGTTGTGTTTGTACTTATTTTTAAATCATACTAAATTTATCTTAAAGAACTCATATATTTTTAAATAAATACAATCACAACTCATATAAAACAATATTAAAACAAGTTATATTTTTACTCCAGAATAATTTTTTTACATTAATATTTTATTCGTATATTTATGAATTTGTATATTAATCGTTTGTAGATTTTTTTCGCCATATTTTTTTTTTCAAAAAAAAAAAAACACTCATATTGCTAAATTTCTTGGGTCTCGTAATTAATTGACTAAGTTGCTAACAAATTCCATGCTGACTTCCATCAAGAATTTAATTGGGATAAGACCAAGTTGTGCCCAAGGGGCTGTAGGCCTGGGCTCTAAGCCCATGGGCTTCTAACCCTTTATTTCAAATAAATTTGAAACTTTAGTTACAAAATAACATAGAGAAAAGAAAATAGTGTGTACATAATTGATTCTTTTCTTAATGAAAACTCAAGAAAAAAAATTAAAAAAAAAAAGATATAGTGAATTATTGACAAAGGAGAATCTGGCAAAAGTCAAACAAATTGCATGTATTGTAGAATGTTGAGGAAAATCCTAGTTGCCTACTCACATGTAGATGAGTTGGAAGATATTCTAGGATTTTTTTTAATTAGTTGTTTTTTTTTAAATATATATATATATTTTATATTTAAGTATCCAAGGTTGGATCTCGATTAAGTCTTTGAGAGAATGTCCATAGCATGCTCGCACCCATATCGGACACGCAACTAGTTTTGTTTTTTACAAGAGAAGCAACATACAGATGTCGGTATTCCTTTACAAACTGACCTCTCAAAAATTTGAATCACTATCCCTCACATTTATTTTAATTCTACATATGTGTGTACCGGGTCACACTTAAGTTTTATAAATTTTATTGTTTTATTATTATGTTGTGTCCACTTTAAATGCTATAATAAATTATAATACGAAGTTAAATTATAACTTTCTGACAAATTCATATATTAGTAAAATTTAGATGTTATAAAAAATTCGAATACTATAATTGTTAAAATAATTAAACAAAATGTCAACTTAACTATTTGATATGATGTTTATAAAAAAAATTGGTTAATTCCAACAATTAAATACTCAATTTTGGGTCTTGAGGTAAATCTTGTGTAATTTCAAAATTCCAAGCAAGTATTCTACTCCAAACATACCATCTAGCGCTAGTTTTGACATATTCATCCATGCACTAATCATTATTTTTTGTGAACCTTACTTAGGACTTTGATCTTTTAAATTTGTTTTCTTATATATATATATATATATATATATATTTGAGAAATTAACATGGAATCGACATGTAACTCCATTAATCTTCTTACTTGATATCCTTTCTTTGTAGATATCAAGTAAGAAGATTAATTAATATATATATATATATATATAAATTTATTTTGTACAATAAATTTGCCAAAAATAAAAAATAAAAATCGTATTTTGTACCTTCTCTAACTTTAGTGAGAAATTACTAATTATAAGGGGACGACCATGTAATTAAACCCCTTTTTCTTTTCTTTTTTTCTTTCTCCACTCCCCCCCCCCCCCCCCCCCACCACCACACACACACACACACAAGATTTCCAGGTTCGTATGGAACGGCATGCTGGTTCTTGGCATACATGGTTATTGAAAGCTCTTTCTGTTTCAAGCAAGTAGTAACACTCTCTTTGAAGTTGTTTATTAAAGTTTTGTGATCTCATTTGTCTAAAGGTGAATTTGAAGAAATTGTTCAAATTGTATAATAGTCAATTATTAACACCATAACCAATTTAAAACAATTTGATTATAATTCAATTTGTGATTCATCTACATCTGGTTACAGGGCCTTGGAAAGATGATTAAAAGCTAGAAAAATGAAACACAAATAAATACAATTAGAGATATCATGACAACGATGCTAGTCCAAAAAAAGAAATTGCCATAGACATTAAGGGATGTAAAAATATGCCAAAACTTATCAATTTTCACGTCCAACAATTATAGGAAAAGTATGCTGAAATTTATTATTCATCATGGAACGAGTATATAGTCGGTTAGGTTCCATTAATTCGGCACAAAATTTAAACAAAAATTTAAACGTCACCTGAATTTAATCAACTAAATAAAAAAAAACCTTTGGGGCTCATCAAACTTTAGTACATACATTTGATTATGTAAATAATACGACGTTGCATGCATATATAGCTCATGACATATAAATAATAATATCTCTACATATATTGTTTCAAGTGATTGAACCTAAATAATATCAGACATAAATACAGATATGAGTTATTTTCTAGTTATAATATCCTAATCTAATAAAAAAAAAAAAAAAGACATTCAAAATTACTTGAACATCAAGGCACGCCAAGAGAACCCAATAAAAATAGAATCTTTTGATGCTAATTTTTATACGCATGAGATGGAATAAAGAAACATGTGCTTGGGGGGGGGGGGGGTGATTTTCCAACTCTAATGCTTATCTAAAACGAAAATCTGCAGAAATGCACATGATATGTCCACAGTGTTCTTATGCTTGGAAGAAAACAATGGATGATGGAAGACAGAAATAAAGTACCAAAATCAGATTTTCATAAGTGCTATTTGAGAGAGCAAGAGGGCCATAGTGGATATGATAACAATCCCAAATTTTAACTTCCCTCTATCAAACTATAGTATTTAATACAAGTGCACTGATTAACAGAACTGCGGGACTGGAAAAAATAGAAAAAAAAAATTAAAAAATTAAAAAAAAAACTTAGTCCTAATTATGATACTAATAATTTTATTTTGTTTTGAATAAATAGGGAGAATTTGGTTTGTGGGGTTGATAGAGTGAAAGCAGACAGAAAGATGGGGAAAGAAGGATAAGAATAATGTTAGGAGAGAAAGGAGGGGGTGGGAGCATGTGATCCAAAGGAAAGAAAGAAAGTAGGATGGGATTAGGGGATTGAGAATAAAGTAATTATGGTACAAGTGTTTGGCAAGTAGTGACCCTCTTAGAAACTTGGAGATGATTAAAAAAAAGCAAATTGGGCATTGGTTAGTGAAGAGTTTTTAGTCCCACCAGCATGTGGTTTTGTCCTCATGGTCTAATCTCAATGTTTTTTGTTGGATTACAGTAATTATTGAAACATGCATATTAGAATGACAAGAAAGCTGTAAAAATCTCAGCTGCCAACTAGAAAGAAGAGGGGGGGGAGTAATGTGGTAAAGTTTTTTTGGGAAATTAATCTTTTCAGAAATCATATAATGCTGCTATGCACACTAAGGAAGCACTAATTAATATTTCCGTACTTTTCATTGTGACAACTTGAGAAATCTCCTCAACAAGTAAAAAGAGCTCCAAAATCAGGAGTTGAGTGTTCAACCACCACTGATCGTGGTATGTGTTGTCGCGGAATCGTATTTGGACCGGCCGTGCACGTGGGGCGCAAGGAGGCCATTGTATCGTGTCGGGTGCCACCTTGCCGAGGTACATTTTACGGATAAAATTTTATACATGTCGAATGATTAATATAACGCAATAAAGGATTGTGTAGGATTTGCAATAGAAAATCCTATACATCTAATGGGGCATGGAACTTCATATTATTTTCACTAGTATTTGTTTTGCTATGGAGAATAGACGTTAATTAGGGTTTCTCTACTTGGCTATTATGCAGAACATGCACATTCTTGAAATGTTATTGTACATCAAATACAACTAATTATATGTAGGGTTGAAAAATAAACCAATCTACTTGATACTCGATTCGAGATCGATTATTAAAAATTTATTTGAGCTCAACTCGTTAACTTAACAAATCAAACTTGAATACATTTTTTGTGCGATAAAATCTGAAGTTCGGCTCGAGCTCTATTTGATTAATAAGAAATAAAAATAATTCGTAAAAAAATCAAAATACTCAACCTCGATTCGTATTCAATATTAAAATTCGTTCAAATTTGATTAGATTAAATATCAAATCAAAATCAACCACATACAATTTTTGAAATTCGATAAAAAATCAAATAAATTTAAAGAGTATCATATTTAACTCAACTCGATTTGGTTATACCCCAATCACATGACAAATATAATTATATTTCATTTGTCTCTTATTAGGGGGGTCGTACTAATCATTTGAGATCACAAGTGTCAATTGCTTGCCGACTTCAATGTGAGAGCATGACATAGAAGAGATTTGGCACACAAAATTTACATTCTTTATGTGCCAGTAATGTTATAAGTGAAATGATGATATAAACCATCATATCATAATCTTATATAATTTGGATTAGTATTCAAGTGTCTTGCACCTTCTAACAAAATGAATTCCCGTCGTGTAATCAACTCCAAGAAATAGGATTTCTAACAAATCTTTAGCTTTACACATTTGATTTACACAATTTGAGCTAGTCATGTAAATTATATCATATGCCATCTACCGCCATTGCTCTCAACACAATTTGACTTCTGTCCAACCTCTCAAAAAGCAAGCAATATATTATTAAAACTCACTGATCCTTGATGGGCATAAAGCACCAAATATATTTGCCTTTCTAACCATAGTGCGGATAGCTAAGTTGTAACCTGTAAATTTAGCAAGTACTATAATAATGAGGGAATAGGGTCTAAGAAGATGGACAATATATTATAATGTTACCTTTTCTTGTTTGGGTTTTATTTTTAATTATCTTCAATGTAGGGACTCTTATTAATGTTACCAAATTGGTGAATTTAATTTGATGCAGTTGGATCACTCATCAATCTAAATTTTAGGCGCAGCAGTACAAATTAATGGTACACCAATCGACTTGATGGACTTGATTCATTAAATAACTCTGCAAATGCCATGTTCGTGCATTTTTCATCATATACATATCATAATAACGTGTATATGGAATATTTTAGCCCTTAGAAATTGTATTTGTCCCACCTCGTCAATTATTAGGCCGTTATAGTGTATATGTGTGGATTGAGTACCTTCTTCCATTGAACTAGTTTATGAGGATGAGTTTTACTTAAATTCATTTATTATCTATCAGAGTACCAGTGTTTTCGGGTGATGATGAGTTTAAATCTCGACCCATATGCATGATATGCTAGACATGAGAACGGGTATTATAAATTGTATTTGGAGTTTACAGATGGTGAGTTTGGAACTCGACCCATTTGAATGAAACGCTAGGTATGAAGGCGAGTTTTAAAAATTATATTTATCTTATATCGTCAATTATTTGAACTGTTATTATGCACATATATGAATTAGATACTCTCTCTCCTTAAACTAGCTTTCAGCCACATAATAGCTTTCCCATGAATTGATTTTTTATTTTTATTTTAAGTTCTTTCCACAACAAGAAAGATTGATTTCAAATGTAATTACCAAATATAAAGAAAACTAGACTGCAAAAAACATACCAAGTAAAGGAAATCAAGTGGGGTCTGATGATGGTTGTGGTTAGTACTTGGTTTGCATCCAAGCTAAAGGTAGGATTGGGAAAATACAATGGATTACAAGTTAGGTTGAGAAAATGGGAGTTGGGATTTTGGGATCATTTCTGTCAGCATTCTTCCAACCCCCCAACCCCCCAATCCACCCACCCCACCCCCCAATTTCTTCCTTCTGGATGAAGTAGTTCCAGGACACAAAGATTTCTGGTGTGGGTTGGGACAGTTATCTTAACTTGTAGTCTACCATTGCAGTCAACAAAGCAATAAATATTGTACTGGTTGCCCAAAATTGACATCCTGAAATTTGTTTGATTTGGATTCAAGTCTTGATTTTCATCTCCTTTTTTTGAGGGCAAAGCAATGAATTCTAGTGGTTGAACACTGCTCCCCCCTTGCTTTATCTTTTTCCATTGAATGTTTCTATCGTTTAAGGAACATCTTATGTGGTCTTTCTTCATTTGATGAAATATATGATTGTATGTGCAAATTTTGGTGTACTAAATTGCTACCTAGAAAATGACTGGTAGTCAATAGTTATTTATACAAGGAAACTCTTTTTTATTTTTAATTTTTATTTTTTTTAAAAAAAAACCCAAATAAAACACAATATTTTTATATAGTGTCGTAATTCTGTATATATCTTTCATGAAAAGTAAAATGACAAAATCTCTCAAATTTTTTTATTAATACAATGACTTAATTCCCAAGTTATTCATGTTTTAGTAAAACTACATCATATTAACTTATTTCCTATTTTTCTTCTATATATATATATGAATTTACTGGATAATATAATTTCCACAGACAATCTTCTCATATAAATGTATTAAATTTATAATAATTAGGTATTTTGTATTAATATATTTCCAAGTTAGCCAACAAATTTTATTATACAAACGAGATTTTATCAAGTTTTATCAATTTTTTTATCCAATTATTTCAAATTATACCTTAATTATAAATTTTAAAAGGTAACAAATTATTCGACAAATTCTAAATTTGTCACTATGCCCAACTTCCACATAGGCTAGTGGACACATGTTCGTAATAATGGCATGTTAATTAACTCAGTATCTCAATAATCGATTGTTGAGCTTAGTTTATATTTATGTTTAAAAGGTTCGTTGTCCAATAATATTGTGGCACTAAAGAATGTAAGATGGCACATATAACTTATAACTAGTTTGCACATTATGACAATGTCCTTGTTTGAGGATCATTATGAATTTAAACAAATAGTAATAAATCCTGCTCATATCGTTTTAGTTTTAGTTTTTTTTTAATCCTTGATTCCAAACGACGATAATTTTTACTGAGGGTTAATTATAAAAATCACTCTTGAAATTTGATTTATTTATATAAACTGTAAATTGCACCTATTGAACAGATTTTAAGGGCGTAATTATAATATCTCAAGGGATATTAAAAATTTATAAATTTAGAAAAATAATTTTTATAAATAGGTCAAATTTCAAATTTTTGTAATGAACTTTTTTATTAATTATAATTTTTAACACCACGAGCCAGGAGAAAAAAATTGTTACCAAACTCAAGATCAAGATTGGATACAAATAGAGGCAATTTCTAGGAAGGAATTCACAATAAAATTATTGCTCGATTTGGATTAAAAAAAAAAAAAGGCCTTTAGTGTTGGTGAGATAAGGTTTTGAAAAATGTACAAAAGTCTGAACTTACAATGAGCAAATGGACCATGTAGCACTGAACATTTCACAATTGCCATTTAATGGAGCAAATGCAATGGACCACCCTAACTTTGAGTAGTTTTCAGCCTTTGATGGCACTACTGCTCAAATTCCTGCGTTCATAATTAATCAATTTGTTGTTCAATAGGTGAAATAGGAAATTGATTTATTTTTTGTTGGGGTTGTTGGGGTGTGTGTGTGCGGGGGGGGGGGGGGGGGGGGGGGGGGTTGTTAAGGAAACTGAGCTAGTTTATGTCAAACCAACAATGCTGCACCGACCAATGACTAGCCGTTGATTTTTGATTTTTTTTTTTGTTTTGTTCTTTTTGGGACATAATGATTCTTTCATATAAAAACTTGTTTGTTAATTACTTGTTGATTGAATCCAAAATTAGGATAATCCTAATCTGAATCGATTTCGGTTATTACTGAACTTAATCACAATAAGATTTTTGATATGTTACATTTGATAGAAAATATATCGAATATATTCATGATGATTAATAACAGAATGGGACACTATTTTTTTTGAAAGTTCGGACTATAATTCGAGTTAGAATTTTTCAAACAAGTAAACTCTATTTTCTAAAATGATTGTTTTTAAAAAAAATATCATCTCATTTGAAGTACTATGTGAAATCATTAATGTTAATCATTGTTTTTTAAGATAAAATTATAAAAAAATACAAAAAAATTAATACTTTTTTTAACTCTTATTTAAATCATATGAACTAAGGAGCATAATAAAAAGGTTAGCACATCTAGCAATAGACATGGTTACATACATGTATATGTTAGACATGATTTAGCATGTGAATATTTGCCAGTTTTTTTTCATATTGTTAGGCATATTTTTGAGAACTATCTTGAAAAAGAAGAAAGGTATATTCACACATGCATGTAGAAAAAGAAAACAAAAGAGTAGACTTTTAGGGTAGAGAAGGCACAATCAATAAGCCAACAAGAAACTTAACAAGATCAAGAAGAAAATTAATTTAGGGACTATAATTATGCGAAACAAAATTGCAAAATAACACTCAAAATTCATATTCAAAAGGTCCCATACAAGTAATCGAATTTTTTTTATGATTTTATATCAATCGATCATAACAATATCATATCATTAATGAACTTCATATTATACTAACGATATATAAATTTAATTATTTAATATTAGACAAAAAATATCAACAAATAATATTCTCCCTTATTCAGTGACTTACAAATGAAAATCAACTTAAAATTATCAAAATAAATATAAATTTTCAAAAAGAAAAAGAAATAGAATTTATTGGGATTCATGATAATAAATTAAGTATATAAATAATTAATAAAAAATTTATATTATAATAATTAAGATATTTATCCATCGTCAAATATTCAACAAACAATATCTTGTATTACATGGCTTATTAGTACTAGAGTAATACTAATAATTAAGTGTCACAAAATTTGTGGAGAAGGGGGGTTGGGCCCACAAGGAGCCTTGTGTCCAACTGGGTGAAGGTGGGTCCAAGGGGATTATAAGGGGCTAAGGAAAGCCCATGTGAGGTAGGAGACCACCAAGCTGGCTATGTCTAAATGTGTGGGTCTCTCCCCTTTACTGCGTGTCCCCTACCACTGCCCTCCATTGTCCCTTTCCTTCTTTTTTTCTTTCTTCAGCCTTTTTGCTAAACTCCAAACCCATAAATTCTAAGTCACATACCATAACATACCCCTTTTTTTGTTCTTTTTTTTTTTTTCCCATTACAATTTAAGGAAAAAAAATTACTCATTTCTTAAAGTATTTGGCTATGTGCAAATATCATTTTTATTGAGAGTATACCAATTGATTTGGGATCCTTATTGCAAATTGTGGATGCACAAATTGAAATAAGAGAGGTGATGAGATGACTCGATAATATTCTTGAGGGAGGGATGAAAATTGTATGACATTATAAATTTTTAAATATATTTTGTATATTTGTTGATGGAAAAATATTATATTTTTTTAAGTAGTATTTTTTTACAAAATTATAATTCTAACGTGAGGAGCAAGTTATTTTTTAAATATGAAGACTGGAAAATGACATCGTTGCAATACATACATTTTTTAAAATAATATGTATTTTTTCTTGTTCGTTCTTTATCATGTTTTTTTTATTAATATACATTAAATATCATTTTATTTAAATATGAAGAATTTCTTTTTTTTGTATGTCATGAGTAAAAGAGATTTATATGAATCATAAAGTCAAACTAAATGTCAAATTTCATCAAGTAGGTCATTATTTTTCTTAGATTATGCATTATACATCTCTCCTAGATTGGGTGTTTTCATCATTAATGATATATTAGCACAACCCCATTTGTGATTTTAGCTTTTTAAATGTATGATTTTAGTTGTTTAATTGAAAGGAGATGAGGAAAAGCCACTAGTAAAACAATCCAACTTCATAATGTTGTATATATGTATTACAAAACCATGTGCCATAAAATTGCCTAGGAATAATGACAATCACCATAAAGACCAAAAAAATCTACTACGTGTACCATAATTATAATTACCAAAGGTTTATGGGACCCAAAATTAAATAAATGAAAAGAGGATATTTAAGATCACTACAACCTTTGCATGCATCTACTGTTTGGGGGGTGGGAGTTGAACCAATATTTAAAAAAAAGGGTCCACTAATCCATTCATTAAAATTCAATTTGAACTTTTACATAGAAAAATAAGAACTACGCGGAATTCTAATAATAGGATTGGCATAAGGAAAAAAAAAAAGAAAAAGAAAAAGATTCATGTAAAAAGTCTTGAATTTTATTTTTACATTTTTATCCTTTTATCGATTACTTATTGTTCGAAACAATACAAAATATTTGTAATAAATAATTATTGAAAAATATTTCTATCGGAATAAATTTCATACGGTTGATACTTTATTTTTTTTCCTTCAAAAAACTTAGTATAAGGTTAGCACGAAAAATTATATATATTGCGTTGAGCGACGATCCTTCCACTCAATATCATCGGATCACTAAGGCAGATTTTCATTCCTGCTCGGTGGGTGGATCTTGCAGTCAAGCTCTCTTTTACCTTTGCATTCGAGGTCCAATTTTCGTCCGACTTGAAAAAACTTATATATATATAACACATCTCATAAACAATGCAATAACAATTCAAAGCTACAAATTAACGAGAATTATATATGCTGATAGACTAATGATCCATCAAGAACTCTATACCAAATGTTTCATTTGGTATGCTTAGGATAACTTACAAAATCATCCAATAGACATCAAAACAATAATATTAGTGCATCCTAGAATTCAGTGTCTAAAATACGAAATACTATGTTAATACAATACAGCAATTAGTTTTGTTCTGACATTCACATTCACTATTTTATCTCTCGTGAAAACAAAAAGTATATAACATATGTATGTATGTATATGTGAGCATGTACATGTATATGTAAGTCATCTAAAGAAAAAAAGAACATGTATATATATATATGTATATATATATATTTATACTTTTCTTAGGCACACACGCATGTTGAGTCCATTCCGTAAATTGGAGTCTCCTCGTGGCGAAAACAACTCTTATGAAGATGGGTGATGCCATTATTTCCATACATCACGTGGTTTGCGCTGTGTTTGGCCTTTTTCTACCACATTCTCGCCAAACAAACAGCCCCCTTTACAGGTGTATGTATAAATTCGTACATACAATAATTGATATTAACTACACGTAATATTTCCGAATTCGTATGCCAAACGTACAATCTACTGTCATCGTAAAGGACAAACAAGTAAATGCGCAGCGACAAGAACGGGGCAATACAACTGTTTTTTGTGCAAAATCAGGAAAACCGTTGGAAGCCGCGCGATATATATATATACACATGTGTGTGTGGGGTGGGGTGGGGGGTATGTTTCTGTTCTTTTCTTTGAAGTGTGGATTTTTTTCATTTTCTTTTGTATTCAATATGATGATATAGATGAAATAAAAATAACTAAAATTTCTGATCAAGTCAACTTTATATATTTTTTTTAAATTTTTTATTTTGATTTTTCTTTCACAAATAAATAACTATATATTAAAATTAATTTCGTTACTATATTTAATGAATAATATATTTGACCTACATATACACACCTTATATAATATAAATATTTATATCATTAAATAATATTAATTAATTTGACCCTAAATTGTAATACTTACTTCTTAAAGCAATATATAACTAGTAACAATATAAATTTATATGATATAATTTTTTAAAAATTAATGTGTCTTCTTTATACTATTAAAATTATATTTTTTAATTTAATATTTATTTTAGATTTAATTGAAGATTAATTTGTTTAATAAAATTAGTGCTGAATATAATATGGAATCAAATTAATTGATTTGTAATTGTAGAGAGGGCAAATTTAGTTCATAATAGATGGGGCAAAATAAATTTAATATTTTATTTAATTTAGAAGTATTTTTATTTATTAATATAATTTTTGTTGGTTTAGAGAGATATTTAAAAATTTTATTAATAAAATAAAATAATTAATATAAAATCAATAGTATAAGAGGGTAAATATATTAACCCAATAAAATACTAATGTTTGAAGTACATAAAATATTTATAGAATTTTCCTCACTATAATTAAAGCACCGGATACAACCTAATCGTAACAATAAATGTACTGGTATTTTTATAATAGTATTATATCAGAAGTTCTCTAATAAATCAATCAAAATCTATAGTTTTTCTTTAGTAAGGTTGGTGGAATTTCTAATTTAATATGATGGCACTATGACATTTTAAGTTTGATTCCATCGAAAGTAAACTACTCAAAAAGATTTTATCTATCTTTTTATTTTATTTTATTTTTAATACTCAATATTAGCACTAAATTTTCTTTCTTTCTTAACATCTGTAATTTGTTTTCTTCATCGAATAGCAAGCTCTATTTTACTGCTTCATACGAATATAAACACACATAAGCAATTAATTAAAAGTTCATAAAATCTTTAATCATAGCTTGCCGAAAGTTTAATTGTTGTGAACAACGTATCAAAGCCACTTTGTCTGTTAGATTAAGCGTAATATTATCTGTAGTACTAAAATGCTGCTTGATACCGATAAAATTTACTGTATATTTATCTTTTCTTGAACGAATTTGATGATCTATAAGTATATTTTCTTAATATTTTTCTAATTAATGTTTTAAATCAGTAATTAATTTGTATGATCATCGAATTTTTTTTATTGATTTTTTTTATTCTAATCGATTTTCTACAATTATAAAATATAATGAGTTGGTTATGAAATTTTGTTGAAGTCATTATATAAGAGGGGAAGCATTAAATTGGCTGTCTTCTGGAGTACAATTGAAGTCTTGAGGTCACATAATGCCTTAATAGTCGTAGCAAGTAGTATGACTACTAACCGTTTGGGCTGGCGTGCCTGAATTCCAGTGAACAGCAAAATAAAAAAAACAAAATAAATAAATAATAAAAATAATAAGCATCCTAAAGTGAAAGTGGTTGTGCTTGCAGTTGCACACACTACACACACTAAAATACATATACACACAGCAGCAGAGGAGTAGGAGTCTTCTTCTATTCCCTCAACTACCCTTTACTACTACTCCTCTCTCTCTCTCTCTCTCTCTCTCTCTCTCTCTCTCTCCTTGCATATAGTAACAATCTAGTTGGCTGTCTTCTTAACTTCTCTCTCTAGTTGCTGCATCATTTTCTGGTCCAAGAAACTCTCTTTCTGTCTTTCACCCTTCACTTCTGTGAAATTTTCTGCTAACTGTTTGTCAAAACACATTGAACACATTTGGCTTTTCTTTCTTGTGGGGGGTTTTTTAGCTCTGATTTTTTTTTCTTGGTCAAAAGGTGTGTTGCTCACAATGGAAGCTAATTCCTCTGGGGAGGATTGTTGTGTTAAAGTGGCGGTTCATATCAGGCCTCTGATAGGAGATGAGAAGCTTCAGGGCTGTAAAGATTGTGTTACTGTAGTACCTGGGAAGCCTCAGGTACTCTCAACATTCATAATGTGATGTGGGTTTTCGCCGCGGAGTGCTGAATTTGCTGCAATTTCAAGAAAAAAAAAAAGTGATTTTTGGTGCTGTGGTTGTCTGTGAGATGCTTTTTGGATTAATTCTTTTCTTTTGGAATTGAACGTTTTGAGAAGATCTGATCTTTCTGTGATACTATAATTTTACCAAGATTTTAGTTTTGGAATTTTGGAGGCCATGCATGTTGAAGTTTGAGTTGCAGTGTTCTCATGATCTGAACTTCGGTGATTCCACAGCAATCCAGAGTTGGGTTGTCCAAGTTTAGGAAAAACATTCATAATTCTAACATTTTCTTTTGTCCTGTAATTTGGTCATTTTTTTGGCATTTAAAGAACAAATTTGGGGGCTTGCAAGTAATAGTTATGAATGAGAAGGGTCAGATAATTTCTACTATCAGGATTTGTAAATTTAGTATTTTGAGAGGAGTTTGGTTCTAAAATTTGGTTCACTGTTTGATTTTCATTGCCAGGAGAGACAACTTTCCCATAGTTCATCTGAAATAATTACTCCAATAGTTCCTTTTGAATTGTTCTATATGCAATTTTTGTCCTAGTTTGTCATTCTTCTGAACCACAAATATTTTATATTTGCATATGTTTATTTATTTTTATGCTTATTCTCATTGGTGACTTGTAGTATATGCAATAAGCTGTCTTATATATAATTCTGGTCTGACAAAGCACTTGATATTCAGGTTGATTTGCACTCATCAATATTCTTCTTTCTAATCTTATTGATATTGGTTTTGGTTGTGCACCAGGTTCAAATTGGCACCCATTCATTTACATTTGATCATGTTTATGGCAGTACCGGCTCTCCCTCGACTGCCATGTATGAAGAGTGTGTTGCCCCTCTGGTTGATGGATTGTTTCAAGGATATAATGCTACTGTTCTTGCCTACGGACAGGTAAAGCTTAAAATCTATTAAAAAAATTTTGTGCATAAATGGAAGTTAACTTTATAGTGGTGGCAGCAAAATAATTTGTACCTGAAAGATATGAGTTTCCAATGTGGTGCAGACGGGGTCGGGAAAGACATACACCATGGGTACTAGTCTCAGAGATGGATGCCAAACTGGACTAATTCCCAAAGCTATGAATGCTTTATTCAGCAAGATCGAAACCCTGCAGCATGAAATTGAATTCCAACTACACGTTTCCTTCATTGAGGTTCATCCTGTTATCCTTTATTGTTCTTCCATAATTTGTAGACTGTCATCTGTTACATACAGTGATAATCCTGCATGTCAGTATATGTGCATATACTAGGTATAACAGCATTTCCTTTACAGGTATTTTGAAACTCTGGATAAACTAAAATATGTCTGGACTGCAAAATCTATAATGCTTTCCATCCATATATGTTGTTAAGGTTACTGCATTATTACGCGTAGAACATGTCCCAACATTTTTCTGGGGATAAATAAATAAAAATTGTCAGGTGACTATATCAGGGAGACAATCCATTTTGCTTGAATGTTGTCAATTATCACAAAAAGGTTTCTCTGTTGATAGGAAGGTTTAAATCATTTGGCTCAAAATGGCATAACTAGAGACACTCGAGATTCATTGTAGAAGTTGTCATATGAATAACATTATTCTGGATTCTTCATTCTTGTAATCGGAATCCAAACTGGATTATCAGGTTCTCTTTATCATCAATAAGTAGTACTTATTTAGACATTATCATTTGTTTTGTAATTGCTTCTTCCCCCTTGATGGGTATCTGGCCTCATGCCACGTTGTGGTTTTATGATTCAAACATTGTGACTGATATTTTGTGGCTCAATCACATAGCTTGTTATACCTTGACGAAGTTGTTTGAATAATGCAAACATTTGACTTACCAAGAAATGTTTTTGAGAGTGAGTTTTGCTTCATTATGCGACTTAGTTGTGCTGGCTTTAGTTATTACTATGCTGCTGGTTTAAACAAGCATTCTATTTTAAATATTCCGCTCTAATATATTTGGCATCACATGGTGTTGCTGACATTGAACTTCATATTTTCATTTGAAGATTCATAAAGAAGAAGTAAGAGACCTGCTGGATCCCAGTTCTGCTAACAAACAAGAGATAGCAAATGGACATGCTGCAAAAGTAACCATCCCTGGAAAACCTCCAATACAAATTCGTGAAACATCAAATGGTGTAATTACACTAGCAGGATCTACAGAGTGCAGTGTCAAAACGCTCAAAGAAATGGCTGATTGCCTGGAGCAAGGATCCCTAAGCAGGGCAACTGGGAGTACAAACATGAACAATCAGTCAAGGTTGATAATGCACTTTACATTATTTTTTCTTTATGGCTTTCCAGAGAAAACTGAAACATTTAACAATATGATTTCTTGCGAATAAGGTGTAAAATAGGCACCTCCTGGTGCAGGAAGTCCTTGAATTGGAGTCTCACCATTAAAGTATTGCAAAACTTGCAAGAACTGAATTTTCTATTAATTAACTGAGTTGAAAGACGTCAGAATGTTTGCAGACTACGATAAACCGAACCCTACTGGGAAAGACTAGGGTTAAGGATATCTTTCTTCAACTTGAATTAGATTTGGATAATTAATTCAGCACCAATTGGATGAAAAGGACAATAAAACTCTTTAACTTGAATTACAGAAATTTTCTGCAGTTATAAAATTCCTAGTACACCCTTGTACTAAAAGTAACAAGACAACACAATTTTTTTAAAAGCTTAGGCATACATACAACAAGGACTATCCTCAACTGAACTTGTGTTTCCCTTGTCATTATTCCCTTACATTTTTTCATTTTATGACTCTATGTCCTGCATCAAAACCTCTTCATCTTTCTACATCCTTTTTTAGTAAATGCTATTACTTAAGTTGGAAATTGATGAAATTTCTTATAATTGGAGAGTACACTTCAAATTCTTACTTGGAGTGGTTTGACTGTGGAGGCGAAGCCAGTGTTCCCCACCTGTGCACAACTGCATTTCAAATTCGTGCTGTTTATTCCAGCGCTATTATAAGTACATAGCTGAAGATTGTTTCATGAACTTTTTCAATTCAATCTCTAATAATACTTAAACCAGTGATATTTTGTGCTTTGCAACAATTAACTGTGGAATCTGAGGCCATTCTATCGCATCTATTTATTTTTGTTAATTGCATTTGTCAATGTACATGATAACAGTACAAGTTCAAGCGTTTTTGTCCCTGTTTGGGAAACCTAGTTTGCAGAATATATTTGGAAATCTCATGCTGAATCTTCCTCCTAATGAGTTTAAGTCATTGCTGAGTATAATATCCCTTCCCTTTTCTCTCACAGCCGCTCTCATGCCATCTTCACTATCACAATGGAGCAGATGCGTAGGCTTCATCCAGGTATTTCTAATGACAGCAACCTAAATGACTGTATGACTGAAGAGTATCTCTGTGCCAAGTTGCATTTGGTGGATCTTGCTGGATCAGAGCGCGCGAAGAGAACCGGCTCTGATGGTCTACGTTTTAAGGAAGGTAATTAATCCAACATATTTTGGCTGTTGATTCTCAGATGCATCTTCTCATACCAAATTTTCTAATGCATGCTGTTTACACAGGAGTTCACATTAACAAGGGCCTTCTTGCACTTGGCAATGTTATAAGTGCACTTGGTGATGAAAAAAAGCGAAAAGAAGGTGTTCATGTACCATATCGGGATAGTAAGCTCACTCGGCTACTGCAGGTATGACATCTGTTCACTAATCAAAGTATAAGGGCATTGGCTTCTCTGTATAATATAGTTTTTCATGAGATTAATATTACCTAGTGATTGCTTCAAAGTTTATTGTACAAGAAACCTTTCTGTGCATTACAAATAATCAAATTTTCATCAATTTGTAATGTCCTTATGAGTTACCATAGAAACCAAACATTTTTCATGCCTCAGTTTGGTACTATATGAAATACCTGTATGTCTCAATATTCATGTTGCATTTATGCTGTCTCAGAATCTGTGCGTTGAATATTTTAAATATTTCTGATATCAGCCTATGCAAGAAAAAGAAGAATAAGCATGAACTGTTTCTGCAAATAAATTAGTCTAGAGCTCTGATTGGTTGAATCCTTAAATAGTGCAATAATTGTTCAGGATTCGAGTTATTAATACCTCTTTCATCACACTTGACTGTTTCATTTTGTGAGGATTTGACTATGATACAACCTGCATGTTCTTTTTTGATTCAAATATTTCTTTAGATTCTATAGCTAGTAACTTTCTACTCCTCTTTGTTATGGAGCGATTATCGTTGTTTTAAAGTTTTAAGTCTTTGGATGTTGGCAGGATTCTCTTGGTGGCAACAGCAGAACAGTAATGATAGGTAAGATATATTTTTCTGTAGGTTGTTCATGGAATGATTTTCATTATAATTATCCATATTCTGATAACATTTTATTATGCTTTATGTTCTTCACTGTCTTCAAAAATATGATTTAAAACATTGCAAGCGCAACCAGAAGACTATAATTGACTTTTGCTTATACTTTAACTCATTTTTCCAGCGTGCATTAGTCCTGCTGATATAAACGCTGAAGAAACTCTTAACACTCTGAAATATGCCAATCGTGCTCGGAATATCCAGAACAAACCTGTTGTAAGTTATTGAAATATTCTGTGTCTCTCCCCTTATTCAGTGTGGCATTTTCACCATATGTAGATGGAATTACTTCTCTGTTAGAATTGTCATATTGAGATCGTTTTGGTTACTTGATGACCAGATTAACAGAGATCCCATATCCAGTGAAATGCTGAAGATGCGTCAACAATTGGAATTCCTGCAAGCTGAACTTTGTGCCCGTGGTGGAGGAGTTTCATTTGATGAAATACAGGTAAACCCTATCTTTCTTAGTGTGAACCCCTTGAGGTGGGGAAGTCTTGATCTTGTTAAGGAACCAGCATGAAGTTTCCGCATGTCTACATTCTATAAATTTCCTTGAAATGCTCAGACTTGTAGACTTAGACAAGATTGATTTTCACTTTTCTCACTACTTTGCATGCTTTTGTCTCTTCAAATAACTAAAGAATGAGAATACTATTTTTCCACCCAGTATTTTAGTTCTTCTGCAAGAATTGTGTTCGACCTACTTCTTAATTTCGTTTAAAACAAAAGGTCAAATTATTGTCATAATTTGTTCTAATATCGTATGGAATAGTTGAAGGTTGAGCTTGGACTAAAAAGAGATATGATTCGATATTTGTGTAGATATTTTGTAATGATACTGCTCCATAGATATAACATTTTCCACAAACGGATAACGATCCGTCATAATTCTATCTCAAAATATTGTTCCAGTAATTTCCGAAAATGGAGTCTGTGCCTCAAAAACTAATCCTGTTTGAAGCTTTTTTCTGTTGAATGATCAATTAAAATCTTTATCTAAAGATATTTGACTATTTGAGTACATTGTCAAAGAAATTACAGAGGGAGAGCTGTAACTAGGGTTAAATCGTGCAGGTTCTTAAGGATAGGATTGCTTGGCTCGAAGCTACTAATGAGGAGCTGTGTCGGGAACTTAATGAGTTCCGCAACAGAGGTGGTGCCATTGAGCAATATGAAGCCAATACTAAAGTATGTAACTATCTTTAACTGGCAACTTTAAATCAAGCATGATTACCACATGTGTAAATGTCGAAGAGTATGCAAATCTGTAATGTTATATTCCAAGGTAAAAGGAACTACCATTTTGCAGGTTGGCGGAAGTGCTGCCATGAAAAGTGAAGGGCTCAAAAGGGGATTGCAAAGTATGGAGTCATGTGATTATCAAATGAGTGAAAGCAGTATGTTTCTCTATGTTGGAAATAGCTTCAAACTTGATGTTCCATTTTTGAGTTATGAATCAGAGTTAGCTTAAATTATTTTTGATCAAGAAAACAAACTCAATTTATTTATACTTTATTTTCCAGAAAATATACAAATACTCATTTAGGAGTTAGGAATGCATATTTGCGGGATTCAATTGTAAATGTTTGCAGGTGATTCCGGAGATATTGATGAAGATACGGCGAAGGAGTTGGAGCATACCTATTTGCAGAATAGTATGGATAAAGAATTGCACGAATTAAATCGACAATTGGAGAAGAAAGAGGTACTTAAGTTCTCAAATGCAAATGTTTTACATTGTTGTGATATTATCTTGTTCTTTTCTTATTCAAATCAGAAAAAAAATAAAAAAATAAAAAAATGATTTGTGTCCAGATTATAAATTTCTACATTGTCAGGCAATGAAAAATGTTCTCTAATTCTGCACAGAATCATGATGTTGAACATTCTGAACTTTAATTAGATATTAGGAGAAAAGTTCCATTTATCTTCATTTAAATGGTTGAGGGCCCCAAGGCATTTGGACTTTTGTTGATTTGAGTGCTTAGCAGACTGTGTTTTGAGTGGCTGCTATCTAGTGTTGGAATAATATCTCGAACTAGGTTAGACAAAGTGATACGTCACATAAATGTTTTGACATCTATGGCAACGTCCTAGGAGGCTCTTTTGGTTTCATTTCCAAACAGAATCTGTCCAATTTTTACCTTTTGAAATACTGAAAATTCATTTGTTTTACTCATTTTCATTAGAAATACAACTTATTTTCATTTTAGAATTCATTCAAAACCTACTAATATTTCATGTCTTTTCATGCAGAAAAAACACCATAAAACAAATACATTTTCATTTCCAGACCTATATAGTCTACATATAAGCATAAGTAATGCAAACATATTTTTAATTTTACACCTAGGGAAAATATTTCCAAATTCTGGAAATGTTGAAAATATGGAAATGGGTTTGAAATGAAACCAAACGGGCACTACGTTGCACAAATGTATTTAATCCAGGACACTATTGCTACTCAAACAACTACGGTAAAATTGATGGATGGCTACACAAAAGTCCTCTCACATCCAAAGGAAAGATTTTTCTAGTTTACATCTCTTGTAAGGCCTCTTACCCTTCTCCACATAAAAAATCTATCTTCATACTTCCATCAAATATAGCAGGGACTGTATGAATGATCTAATAGCAAGCTAAACAACCAAATAGGGTGTCAAGCCACATAAATTGCTACAACCTGAGTTATCATATAGGACTAAAGAAGTTCCATATAACTGAAGTGGGACAAAGTTCTACTTTTTGCTTCTCGTTAGCATATTTTTTCCTTATTAGTTGGATCTTTTAGGGAGAGCGGGCCAAAGGTGGTTAGGAAGTTTGTCTGTCTCCATGTTTTCCTGCAACAGTGTACCCTATTTGGAGAGAGCAAATTTTGGAATACCTCAGTGCGGCTATTCAAAGGACATCTGCTTGGATGACTTGAGGGATAAATAGAAATAGACATTAGCTTGTATCTAGGATTTCCTTATTAAGAGACCTAAAGTTAGTGAGCCGTTTCTCTTGTCTTCCAGATGTCTCCAGTATGCTAAAATGATGCTTGTAGCTTGTGGCGTTGCATTTCTCATATATTACCCCATAAATGATTTTGATAATGTAAGATCATGGTCTTTGTAAACTAGTTTTCTGCTTGATTACAAGATAAACTGGTAACTCTAAATTAGATATACCTGAACTGAATGCCATCAACTTTGCAATCTATTTATCTAAAGTCTTTTTCTCTTGCATTTCTGGGGTGTAAGTATGCAGATTGTGCTTGCAAAAGTCTTGCTCCCTTTTTTTTTGAAGTGAATGCTCAATTATAGTTAGTGTATTATGCGTGACAGTTTGCTTCTTACTGCACTTCTTCTGTGAAACAATTTTCCTGCCAGCTCATTTTTGATGAGTCTGGATTGACTCGGAAAGCAACAATTTCTTTTGTCTTATATAAAACTACATTTTGCAGTCAGAGATGAAACTTTTTGGAGGATATGACACCACGGCTCTTAAGCAACACTTTGGAAAGAAAATAATGGAACTTGAGGAGGAAAAAAGGACTGTGCAGGTCTCATACTAAGAAACAGAACAATTCAATGTACATGATGTTGACAACTTTTGATAGTTAAATTCTCATCTTCACCAATTCAATGGATGCAGCGCGAGAGGGATCAACTGTTGGCAGAAGTTGAAAACCTTTCTGCTAATTCAGATGGGCAGGCACAAAAGTTGCAAGACGTCCACTCCCAGAAACTAAAACTTCTTGAAGCTCAGGTTTACTATGTTCCTATTCACGAATAACTCATTTCCGATTACATTTAATTACCATTGATATCCCACAATATATCCTTAAAGAAATTTTGTAATTTTTACATATCAGATACAAGATCTTAAGAAGAAGCAAGAGAATCAGGTTCAACTTTTAAAACAGAAACAGAAGAGTGATGAAGCAACTAAAAAATTACAAGACGAAATACAATGCATCAAGGCACAAAAGGTGACATTTTGCTTTTTCTTGTTTACATATTTTCCAACTTATATTTGCATGTATGTTTCCAATAGATATTTGGTGTTGTAGGTTCAATTGCAACACAAAATTAAACAAGAAGCTGAACAATTTCGACAATGGAAGGCATCTCGAGAAAAGGAACTACTACAGGTAATTTTTCTGTTAATGTTCTCCTTATGAAATTGTATGACAGAACTTTGTAACTTATGCATCTGAACCAAACACTAACAAGTATTATTATTTGATTATGAGATGTAAATATATTTCATTCATTCATATAAATTATAATTAACTTGAGGGAGGATGTTACCTTTTGAACCTCTTACTTTATTGAGTTTCCACTTTGATTATTCATGTACAGTTAAGGAAGGAGGGGAGAAGAAACGAGTATGAAAGACATAAATTGCAAGCACTGAATCAGCGTCAAAAAATGGTGAGAATCATACTTATTACTTGTGCATTTGTAGATCCCTGCTTCTAGTTTCAACTTTTTTAAGAAAAAATGAAAAATAGTACATGCCAAAAATGATGGATTAGTTTTGGTTGCAAGAATGGGTCCCAGTTAAAGCACTTTCTGCTTAGAATGATTGCATTTAACAGAGAGACTCTTTAAAAAGATTATTTTTTGTTCACATAGTGTTGGAGAAACTAAAATATTGTGTAGATATATTATCATGAACAAATGGATAGAAAACCTAATTAATAAATTTCTTCTTTTGCTGTAAATTTGCAATATGTTAGTTTTTAGTCATCCATTTGCAGTTATATGAACATTGCCGTTGCTTGCTAAGGCTCCTCCTGCTCTTCGTCATTTTCAAGATGAAGATATGTAACACTGCTAGGTTCGAATTTGAAATTCAGAGACATGAAATCTGGTGTTTTAGGACTTGGGAGATCAAAAAAATTAAATGATAACTCTTTGTACGTCTCTGTTTACAAAATTATTGAAATCTTGGAATACAAGAAATATACTTTGATGTTTCAATCTTGAATACATTATTGTCCAAATGTAATTTTGGCCTTACATTATACTTGTCAAAGATAAATAAATAAAGGCAGCTTTCTTTTGTATGTGGTTCTACTGAATGCATTGATTTTATGCTCCCTGACCTGATTTTTGTTCAGGTTCTTCAGAGAAAGACTGAGGAAGCTGCAATGGCTACCAAGAGGTTGAAAGAATTGCTAGAAGCACGTAAATCTTCAGCTCGTGAAAACTCTGGTAGGTGTTTTAGTTGGATAATGTACTATTTTATTGTCATCTGATTTCTGCATATACTTTTTCCCTTTTACCCCTGAGCTACTTGATGATGTATTTAAAGTTAACTCTCTAGGATTAAACAATGTTGACAGAGTTTGATTGAGACTCAATTATTCATATCAATGGTTTACCTCATAAGAAGTTTTATGAAGTCCCCCATTTATATTTTCGATACTGATATTATATCTCTTTCCAGTGACTAGCAATGGAAATGGAATAAATGGGCAGGTAATCTCTTACTCATCCTTGCATAAAATGTCAATCTTTTCCACCTATTTGATCAAATCATGTAAACCTAATTTTTATTTTCCAGAGCAATGAAAAGTCCTTGCAGCGTTGGCTTGATCATGAACTAGAAGTTATGGTGAATGTTCATGAAGTCCGTTACGAGTATGAGAAGCAAAGTGAAGTGTACGTAGTTATTTTATCACTTGAATTCTCTGATGTGGTTTCATTATGGAGCGCACATATGTGGTGACCACTTACAAATGCAAATCTTGGTATTATTTAGTAAAGTCTTTGTTGGCTCATCTCCAGACGAGCTGCATTGGCAGAAGAGTTGGCTGTTTTGAGACAAGTTGATGAATTTGCTTCGAAGGGTGTTAGCCCTCCTAGAGGGAAAAATGGTTTTTCTAGGTAAGCTTATTTCACTGCTGGTTATTAATTATGTGAGCATCATACTATGCTGAGGTTCTTAGTTCCTCCATACTAAAGGATTAGCATATGTATCTTAAGCTTGAACTGCCATCAAAATTTATGAACTTATCTTAATTTGTTCCTTTCCTTTTCAGGGCATCTTCAATGTCACCAAATGCAAGAATGGCGAGAATTGCTTCTCTTGAAAGCATGCTGAGTATTTCATCAAATTCACTAGTTGCCATGGCTTCACAGCTTTCAGAAGCAGAAGAACGAGAGCGTGGTGTCAGTGGCCGTGGACGCTGGAACCAGCTTCGTTCTATGGGGGATGCAAAAAACCTGCTCCAGCATATGTTCAATTATCTTGGCGATGCAAGGTAGACAAAATGGACCTCCTAGTCCAGTTGAAACTAACTTTCTTAGTTTTTCTTTGTTTGTTTTCTATGATTGCTCTGGAGCTTTGAGGAAACAAGGAACTAGTAGAAAATGTCTAATCTGGCAATGCTGGTGTTGCATATAAGTAGTCCTTTACTGATTACAAAGATAAAGACACCTCTTATTTTTCAAGTAGTACCTGCAGCCTGTTGTAACCCATGATCTCCGAGCTCTCACTTCCAGGCAGCCAATTTTAAAGGATTCTTTCTCCACTTCAAAAGAAAAGGAAAACATAAAACTTATCAACACCAACTAGTCATTTAAATATCACCCATGCCTTTTCACCTACAGAACAATGACTAGATAGAATAGTTTAAAGGATATAAAATCAATACATACGGGCTACAGAGTTGAGACAGTGATAGTAAACAGAATCTGGAATTCTGCTATTTCTAGAAAACCGTAATTTGCACGACTCAAATCAGCTGTATGGATTTGATGTCATCAACAGGTGCCAATTGTGGGAAAAGGAAATTGAAATCAGAGAGATGAAAGAGCAGATGAAAGAACTTGTAGGCTTATTGCGGCAAAGTGAAGTCAGAAGAAAGGAAATTGAGAAGGAGCTAAAATTGAGAGAGCAAGCTGTCGCTATTGCATTGGCTACACCACCATCAGTATGATTGCTTTTGTTTTTATGTTTTTTTGCTTTTCTTTCGCTTATATGTTTCTTTTTAGTTTCTACTTGTGTCTTGACTTTTCTGTTGCTACAGGGAAACTCTCTCAAACACATTGCTGATGACATGAGTGGTCCTTTGTCTCCCATTCCAGTACCAGCACAGAAACAACTCAAATATACGGCGGGAATTGCTAATGGCTCAGACAGAGAGTCGGCAGCATTCATGGATCAAACTCGGAAGGTTCATTTACTACTCCTTACACTTGGTGTTGCTACATTGTTTTCTATTTGGCTTATAATGAGTGTTCTGATGTGTGCAGATGGTGCCTATTGGTCAGTTGTCAATGAAGAAATTAGCACTTGTTGGACATGGTGGGAAACTGTGGAGATGGAAGAGGAGTCATCATCAATGGCTATTACAGTTCAAATGGAAGTGGCAAAAACCTTGGAGACTCTCAGAATGGATTAGACACAGCGATGAAACAATCATGAGGGCTAGGCCTCGTCCACAGGCTCTTCCTGATGTTATGTATAGAAATGGTCACTAGCTTGTATATCTCAATCTTGTATATTCTTTACCCGTTCCAGCTCCCAACACATGGCACAGGGAAGTGCATTGGAATAAGTGCAGGTAAAGTCCATTAAATGCAATATCTAATAAGTGCAGGTAAAGTCCATTAAATGCAATATCTTCTTCAACTTTAGATATAGTCAAAACAGATCACGACATACAATACTCTCATCCTGACTATAGAATTGGAATATAATCACGTGTACACATATCTGAAGTCTATTGCTATAGCATTGTTATGCCAAGAAAACTTAGGGCTAAATTTGACTTCATTTTTGTCTTAACATCATTTTCATTCGTTTTTATATTCTTGAGGTTGGAATTAAATTTCACTTGGGAAGTGTGTGAAAATGAAAAATGTGTTTGTATTAGTTGATGTGAAAATAAAAACTTCTTTGGATTAGATGATGTGATAAGTTTGAAAATAGGAAACATGTTTGGTTTACCTTTCGAGTTTAAATTACCAAAAGCTTGGAAGTAATGTTCTTTGAAACTGGACACTTGTTTTCTGAAAAATGGGGATAGGGTTTGAAAACAGGGTAGAAAATGACAATTTGTTTTTTCAAAAGATTTTCAGGATAAGCCAAATGAGAACAAGGCTAAACAAACACATTTTCACCTCTCTGGTGTCTGAAAATGTTCCTGGAGAGTGAGACCAAATGTGCAGCCTTGGTGTTTCACAGTTTCAGTATGGTTTTAGCTATGATATCATAAAAGGATTTCCTAGTCTGGATAGTGTTTCTCTCATTTTCAGTTGATCAAGATGGTGCTGCAGGCTGCAGCTTATCTTTTCGGAAACAAGATGCTTAATTAAAATAAACTGAACGCATCTGAGAGGCATAGAGTTAGACGCCGATCTTTATATGTTTTTGTCCAATGTAGTAATAAATTAGTCAAGTGATCAACAAAAGATACATCAAAAGCAGATCTTGGGGAGAAAAAGAGCAGTTTTCTATTGTATAGACTTTGGAGAGGAGTCAATTTGCACTTCGCAGATTTCTTTTTCTTTATTTTTAGGTTGATCTTGATATCTGTCCAGGAGGATTATAGTACATAACCTTACACATCAGCATATCTCCTAATTCTAGATTTTCTTCATGTAGGAAAATTTGTTTTTCTCATGTATGGTTTCTTGGTCTTATTTTCATACTTCGTTTTCCTTTACTGAAAAATGCAGGTTGAGGTATAAGTGGCAGTTGGAGAACTTTGCCTATAGCTGTATTGGTAGAGATGAATATGAAGTGAAATGGTTTTTGGACCTTTGGAATTTTGTAGTTGTGGTTACTCATCAGTTGCATCTTGTGGAACGATGCCACTTCGAATGGGTAGTCACCTGTGTAATACTTGGAGGACTGCATTGTCAGCGGTGGAATTCTGTTGTATCGGAGATGGATTATATTTTACATCTCCTGGTAGTCTCCATTGTTGTACATACTTGTCCAAAGTTGACCTTTGTGAAGGGAATTTCATCAAATTATAGTAGTGCTTGTGAAATGTTCCTTAGTTCTTCTCCAAGGGTTTCTTTCTTTTCTTTTTTTGGATTAGTGCTTTCCTTTTTAACTTTTTTTTTTTTTTTGGTGGCTAATTGGCCCTTTTTGTATATTGTGTGTAAGCACAATATTGGTTTTGTGTAAAGGACATACTGTGCAGCATTACTTAGTTTCAAAAAGATAGTTCTATTATTTGCTTGTATATTTGCTGTAGTATTTTCATTATCATCCTTCACTGCCCCATCCTTTCACCATCTTATCTTCTCTTTCATATTCTCCTTCCCAAACAAGTTAATTGTGGTTCAATCTGTATATCATTCCCTCACCTCAACTTTGTTAGTCAATATGTACAATGGCAGTATCTGCCATTTCCCCTGCTTGAATCTTTTTAGTCGATATGTACAATGCAATCAGTTGAACTCTAATAAAAGATGATATACACTGATAAACAACACTCATAACAGCCAATAGTTGTGCACTCTGTATTATTCTATGATGAGAGTTACTTGATGATACAAATCGAAAGATACAATGTAAAATTTAGGGGACACATGGTATACCAAATTCATTGGTTCACCGATCCTGCACCCAGCCACGAGGAGTGTTGCGCCGGTTTCGAAGAGTCAAAACATAAATAAATGCAGATGCATAATATTAAGTGCATGACAAACTCAGGCTTTACAACACCAGAATGCAAAATGTTCCTCTTTGCGATGATTGCTAACGAGGCCCCCACACTGCAAGCAGACAAAGCTGCTTCCATCAGAGAATGCATCAAGCACAATCTGCTTTCTCCCCGTCTCGGCCAGTATTGAAGTTCCTTGAGGATCCGGTTCAGTTGGGTGGTCAGCCATCTTATGTTGAGATAATCCAGGTTGCGAAGGTATGGCCTCAGCAATTGCACATTCAGCAAACAGTGAAGCCAACTCATCAGCAGCAGCACTAGCTTGAACTTTATTCATGTACAGCTCCCGAGCACGATTGAGAGCTTGCGATACAGCTTCATCTCCACCTTGTATTTTCATTGCCATCACCACCTTTAAACAACAGTAAATTAGTTCCAGGACAGCAATGCTCTCCCAAAATGACAAATGATTAAGGACTCAAATTCTTTACTCTCTCCAAAGTCCAATTTCGTTATCACCATCCAGCGATGAACGTGTAAGAACATAATATAGAAACAAATTAGTAAAGTTCAAGATTAGGCCAAAACTGGACAAAATACATCAGAAAAATAGAGTAAATGCCAACCTACTTAGTTCAGTTTTATAAGTCAACAGCAACCTGGCTTCCTATTGAAGTTATTTAGCTCTTAATCATATAGGAGTATCAAAGTAGTAGTCTTCAAAATGATCAAGGATTTATGCAGCAAGTAGAAAAGAATTGTTGACAAACAGAACACAGTAACATCTTCTGAAAGTAGGTCCACACAATCAGGACCTTAATAGGGTTTCAAATTGGACTTGGCATTTATATGAAGTAGCGATAATTAACATAAATTCTATTCCATAAATTCCATTAATTCCAAGAGTTATATTGCTAAAATTCCATCAATCCATTCTCCCATGGTTTCACCTGGAGTAACATAAGGTCCTGGAATTGCAAACTCAAATCACAGTACATATGATTACAACAGAAAAGCATGTGGAATTTCATATTAGCAGGACGCGAAACAAAAGTCAAACTATCTGGTTCAATTACATAACAAAATAATTGGGAAAAAGAATTTAAAAAATTATTACAAATTTACTGTATGTGAGTATTATAAAAGTTACTGATTGAATGGAAAAATTCTAAATCTATTTGCTTCAGCAATCAAGTTTGTTGATTGCTATAACTGACTTGTTTATAAGACACGTGTATGTCTCTCATCCTTCAATGTCTGGGCATTAGATTTTATTTATCTCATCTTCTGAATGTATTGACAACAATAGTAATGCATTTTCTACAGCTTAAGATTATTGTACATCAACTCCAACCATTTGACACAAGTTAAAATAACCCAATCTCTTTGGGTTGTATTTAAGCATAAAATATCACGAAATTTAACTCTTAAACAACTGACATGTCTATAGAAAATTTGAAAATAAAAGATAAGCGGAAGACCAAGTATTTCTCAGATTTTATACTTTTTTTGGTTTTGAAGGAATTTTAGCTTTTAACATAGTTCTATATTGCTTAAGCATATTTCTAGTTCTATCTCATATATTTCCCTCATAGTTTTTTGGAGCCTTCTGCCTAATAAATTAACTTCTTTGCCTCGAACCTATATTCAATACTCAATGGATCACTTATTGAATTTAACTATCTACATCCCAACTCCTGTCTCAGTAAATTAACCCCTTATTTTTATCTAGAAAGTGGTATTTGCAAGATGAAATAAACTTTTATGTGAAAGATATAGATGCTTTTGTACTTGCATGAATAGCCTTCACATTACTATCCATATGTCATTGGCAAGTTAACTTGGTCCATAAGTTTTTTCCACGAGAGTTACAATCTTATGATTACTAATGAGTCATGCAACAGATTTACTTTCTCATTCTAGGAGGCAAAAGAGATTTTTTTTTTTTTTTGGCACTAAATAGCAGTTAGACTTACTACCGAAGTAGCTGCATCATTTGCTTCTTAACAGCGCAATAACCACCATTTCTTCAAATGACCAAGAATTAGAATGGATAAAGAAAGTTGCCTCAGAAGGATATAATCATCCTAAAATAAACTCCCAACTGTGGCCAAAAACATATCGTGAATCATACATTAGGGGGCTCTAGTGCTGGATCAAGCTCCAAATTTCTGATTTGATTTTCTAGATGCATCATCAGCTATCTCACGTGTGCTTGCCTCGTTTTCTGCCTATCTTGATGTTCTTATTGATCATCTAAACCTCTCTTCCATCCATCAGCACCAAGAAACCACCATTTCAAAGATACAGTGCAGCATTAAACTAACCTCTATTTCATAACGATTATGTACAACTGTTGTTATTCACTACACAATTGAAGTAATGCAAGATTTACCTTCAAATCGTTACGTTATAGCTACTGATTCCGCTAGGAAGAGAACAAAAACATGAAGACACGTGCCATGCATATTAATTAACGTGGCATAAACTTTAAGACTTTGTAAACTTGTGGTTCGGCACGTAAAAGTTGCATTGGCCAATCGTGACAGATGTATCATATTTCTTAAAAGCACATTGAAGCCTTGCCAACGGTTTGCTTTAAATAGTAAGATAATTAATGACAAGGATTCATCAGTTTCATAATCTATCTGTCTATAATTACAGATCAATGCCTTCAATCCCTTTCATGCTTATGTCAAGTCGAAGTACTGTAGAAGGAAAGAACAAAAAGAAGTCCGATCCAATTTTCCGTAATTGATTAGTTAACATGTTGGTTTAAACTTATTCTGAAACATGGAAAAATATCATTGGCTTATCAAATGTCTCTTAACCCTCTTACCAACAATAATCTATTACAACGACATCCTCAAAGAGAGTTGTTAGATACTAGTCCGCTAGTCAATAAATTATTTTGCATAATTAATCAGGAACTTCACACAGTCTCAGACACAAAGTAGAAAAAGATTCCAGAAAAAAGAAAAAAATGGTGCCTCCTAAATTCAGTATCTGCTGCATCACTAGCTTGTGCACTGGACTCCAGCAGATATCACTAAATTTACAACTATCGGAAAGCTCAAAATTGAAGAAGAAAACAACTCAAATCTCTAGACATGAAGATATGTAAAATTGAGAAAGCAAGAAACTAATATCGAACTGATCAAAACTGCAATCAAGCACGCCAAGAGATAACCACTCACATTCAAATAAACAAAAAGAAAAAAAAAAGATTAAAGCAAATGAAAGTAATTTTGTGCGAAAAAATTACCGCTTGGAGGGCCTGGGAAGGCTTCCCTTGATCAACGAATTGGCGAGCCATTGTCAGCAAATTCCTGACATCGTTAGGGTCAGAACTCGAGCCCACCTCCCGCGGCGGATCAGGCGGCGGAGCCTCCGCCTCCGCCTCCATCATATCGGCGTCTCTACAGTTCATGGCATTACAATTTTTTTTTTCCGTTTTTGTTTTTCCTCCTTTTTATTTTGCTGGAATAGTACCAGATGTTTCCAGCAAATTCTTAATCTGTGGCAATTTATGTCATGAGTTTTAATAGTTTTCTTGATTTTAATTGATTGTATAATTTGGGCCTCCTGGATTGATCCACATAATTGGGCTGGGCTGGGTAAATACTTTTTATGCTTTATGTTTTGATGGATCGGCTAAATTTATTTAAAAAATCTTATAAGCATTTATATTTTATAAAATATTTTTAAAATTTTTAAAATATTATATATTATTTTAAAAATAAATTATTAAATTATTTTAATAAAATAAAATTATAAAAATTTTAAAATATTAATAATGATAATTTTATAATTAATATTATTAAAATTAAAAAAAATTATTAAAATAAAATATTATTTTGAATTTAAGTTGAAGCAGAAGTACTTTATTTAGCAGTTTATAAACTATCAAACAGTTTTTTTTTTAATTTTATAAGTTCTTTCAAAATTAATCTATCGCATATTTTTTGACAGTTTATAAACTTTTAAATAATTTATAAAATATTTTAAAAAACTTATATATTTAGTCAAACACCCTCTTAGTGCTAAGTGCTAACCTCATCTATGGTCTTGTAAATGTTATACAAGATGGTGTGTACGAGGGATTCATCTTACCATACATTCATACACACTCACACACATATACATGTAAAAATTTATAAAATATATGATGAGACATATACCCAATATATATTATTAAGTATAACATCTTTGTAGGAATGCTTATAAATCGATCAAATCGAATCGAAATCAAAATTTTAATTTGAATAAAAAATCAAATCAAAAATTTTGATTCGATTTTTAATTTTTAATTTTTCAAATTTTGGTTTTCGTTTTGATTTCGATTAATCAAATTGAACCGAAAACCAAAATACTATTTTTATATATTTATATATATAATTTTTATATTTATACTGATTATTTATTTTTATACTATTTTTGTGTTAAAAATTATATTTTTGTACTTGTTATTTATTATTAACTATTTTTTATATTTTTCTCACCAAACTATAAATAATAAATAAAAATATATATTTCTAATTATATATATATTTATAAAAAATTGATTAATCAGAAATCAAACTGAAAAATAAAAATAAAATCAATTATAATTGAACCTAATTAATTAATTCAATTCAATTTTTAATTTAAAATTTTAATAAATTAAAATTTCGATTGTATTCGATTCGAATCGATATGATATATTCCTTAATCTCTTTCGTTTCCCACTCCTTGAATAGAGCTCTTGTTACTTTAAGCACCATCCCCCTTTTTGGTATATTCTTTGGATGGGAGGACTGGTGACGGATGGTTCCCTATGTTGACTTCTCTTGGAGCTGAGCTAATTGTCTTCCATGGGGTTTTCTTATAAAATTTTCCCAAAGAATATTGAATTTTTTCCTCCTTCAACAAAATCTATGAATTTATTAAAATATAGAAATTCCGATTTTTTTTTTATATATAATAATAGAAAGTTTGAATATTTAGCGATTTTGCTTTAAATGAATCTGGTTTATTGAGTGTGCTTTCAATTTTATTTTTCTAAAAAGAGAAAGTGCATAACCAACAGCTGCAGCTAACCATTACTAGCATTTGCAACCAATATTCCTTATTCTCCAACAGCTCAATGCATAACCAACAGGAATACAAGATCTACAATTAAAATCTAAATGTATAAAACTCAGAAGGTTTTTTTTTTAAAGAAAATAATACCTTATGACCAACGAAATCGTAGGTATAATAAAATTTAGAATGAATGAATCAACCCTGAAGATGTAAATAGATTAATTTTTATTAAATGCCTCTTAACAGTTTATATTGGTTTAAGTATTTTTAGCTAATTTGTATTATCCAATAATATTGACTAGGCTTTATATCAAATTTGATCTTATAGTGCTATCTACTTAAGATGATTTTGGACCCATAAAGTGAACTATAGGTCACATATAGGGATGTGAGGAGGGGACGTCCCATTTTAAAGTAGAGTTTGTAATACTTGGGAGGATAGTATGAAAAAAATTACAATGTTTTAGACTTTTAGTTCCTATTTGTCAATACGAAATTTTAGAATAATTTAGTAGTGCCCAACAATCTTGATAAAGACGCGAGAGTACGATTAGTATATACTTCTTTTTTTTCTATTTTAAATTTTTTATTTCAATTATTTTTTTTTTTTTTTCAGAAATATGTGATTGGAAAATTTGTTTAAGATGATATCTATGTAACCTATTTTAAAATTAGGGCATAATAGTGTTTTTTTAGACTAATTAAGTGAAGGAAAAATAAGAGAAGGCGTAAGGGCAAAATGGTCTCTGGTCCCTCAAATCTGGATTAAATACACACATACTTATAATGTGCAGTATTAGACCCCTTGGTCATTTGAGTTTTATCCACCATCTCAAATTCAACTTCGAATGTTCTATTCATTATTTTTTTATGATAAGTTTATTAATACTTTATAATTTTAGTACTCTTATTTTTCTTCCCTCAAATCAATAAATTGAGTTGATCATCGAACGAGTTTAATTGAAAAATCTTTCAATTTTTTTAAAGAATTATTTTTGTTAGAGGTCGGATTACTCTACACTCCATATTATCCAGAGTACTGATGATTTAACGCTTGGCTTGTAAATTGAGTAATAAAGTTGTGAACTATTAGATTATATATGACGATGTCAATATTTATTTTTTATGATAATCATATACGCATTCAACGACTTATATTTTCACTTGAATAATATCTAAATGAGTGACATAAATTTTTTATTTTACATCAATATTTTATTTTATATCGTCATCATATATATATATATTCAATAATTCATAAATTTATATCAATATTTTATTGTATATCATCATCATATATATATATATATATATATTCAATAATTCATAAATTTATTTAAATAATATTTAAGTTGACGGTATGAAATTTTCCAGCGACCACCCACGGCCCTTTGCCCAGACACTACCCACACGGCCCAAATTCGACCCCACCCATTGGGCCACTTGTTGGCCCCAACCCTGCGCCACCACACCCTATATAAGAATTAGTCTCATTCATGGGCCAATTTACGACTGCACTAATTAGCATACAAAAGTGCAATAATTAACTCCATAATCATAAAATCCGAGTCTATAAAAGGGGAATTAACAATAATAATAGTTGGGGCTATAAAAACTACAAACATCAAATTAGGAACTTCTATAAACTTCCATCATACAAGTTTTATCAAATTCTTTATACGTAGTATATATTGGTGATATTCAATCTTAATAATTTTTCAAATAATCTTATAGTCCTGAAAAAAAAAAAAATCTTTTTTATCGGTAAACAATTAGTAGAGCTAGTTAGGCATATGCTTCAAGCAGTTTGAATTTGAAATTAAATATTTTAAATTTATAATAATAAATTCATATAATTTATTTGGATAGTTTCATATTATAATTAATTTCAAATGTTTCAGTTTTTATGTTGATCTAATTTTTAAGATATTAGAGTGAATTTTAAATGTACTTAATATGAAGTAATTTAATTTTTTTTTCTAAATTCTTTCTTCAAATCCAATCATTTCTACCCAAACACAATCTTAGTTATCCTGAAAAGTTTTCTCCAACAAGAATGTCAATTAATATCCAAGTAAAAACAGCTTTTATATGCAATTAATGTCTCTAATCAAATATTAGAACATAGTATTTTTTTTTTCCTTTTTTTCTAAAGGATTAGTTTTGTAACATGACATGACCTATGTTGTTTTCTCAAATTCTTTATATTATTAATTTGTTGAAAGTTGTAGTATTATAATATGAACTTCGTTAAGTTATTGCTACTTCTTTTTAGATTAAACATATATCAACTTATATACATCGGATCAAATTTCTGATCTCTTACATAAAAACGAAAGACGGTATCATCAAACCAAGTATTTAGTTTAGGTTTATGAGCCATCTTGATACAATTGAATTATTGCAGTTGTGCATTGTCGAATTTATCAATAAATCTTACTTCGTTTAGAACAAAAAATTACTTATTATTATCATAATATAAAAATAAATAAAAAATTATACTTCGTATGTTAGCCTTTTGGGCCTTATTCTTTGTTAACCAAGGGTAAGCGATAGAAGAGCCCACGATGGAAAAACAAGAAAACATAATAAATCTAAAAGAAAAGTAAGCAAAGATAAGAAGAAACAAATATGATATTAATCTGAAAAATGTTGAAATGTAGCATAAATTTAAATAATGAAATAGGGGTTTATTCGCACTATATTTGGCATAAGATATATATTACGAGATAGCCTTATATTTTTAAATAAGATATATTTTTTCAAAAAAAAAAAAAAATACCTAAAAAACAAAACGACTGATACAGTTGAACAGGGGACAATACTAGTTATCAGATCACACAGAGAAGCTTGGCCCGTAAATTGGCCTCCTTAAAAAAGATTTTTTCATGTCATTTTTATTTAGGTTTGATTCGAATCTTTCTGTTGTTTCCTTTTTTCTTATGTAACATTGTCATATTCCATGTGTGATATGTCACTTGGTCATTTATGCCTCACTGCAGGCCACAACTCCCAAAGACATGGAGGAACATCTCCTAGTGACCACGCGATCTCCCTCTAAATAATCACATCGATCATATCAAATATATTATATTAAAAGTGTTCATTCGATATTATCGAATCTAAATGAATGGAAATTTTACTCAAATCGAATTAATCGATTCGGTTCAGTTATTATAAAAAAAAAAAAAAATTGGTATAAGAATTGGTATTTCGGTAATCAATTTTTTTAAAATATAAATATTATTTAAATATTAAATTTTAAAAACCATAATTATATATTCCAGTTTATTTTTTATTCTTGGTAAGCAAAAAAAATTTAAAAACTATAAAAATAAATAATAAATATAAAATAAAGGCATAAAAATATGTAAAATAATAATTCGATATTCGGTATGGTTTAGTAAATTGAAATAAAAAAAATAAAATCAAATTGAATATCGATTTTTTATAAAATTAAAACTTTTAGATTTATAACAAATTTTCAATTTCGATTCGATTCAATCGATTTACTGAACTGTAACTACCTCTAAAGTTTATAGTATATTTGGTTCGATTTTGATATATATCTTATTTTTTATTTCGGTTCGATTCGATTTGTTTTGAACACGTTTATAGTATATAGCCCTAAAAAGCATAAGAAAAGATTAATCCACCATCAGAACCCCTTTCTTTAAATTTATGCTGTAAATCAAATTATTTATAACGTTATTAATGTTTATACAAATTCAAATTTAATTAATAGAAATACAATCTTGAGATTTTCATATAAGAATTGAAGACAAATCGAAATATTTTCGCATTTAATGGTATATGATCGCCACCAATATTTTATTTTGTAGCATAAACAAGAAAACCCACTCGCAGTTCCATTTTTTATTATTACTATTTTATGTTATACATAAAATTGCTTCACACCTTATAACTGTATAATATTTGGTGAGACTTTGCATGCATCTTTAGTACTTAATGCACATGTCTATAAATATATATATATATATATATATATATCAAATTCAGTCATTTCAAAACTTGGCATGCTCAAAAATTATTGTACAAAAATGTGTTTACATGTATTAGTGATTGTTTAATCTTTTCAATCATGTTTGGACTTTGGATTCTTGTGAAGAAAGAAAAAAAGCATACGTTGCCTGGTCCCTCTTCAATGGAGCATTTGCAATTCAAATAATGCTAGCTGGACTGCACCAAGAAATGGTCACCAAGAACCCTCAAAATGAAACTCAGAAAGGGGTGGGGTGGGGTGGGGGGAAAGGGTTTAGTCAAAACTCGTGTCAAGAAAAAATTAAATTTGGGACCCATCCCGTCTCTTCTTGATTGAGAACTGCTTTGAACTCAAAACCCAAAACAGATACAATCATCATGAACTTGCCAACTCGTTAAGTTTGAGTATTTTTAGTTTTATATATTTATTTTTCTTTTCGTATAATTATTGATTTTGACGTTATTGACTTAATAATAGTAATAAAGTATTTTTATTTTTTATTTTTTATTATTTTAATTACTAAACGTGATAATAATATTATTTTACAAGAGATGAACATAATTAAATTATTTATTCCACTACTTTGAAAAGTTTTATATAAGTTGTCTACATATAGTTTCTTTAATTTTAATATATTTTATTTATAATACATATTTGTATTAGGTTTTATATAAGTCAATTAAAATATTTTTGAAATGAAATTGAAGTCTAAAAATAATTTTAGAATAATTTTTGAATTGATTTAATAATGTTGCAATAGCCACCCAATTATGAAATCAATTATAAGCTAATTAGTAATTTTAAAATATATTTTATAATAAAATTAAAAATAATGCGAGGAAGGTTTGGGAAGAGCCCACTAAAACCCATCACCCACCCAAAATGCAGACGGGTTTATAATTTTAAAACTCGTACCCTCTCTAAAACCTGTTTAACCCTATTTAGACTTATTTCGAATTGAACAAATTTATAATAAGTTTGATTTTGAGATTGGGTTTGAAGTCGCCTTAGCATCCCTGATGGGTGGGAGTGTGTGTGCGCTCATGTGTGTGTATTGGAGATAATAGTAGATCTTATTTCCCCCCGAAGGACAGCAAAATGTCAAAAGAGTGCCTAAAAGCTCCATTGCTCCCTTAATAGAAGATAGTTTTCTTGTTCTCTCTCATAGATGGTATATATATTATTACGATCACAAGAAAAATGCAATTTTGGAGGAGTTGAGGCAAAGGTTACTTGAAGTGCTTGGTCATGATGATGTTTTACAATTAAATTCAGAGTTTGGGTGATTGCTTATAACTCTTTGAGTGCACAAAGTTTGCTTGGCTCATAAATGGTTCCATTAGCAATATCACACACTTTATCAACAGAAAATGGTGTTATAATCCACATTAACTGTCATTATCTACCAACCAAGACACTGCAAAATTATAAAGGAAACCTAACACACTGCACACTTTGAAGTCTGAGACTATAAAAGTGACGATTCCTTAATCATTCTTGGATTGCTTTCCATGTTCACTACTCTGGTTGGGCAAGAATAAGTTAAAAGTGCAATGAAGCGAAAAATGAATACAAAAAGTGTCATCAGAATTGAGGTTCTGATCTTCAGTATGATCCTACTAGTTTCTCTAGAAGTTGGGACTCTAGGGAAAAGCCAAACACTTGATGCCATAGCGGGTGGCGGCGGTGGAGGTGGTGGAGGAGGCGGAGGCGGTGGGGGAGGAGATAAGGTAGCACTACCTTTTACTCAGCCACCAACACCTTCTCCTTCACTAAATCAGCTGATTTTTGCTGATCAAAGGCTGGCCGTAGTGTATCCGATCATTCAGAAATTCAAGAACCTCATAACCTTTGATCCCTTTAACATCACTGCCTCTTGGGTTGGCGCAGATATATGCAAATACAGGGGATTTTACTGTGAAAGACCCCCTGACAACAAATCAGCCATCGCACTTGCCTCCATTGATTTCAATGGATTCCAGTTAACTGCACCAACCCTGGATGGATTCCTGGATCAGCTGCCGGATATCGCCCTGTTTCATGCCAATTCCAACAACTTTGCCGGGATACTTTCTCCAAACATTGCCAAGCTTCCATATCTGTACGAGATAGATATCAGCAACAACAAATTCTCCGGGCCCTTTCCCACTGTCATTTTAGGCATGGATGGCTTATCCTTCTTGGACATACGCTTCAATTTCTTCTCGGGTTCGGTTCCTCCCCAATTGTTCAGCAAAGACCTCGACGTGCTATTCCTTAACAACAACAATTTCTTGACAAGGCTGCCTGACAACATAGGCGCCACCCATATTCTCTATCTTACCTTAGCTAACAACAAATTCTTCGGCCCAATCCCACGTAGCATTGCCAGGGCCCTGGTGAATCTGTCAGAGATTTTGCTGCTCAACAACCTGTTAAGCGGCTGCCTGCCTTATGAATTAGGACTCCTGAAAGAGGCTGTCGTCTTTGATGCCGGGCACAATCGTTTGACAGGACCTTTGCCATTCTCCTTGGGATGTTTGGAAAATCTGGAAATCCTCAATTTCGCTGGAAACCTGTTGTATGGACATGTCCCGGAAGTACTATGTGGGATTGGAAATTTGGCCAATCTGTCGCTGTCTGATAACTATTTTACGCACGTCGGGCCTGTCTGCTGGAGGCTGATCGAGAATGGGGTGCTGGATGTGAAGAAAAATTGCATTCTTGGTCTGCCATTTCAAAGATCATTCGCCGAATGTGCGGCGTTCTTCGCACATCCGAGGTGGTGTCCATACGTGCCAACATTCGCAGACATTCCCTGTTGGATTCCCCACTTCAAGTCTTCTGCATCAGCTCTTCCTGAATTGGCTCCTTCGCCTTCTTAATCCGCTTTTGATCATCGTGAATGTTGATTTTCAGCTCTTTCAGTGTTGGATTTCCAAAAGAAATATGTGTAAATCAGTAATATTGTCGTCGATATCTTAATGTAATGATGATGTAAATGTTACATCACCATCGTAAAATTCAGTGTTTTCCACTTAATTTTTCGTGGACAGACCATATTATTAGTTCTTTATCAGTCGTGTCAAATCATGAAGATCACTAGAACCACGTTTCCTGTTGTACAATAATAATGTGAGGAAATGGAGCAGCAGTACTATGATTAATCACACAAATAATGTGAATTTGTTTTCTAGTGGTTGACGCCTATTTCCATTAAAGTAACGGGAGGAGAAGTCTGGAAAGTTCATGAATTCTTCAAGGAAGATAATCAAACAAAGCACCAATTAAATTCTTCAAAAGCATAAAAAATTATCAATAAAATGGTGAGATTAACTAGACAGTTCACTGCATTGTCAGCAGCCACTGTGCTTAATTGAGTAAAGTTTAGGAAGCCAGTGGGATTGCAGCTGATAACAAGTGGGATAAAAGAACTTTGAGATAGATATATAAGAAAATGGAGCTTTTTGAATGACAGTGGAAGCCTTTTTTCTTTCTTGTTTTTTTTCCCTGGAGGTTATGTTTGGAACTTTGCATTTATTTTTCTTGTTGCTGGTAGTATGTAGAGAACTAATTTTGGGATTGGAGGCGGTACCAAGGATTTTTTAGACGCACATATTGCTCCGATCTTATGGAGAATTAGTCGCACCCACGAATGATATAAATGTTGATGTTGCTTTGGATTTTACTCAGATTAGTAGTATATTTTTATGTAGATCTTTATTTCAAGGGATTATATTATTTTTTTCAAAAAATATATTCATCCAAATCCATTCTTTAAAAGAATAGTTGGCACAACAAATATCCATCTTGATCTATTAAATATGGATTTTAGTAAAGAAGTCACCAAAATAAAATGTTTGAAGCATAAAACACTAAGTTACATTATTTTGAAGCAAGAAAAATCATTCTCCTTAGTATTTTTGTTTGTTTTTTTAACTAAAATTGTACATCCAAACATAATCTACGGATACAAGGTTTCTCCAACTATATTGCTATTTGTTCAAGCAATAAAGCAGTTGGGCTCTTAAAACCGGGCTAACTTGGGCTATGTCTTTCAATATTAGCAACTTATTATTAATACTGACTCACTGTTTTTGGTTAATTTCTTATTCAGGAAATGTTAGGGTCATAATTTTTATAATGGAATCGATAACTAAATTAATTTTATTGTTGATAAGCGGTTCAATTAGTTGAATAGGTTTAATTGTTGATCCGACCAATCTAAATAAAATTAACTATATTTTTTTATTATATTATGTAAAATAGTAATAAAATAGACTAATTATTATATATAAAGTAAAAATAATTAATAACCAACTAAAAAATATATTTAATAAAACCAAAAATTCAAATATTTACATACATATAATCAAATACCAAATTTAAAATTTTTAAAAAATAAAAAAAGATGGTTATAACTCGTTTGATCAAATTTTTATTTTTTTTCCTGTAATTGAATCAGACTAATCACTAATTCTGAATTGGACCGGTCGAACTAGCCGATCAAACCTGATTTTTGAAACATTGGCCGAGCAAGAAGATGCTAGCTCCTCTCTATGAGTATTGGAGGAGCTTGACTCATTTCCCTAGAGTACACTTGAACTTTTGCTGCAAGAACTTGGGATGTGATTATTTCGCTTCTCATTATTGAAAAACTCCATGTTAGGCTTCATTTTTCTCCAATTACTTTTTTTTTAAAACCAAAGCGTGTTTGCTACTTTTATTTTTTGATAATAGTATTTTATTTTTCAAAATACCAATTATTCATTATAATATTTAAATAAATTCATACCATATTATATCCTCACTAATTACCATAAAATAATATTGACAAAATATTTATACTTGAAAAATAACTCCCATAAACCACTACAAAATAAAATTGATAAAACATTTAGAGTTGAAAATATTTTTTAAAATATATTACATCATTATTTTCAACAAAAATCAATACATTTTCATTCTTTACATGTTTTTCGAACATATTACCAAGTATAAAGGTTCCAAAACATTCTCTCGGAAACGGATGGAAATAGGACAAAATGAAATGAGATGATTTTTGAGAATATGTTTGGATGAGAAATAATAATGTACAGTTAATAAGACATATATAATATTTTCAGAAAAAATATTTGGATGCAGATATATATTTAGATTGTGAAAAACATGTGTTTTAATTTTATTTTTTTTAAATAATGCCCAAACACATATATATGAACAAAATATATCCTAAAATAAATTTCTTTATAATTATTTCACAAACAATCACAACCTTAATAGCTTTGCCGACCTTTTGGCGAATTTTGGTGTTAATGGAAAATGGGATCGGATATTTAATACTTGTTCCCAAGTTTTGGATGTTTTTGTACAAAATGATTTCATACACACTGTTCCCAGATGTACCTCGAGTCCATGTTTTTTAAGGTTATATATATATATATATATACTGATTTGCACTGTTCAAAAAAAGAAAAGAAAAAAGAAAAGTGAAAAATGAATGAAATAACTTGAGTTAGGTAATTCCACATTAATTAACTACAAGAACTATATTTTAGTAGATTAATTTTTTTTATTTTTTTTAAAGAAAGTTGAATGTGCCTAGACAAGTTTGATAAATGAATTCTTACTTTATTTTATTAATATTTAACGTGAGTTAATAATAGGAAGGGGCATAAACATGATGACCTCCCAATTGAAAAATAAAAAAATAAAAAAATCTACAAGGTATAACAGGCATAGCAAAAAAATTAAATAAATGGCCCATACTTTGTCTTCATTTTAACACAATTAAATTATTAATTCATCCCTTCTTGCATAATTACAAAATCTCTCATATGGATTTACCAATTTATTAAATTTATCTCGTCGTTAGAATTTTTGACGGAAAATGATGATACCAAGAAAAGTTTTTAATAAACTTTCTATTTTGTCCCTCATCCAACTGACTTTATATATTGCTAATCGAAATATTTTTTATAAGATTTAAAACTTAGAAAAAGCGTAAATTTAATATTAAATAGATAAAAAAGGAAAAATACACCCTGAACATACAGCCATTTGATGAAAAAATATTACCCGTTGGTAACTAGTTGTTGACCCTTTAAATTATATAATAGAATAATAATTATATTTGTATTTGTCAATGAAAAATAATTTCTCAAATGCTTCTTCTAGTATTGTTGAAATATGGGAAAAGAAATAATTAGACTTGATTTTATATAGCAAAACAATTTTAAAATATTCCTCTAAATTTCTTTTTCTTTACCTTTTATTCTTCTTTTTTTTTTTTCTGTTTGTTTCTCTCAATTCTTTTTACTTTTACGCCATTACTTTTCTTGTCTTCTTGAGGATGTCAATAAAAAAGATAAGGGAGAAAAAGGGTGGTGGCGAAGAGGGAGAACGAGACCATGGGATAGGCAATATCGGGAAGAAAGAGCAACGGCAATGAAAGGGGAGAGAGGACATGAAAGGCAAGGAGAGTAGAGAGGATGGGCAAATTCGTACTTTGCGAGTACTCAGAGGCCTTAGCATGAACCATTAATTCCTCTAAGCCATAGTTCAAAATTGTGTTGCTAATGATAATATCAATATGTAATTTCATATTTATCACAATATTTCAAGATTGTCATAGATAATACCAAACGAACGATGAAGCCAGAAATTACAATTTTCAAGGGCAAAATTGAATTTTTTTCTTAAAAACAATGAACAAGAAGATAGTTTCATTCATATGGATAATTTTTTTTATTTTTAAAATGGTAAAATTTTAAAATTAAATAATTTATACATAAAACTCATATTTTATAGACTTAATGAGGAGGGGGCGGCTGCTATAGCCAGAACCCTACATAAATCATTGAGAATGAAAGTATTGTAGAATATTTAAAAAATTCTAAATAAATCAGCAAAATCAGCTGGGAATCTCTAGCCCTTATCAATGACGAATAAGCTTCACAATCCATTGTATAAGCATCGAATAATATCACCCCCTTTGTGCTTATTATCATATGTTTTTGGGATACCTTGAACCAATATTTTGAAATTCAAATCAATCTGTTCATGAAAATGAAAAGTCCATTCATTCCTAGGCTTATATTACTGAATTTTTAGTTTGACCGGTCATGCCGATTTGATCGATTATTATTATTTATTTATTTATTATTAATTTTTTAAAAAGTTTAAATTTAATATTTTATTATATTTATATAATTATTTGGATTTTATATTTTGTTAGATATTTTTTTAGTTAGTTACTTTTTTTACATTTAAAATATATTATATTATCATTTTACATAATATAATAAAAAAATATAATTAATTTGCATTAGATCAATTCGATCGACAGTTGAATTGGTTCAATCAATTGAACTGCTAATCGATAACAAGATTAATTTAATTATTGATTCGATTATGAAAATACTATCTTAAACAATATGAGAGTTTAAAACAATATTTTTAAATAGGACCATCATGTCCATCTCATCGGATGCTCAAAGGCAAGACCAATAACAAATTTCTTTTTAGAGCAAGGTGGTTCAAACAACCTCTTGGGCACTTATAAACTACACTCACAATATCAAACTTTTCACATTTCAAACTTCTACCATGACAAAGTATTGAAATCTTAGTAACGAGTGAGATTAGAGAGAGAATTTCTCCTTAGGAAAATTCCCTAACTGCTTCCATTTTGTGTGTGAGAGTTTTCTTGATTTTTCTTCAAAATTCTATGGAAAGTAGCTGATTTGTTTCAATATCAGTGGGGAATCATTTGTCCAGCTCAAAACCGATTCAGATTTGGAGCTCGAAAAGTTGGTTGTTCTTCAACTGGGTCATTGTTCACTCATTGGCTCACAAGCGGGAATGCTAGTTTTGAAACTGTCATGCAGGATTTGAAGTTGTTTGGCTGGAGTTGGTGTAGTGTTACAACTTATTGTTGCTAAAATCAGCTGGATTTTGCTGCAGAAAACCCCTGTCAACTGTTCTATACCCATCTTGCAAGCCTTTGTTACTGTTCACGAGAACAGAGGCTTCCTCTTAGCTTGCTGGTTTCTAGTTTGACGTGTGATTTTGTTATTGGGTTAGTGCTTAATCGCTGTGGGAACCTCTACTGTGACTGAAAAGAAGAAAACTCAGAAATCGTTTAAGGCTGCTGAAGAACCTGGAGCTTCTGGTTTAAATGGAACAATACCTAAGCCCTTCACTTTCACTGTGGAAAAATCTGTTGGTACAAAATCAGGTTTGTTCAGTGATTCGCCTAGTGTATCCTGCACATTAGGGGATGTGGATTCTGAAACTGATTTCTTACAATCCAGTTTCGGGAAGGAAATAACTGCAAATTTGTTAGAAAAAAACTCCCAAAAGAATGAAGACAAGGTGTTTGTGAAAAGTCCAATAAAAATTGAAATTCCAAAAGTCCCATGGCTGGACCTGTTCAAGGATAATAGGAATGTTTCTTATGGCATCAAACTGAATGCTGTGGAGACAAACAGTGTCGACGAAGTGATCCTTGAAGCCCACGATCTCGATGAAGTGGATGAGTCATAGGGATTTTGCCTTGTGGGTTATTTGCTGCCAAGTTTCCTAGCGAGACAACACTGATTCAACTCTGCGATTCCTGGAACGTTAAGTATAAATACTATGCTCATTTAAGTGGATGGCTAATTTTTAAATTCGATAATGTAGTGGACAAGGACAAAATACTCAATGGAGGTCCATACTTTATTTATGGAAGGCCATTGCTTTTGAAAATAATGGCGTCTTGCTTTGAGTTTGATAATGACGAGATTTGAATGGTGCTGGTTTGGATAAACTTGCCTGGGCTTCCTTTAGAATGCTGGAATTCAACAACACTTAGCAAAATTGCTTCAAATGTGGGAAAACTGATTTCTACGGATAAGCTAACCCACATAAAGGAAAGATTATCTTACGCTCGAGTCCTTGTTGAAGTCGATGTTGCAAAAGATCTTGTTAGCACAATCAAAATCAAGTTACCAAAGGGAAAAATCAGAGAGCAGTAGGTTGTGTTTGAATTCGAACCAAAGTACTGTGAGAATTGCAAAACACTAGGTCATCCAACCGGTGCTTGCTTTGTCCCTAAAACAGTCAAAGGACATAGAGAACAACTGAAAGCAGGCGTAAGGAAAACGAACACAACGATGGAGAAAGCAAAAACAAAAGTGTTGGGCCAAACGTCTGCCACTCAACTAAGTAAAGACGAAGGAGTCAAAACTATTTTGTAGCAACATGCTAAAAAATAGGGGACCATTCAAACTATTCAAGTTTCTGCACCTTTGGATGTCCCTTACACTATAATTGTCAAAAATAATAAAAGAAGTAAGGAGACTTGTGAACCCCCAGAACACGTTGGCAATGACTTCTTGAATAGTAGATCAGATAAGGAAACCAGCAGAAAAGCTAAAGGAAAAATACTGATGCAGCATATCACTTCAAAAGTTAAGGATAAAAAGAAGAGTCATACTCTTCTTATATCAAAATGAAAATCGCAAGTTGGAATATTAGGGGCCTAAATATGGCCCTAAAACAGAATGGGGTGTTGAGCCTCATTAAACAAGAGAATCTTGATGTGATTGGAGTGCTGGAAACAAAATTAAACCAGCAGAAACTTTAGCAGATACTGTTAAACAAATTTCGGGGCTGGAATGTAATAAATAACTTTCAAACACATAGATGAGGCAGAATTTTGGTTCTTTGGAACCCGACCAAAGTATTGCTAGAACCACAAGAGATATATCCACAAGTGTTACATTGTTCAGCCACTTGTAAGGTGAGTCAATGCTCATTCCAAATCAGCTTCGTCTATGGTGTTTATTCTATCGTCAGCAGGCGTCCTTTATGGGACAACGTAGTAAATTTTGGCATGCATTTGACACGGCCTTGGCTGATTGTGGGAGACTTTAATAATGTTTTGAAAGTCGATGAGAAGTGTAATGGAGCAGACGTAAAGTCATATGAAACATGAGACTTTATTGATTGTTGCCTCACGTTAGGCTTGACAGAATTGCAAGCAATGGAATGCTTTTACACTTGGAACAATAATAGGGTATGGTGTAAATTGGATAGGACCTTGGTGAACATTCCATGGATGCTCATGGGGTTTCACGAACGAGCAAATTTCCTTCCACACAGATGTTTATCGAATCACTAACCGTGTATTGTGTCAATAGTTCAATATGAGCGAGCTGGACATTCTCCATTCAGATTTTTTAACATGTGGACAAACCATGGAAAGTTCCATACACTAGTGCAGTCAGTTTGGAATTAAAGATTTAGAGGAAATGAGCAATTCATCTTATGCAGGAAATTGAAGGCATTGAAACACCTGCTCAAACAGCTGAATCTGAAATATTATGAACACATATCTGTTCAAGCTTCCACAGCCAATCTGGACCTAAAAGTGGCTCAATTACAGCTGCACGATCAGCCTGGAAATGAGGTGTTGCACGCCACAGCAACTGATCTAAGAAAACGAACATTGTTCTTGAACGAGGCTGAAAGGAACTTCTATCAGCAGCAGGCCAAATGTTCATACCTTAAGAACAGCGATAAAGGCACGAAATTCTTTCATGACCTTGTGAAAAGAAATGTTAAACGGAATCACATCATTGCAGTTCTTAAAGAAGATGGGTCTCGAACTTCCTCACAACAAGAAGTTGCTAATAAGTTTGTGGAATATTTTGTGAAGCTTTTTGGTATAAGAGATGAATGCATTCAGACTGATTATGATGTTCCCTTGTCGAGACCAAGGATAATAGACCAGCAAGTAGAGGCCCTCATATCAGACATTTCTGACCATGAAATTAAGGAGGCTCTCTTTGGTATTGAGGAAGACCAATCCCCGAGACCAGACGGATTCACATCGTGATTCTTTAAGAAATCATGGGGCATTGTTGGGGACCAATTTTGTAGAGCAGTCAAGGAATTTTTTGTATCATCAGCTTTGCTGAAGCAAGTTAATCATACGATTATTGCGTTGGTGCCTAAATCGAATCAATCACAACGAATTGAAGAGTTTAGGCCTATTGTGTGTTGCAATGTGTTCTACAAAGTTATCTTGGCGAATGTTTTAGATCAAATTATTAACTGTGCACAATCAGCGTTTATTAGAGGAAGGAACATTACGGATAATATGCAGTTGGCCTAAGAACTCCTCAGACAAACTGCAAAACATTAGAAAGGCGTATGATTCCGTGAATTGAGAGTTCCTTCGATCAGTTCTAAGTGGCTTGGGCTTCCCAGGCAGATTCATTGACTAGATTATGGAATGCGTATCAACTCCCTCTTATTCGATTGCATTAAATAGTAGCATCTTTGGATTTTTCAAAGACAACAAGGGACTACGCCAGGGTAATCCCATGTCACTGTTTCTATTTGTTTGTTTAGAATACTTCTCGAGATTGGTGGGATTGGAAACCAACAATAATTCAAATTTCAATTACCACCCAAAATGTGGTAGGATGAAAATAACACACATTGCCTTTGTGGATGATCTTGTTTTGATGGCCAGAGGTGATGTTTTATAGGTTCAGATTTTAATGCAATGCCTAAGGGACTTTGGGAACAGATCGAGACTGCGTATTAATGTTTTGAAGTCAAGTATTTATACAACAGGGATTACTGGACAACAGCTGGATGAAATTCAAGAATTGACCAACATCCCTAGGGGATCAATGTCGTTTCGCTACTTGGAAATTCCCCTTACTGCAAAAAATTGAAAGTCATGTATTGCGCCCCTTTCACTGACAAAATTGCTGCTTTTATTTATGCCTGGACTTGTAATTTCTTATCATACACAGGGCGAGCGGAACTTATATGCACAGTTATGCAAGGAGTTGAGTGTTTCTGGTTGACGATTTTGCCTATTCCAGTCACTATCATTAGCAGAATAACCAGGTTGTGCAGATTGTTTCTGTGGAGGTCTAGAAACGCACCAGTTGCATGTAAGGAATTAGTTTGCCCAGGGATGAAGATAGCCTTACGTTCAGGGACTTAAAGTGCTGGAACTTAGCATTATGGACCAAGTTGTTGTGGAACATCCATGCCATAAAAGATACATTATGGGTCCGCTGGATTAACAGCTTTTTTCTGAACGGTAAATCCATTTGGGACTGGAATCCACGCAAGAGGGACTCCCCATTGTTCAAGAAAAATGCATAAATTCGCAATGTTCTGATCCAAGTTAAAGGAACAAATCAGCAGGCTGTTCAGCAGCTCATAGAATGGATTGATGGGGCAGATTTTATTACAGTAAGAGCATACCAATTTTTCAGACTGAAATGGGCTAAAAAGCCATGGGCAAAGGATGTCTGGAGACCATACATCATTCTAAGCACTCTTTTATCTTATGGTTATGTGCTAAAGGCCAGCTTCTCACAAAAGATCGGATTAAATACATGAAAATAGATGAGACGTGCAGTTTGTGCGACACGGAGCTGGAAAACCCACAACACTTATTTTTTAAGTTCAGCATTAGTTACAATATTTTGAAAACAAATTAGAGACTAGATTGATATCAAAAGATTAATGTCCAGCATCAATAGCGCACTTAAATTGATCAAAAAAGAAGTCTGTGGTACATTGTGGCTTAACAAAGCAAAGAAGATTGCTCTCGCATGCACTGTTTACCAAATATGGACAACATGCAACCAGAAATTTTTTAAAGATATACCTCCCATTATATCTACCATTGTCCACAAAATCAAAACATACGTATACAAGTTGTTATTTACACTATATCCATATGTCTTGAACTTGTTTGAAGACCTTGCCATTAGAGAAGCCACGAAGTAAGCCTTAATTAATCCACACTTTTGTATTTGGCCTTGTTAGTAGGCTGCCTTATGATTTGTAGGTAGGGGCATGATCGAAGTTTATCGTGTCATTTGATTTTAACCTTGTGTAGGCGTCTTGTTTTTCATTCTTGTATACACCGTTTGAGATAACCAATGAATATTGTACACACTTTTGGTCTATAAATTCACATTTACCGATTAAAAAAAAGTACTGAAATCTTGAAGGTTCTGCATCTTTCTTAAAGCATGGCAATATCTTAATTTTAAAGTTAATATTTGATTCTACATGGTTCATGGTTTTGTTTTTTTTCTATAAATCTTGAAGGAAATCATGCATTTGATATAAGACAAGTATCAAGTTCTTGAATCATATCTAAAAGAAAAGAATTGGGAAACTAATCCTATTTTCTCATAAATTTTTCCCAAAGATTTTACCCTTTACCCTTAAGTTATAATTTGTTCATATTTTTTTTGGGTAAAATTGCACTTGATCCCCAAAATTTGATTGTTTTGATACTTGCCCCTTAAACTTAATTAATTTTTACACTTTATCCTCCAAAGTTTTGAACAATTTGTCCCCCCAACTTATAAAAGTAAATTTTAAACACTTTATCTCCTTAAACTTAATTATTTTTTACATTTTATCTTCCAAAGTTTTAAGCAATTTGTTCTCCCAATTTATATTTATTGTAGCATTTTATCTCTCAATATCAAAATCATATTAAATTTTTATTAGAATATTTTTCGTCAACAACCATTGTGCATTTTTGTCTGCCTTTCAACACAAAAATTAAAAAAAAAAAAAAGCATCGAAATTTTTTATCATTAAAATAATAAAACACAATAAATTGTGATATTTTCGCTATAAATAATATCAATCACGTTATTATTGATAAAAGTACTATCATTATTTATAATAAAAAATATTTTTATTATTAATAATAATAATAATAAAATATTATGATGTATTATTCTTAATTTTTGTGTGTAAAGATTAGGAAAAAAACACATCGTAGCAACTGACAAAAATCATTCTGATAAAAATTTGATTTAAAAATAACAATGAGAAGTAAAATATTATAATAAATATAAATTAATATGATAAAATATTTAAAATTTACTTTTGGATGAAGTGCTAAAATAATAAAATTTGATACGGCAAAATTTAAAAATCTACTTATGGGATAATATATTAAAATAGTCAAATTTAAATAAAGTGTCATTTACCCTATCATTTTTCTTACATTCTTATTTTGTAAGCGCAAAATTTGTGTGAAAGGACTTCTTGAAATATTAAATGTCATTGAAAATAGAAAGCTGAAAAGTGACTTCAATTTTATTTAAAGCATTTCCCAAATCGAGAATATAAAATTATTAAATTAACCCAATGGAAGGAAGACAATGAATCAATGAGTACGGTTTCACAATCCGTAAGTGGCGATTAGCCTTAATGAAAAGAAAACTAATGTAAATTGCAATTGGCCCTCAACATCTAATGCTATTTCAATTTTGTTTGACTTGTTATCTTCCCTCTCGTATAAACAAATTTAATATTATATGTCGTATTGTATTGTATGTATATATTTTAAATATATAAAATATTTTTTAAAATTTATATTTAGTATAAATTATATATATTTAGATGATATATATAAATTATAGTACGAAATTTAATATCAAATTAAAATATAAGATTCAAAATGATAATTTTCGTACCAAATGGTACTTTTATTATTAAAATAAATTCTATGTTTCAAGCAATTTATATTGTACGAGGCTAAAAATAAAATTAAAAAAAATAGATGCAAACAGTTTAATACCTAGAGATAGCAATACGATGGATTCAAATTTGAATCCGTCTCCCAAACCCATCCTACTTTGAACGAATTTTAACAATATAAAATAAATTTGAGTCAAATTTTAAATTTTTTATTTTTTAATTCTTTTTAATAATATTATTTTTTTTAAAGTATATTTTTTAATATTATTTAAATTATAAAATAGATATAATGAATCTAATTAAATTTAAATTTGAAATAGATTTAAATTTAATTTTTAAAATATTTATCAGATTAAATATCAAATTCAGATAAATTCAAGTAAACTCGATCCACAATCATATCTGATTTGGTTCATGAACCAAGTAGTATGTTCTCCACGCTTAACCAAAACAAATCACTATCCCAATTATATCGACTGCTCAGATTTATTGAAAGTTGGGTTTGACTTTAAGTTGTGAATTGAATCCCATCATTAACAGCATACCAATGATAGGAGAAGCCCCCAAATTTGACTTCAATTAAAGTATTGTAAAATAGTGGCCATAAATTCATCAAGTCTCTGTCACTGGAAAACATGAGATCCTGTATCTTCTGCAAAATTATTAATTCTTGCACTGTCATAAATGTTATGGCACTTGAAGTTTGTCGGCCCGACATAATTATAATTAGGATAAACAACGTTACATTAATCAAATTTAATCATTTTAATATTCTATTACTCAAATATTAAATTTAAATACTTTATTATTTTAAATTTAATTATTTTAATATTAACTCATCAAAAATAAATTTATAATAATTTTATCCTCTCAATTTATATTTATTATAGTATTTTATCATTCGATAATATTATTAAATTAAATTTTACTTGATTTTATTAGTCGTTGTTATTTGTTTTGTTTTTTTCATCTTTTCATTACTATTATTTTTATTATTATTAATGCTCAAAACACTATAAATAATAGTATATTTCAAATAGTATCGATTATAGTATTAAAATATTTTAAATGTTACTGTTTGTTAGATGTTCATCATTAAAAAAATAAAAATATTATAATTTATTTTTTTTAATTCTTAAGTGGAAAATAATGAGGGGCGACGGTAACTAAATAATATTTTAAAATATTTAAAATTTATTTTTTAAAAATAAAATATTAAAATTGCTAAGTTTAAAGGAATAAAGTGTCGTTCAATCTTATAATCATTTATGTCTGTGAAATTTACGTTAGGTCTATTATATGCGGATAATTGTGGTTATTTAAAATTTTAAGTTGTGAATTTTTATAAGATCTCATAGCATAAAAAGTTTACTCTGAAATTTCAAAATTAGGAATTTAAGTTATGGGACAATTATATTTATCTGAATGGTGTGAGTTCTTGACATATGAATAATTGTGATTATTTGAAATTTGAAAATAATATTACAATCATAAAAGAGTTTAATTTAATGCTGAAATTCAACATTAGGAAAGATTATGAGCTGATTTTTCATGCTTTGGATCAACAAAAAAGTAAATAGTATGGCCAAAAATTTCACTTTGGTTGGTTCAAGTCTTTTAAGTTTCCATTTCTTTACTTAAAACAAGAAAAAAACAAATATTTCCACTGAACCTAAAGTACATTGGCTACCTTGATGATATTCAGGACAAAGAAACAAGGAATTTTTATTTTGTTAAATAATTAAGCTAATTGCCTTCCACTATTAATAACCCGATTCAATTTCAATTACAAAGCAAGTGATTTATAGTATTTTCTTAATTGAATTGATTTTTATTACTAATTTGCATTTAAATTGATCGGACTTCAGTCGGCGGTTCAATTAATCTAATAAAAATTAATTATATTTTTTTATTATATTATATAAAATAATAATATAATTAATTTATTATTATATAAAAATATTTTAAAAAATAAATAAATAAATAACCAACTAAAAAGTATTTACAAAATTCAAAATTTAAATAATCAAATATATATAATAAAAGATCAAATTTAATATTTTAAATCTTTTAAAAAAATAAAAAAATTAAAAAACTAAAAATCTAAAAAAATCGATTTGACCCATTTGGCCGATTTTGAACGGCTCAATCGCAAAAATAGTTATTTAAAAGTAATCGAATTGATTATCAATTTGTGATTCAATTGGTTGATTTGTTTCAATTACGAGGACACTGAATTTATCTAAAAGTCGGAAATTGTAACTTTTTTTAAAAAAAAAGTCTAACCCTTTTTTGTTTATTTATCTAGAGGCAGGAAATTGAAACTTCATTTGCATAGGATACCATCAAAGGGGCACTGTTCTTTTTCTGACCAACCCAAGAAATTAATTATTATTTAAAAAGAAAAAAATATTATCTTGAAGAGGGTCGTCCTTGATCTTGGCCCACGCGAGACAACTGCAACATCTAGATATAATATTAGTTTATTAAGGTCAAGGTCACACCAATGCAAGGATTAATAAATTAAAATCTTTCCTATCTTTAAAATAAAAATAAAAAATACGAACACCAAAATATAATAAAGAATGCTTAGTCATATTGCACTCTAATCAAACAAAAACTATTCCTTGTGATTTCTGACTTGGGTTTCCATCCACCTGCGCCGTTCATGCTGATCAGTGGTCAACAGTAGATCTTCAAAAAAGTCATCCAAACCAACATCCCTTGATTTTATTCTCAACCAAGATCTTAATTATCAACCCTTCATTTATTTTAATCACCTAATAAAGCGTGCAAGTGAAATGAAATATGTAAAATGTATGTCCATCATGCTTGGTCAAAATTACAAATTGATCCATGGTACACCTGATACACATTCATTTTACATTGACAAGTATGTACTTAAGTCAATTTTACATGAGAATATTGCCACATAATTGAGATTTCATTTTAGCAAACTACGTTAATAGTGTTGTGTATCGTACGTATGCAATTATGTAACACAAGTGTGTTACATTCTAAAATTTTAAAAAATATTGTATCTCACACACACACACACACACACACACATATATATATTGGTTTTGAAAACATGCATGCCATATTATCATATAATTTAAAAAAAAAATATTATTTTTTACATTCATATTAATGTGTCCATGCCCGTGTATCACAGACCATAGCCCACCAACTGTGACACCCTCACACATGCATAACATATTTTTTTAGAGACATTGTATTTAATAACATTATTCTCCCAAAAAAGTCCAAGTTTTATCACTTCGCAAAAGTCTCCACCCACCATCACTTGTCTCTACCAAAATAATGGTCTAAATTGTCAACCTGTCATATGCACCCGACACTTTCTCATTAAAGCACACATTATTCACTAGTTAATTTACTCATTTTTTCCATTGACCACTATACTCTACATATGGTCAAATCAATACCAAATAAATGTTATATTCGATGGTCTTATTATATATTTATACATATATGAGTGTGTAATTGTATTATTTTATTATACATTTATACATATTTACACATATGAGTGTGTAATTGTATGATTCCTACATAGTATCTTACATTGGTATTAGGAACTATAAGTTTTACTAATATGGAAAACAACAATTGAAACAAGCAAAAGTGGCCATCTAGCAAAGAACCCACCACCTCAAAAACCAAATACAATATTGCAAACAATGGGGAATCATCATCAACAATGTATATTTTGACCAATTGGGAGAAGAAAGAAGAAAACCCACTATTTGCATGATTCAATTCCCCCACCAAATCCACAATTTGCTCTCTTTTTTCTTCCCTCTTTCCACAAGTTTTTCAACGGGAGAATAAAGAGAACAGAGAGTGACAATAAATAAAATAAACAAATGGACCCCAATTGTTGTCCTTTTGTCTTGATAAAGTAGCATCCGAGTTGACCTTTTCTGCCTCTCTTTTTCCACGCCTTGACGGTGGTGATTGGACTTTTGTGGTGGGGCGAAATCTAGGCCGTTGGATGATGGGACTTCCTTTCTATCAGATCAAGATGATTCAAGAACCACAGCAGGTGCTTCTGTATTGGAGTGGCCATGATTGTGTTCTCCTTCATATGTTACTATTAGCATTGTCGGATCATCCAATGCCCTTTCCACGTGCTTTCGGGCCGGGCACCCTCTTAAACTGCTGCATTTGTAATATCCCCTGAAATTCCATCATTTGCAAGAATTACTCAGTCGCAAGATCTAGGAGACCCTATATGGGTATGTATGTACGTTGTATGGATGAACAGTGAATATTCATGAGTTAAATACTATTCAAATAAGGTTTTGAGATGTTTTATTTAAAAAATATTAAATTCAATGTGTAAATAATAAATAAAAAATCATTTTTTTCAAAATTATGTTATTTGTCCATCGTACAGAACTATTAAAAAATAGTATCATTCAAATAGCCCGTAATAGCATGAAATTCTTTTAAAATTCAAAAATAAACTTATACTAATATAGGAATTTAAGAAAACTAATCACAAGAGTAATAATCAGCAGCATACCTAGGATGAGGTGAACCCTTGATGGGCTTTTGACCATACTTTCTCCAAGAGTAATCATCAGGTGGAATATCAGACATCTTCATGCTTATAGCTGGCACCCTCACTACTCTCTTCAATCTTGATTTCCTGTTAATTACCACCACAAATCATGAGATAAGAAGATCAATCAACATATTAAACCATGATTAATTACTATCTTAATCATATTTTTGCTTTCCTAGTACGACACGATGATTTTGTGTTACGTTTTCTCGGAGTTTTGACTTTTTTTCCAATTTTCTTACCTTTTCTTGGGACAATGGCAACGACTCCCTGACGACCCACCACCGCATTTGGCGTTTGCGTCGTCCATGGAGCTGCACTTCCTCTTAAACGAAGACGTCGACGGCGGCGGACGTCCGGCGGAGGACACCTGTGAGATGCTTGTGAACTGGAATCCCGACGACATCGACGGCTGCAGGCTGTCTGTATCTCCAGTCAACGACGATATAAAAGAATTCGCCGGCGAGGCGAAATTTATCGTTGTCGACGCCTCCTTCCGCTCGATTGAACCGTTTTTGATTAGCTGGTTGTGGTGAGGCAACGGCGGGAGCCTCTGAATCGGCGTCGGGCAGTAAATCCTCGAACCGGTATCCTTTTCCTCGATTTTTAGAGGTTGAGCTGACGGGCCGGCCGGTTCCGGCAGGGATTCGATTTTTTGTGGCTGGGGGTTCGAAACAGGGCCGCGGCGGAAACGGGCGTGGCCGGTCCTAGTGCGGTCGAGTAGAGAAATGAATTTCTTGAATTTGTTGACGGCGACATCAGCCACGACGTGGTAATCGGCGGCCGAGGCGGATGAGGGTTCTTGGAAATTTTGTTGGTGGGAGTGGGAAAGTAATCTGATTAGCTTCTCGACGCTCTGGAGGCCGGCGGTGGCGGCTTCTTGGGCGGCATTTTCCTCCATTTTGGACGTGAAGCTATAACCTGGCATCAACTCTACTGCCATCTTCCAGAAAAGAGAAAAACCATTCAAGAAACAGAAGAAAAAACTCAACAGAATTCTCACAGAGAGAGAGAGAGAGAGAGAGAGAGAGAGAGAGAAGGATTTGAGAAGAGAAAAGTAAGAACTTGAAAGAGGGCCGAAGGTGATAAAATAGGGAAGAGAGAGAGACGGTGAGAGTCAAACTGATGATGCTTTTTCTCTCTTTTTATTTTATTTTTGAATTTTTTTCATTTTTTTTAAATGCAGTGTCGATTCTGACCTGCTTGCCGTCAAAGGGATAAACCAATGCTATCAATCCACGTGTGAATTTGGAGAGAGAAACTTAGGGATGCATTGACCAACTTTTATTGTGTGGTGGGGACGGACTAACGGGTGAACCGGTGGTGGCAGAGATGGTAATAGGTTTAAGAAAGTCAAAAGAGAAGTAATGAGCCGTTGGATTATAAAAAGGGTGAAATCTGGGAGTTAGGTTGGTGCCAGTTAGCTAAACTTTACCTTTTAAAAGCTTTAAATACTAATAATAGTCCCACTAGGTGTAGGGAGTTGGGACCCACAGGTCACCAGTTTTACCGGACACCGGTAAAGCTTTTTATTTTATTTTATTATGCCTTCAAATGTTTGAATTTGAAGGCACAAAGGTCCAAGAAGATGGGGTTGGGCCGGGGGGGGGGGGTGTCGGGGTCCACATGGGAATTCTCTTCTGTTTTTTCCTTTTTTTTTTTTCTCCCAATTTGAGGCTCTTTTGACTTTCTTTACCAACCACAAGTGATCTTCTTTGGGCTCTTGGATTATTTTGTGACAATTGATTGTGTGGTTGTTAAGATGTTCCATGCTTGTATTGATCAATGACAGTTAATGTGTTGCTAAATTTGTTTGTCAATCGTGATCCGAGTACGATTAGAATTAGTTTCGATGATATTTTTGAAAATTTCAACTCTGAATAATGTCTATTTTGAAAATAATTTTAGAAGAATTAATTTGGGATTTGAGTAATCGATAATTAGTCACATTATTAATGATATTTCTTGACAACTAGCCATGACTAGAATTGAGTGATCTTTCATGATAATTGGGCGTGTTATGATTAATTATGTAATCTATTTGAGGTCCTAAGTAACATATTTGAGATTAAGTTGAGAAAAGAAAAAGAAAAAGAAAAAGAAGAGGATGGATATTGTAAGCAATGTTTTCAAAATCAAATCGAATTAATCGGTTCAATCGATCAATTTGGGTATCGGAGGTTACTCCGATCCGACCAGACCCAAAAATCATATGATCAATTAAAATCAATCAACAACCGGTTAAATCGTTTGATCAATTTTCATCATTTTTTTAAATTTGATATTTTATTATATTTATATAATTATTTAAATTTTATATTTTGTTATATTTTTTTATGTAGTTATTTATTTATTTTTATATTTAAAATATGTTGCATAATAATTAATCTATTATATTATTATTTTATATAATAAAATAAGAAAATATAATTAATTTTTATTAAATCGGTCCGACCGTCGATTGAATCGATCTGATCGATTAAACCGTTAATTATAATAAAATCGATTTGAATATCGATTCGATTATAAAAATATTAATTATTATTTTGGAACAATAAAAAGTTGAAAGTTATTATGGGGCTACCTAGTTCTTCATGTTCAAGGCAATTTGATCCCTTTATTTCAGTACATGATTGGGAGCATTGACTCATGCTTTTGGGCACTTGCCTCAGCTATGAAGAGTGATGGTAATGCTTTATGTTATGAATGAGGTGATCTTTTTTGACCAATGAGCCCTAAAGCAATTTTGAAGGAATGGACTAAGAACAAGATGCTGCTTCTCATTTTTCATTCATTCCTTTTTTTGCGACTTTTCAATTATTGAAAATACTTTTTCATCTATTTTACTTTTTCTCCTCGAGTCAAATATATTCCTTTTTAGAAATAAAGTAGCAACATTATTTGACCATTGGCTGTTGATTATTTTCGTGGACCTTTGAAGTGTGAAAAATGGACAACAAAGTAAAATCAAATGACTGGAATTTATTTGTTCGACAATCTTGAAATTCAACTTGTTTTGAAGGGATTTAAGGAATTTGAATGAAAATCCACAACAATTCCCCATTGCGTCATTTATACCTTATACTTGAAAATGCGGACTTACAAATTCAAATTCTTAAAAATTCCATCAAATTTTTATATGATTATACTCTGTAAATTCCTAAAAATTCCATCAAATTTTTATATGATTATACTCTATAAAGACTTTTATTTTGACTTCTCGTAATTCCTAACTCATAATCAGTCTTGTATGCTTTTACTATCCGTTGTTCCATTTAATACTAAATAAAATACTTTATATTAAATTTATTCATTAAGTATAAATATAATGAATGTAGCATGTATTCAACCGCTCTTAATCCTTCTATAAGCCGAAAGTCTTGACGGCCATTATTTTGAAATATATTGAAGCAAAATGCGAACACTTTACATTTGAAAACCTACACCTCACCAATAAATAAATAAAAATAAAAAAAATAAAAGAATTAGAGACTTATAGTGATCTCAACATTCTTTTTCGTGTCTCAAGGTTATTTATTTATTTATTTATTTATTCCTTTCCAAAAGTATCACTTCCATCAAAATAGATTGTAGTTGGACAATTTTGACCTCCTACATTATCTCCTCCCATCAAAATGTATTGAAACCTCTAAAAAAAAAATACTACAAATCTGACTTTTGTGAGGTTTGTATTGACTGTTGAGATGTTCAAAGTATCTCCTTTATTTTTGAAATAATTGGCCACCTTGTTATGACCCCCCCCCCCCCCCCCCAACCCAATTCTTGACTTTTTGGGAATATTATACCAAAGAAAACCAAGTGGTCCATGTAGTATAGCAGCTACAATGGGCTAGCAAATTATAATTTTTCTTGGTAACTTCTTATCTGAAGGGCCAACCCAATTTTGTTTTTCCATGATAAATTTAAATGTATATTAACTTATTTAACAAAAATAAATAAAACCATACTTATTGGCTGGACAATTAATTTAAGGGTCAGTTGCAGTGTTGCATATCTTTATGGTGATCCTGTCATTCTCTAATCCAATTGATATTTAAAGTGTCTTATAAATCTAATTTTGTCGAATATTTTCTCAAGTTGGCATATATGTTTTCTTTAATACATATTATAAATGCATGCTAACTGCATAAATATTTTATTAAATATATATATACCTACTTAAAAAATAAAAACAACTAAAAAGTAAAAGAATACAAAAATATTATTTAACTTAAAAATAAATATTTATTTGAAATATATAAATAATTTACTCTATGATACAAATCAGAATAATTAAAAATATTTTTTGAAATCAAAAGTAGGATTGTTAAAAGAAATATTATTAATTTTTATCTATAATAACTAAAGAATATATAAATATTTCAAATTTTTATTTAGAATAAAATACAAAATAAAATATCAAATTAAAATAAAAAATCCAAAATGAGTTTTTATATCACCTTAGTAAGATTTTATAAACTATGTATGAGCGGCTAAATCATTCCACTGCAATTGGAACAAGTGGTTTGAATCTGGTAAAAGTTTACCACTATTTCTAAACCCTACAACAGAAATTACTAGGCTAGTATTGTCATCCTCAGTTCTCTTCAACTTTTATAATACTAAATTAGTGAATTCGTATTTTTATAATCGTATATATGATCAAATCGATTTTGCTGTTAGTGAGGGGTTGGATCAGTTGAATCGGTTCAACCGCTGATCTAACTAATCTAATGAAAATTAACTATATTTTCTTATTATATTATTTAAAATAATAATGTAATAAATTAATTATTTTATATACAATGTAAAAAAGATAAATAATTAACTAAAAAAATTATAATAAATACTAAAATTCATTTAACTACATACATATAAGCAAATATAAAGTTTAAAATTCTTAAAAAAACAAAAAAAAAATGGTTTTGAATGGTTTAACCAGCCTTTGATCGATTTGACTAGATTATTCATTTTTTGTTCTAGTCGGACCGAATTGACCATCGATTTGTAATTGGACAATTCAAATCGATCGATTCGATCAGATTTTAAAAACATTACAGTGAATTACTAAGCAAAAAATAGATTTTGTTAAATCAACAATGAGATTAACTCTTTTTTATTTAACATTGTCAAAACCATTTTTTATTTTTTTTTTGGTTTAAATTCACTTTACTTTCTTGTATTTAAGAATTTTGTGTCAACTACCTCCTCTATGAACCTCTACTCTCGAAGTCTCGCTTCTGGACAAAGGCTTTGAAAGAAACATGAAGATATAGGCCTTTTACCTCTCGTCTGCAGAGTCCGTATTCTTAATTTTTGGGCCTACGGAGGCCCACGAAAAATAAAAAGCCCGAAACAAAGAGACTCGTGGGTTGGCGAACCCATACTTCTTAAGCCAGATTTGATCCAGCCCATGTCTAGAGACTGAGGGATGTTGGGCCCGTCCTCAATCCAAAATCTGTCGACAGCGTAACATTGTAATCTAATAGTATAATTGTTGCAAGTGATTAATTGCCGATATTGATTGATGTGATTACACATATCATTTCACTAAAAAAATAATTTTAAAATTATCTGTCACATACTTTGTTCATAATGGGATTACGATTAAGTTAAAGTGTATTATTCTCATTTTAATTGTTGTATAATTTTGATGTAGCCTAAATTTAATTTGGCCAATTGGGCTACCACAATATTACAAATATACTTTATTTTTGGATATCGAATGTATTTGAGTTTAAGTAACTATATTCACGTACCCATGTAATATTAATATCAGATGTAATAGTAATAATTTTATATGTTCAATTGATTATCTCTTTAGTGTAATAATTTCTATATTAATTCAAACTAAATGAATAAGTTAAACTCAAAGGGGTGAGGTTGGCTGATCTGAATAGATTTGACCTAATAATTTTGTTTAAATAGATTTATTGTTCAAAAATTCTGAATATCTCACTAGAGTTTTAGAATGATTTTACTAGGTTTTGGATGATAAAATAAAATTTTATCTCAAATAAACTATTTAATTAACGAATAACTTGTCTTTTGATGCTTATCCGAAAAAAGGAGAATCCTTCTGTTATTTAATTTCATAATTCTTGAGATATGTTTTACATTATGCATTTTTACATTGTATTATTTTTATTTTTTTTATTATTATCCTCTTTAAGCATTTACTGCTTTAAGCATAATAGACATTTCGCTAAAGAAACCCAATAACCCTACCCTTACTTTATAGGTGTTCTTAAAAAAAATAATATTGCTAATTTAAAATTTCTTGATAAGTACAATTTTAATTCTTAACCTAATTATCTATTTTTCATGAAAAATAATGTATATAGAACTTGAACCCAACTCAAACTTGATCAGCCAATAAATTAACAAGATCTATTACTTAGATCCATCGACTTGGCCTAGTTAGGGAAAATGTTGACCTTAGTGGAGAAGTTTTAAGATGAAGCCAAAGGCACGTTGATAACTAAAAATATGTATATAGTGCCAGAAATGAAAATATCAAGAAATCGTTTTTTAGATTCTTTAAGATAGTGAAAGCGTGTTAGTGATGCTATGTTTAAACAAAAGAGGACCATTGATTTTTAGATCAATGAACCTTGCCATTGTCCCCAATTTTATCTAATCCAGGTGCAACATGTATCAATTAAATATTCTACTCTTTGTTCTTTATATATATATATATATATAGGCCCACTAGACCTGTGGCATGGCTTTGTTTATGTTAAAAACTATATAGTAAACTTTTTTAGATGGTCTAAGAGTAATATTTTGGATCTATTCAATATGATTGGATCAAAGGGGTAGGTGATAAGACACCGGATAATTTTGCATGCACTCGATTTATTCAATAATATTGAATAAATCGAGTGCATGCAAAATATAAAGGGGTAGATGGTAAAAATCAATATATCTCATGTAATTTAATGATCGATAATGGATCGTATATGTTATAGAAATTTACTGTAAAATGAGCCGATTAAATAGTTATTTAATATATATCTTTTAAAGATAGGAACTAAATCAAGATTATAAATTGGAAAGGTTGAACATTGCTTTTAAGAGAGTTGATTGTAGGCTTATTTAGAACATTTGCAAGCTCGTTAAGCTCCAATATTTTGTACTTATAAGATGTTACACCTAATTTTAAAAATAATTTTTTGAAATGTTTGAAAAAATAAATTTGCAATGCTTAAAAGATATTAAAAAATGAAAAAATTGTAATTCCTATGATAAAACTAAAGAAATACATTAATATCTGGAAAAAACAAGTTAAAACCTTCTTCTTTTTTGTTATTTAGAAGCTTATAAGATATTTATATATTTTTTAAAATACTTATAAGTTTAGCAAACCCCGAGTAAAAAGAATGATATAGATAATTTATATTTAGTATATAATAAAAAGTTTTTTTATTTTTTTAAACTTGTTGATTAAGATATTACAATATCTTAGATTAGCTTCAAATCATTGAATTAATATTGTGTATGCATAGCTTTAAAAATAAATAAATAAATAACATATTAATATATTCCTATTTTCATTTCTCTTTCTGCTTGGAATCTACAAGCACAAAAACATGAATTCTAATCACTTTTTTTTTTTTGTTTTATAAAAAAAATAAGTCTAATGAATGCACAAAAATCTTATACATTTTTTTATTCTATATATGTATGTGTATATATATATATATTATTTTTTGATATCCAAATATCCAAAATTTATGCATAGATTAAAACGTGGAGTAAATGCCCACAATCAAGGACACCCACTGAATAAAATCGGCCGCGTGGTGTCCACAATATATACACATTTGGGTCGGTAATTCGATATCTATCAAAGAAACTCACCGGATAAAGTCGAGCGCGTGATGTTTACAGTATATACACATTTTGATCGATAATTTAATATATGATTCCTGTTTACAGCAACAACACATTTGATCTCACATTTCAAGCGATGTCTTTAAACTTATAAAGATAATCGAATTCTTAACTTTTATGTTGGTACCAAATACTATTCATTACGTCATTTACCCGCCTAATTTTTAATAACCATTCTATCATAGAGCGCATATTATTCTTCACTAAAATTAAGGAACCCGTGGGGTGTTATGGACATTTTGTTAACTCTCAAAACAAGGCAGACACTGTTATAATTCGATATTTATTTATTCTATTGATTTAAAAATCCAAGAATTTTAGGTGGATAAACCCGACAAGTCTGCCCTAATCTTGACTTATTAATTTGTTTTTTTTCCCTTGATCGATCGAGTAATGGATACTACAAAACGCTACTACATACGACACGATATTAGTATATGATTTATTTTAACTTAATATTTGCCTAGGAATACTTAGAAAATAATAACAAGGTGAATCCTAATCTAATTAAATAACCTTCTGTTTTAAATAGAAAAAAAATAAAAATGTAGTAGTTAAAAGTGTGGGAGATGCAAAATAATTGATGTACATAAGTGCACATGGTGAATGTGCATGTGCAGAGAGTCAAGTGGACTTGGCCATTCCTTGCTTCAGTAAATGCGTATGGTGGAGATGGAGACAAGAGAATCCAATTTCACCGCATGTTAAAGAAGCCCAACGTGGACTTTGATCACCCTTATTTTTAAATTGAATCGATAATTAAATTAATTTTAATATAAATTATTAATTTAATAAAAAATAATTATATTATTTTATTATATTATATAAAAGTAATAATATGATAGATTAATTATTATATATTAAATTTTAAAAAAATAAATTATTAACTAAAAAATATATTTAATAAAATTAAAAATACAAATAATTATATATATATATAATCAAATATCAAATTTAAACTTTATTACGTAATATTGTAATTTTTTCGATAACAAAATTATTAATTTTTAGCTTTATTGTTGAAAGAGGTTTACACATTAGTTTTTTTCCTTAATTTGTCCAACAAAAAAAGCTTTTCATAATTATTGGGAAGAATTTTTTTGTAATTTTTTGATTGATTTTTTTTTAATATCTTTCTTTGGAGATAATGAGATGAATTTTATTGATGATAAGTTAGCGTAAAAGTTTACAAAATAAGCTAGTAAGGATGTGATTATGAGATGATTTCAGAAAAATCCATTTCAATACCATTTTTAACTCAAGTATGTGTTTATTCTTAGTTTTTCGTAAAAAAAATTAAAATATATTTTTTCACTTTTTAAAAATATATTCACATTCAACTATTTTTTTATATAAAAAATATCACACAAATTATAATTATTATATTTTTATTTCTCATATACTAAGCATTAACTATTTTAAAAAAATATTTCACACTCCAATACATTTTCAAGAAAATATATTACATTTATTGTAATTATTACAGTTTCACGTCAAGTCAAATTAAAATCTGAAAAATTATTATTTATTCTCTAAATTACTTTTATTCATTATTTTTCCTAAAATAATATATTTCAAGAGTCAAAGTCCAAATCAATTAGATTAGAGAAGTGTTGGGAAAAGGTGTTTTTGAAAAATGCATGGAACCTAAATATGTTTGATTTTATTTTTGAAAATATTTTTTGGAATGTAATATTTAGAATATTTTAAAAAAATAAAAATTTATTTTGAAAGAAAAATATATTGTAGAATGTTAAGTACTCTTTGATTTTATTATTGAGAGAATAAAAATAAAAAATGAAAATGAGACCAAACATAGCTTGAATATTAAGCAATGTGAATTCTGATAAGTCGTTAAGTTGGATTGGATATAAATTTCTATGTTTCGTTGCTTGCGATCTCAATTGTACTAAGCCAGAAACTGGAAAGTTCCTAACACCAGCTTCCTAGAAACCTACAAAGCCAAACTAAAGCTCATTTTCTCTTACAAGTCGAAGAGGCAGGACCTATCTCGACACCTGAGAATATAGAACTCGTATTATATTATAATACATAAATATATAAATAATTAAAAAATATTTTTATATCTCGTACATTTTGAATTATCAAATAATACTATATAGTTTTGAAGAAAAACGTTTAGTACACGTATAATATTTATGAATAATACTTTATTTTAACAAATATAATCTAAAAATTGTTTAAAATTTATTTACAAGTATTAATGGAATATCATACAAATAAAAAAATTCTAATAATTTATGAATATATTGATTATTATTAAATAATTATTTTTAAGTTATGTCAAAATTATATATTAAATAATATAAAAATATGTATAAAAAATCAATATTTTTACTTTTATTTTTTCACATTTAAATTTTGACATGTATGTCTGTGAATTTATATATTATCTATTTTAATATTTTTTGACAAAATTTTTTACCATAATTTTTAAAAAAATCACATTATACTTATACATGTATTAAATGTCAATTTTTTTCATCTTATATTTAATTAGGCAGGCTCCATGCTTGCTTAGCTAATAAAGTCTTATCAATATACTTGACATTATGATTGAAACTAAAACTTTAGCAAGGAAAATAGTTATAAAAATATTTTCATCACTCCAAACAACACAATGTTGTACTATATGTTTAAAATTCTTCTATTTTTTTTTTTTTTTTTGCATTACTAAAATTCAAAGTCCCATCATAATCTTAAGGTTTAAGTTACAATTTATTTTCTTGCAATAAACTTGCAAAATTATTTTTTGCACACAGTCACGACAATCATGTTCTAGATTGTTTTAAATAATAAATCATGAAATATATTTTAATAAATTTTATTTTTACCATGCACTATTTTATTTACTTAATAGTCTGTAATAGACCCATATTGATAAAAAAAAAAAAGGTACTATTTTGTCTTTTTGTCTGTTTGCTGCCTAATATTTCATTTTCAACCTATCACATCTAATCCACATGCCCATCTACTACTGGCTCAGTAGCTTTTTTCCTTTCCTACTCATTTCATTACCCCTTTCCACTCCTCATTTTTAAATATTCACTCACTCCATAATTAACCTCTTTTCCTAACACCATTCTCCAAAAACTCCCAAGTCCAGTTTATTTTTTATTTTCAAATGATATATATTTTTTATTTAAATTTTTTAAAATATATTTAGTTTACTCATGTTTATCATAAGTATAATATAATTTTATTTTTATATTTATATGTATATTTTATAATATTTTAACTTAACAAACTCATTTTCAATATGTTAATCATTTATATTTATATTTTTAAATTTATATAATCATAAAACTATAACTAGAATATATATTTTTTATTTTTATATTAAAATTTAATAAAAATATTTCAACATTGAAAATGCCAAAAACATGAAAATAAAAATGAGTTTTAAAATAAACCCAACTTAAAAAAAGAATTCAGTAAAAAAGTAAAAAAAAAAAAAAAAACTAGATTTCCCATAATATCCCTCCATTCTGCCTTTATAAACTCTACAACTCCACCACTCTTTTTCAGTCCCAACAAATCAAACATGGCTATCTCCTCTGCACCATTATTTTCCACTATGTCTTTCCTTTTTCTGGTTCTTTTTCTTTCTTTCTTCTTCGTTAAGACACTGGCTTCGGATATGTCCATCATATCCTACGACGAGAAGCACAACTTTGTGAAAAACGAGCCGGGCTTGCGGTCCCACGGCGAGATGATTTCCATGTACGAGTCGTGGATGGTGAAGCACGGCAAATCTTACAACGCCTTGGGGGAGAAGGAGAAGAGGTTCGAGATTTTTAAGGACAACTTGAGGTACATAGACGAGCAGAACGCGTTGGCGAACCGGACCTACAAGCTTGGCCTGAACCGGTTCGCCGATCTGACCAACGATGACTACCGGAAAACTTACCTGGGCATGAGAACCGACGCCAAGAGGCGGTTTTCTAAGGTGAGGAGCGACCGGTATGAGCCGAAAGTGGGCGACAGCTTGCCGGATTCCGTTGACTGGAGAAAAAAAGGCGCCGTCGCTCCGATCAAAGATCAAGGCAGCTGTGGTAAAACTTTTACTTCCCTTTCTTCCTTTTTTCTTTTCTTTAACTTCAATTTCTTTTAGGAAAATATTATTTTATGGTAAAAGATAAGTGGTTTGGACTTTGGAGAACTGGTCTTAATTAATTTAGCTGTAAAATTCTATATTAGTTTATGGTAAATGATTGTCCTGCCAGCTATGATCTTTGTCACGCACTGGCTTATAAGTTGACAAATGAATATTACCAAATATTAGGTGGGACACCTCCAATCTTGAAAATTTCGGTGAAATGTTGATAATTTTATGTTGATTGACTTCAAAACCGAAGAAAGATGTTGGTCCTTTATTTTTTTAATAAATTGGTTTTAGGTTTGTTTTGTTGTATCTGCAATTGATTTGGTCTTCTTTTTATTTTGACAAAAATAGCTTTGAACTAAGCATTAAAATTTTTGTAATTCCTAAACCAAAACCTCTTGAGATAGTTCTTGATTGTTATTCTTGACTGCAATTCATGTATTATGGTCATACAGTTGGAAAAAAATTGCTTCTTTTTATAGTGGACCGGTTAGTGTACGCCACTGGATTATGGAGGGGGTATCTTTCACCACCCACTCGACTTGATCCCAGTTGTGGTGGATGGGCAGAGTACGTGCCTGCCCAAGCATTTCACCAATAAATTCATACCTACCTTGAGTTTTGGGAGAGAATCTGGTGGGCAAGATTTCCGATGCAATAGGTCATAGGTACTATTCAAATGAAAAATGACTTGAAATATAAGCTTGTCAATGTTTCATATGTAATCTTTTGAGTGCAGAGGTTATGTTTATGAGTTTGTATAGCAGATTTATGGGCCAACTGTCTGCTCGTAGTTAATTCTTTGAGAGATATTTTGGAAAATCTTTTATTGCTAACTGGGTGGCGCGCGCCCACCTACCACACCATAGCTTATGCATGAAGTCATTTACTTTGTGGGCCTTGCTCTTTCTGTAGCTTTGGTCCACAGTAGGGCTGCTAAATTGGTTCCACAAGAATAAGTAAAGGCATTCACAAATTGTGTTGGACTTTTATGTGTAATCGAGAATCTTGGATAATGATGCAATGTTAATTGAAGAATTATTGGAATTGAAGGGAGCTGCTGGGCATTCTCTACAATAGCTTCTGTGGAAGGTATAAACCAGATAGTTACCGGAGATCTAGTCGAACTTTCTGAGCAAGAGCTGGTGGATTGTGATACTTCATATGATGAAGGCTGCAATGGGGGTCTTATGGACTATGCATTTCAGTTCATTATTAAGAATGGTGGCATTGACTCCGAGAAGGATTATCCATACACTGGCAGGGATGGGAGATGTGACACATTCAGGGTTAGTTTTTGATTTCTTTCTCGGCAAAGGCTTGACTGAAGAAAAAAAAATTAATTAAGAGATCAGACATTTGACTCTTTTTTCGTTGATTTGTTATGCAGAAAAATGCCAAAGTTGTATCAATTGACAGTTATGAAGATGTTCCTGTGAATAATGAAAATGCGTTGAAGAAGGCTGTTGCCAATCAACCAGTAAGCGTTGCCATTGAAGCTGGTGGGAGGGACTTCCAATTATATCAATCAGTAAGTTGGTCACCTGTCAATAAGAAATGCATATTTCTTGCCTGAGACTGAAAATGCCATAATCATTTCCTATGTATAGTGCAACTTAATTCAGTTTGGGATTATTATATCAGTTGTTCGTATTTGCTTCACTGCTAGCACGACATTAAGGCCTTGGTGGAATGTTGCCAACTTTCTAAGTTTTTGCTTATGGACTATTTTTTTTTTTCTTGTAAATCTCGTCAGGGTATATTCAATGGGAAGTGCGGCTTGGACTTGGACCATGGTGTGAATGCTGTTGGGTATGGTAGTGAAAATGGTGTTGATTATTGGATTGTTAGGAACTCATGGGGTGCAAGCTGGGGAGAGAAGGGCTACCTCAGAATGAAGCGGAATGTGCAGGCCAAATCCGGTCTCTGTGGAATCGCTGTAGAGCCCTCTTACCCGCTCAAGACAAGCAAAAATCCTCCCAACCCTGGCCCATCTCCTCCTTCTCCAGTCAAACCACCTTCTGTTTGTGATGACAACTATGCATGCCCAGAAAGCACCACCTGTTGCTGCATCTACGAGTACCATGGTTACTGCTTTGAATGGGGTTGCTGCCCACTTGAGGGTGCCACCTGCTGTGAAGACCATTACAGTTGCTGTCCCCATGATTATCCCGTGTGCAACATTTATGCTGGCACCTGCTCAATTGTGAGTAATCTCTGGTTATGCTTTTCTAATTTTCGAAATCTGCTACTGCTTCTTGCTTATGCATTAACTTTGTTACTGTAATACAGAGCAAGGACAACCCACTTGGGGTTAAGGCAATTAAACGCATTCTTGCCAGACCAATTGGGACATCTGGAAAAGATGGCAAAAAGAGCAGCTCTTGAGAGAGTTTGAAATCCAAAGCGTGCAGGTGACAGACGATAGTTGAAGGCCAATTGCACAAGAAAGAAACCATTTTGGTGTTTGATGGTCTCTTTGATATATTGTTTGGCAATGTCATCTGCCGTGGAGGATGATGTACAACAAGGTGAAACGAGGATCAAATCAGAGATTGTAAACGTGCTGATGTGTTTATGTTCTCAGTATTTATGGCTTTGAATTTGAACAATGGAAACAGATTTTTTTTTCTATCATTTGTATAATTCTGAAAGTTCCATGGCATTGTGATCAAGAATTGGCTGCCTTGATCAGCTGATCATGTCCCGAATCCTCCTTGTACTTAATTAATCTAATGTTTGAAGACCCTTTTTCTCTACTCTGTGATGCTTGAGTTTCAACCAGGGCGTGTTTGGTCGATCTGGTATTCGGTTTCCGGAATTGGAATTTGGAGGGCTGAATTCTGAATCTGTTGGTTGGCTTGACAAAGGAATTGGAAATAATTTTCAATTCCACAGTTCCCAAATCCTCGATTTGAAATCTCTCTATCAACCCGATAATTAGAACAAAAATGATATATATTATATATTATGGACTAGCTTTTCACTTTTTTGCATCACCGAAACAGAGTTGTCTAAAAATTAAATAGATCCAAAAAATCTGCCAACTAAAACAATTCTTGGATTTAAGTTTCATCAAAAGGGTGTGTCTTATGGTTTCCCTCAAATCGAGTTCGTCCGTCTTCCAACTCCAATCTATGGGTCAGACCCACAACTTAAAAAATATTAAAAAAACCTTTTTTGATAAAAACGACAATTGTTACTTTGAAAACTAATGAAAAATATTGTTTCAAATATTGCTTGCTTGCATACTAAATAAGCATGCTTTCGTTTTGGAGTAATTATTATTTTAAATATATATAAAGTATGGCAATTGTGTAAATTTTTATATATATGGCGTTGCTATTTTAACTTTTATATTAGCTTTATATTTGAGATGAAATATGCATATTTTAGGATGCACATACATCACAATAAACACAATTACATATATATATATATATATTTATGTTAAGATTAGGGGGTTTTAGGTGGAATTTAAACCCACTCCAAAATATCAGTTCTCCAAATACATCATGTAGTCCATTTAGGCCTCCTTTATTTTATTGGTTGGATATAAATTAATTGATAAAATTTATGATAATTTATGGAATATAAATAAATTTATTATATATTTTATGAGATAATGAGTGTAAATAAAGTATTATAAGGAAATGTCCTTGAAATTAATTTTTTTATTCCTTTCTTCTTCATCTTCGCCTTTTCTTCTTCGCCCACCTGCTTCCCACTGCCATCCCCGCCATTCCAGCCACCACCATTATCAAATCTCTTTAAGGATACTGTATATATAAGTGCTAGTTATAAATGAGCACTTTCAGTTTTATATATCTATTTCCTTGCTTATTAGAATTAGGGATGATACGGTGTGGTGTGCGATTTTTTTTGATTAGTTTCAAATTGAATTGGTATTTATTGTTCGGTTAAAAAATAATTTTAAATTGTAATTTTTGAAATAAAATTAAATATGCGAGTTTAAATAATTTTAGGCGGTTTAGTGGTTAAATTAATATAGAAAGTATGATCAAGTAAAAAATAAAAAAAATATTACTAACAAAATATTTAAAGTGATATAAGTGCCTTCAAAATGAAAATGTAACAAGTTTTCAAAATTATATAAGTTATTACATAACACAAATTATATTACAAAAATGAAACGAGATAAAATAATATATAAAATTTAAGATCAAGTAATTAATAACATAATTGAAGTGTATAGACATAAATTAAAGTATTGTTGTAATGTTATTGGTCTTAAATAACATACAAAATTTAAGATCAAACCAACAAATAACATCACTGTACCATCAAACAGTCCATCAAATTTTATCTATATGCATGTAATTATATTAATGCCTTGCATGTTCATCTTTACTAGTATGTTGAAAATCTGAATCTTCATACTTTTTATACAACAAAATTAACATTTTTTTCTACTTTCTCAATCATTCTTTTAACAGAAAAAACATCACCTGGATATATTATTGCAAAACCAAAATTAATATACTTTAACTTGTATCTTGGGTCCAAAACAACAACAACAAACAACAATCAATTGATATTATCAATGTTTTCCCAATATTTATTGAAATTTTCTTTCATACGAATAGCCATAGAAATCATATGATGATTTCCCCTATTGATCATAGTAGACAAACTCATATGCACAATTGCAAGTTCACGAAAAAAAGATATTTGAAGTGATATATGATGAATTAGAAAACTTTAAAGTCACATTATAGAAGATCTTTAAAAGTTTAACAAAGTTCATAGCATTAATCCAATCTATGCTTATTGGAGGCCCAATTATCTTATTCCCTTTCCCTTTTCCCTTTCTCCCCTTGTATTCTTCATCTTGATTCATTTCTTAGCAATCAAAATTGTCTATGTATTTTTGGTCTTCATCCCCTAACCTATCAAAAGTTTTTTTTCAAACTTTTTAGTAGCCTCAAGCATCAAATAAATTGAATTTCACCATGTTTCTACATCAAAACAAACAAGGCTCTTAGAATTTTTTTTTTTTTTTCTCTATACACTTCTTGAAAGCCTTTAGCCTAGCTAGAGAAAGCCTTATATATTTAACTATATTTCTAACCTGCATTATGACCTCATTTTGCTCTTCAAGCTTTCTTTGACAATCATTTTAATTATACGGCACAACACCTTATATGCATGAAATCATTATTCAAGATAACATCTTTCCACTTGCATTTTCTTTCCAAATGATTAATTGCTCTATCATTAGAGCTAGCATTATCCACTGTAATTGTAAAATTTTTATCAATACCCCAATGAATCAAGCATTCTTCTATTTGTTTTGCTATTGTTTCCCTTTTATGGTTTTCAATAATACAAAAGTTTATGATTCTGTTTTGCAATTTCCAATCATTAGATATCCAATGTGCAGTAAGACACATATAGTTAAAATTTTATAATGAAGTCCAAGTATTTGTGGTCAAGCATACTCTTTGAGTTTTCAAAACTCTTTTCAATTTCTTTTTTTCTTCAAGAAATTTTTTTATGCAATCCCTAGTAACAGTATGCCTAGATGGTACTTCAAACCTTAGTTCCAAAATTCAACAAAAAACTTTAAACCCTCCTCCCTCCACAATTCTAAAAGGGAACCCATCAATGATTGTCATTTTAGCAAGACTTTCTCTAACTTATTCAATATTTAGAGTCTTTCCTTTAATGATAGAATTTTCACTCATACTTTTATAATCATGCACAGTTTTTTGTGACTCATCCAATTTGTGTGGATATTTCTTGCATGAAGACTCTAAATGTGCCCACAAACTAGTAGTCCCATTCAGTTTTGAATGAGCAGCATAACTTGTGCCACAATAGTTACATGCAACTTTAGGTAGATTACTACCTTCCAATCTAGTAAAGTGACCCTATATTTCAGAGATATTTTTTGAACCTTCTTTCTTAATTATATCAACTACTTTATTTTTTTGTCTTTTCTTTGGTGGTTGCCTTAGTTTTTCATTCACTTTTTGCATAACATTCATTCTATTTAAATTATTTTGTTGAGGGATATCAACTGATTCAACATTGTGAGCTTGTTCTTCTATCGTATTTAGAGCTACCATTTCCATTAGAATTTCCATAGTAGAATCTTTTTCAAAAGCTACCATCTCATTCTATTTAACATAAAAAATAAGAAATAAAAAGAATATAAATTAATATCAAATCCAACCATATAATATAATTGCTTATAGAAAATTAAATATATTTCAATATAAAAATGAGACTTACTATTGCATACGTATATTCTCCATGGATTAATTCAATAACAAATCCATCTAAGATCTGCAATGTTAAATTGAACCCACTGTACATTAAATACCAAAACTTAAAACAAAAAGACTAACTATATTTATTGCAAGTAAACTAATTTAAGGTAGATATTCAACTTAGCAGTTAAGTCAAGAAGTCAAAACTCAAATTACACGAACACTACAATACAACTAAATGAGACATAAATCTTTTATAACTGAAGCTATTAACATAACACAACTTTACTATTAGTTACAAGCATAGATGATCATCAACACTTTCAAAAGCTTTAGATGCCAAATGAGGATGAGTAAGACATAAAAAAAACTAATAAAATGCAACATAACATAAATAATACATCTTTGACAAAAGGTACTTTGTAGTTTCATCACCATCACAAATCTCTTATTGCTATTCTCAAGACAGTCTGATTAAGCTAGTTGGCCTCCTATTCAAGAGATATTTTGAGAGAAGTGATTTGCAAAAATAACAAAATCTAGACGGGAACATACTTTGTCATTAAAAGATTAAATCTATATGATAGTTGCCTAGTCAGTAAAGATTACTACAAGCAGACCAAGTTCACAGTTAAAGAGAATAAACTAATACTGTACATATTTGACCTTTCTTCATGGTGGAAACTTTCTTCTTGATAGTGATGGGTTGGACGATTGGAGTGGACTTCTTGTTCTGCCTAAAGAGAATGCTGAGTCGTTGAGCAATGCGGGCCGGAGGTGGAAATGAATAAAATGATACTGAAGTGAGGTAGGGTTTTTTTTAAGAGTTAGTCAATGGGGTGAATTGACTAATATACCCATATGTAATAAAAATTGAACATACAATTTAATAGCGGTACGGTTATATCATTAAACGTCATTACACTATTTTTGGCGGTACAATTTAATAAAAATTTGTAAATTATAATTTATCTAATAAATAAGTGATAACGGTGCAATGCGATTTGGGAGATTTTTAAAAATTTTTGATCAACTGTAATTCAAAGTGAAGTACAAGAAGTTGAGCAATTTCAAAGAAAATTTTACCAAAATGAGATCTCCCATCTCCTATCACTGGCCAATTTTTTCTTGCAAGCAGCAACAACATGAAACAAAAAATTATTTTGTTGTTACTCTCACCCACCCCTCTAATAGCCACCCCATCAAACAGGACCCTATCTCGCGACTTCGTTGTTTTCATCATCGCCGTAGAAGCCAAAGGACGCTCTCTCTCCCACCCAAGCCACAAGTAGTGAAGATAATAAGGAAGCAGACGAAATGGTGATTAGGGCATAGACTTGGTGAATAAGGAAGAAAATAAAAGGTCTTTCGAAATAGCCAGAAAATACTTCATCACTCTCAAACCCCTTTTACTTTAACAATCCTCAACATCCCACCAATTGTTCGATGAAAATTCTAGAACAAACCATGCAGTACAAGAACCTCGGAAGATTTGGCCACAAAGTATCCCTGCTTTGTTATGGTGCCTGGGTCATCTTTGGCAACCAGCTCGATATCAAGGAGGCGAAATCCATCCTCCAGTACTGCTGTGATCACTGAGTGAACTTCTTCGACAATGCCGAGGTCTACATCAATGGCCGAGCTGAGGAGATCATGGGCCAAGCGATAAAGGATTGAACTTTAAAATTTTCACATGACATTCTAAGGCCGAGCATATAATTTCACATTGAATTTGAGGGACAACAAAAATGACAATTTAAGTGAACATTAAACATGGTGGGCTAGTTAGATAAAATCATCTCACCTCCTAAGCCAGATTATAATGAGGCCAAAATTCAAATTAGTACTGTAACGTCCCAACCACTAAATATACATATTAATGTAACAATAATTTGGACAAGGCAGCAAATGTGTGTGCATGTGTATATATTCCAAAATATGTATTCATATATAAATATAAACAATCTGTGCAACATAATTTGTATATGTATATATGTATATACTTTTTTCTCTAGTTAGTTAGTTGGACAAAAATATTGCTTAAAGTAAAGTGTTTTTACATTCTGTCACACTGTATATACATAAATAGTTATTAAAATATTAACAAGTTCTATTAAAATTATCCCAAACTCCAATTCTCTGTCATAAAAGAGTTGATATTTAGTATAAAGTCATTAATAAAATAAATCAGAGGTCTCAAATTTCACCATACTCACCTACAATACATGAAATACATGAGCTAACACTCAAGAAGTAAAAATCATGCATAACAAAAGTATGATATAAAATCTCATGCAATTCATCTCTAAGATATGATGCTATAAATGTGTCAAATTTGAGTACTCATAAATCACACAGTTTTTATTCAAAATCACTTCATTTTGTTGGGTTGTTGGCTCATCTACTATGCATCGAAAAGAGCTTTGCATAATAATAAATTGATACAGTCGATTGGACCTGACCCTAAGAGGTACACACCTCATCTTCCCTTGTGATCACCTGAGAAGTCTCTCACCCATGGTGTCAATCATAACAAAGGCACAGTCAAGTGGACCAACATTCAGAAAGTCATATCTGCCCCTACTATCCTCCGGGAAGTCATCCTACTTGCAGTACCTAAAATATTATATAACATGCCTCGCATGCCTCACTGCACTAGTAGTGACCAATAAATATTTTTATTCATGAAAATCATTTCTCAAATTATATCATGCATGCAAGAATCTCAACAATGTTCATGTATTATGCATACACGTGCAAATGCTAATGAATGGCATGCTTAGTGCAACAACCAATATTTTGTCTCGCCCTCCTCACACCACATGCATCAAACGATATTAATATACTTCTGATTACATTTCTTCAAACATCACATCACAAATAGTATATATATTTCAAGAAGTACCATGTTCATACACTGTAGTTGCAAATGAATTTTTACTTACCTTACATTGGTTTATGTCTAGGTTAATTAATATTCCTCCCAAACATTAGATGTGGAATAATCTGTAAAATTTATTATATGGATAAAGATCCTTATTTGGCAATTTTACTACTCCTAATATCATACAAAACCTTGAATCTTAAATTAGCTAGGTAAACAATCAAACATTGCAACTTAGAAGCTAAAACTTTATGAAATATCTTAAGTACCTTAATTTGTCATCTTAATGTTTGTTAAAATTACCTAATTGATGTACTATAACTTTTATAACAAGTCCTAAATAATAAAAATCAATTACATCATAGATATATTGAAACATGTTAACAAGTACAATGGGACAAATTTCCACCTTTTAATTTCTTTGCTGCTACATTTTAGATTTCATAGATATTTTGACATTTTTAGGAATATTTATTCACTCTCAACTTTTTACCCCACTTATTTAACATATAGAACAATATAACCATGCCATAAAGTTATCATAACTCACTGGTCTAGGTCCCTTCACAGCACACCAAAATAGATATTCTTACTTTGGTAGTTTTGAGTGTTTCTTCAATAACATGCTATATTTCAATTTTTAACTGAAGAAAATTTATTTCAATACTCTTAACTCATATATGAACATGTATATGATTATAATTATACGTTTTATTTAACATACCAGACACTTTTAAAACCTAAAATATAAGAAGACAGCAAGATGACAGTTTATGGTACAAGTATTTTATATCAAATGTTTGCAACCAAAAATCTTTTCTTTGTGCACCCCCGCCTATCTAATAGAATCCTAACATCTTTATGAAGAATATTCAAATCTTAATAAGCTATAAAACCTCAAAAGAATTTGAAAACTAAGGCTAAACCAATTTTTTGCTTGAACTTGTTTATTTTTCCTCCTCTTCGCTTGTTTTGCCTCATTTTTCAATTGGAATCACTTAAAACCTATTTAGAGAGCTTTTGCTATGTCTTTGGAAGCTGAAATGGTGCATAAAAAGGTTCAAGTTGTGACTGTTAGCTTAAGAGTGAAGAATAGTTGAAGTGCTAGCTTGAAAAGTCTAAGTATGAGGTGGTATAAATTTAAGGTGGCATGTAGTGGTAAAATATGATTTTTTCTCCTTACCTTGTAGCCCTAATCTTGTGTGTGTCTCACCTATTTTTATTTGGTTTCCACCTATTTTAATCACCATTTGTTTTCATAGATAATTACTATATCCGTTCATTAGGTTTTCACCTGATAAATTATCAATTCTTACTCGATTGATAAGTTTGTACTCCGATAGTGTTACAAATCTATTAACCCAATTATATAATATTTAAATTATAGTATTATATGTCTAATTATCCCAAGCATATAATTTAAATATACATATAATATGAAAATTTTTGATCAAACCGACTCACTTCTTATAAACTTTTTAGTGACACATTTCGCCCTTCTAAGATTACTATGTGTAATCTAGCACTACTTACTATATTGATACTTAAATTTCTTTTTTTCTCAATATAAAATTAACTACTTAAGTTAGAAAATTTAATAACTAATACCATGCAAAAGTTTCAAAATTAAGTTTAATATTCAAGAATGTCGTATAAAATGAAATAAATTATGCAATATCAAAATAAATGCAAGTAACATATAAAATTATCACGTAATGCATGAATCATATTAGTCAAATGAGTAGTATGAGACTTGAGTACAAGCACTGGGCTTAAGGATATCAATATTGGGTTTGCGTGATTCCGTGATATGCACAGGGAAAAATTAAAAAATTAAAAATATCATACTATAATAATTAAAATAGTAATCTGAATCCAATGCAATTTTAACAATCTCGTAATTTTTAATGGTGTAATAAAATAATTAAAGTTTTGATTTATATTTTTTATACACTCCCACTGTCATGGGGATTAAAGCAATTAATTGCTAGCTCTTTTTTTCAATTCAGTTCATAGGAATCCACACATTCTCTCTTTTAAAGTAGTTCATACTTTGACCAATAACACAAAATCAGAATCTTATTAGCAATTTTGATTTCTTTTCTAACTTAATTTATAGAGTGTGTATAGAGAATATTAACTCTTGTTATCAACTTGTGATAACAAAAACTAATATTTAAAATAAAAGAATGGAATTTAGAAAAATAAAGGATGGAGGAGAATTTTTTTTTCTCTCTTTGTTTTTAATATGGCTGAAAATTTGAAGGCTCCTAATTACCTCAAATTTTTGGCCCTTGTCCTGCTCAAAAATTTTAAAAGTCTCATTCTTGTTATTTTTGGTCAGATTTTTGTTTGGTTTGAAAACATTTTGATTTATTTAAAATTCTCCAACTTTATCTTTTTATATTTTTCAAAGATATTTAGGTCTCCTAAATATTCCAAACTCTTAACTTTTTATCATTTTTCAACCACCTACGTAAACCTCTTTAAATTTGACTTAGACTTTAAAATAAATTTCAAAATTAATTCAATTAATTGTTTTAATCTAAATTTAATTAATTAATTTCATTTAGTTCACCTAATCAAATTAGACCCAATTAAATAATTAAATTATTAAATTATTTAATTGAGTAAATTAATTTAATAATTAAATTTATTTATGAACTACACAATTAATTTGATCAAATCAAATAATTATTTCACTCCAATTGAGCTCCATAATCTTATTAGCTCTTTTATTGGTCACTCATTAATCTTTATACATATCATTTGTAATTGTTAAGTAATTAAAAAATACATTAAAATGAAACACGATATATACAAGGTTATTATGGTGCCTTAAATCTAAAAATTAATCGTATAAAATTACTAAGTTTCATCTAGAAACTTTATCTAATTTCAAAATATAATTAAAAATAATTTTTTTACCTATTTTATTAATATAATTTAAAAAATATTATTTTTATAAATATAAAAATATAAAAGAAACTCAATTTAATTGGTAAGTGTGACAATACTCTAACAATCAATTCAACCTTTATAATTCAAAGTATGCAATGATTGTGCTAGATAAAATTGCTAATCTAGCCCAATCGTTCAAGATAAATGGGGCCTTATGGAACCAAACGTGTCTCATGTAGAACGGATTGAGGCAGATTGCCGGTTATACCTACCTATTGTCATCTCTAAAGTGGACAATGAGTGCAGGTTATACCTACCTATTACCATCTCTAAACTGGACAATGGGTGGTGGTGAAGGGTGAGAAAAGTCTTTACAATCTCAGACAACATTTGCATAGAAGAAAAAGAGTTGCAATCAAATTTTTTTATGATTGGGACTGAAGTTGCAACAAAAAAGCTGTCTTTTTCCATCAAATTTTATACTATTGAAACTAAAGTTGCAACAAAAAAATTCATACAAAACCAAACATGATAGCGTTGAAACCGAAAAAATGCAAGTTTTCCAATAAATTAGTTTTTAGAGATAACCACATGTGGAAATAATCAATCATGCATTAAATAGCTTAAGTGCGAATGAAATTATGATCAAATGGTGTTAGCGAAGTATCATACATTGTGTTGGATTATATTAATTTAGGGTCTAAAATATAAGACTAAAACTAAATGCTTGCTACTATGTCAAATGATGTAGATGTAGGAATAGTGTTATTTGAATTTTTCTACCATTGACAAAGTTTTAAGCACTATGTTTTAAATATGACAATTTTGATCAATTATGCACAAAATGTAATGGGATATTGTAATGGGAATAAATATCGTAACGTTTCATCAATTCTTGAATCGGAATATAAATCGAGCGACAATGACCATATTATCTCAACTATTCATCTGCGTGAGGCCTACATCGATGACCATAATATCTCAAAATTATTCCAAATGTTGGCAAAGAATTCACCTATTCAAGAAAACAAGTGAATTTTGCTGCATTTTCCCAAATATATAAATATATATTTTTATTTAAATAAATGATAACTACATTTAATGTACTTCTTGAGAAACAAATTTCGTTAAATATGAATGCATTAACCTGCTTCACTTACGAGCCAAAAATGAATGTTCACGTCCACATCATTGATTTCTAATTCAGTCAAATAAAAGAAATTTTTTTATTATCATTATTATTATGAGGGAAGCAATTACTTATATGATTATATTCGACAATTGATAATTATTAATTAATTACAAATTAGTGTGGGGCAAAAGACCTGAGGCATAGGGCGTTTGTCCAGTAAATTTTCATATTTAATATTTTTAAAAATAAAAAAATATTAATGATTTTAAAAAATAAGTTAACGTATGAAAAACTAGTAGGAAAAAGATTGTGAGATAAAACTCAAGTGTAAAAGCCATAACATGTTATAGATAAAAAAGAATCTAACTTGATAGCTTTTGGGATAATAGAGAAATCATTTTCTAAATATCAAATCATGAGAAAGATAAAATTATTTTTCAGAATGAACTATAACAAAAAATATTGGAGTTGTTTTATTATTTTATTTAAAAATAAAAACTTGACAAAACAAGACAAAAAAAATAAGATTCATATATACAAATGCATATAGATAATTAGCCTAAGAGAGTATTCCTTTCAAAATGAAAAGAAATAGTATGGGAAAACAAGTTGAAATTTTTTTGGAGAAGACAAGTATGGGAAATTATTGACGAGTGTTTATTTTTCATTGTTTTCATTTTGGTATAGAAAATTCAAATTTAAAATTATTTTTTAATTACAATTAGATAATTAAGCCCTTTTAAAGTTGGAATTTCTTTTCCCCAAATTCCTTTGGAGCATAATCCTAGTGACTTTAGGTACTTTGGGAGCAATAAGACATATATACCCCAAATGCTTGAGTATTCAAATCATCAATAATCAAGTTAACAACGCTAGCATCATAAATTGATGCTCGTAAAGTTTTAAGGCTCAATTTTAATCAATTTGATAAAACTAGATCGACAGGAACATCCCTTATTGATTATGTGTAAATGCCCTCTCAGTAACGAAAATGGTGTAACATCTTATAAGATATTTTTGAAATTTATAAGATATTAAATTTTATTTATTTTAAAAATAAATTGTAAAAATATTTGGATAAAATAAAATCATACAACTTTTAATATATTAGGAATGACAATTTTATAATTAAAACTGTAAAAATTAAAGGAGTTTGTTAAAATGAGATTTTAATTTGAAAATAAGTTGAGGTGAAAATACTTTTTTTTAGAAGTTTATAAGTTTTTAAACATTTTTTTTTTTTTAATCTTATAAGCTTTTCTAGAAAAAAATTACCAAATATTTTTTAAAAATTTATAAACTTTTAAACAACTTATAAAATATTTTGAAAATTTTATAAATTGAGCCAAAACAACCTCTAACTATAAACCACAATATTTGAAACTATTTAAATTTTTTAACTTTCATTTATAAGTGTACAACGCATCAAAACGGGCCTATAATATTGGGACGGAAATTTCCAAATGTCACAAAGCCCAAGTTAGTTCAAAGCCCGAAATCCCTTCCCCATAATTCCCATGGCCCAAATCTTAAACACCACCACAGCCCAGGAAAAGACCACTCGTTTGATTTTATATTTTCCTTTTCCTTCTACATTTTAAAATTTCTAAATCTACTAATGTAACAATTTTTCCATGATTCTGCCTCCTGTTTGTATCAAGAACTCACTAAGTCTATAAAAAAAGATCCAATTTCATCACTTAATTGGGTAATATAAGTCTCGAATTTTACTTTAGTATATATGTAAAAGATGAGATAAGGAGTATTAGTTAACTAAAAGTTTAATTTAAAAAAATTGACAATAAAATTTAAGATTTGAAAATTAAAAACTAGATATTGAGAAACAAAACCTCAAAAATCATCAAACCCGTCTTGATCCAAGTGAACTGCGAAATGCAGTTTCAATGATAATTGGGTCGGGATTGGACAAGGTAAATTAAAAACTATAAATGTCTGAGTAGAGCTAAAAAAATTTACAGATCCTCATTGCAAACGCTCAAAGAGGAAGGCAACTAAGGACAGAAACGAAGCCAAGGGACTGACAGGGCAGCCCTCCCCCAACTCTATATATGTAATCTTAATTTTAAATTTATAATAAATTCTACATATAAATTTATTAAAATTTTAAACTTTTGCACCCCCTAAATGATAAAATTTCCTTTAATATGGTTAAAAGTAATATTTTTTTTATCATTGTTCCTGATAAAAAATTCAATCTCATCCTCCAAACATAGAATTTTTGGTTCCGTCCTGATCAAGAGAATTAGTTTGTCATATACGATCTCGTAACATATTTTCTTATTTTTTTTTTTGGCATATTTTTACTATCAAAATTAGCAAAATTGCCAAATACTTGTCCCATTTCCAGTCAACGCCAACCCAGCAGAATAATTGCTCTCTTTAGAATATTGAGTCTTACAAAGCAGCTGTAAAAGAAGTTTGAGTTACGCATACCGACAAGCCATGGAGACTTCTTGAATATTTAAGTGTCGTCTAGACAAAGAAGCTGTCAAGAAATATGGGATTTGACTTTCTCACGATTTTTATGGATGTGCCCCCAATTTTGTACACACTAGTGGCAACTAGTTTATCCCTCATCTGGATCATGGACTACAAACATGAACTAATTGTATGCAGAGACGTGTAAGGGCTGAGAGGGGCAGTCATCTCATTAAGTATATATAAATTTTATTATTTAATTCATTATTTTTTTTAATCTAGCCCTCTAAATTAAATTTTTTGACTTCATCCTTAATTTAATATATTCACCTTTATGTAAGTTATGTATGCACGTAATGATAAATAGTTGTGACAATGAGAAAGCAGCACCAAGCTACAACCCTAGTTCCATCACGGTGGCAACATAAGAAATTAAAGTTTATTTTTGCTGGTTGCTACCATGAATTTTGAAAAACATTTTGTCACTTCTTTTCTTTTCTCATCATTATTTGCTTTGTACAAATTTTATGATCTAGCTAACATGCATTAATATGTCTCTAATGTAAGTTTTTTAGATTACTTATAATTTTTTTATGGATAATATATTGAGTATGTGGACGGTGGATAAATATCTTAATTTTTATGAAATGAGATACTTGTTAATTATTTAAACAAACGGTGTATATTATACGGAGTGAAACATAGATATTGTCAAAAATATGAATGATACATTCATTTTAAGAAACTAGAAATAAATACTTAGAAAGTTATATACAGCTGCCAACATGTTGAGATGTGTCTTTTCATAGATCTATTTGACTTGGTCTTAATTAATCCACACAGTGTGTGTATGCTTTGTGTGTGTGTGTGTTGATATATATATATATATATATATGTATGTATGTATGTATGTGTATATTTGCAGTGTATGGGTTGGTAGGTATCATATCATATACATTACAGAAAGTCTTCGTTTGCATTTTTGATGGCACATGCAATGAACAAGTTGGCAATATAACAACTTCCCTTTGAAATTTTCATGTGATTATCCGCGGCTAGTCATTGACCACATTATTCTTTTTTCCTTTAAATTAAATTCTATGCAGTGATGTTGTCATGTAATGTAATAGTACTTAATTATGTAAGGATTGATAATGGCTAATGTAGAAAAATGATTATTTTCTTCATTTTCTAGAGGGAATCATATGAGATTTCCAAGTCAACTCTTGAGAGGAAGAGTTTCTTTGGTGCTTCCTTCCCTTATCTTAATGCTTATATACAAGCAATGATGATTTCACAATATTGACAAACCACTCCACTCATTATAACTTCATCTGCCACCACCATGGTTGGAGCACCAATTTCTTTCTCCGGCAACCAGCCCCACCCTTCGGCAGCCACCGGTATGAGAAGAAAAAGAAAAGTCAAATTTTCAATGCATGAAATTCATGTTTGTTCTAATTTTGCTTTCTTGATCTCTTGTAGGTACTAATCCGACCATGAATTCAGATACAACGTCAAAATATGCTCCCCCACCTCAGATGTATGCTACACCAAGTGCACCCATTTCGACACTTTTGCCCTATAACGGACAAGCACCGCCGCCACCGGCCGCCCCTTACCTAGCCACCACACCTGGCGCCCCTTCTCCTTTCATGATGACTGGCCCTCCAAATATGCCAACATCATCAGCACCTCTTAATACAAGCTACCTCTACCCTCCTAATCCAACCTCTCATTTCCCGCCAACTTCCGCCCCTTATCCTGTCAGCTCAGCCACCCCGCCGCCTCCCTTTCCTCCCTGCTCAACTGCCCCGGCCAATCCTTATCCTCCAAGTTCGGCAAACACATCAAATACTTACCCTCCTGCTTCATCCGCCCCGTCGCCATTCCCCAGTCCTTACCCTCCAAATTCAGGGCTAAATCAGACACCAGCTTATCTTTCGGCTCAGTCATCAACGGCCTATCCTCCAACAGGATACCCTCCACAGCCCAACAACCCTCAGGCCCCAAGTGGTTATCCAACAGGTAAAATTGCTGTCATCTCGGCTATTTCTTGTCAAAAGCAAGATACATAGGACTAATTGAATAGGATAGCAATTTCTTTGCACCATAATCTTTGTGTACTCTATGGTTCTTAGCCTTGAACACCTATTCCTCGTAATTATAGACATGGTAATGAAATATATATTGATGAACACAGCAATCATTTTGCATCTCCACATGAAACTAATTTTATGCATTAGTTTCTCTACACCAATCGATTTATTGGTTTGACGATGAGACGAGATGGTCAAGAAGAATAACAGATATAGTCATGAAATCAATCATTTCAGCAAGATCTTGATAGATTTTCTAAAAGAGGATCTGATTTTAACTTTTAGACTCCACTAGGGAATCTCTTGAAATCAAATGAATCAAATGTTATATATGGTGCCAATCACTGAGAATTCTAATCCAGATTTCGATTAAATCTTTCCAACATTTTTCATGTCGAAGCTAACGATGATCTAATTAGTAATTTTACAATATTGCAGGCCAGTATACTGGAAACTACACTCCACCCACATCTGCATATCCACCTACATCTACATATCCTACAAGCCAAGCACCACCTTATTCCACCGGAACCTACTCGACGCCTCCACCCACCAGCGGTGGCTACTCAATGCCTCCTCCCTCCGGGGGAGTCTACCCACCCCGGTATTAATTACCACAAGAAAATGCATTTGGATCCAAATCCGAGAATGTTGATGTTCGATTAATTGAAATATGTGAGTAGCATCAAGATTTTCTGTGAGTTTTCAAGAAACTTTCCTCAAGTTGTGTAACGTTAGAGATGTTAAATGATCACCTATGTTTCAGGTGGTTTGAGTTTGATCTGTGGACAAACTTTTTTTCAATCATTTTTTAAGATTCAACATATTTGTGGAAGAATTTCTGGTCTATGTGTGGATTTTCAGTTTCATGTCACTTCAATGAGCAAATTTTATGCATATTGCTACGGAAAACAATAAATAGGATGTGTTTAAGTTAACAAACTTCCTCATATCAAACATCTTATGCACATTTGTAAAGAACCAATAAGAATAAAGTGGTAAAAAACTATTTTCACCAGTTGTTATCAATAATAACTTAATGTCAAAATCTTTAAGTTAATTGCCATGAAAAATAAAGACAAATAAATACATAAATAAAAGTGCTTCTCCCTAGTCTCTATTGTACTACTTATTAATTAATTTACTATTTTTACAATCTTAATTATGAGGTATATTGAAATTTGAATTCTATATAGGTACAGAGGTACTACTATGGGTTTTATATGGACTTCAAACTCTCCCACTTCTTTAATTACTTTTCAGATCTCAAGCTCAAATTCATTGGTACGAGACCTGTCCAATGTCCAATGCCCAATGCCCAATGCCCCTCCTAATTGCAATCGGGCTACAATGCAATATTTGCTCGAGCCTAAGAAGATCTTGTTTGTTAAGTCACAATTGAGACGTATGTTTTTATAATTGAATTGGTTATCAAATCATTTTTACTGTGTTTAATCAATTAGTTGTAATTGTTTAATCGATTTAATTAAAATTGACAATATATTTTGATTATATTATATAAAATAATAATATAATCACTAATTGTTATGTTCAAGTTAAAAATATAAATAATTAATAAAAAATATATTTAACAAAAATTAAAATTCAAATAATCACATACACATAATCAAATATCAAATTTAAACTTTCTGAAAAAAAAAAAAAAAACTTGATCATTTTTTGGGCCCACACAATTAATTTTTGATTGGTTTAATCGAATTTTTTATTTTTTTACACTTAAACAGACCGACCACTCACAGTTGGATCGATCGAATCGGGCGATTCACTTCAATTTTTAAAATATAAATACATACAATAACAATTGGTGCAATACAATACATGATACAATAAAATTTATAATAAAAAATTTAATTCAAAATTAAGTTAAGTGATCTCACTTAACTTGGATCTCACATCGATTGTATAAAGCATTGATATGAGGCCTGAATAACTTTGGGTTCACCCACCTCAAGAGCCAACTTTTGAGATTGGATTTTTCAAGTTCATAACAATTTTTTATTTGAATTGTTGGGGTTGGCATGATGCCTACTCATAGCTTGCCCAATCTTTGCCATCACTTCAAGTTTCTAATTATGAAACTACTAATTCTTTTTTTGGCTTTTAGAAAGGTATAAATGCTACTATGAAAACAAAATTTCATTATTAAATGTCAAAAACGTTAGCCTCACCAATCAAATTAAATAAAGTTAAACTTATTAGATGTGTGTATTTCCTGCTGACATTTTCAAAAAATTAATTGCATCTAGGATTATATCAAAAAAATTGAAAATAAAAAAGAAAATCTTTAAAAAATAAATTTTATCACATTTTTTTTCTTCGGAATATAGTAAGTACTAGTTTTGAAACTTTTTTAAATGCAATCAATTATTATAAAGGAAAAAAATTACTATAAAATAATAAAGATATAATATTTGATTTTTTAATAATTATTATTAGATTCATTTATTTGTCACTTATTCCATGATGTTCAAAACCAAAAAAAAAAAAAATGAACAGAAAAGTAAAAGAAAAGTAATTGTATTCCAAAGTATATTACTGCTAAAATGAAAAATGGAAAAACAAATAATACTCGAGAATTGGACCTATTTGGAGATCCCGCAATTCGAAGAAGCATATACTAATCCTCCTCTGCAAGTCGAACCCCTCAATTTTATCAGAAATTTTCATGCATAACAAATAACAATATTCAGACACGCATAAAATTGAAGAGAAAATGGGAGAGATGAAGTTTCTTGGAATGGACTTTAGCTGTGCGTTGGGTTCGCTGCGAAATGGTGAATTCCCAGAAAAAGATTGTTTGCTTCCCTTAATATCAAAGCTTTTGGGTTACTGCATTGTGGCTGCCTCCACCACAGTCAAACTCCCACAGGTGAAAATTCTTTGCAACTTAATTTACCTTACTGAAGATCAGCTTCTTCTTTTTTTAACTGGGTTTTAAATGTTTTTCTTGAATTTTTGTTTTATTGTGATTGAATTTTCCTATTGTGGTTCTTGATCCATGTTTATTCCGGCTTGTTCTTGAGGTTTTTGGTGGATAATTGAAGAAAGATTTGATCTTTGGCATGGGGTTAAATGATTTGATGGGATATTGAGTGAATGAGTTTATTGCATTGAGATGTTTTATGATCATCCTCGCTACTGTCATTTTTTTATGAGGGGATTGGATTTGATGAAGAACATTGACCATTGACTCCGATTGCATTTGCCAATTGGAGAATAATTGCTTAGTACACAAAACTTGGCCGTTCTGAATCTTGCTAAAAAGTTTAATGTATGGTATTCAATTAATTTCAGGTTTTTATCCAAGTATTTTTTTAGTTGGGAAAACCAAAATCTAACAGTAATAGGATTTTATGGACTTGTGGTTAGTCTTAGGATATGTTTTTGCTTATCCACACGGTGATCAATGCTAATATTGATAATTTTGGTTTTTGGCTTACTATCTTTCAGCATGGTTGTTAACCATTAAGTGGGAAAACTATGAAACTCTCGACCGCTTATGGGATTCAGAGCCCTACTGCTGAATGGTTAAGTCTTACTAAAGATGTAGGTGACATTTTAAGTGGTTGCAACTCTGTTTATGGTGGAACACTAGACTCCACTGGGTTCTCAGATATTGTATGAAAGTGAATGCAAAAGAAGAATCTTGCAAACCAATTGTCAATGACTTTTCCTTCCTATCAAAGTAAAAATCTGTTTAAACTCTAGAAAAAATGAGTTGAATATCCTGGAAAAAATAAATGAAATACATTGCTTAAATTAGCCATTGTCTCCCATTATCATATTTGTAAGTTTCTTCATATTCTGCAATAACATCAAAAAGAGAATTTATTGGTTGATTTTTTCACAGAAATCCAATAGGTAAAAGAGCTGAATATGCTTACTGAAGGAAGTTGTTGAATTTTTTTCATGAGGGACTCTTTTGTCAAATGTTTCAATTACTGGCTCTGCTTTCCTTGCAAAAAGTCTCTACCTCTGTATTCGTTCACTTCTAATGCTTCAATAATATTGTTATGATATCACTTCAATAATCAGGCACCCCAAGCATATGATCCATCATTTAAGCATGACTCAGAGGAGTCAATCATTTTGGATCTTAAAAGTAGTCAAATAAGATGTATATAGCACCATTTGAACTTGAACACAATGAGATTTTTGGATTTCGATGTGCTCTCATGTTTTGATTTGTATTTGGCTTTCTATGATTGTCTATACACAATAATGGATTAATGTCAGAAACCCTTGGTCATCAGCCATATTGACATTTACAATCTGATTTATTGGATGTCTGTTACTAATTTTTCTGTTCCTCTTGGATAGTTATGGGTTTTTGTATTTGCAAAACTGAACTCATATTCAAAGACTCCTTTATGTGAATGACGAGTTGGTTTTAAAATGAAAATCTGATGTGGGTATGTGAGATTCTTGTCATTATATGATTCAACAGTGATCTACGTGTTGTAACCATGTTTAAGCATTTAAATGTAACAATTTGGCCAAATATAAGACTAACAGGAAAACTGGACAACACATCTGTCAGGGTGACTAGCCTAGTTTCAATTTTGAATTCAGACACTGCAGAAAGAGTACTCAAGACTTTTCTTTTATAGTTTTCAGCAATTTAAAACTGCAGTATGCAGATTTGAAATCTCAATTTCCAGTGTTATCAATTGTCCCTCAGTTTCTTCCTCACACATTATACCTTACAATCATCAGCATGGTTGTGGTTAAGATTGAACCAAAAGCATATTTTAGCAAAAATTGGTGAGAAGAAGTGCTTAGTGACTACTTGAATCTGTTGGCTGCCAAAGAATGAGAAAATTAGTTTGCTATGATACGGAAAGATTTATAATTTATTTTAGTTTTCTACATATCATGTTATTTCCATTCCTGTTAACTAACCAAACTGTTTATCTTGCTCAAGATGGATCTTTTTGTCATACGTTTTAGCTTCTGGAATGAGGGCAGCCAATATTTATTTAATTATAATTCCATGTGCATGAGGAAAGAAAAAATATTTAGAAAAGAATGATAATGGAATTGATTCAGGTGCAAATATTTATTCTTTTGTGTCCATAACGTAGTGACAAGTGTGATTTTTGTGGTGAAATCTAATATATCAAGACATCCCAATTATTTCTTTCGAACATGTGATTTTGCAATTAGCCAGGACATTAAAACAATTTTTTTTATTTTTATTTTTTGCAGATACTAAAAATTTTGAAGCACAGTAGTGTCAGAGGGCTTAGTGTCGTGGCCTTTGAACTTGAGGTTGTCGGCTATACCATTGCTTTGGCCTACTGTCTTCACAAAGGGCTTCCTTTTTCAGCATATGGGGAGTTGGCATTCCTTTTGATTCAGGGTATGTACTGTAGATCCTTTTCTCTTAGGGGAAAATGAAAAAGGGGGACCAAAAGCAAGTAGAGCCTTCAAATCTCTACACTATGACTGTTGGAATAAATGACTATGTGGGGTTTCCCAAAGCTCCATTAGATTCCACCGACATGGGGAAAAAGAAAAATACTTCTGCACTTTTTTCAATTGTTTGGTTGCAAAGAAATTTCTGAAATACTGGAAAATATTATCAAATTATGGAAAATCTGGAAAATGTTTCTTTTAAAGAGAAGATATTTATTTGTGAGCCCTATAAATCTGAAATAGGATCATAATTTTGATGAACTAAAAGTTTTGTATGACTACTTTTTATACGGAATATTGAAGCAAAATTTTTATGTTTGCTTTTGGTAAAAATTTATCAAATTATAATAGTAATTCATATTGTATTTTCTTGAAGGCCTTTTCTACTTTAAAAAGGAATATGGGGAAATAGAAAAGGTAAAAAACTTAAATTGAACTAAAATTGATTACCCACATGGGTTAAGAAGAATGGTATGTTACTAAAATTCAATTTAGATCTTGCCTTAAAACTTTTTATGTATTATACTAATTGAAATTGCCTAGGCGAATACTCTTTTTACAGTAAAAATTATTAACATACTTCAAAAATAGATTAAAATTTGATACAAAATGCTGAATTGGAACTTGAACAAAATATTATTCAAGTCTGCTTAAAATTTAATAAAAAGTTAAACTATTTGCCAACTGTTCTCTAAAATTGGATCCAATTAAGTATATGGTATTGCCCTTGTGCACTTAAACACAAATTTATGGTTTTAAATTGGATGGAAATCTCGTCCTGAGATTTTTTTTATTCTAAATTTAATGAAATTGATTAAAGTGAGTTATACTAATTACGGTAATAATAATGAAAATACTTTAAAAATTGACTAAATAATTAAACAATATGCTGAAATGAGTTCACTAAAGAATATTAAAACTTAGTATACTGAATTATTTATGTATACATATACATATTCAAGGATACCAACAAATTTGTGTGAGTTCTTATCTAAGTTAGAGTTGTTTAAACTAACATCTAGTTGTTTTACATCTCGTTAGTTTTAATAAACATTATATTTATAGCTATTTTCTAGAAAATTTTGAGTTACTACCAAACACATGGAAAACAAAGGAAAATATAATTTTCTTGAAGAATTTTTCCTCATTTTTCGGAATGTTTGTTTTCATTTCAAGTAAGCATTTTCTTCCCCCAGAAAGAAAACTCGCTTGTTTTCTCCTTCTTCCCAAAACAAATTTATTCTTCCCTGAAAACAAAATGGGGCCCACTATACATCAAAACTATTACATTATCCATTTAATATAATTATAAATATATATCATCCTCTTTTTACATTAAAAATACAACATAATTTTAAAAAAAAGGCTGATGTGACACCACTAGCCAAGCAAAAGCTTACAAAACAAGACATATACAGAAAAAAAAAAATGTCTCCCAAAACACAACCAAATATTTTACTTTAATTCCAAATTCTTACCTCAAAACTCCAAAAACCTTTCTTTCCCCATTTCTCATGGAGACAAATGGAGCCAAAGGGAATATTGAAATCACGTTTTTTATTCATTTTGAATCAGCCTCCACATTCCTCCAATCATTGTAGCATGATTTTAATTCATGTTTCCTTTCAGAAGAATTAAAAGATGGAGGACCTCCTGTCCTGATACCTTGCAACCTGGTTGTGGATGGTTCTCTTCCTTTGATTCCCTTTTTCCTTTTCTTTTTTTATTCTTTCTTTTTTTTTTTTTTTTTTTTTGTTTTGGGGGGGTGGCAGATGGGGGATGTGGGTGTTTATTGCCTTAGGATTTTGTGTTTGAACCCTTAACATTTATTATTTTATGTGGCTAATATCACCGTAACATGGTTTGTCATTGACCAATCGCTACTTTAATTGGTATATTTAGGAAGAGCTAGTGGTTCCTTTCTACCAGTTGGCACTAAAAGAAACTACCCATACACCTGTTCCCAAATTATGGGCACTTATGTGGCATTGTGTCTAAATTTACTTTAGTGTGCTTCAGTATGTAGGAATGATTGGTAAGAGATTTAAGTAAGCCTTCTTAAATTGACAACCTTTTACCACAAGTACGAGGATCTTAGTCCGTCAAGTTGCTTTGATTAATTAATCTGACAAATTAATGTCGGTAATACATATTCCCTCTTATTTTTGCAGCCATTATTCTTGTAGCAATCATCTACTATTTTTCTCAACCGCTGGGAACTAAGACATGGATAAGAGCATTACTGTATCCTTTGAGTGCTCTACTGTGTCAACATTGCCTTTTCACGAACTAACACGTATTGGAGAATGCAGGTGTATATATAGAATTTTTTTCTGGATACTTGTGAAACATTAATTACGGCATGAAAATGAAGTCTGCATCTCCTTGACAATTTAACACAGATACTGTGCACTAGCACCAACAGTGTTGGCTGGTCAAATTGATCCCCTTCTTTTTGAAGCTCTATACGTGAGTCCCTACATTTAGTGTTTATGATTTGCATTTATGCCAGTTCCATATCACTTATCTCTTCCTTTGTTTTGTTTTTCTCGCTAACGTCTTTAGTTACATTCATCAGCATTTTTTCCTATTTCTGTCATTACATTTTTCACAAGTATCTGAGAATTCATTTGAAATGAATTCAACAGGCTTCCCAACATGCAATTTTTTTCTTTGCAAGGATTCCACAGATTTGGGCAAACTTCAAGGTAAGGGTTTGATTCACATAATGTTCTTAAATTTTAGTTTACCATAAAATTGCACTTCTTTTCCACACTTGAATAAGGTGGACATCTAGCATAATGAGCCTGCACCATGCGCAGTTCAAGATCCATCCTTTGAAAAGTTTTAGAGGGACCTAGAAAAGGAATCCAGGGAAGCTTGAAAAGTGCAACAGAAACTTTGTACTAGTTAGAAACAAATTGATGATTTGCCTCCAAAGTACAAATCAATTACAAATTATATATACGTGAAAACATAGTAAGAATTTTCTATAGTAAAACTTTGAGAAGTACAAATATGTTATTCATGGACACAAGCACAATGTAATATGGCACACATAAGCATTGTCGCTAAACAGCTTCACTCAGATCTATCTGTCAATATAACTGATGTGTACAACTGGCAGATATGGTACATTAGTATTCTCTATTTTGATGATGCTATTGTTTTTCTAAGCTGCTGCAAGTAAAAGCTTGCAGCTTAGATTGCTTTTTGTTAACAAGTGTAATTGTTGTTTGAGCAGAACAAAAGTACCGGGGAGCTTAGCTTTTTGACCTCTTTAATGAATTTTGTCGGTTCCATGGGTAAGTTTGTATGGTTTCTTGTGTCGGTGTAAGGCAGATTCAACACAGTTGGTAGATTCTCTTATCTGTAACTTTTGCTGTTTGGCAGTGAGAGTCTTCACCAGCATGCAGGAAAAAGCACCAATGAGCGGTATCCTTACCCATTCTTGATTAAATCTTTTTCATTTTTTTTGGAAAGTATCATCTTTAGTGTCAATCTGCAGACAGAAGTAGTCTTTATCTCGTGGGAAAACTCTATTGCAGTTCACATTTCTTGGCCCTAAACAGGCCTATGCTGTTAATATTTTAGATGAGAAAATTATTCATAAATCTATCTGCTGCTTCTCCATGAAAACCATTTTTGTCTTTTGTGAAATCACATCCAAATTCCATTCCATTTTATGGCATCATATGTATAATTTGGAGATAATTGAAATCTGTTTGGATCTTTGGGATGCTGAAAATAGTGCCTGCTAGACAGCAGAAATATTTATGTTGGAAAGTAGCGATAGGGTATCCTTGCTTGAGTTGAGTGTGCTCCAAAAAGACATAGGGTAAATTGTATATAATAGAATGTTTAATCCTGTATAAACAACTAATGTTTGTGATATTGACAAGCTTACTTGTGGGAGCTAGCTCAGAATCTAGTCTTCATTTGTATTTACTAGGAATTTTTATTAATTTTTATTAAATGGAGGTTTTAAATCTTTGATTGATAGCTTCTGTTCTTGCCACTTATAATCTACTCCTTGCATTTTATATAATCTCTTAGTTGTTTTATCTTCCATTAACTACTTCCTTGATTTTCTTTTCAGTGGTTTTGGGCTCAGTGATTGGCATTATAACAAATGGTACAATCTTAAGTCAAATAATCGTATACCAAAAACCACCTGCAAAGAAAGAAAAGAAAGCCAATTAGAGAAGTGAGATTGGGTCCTCAAGGTTTGCTCTACTCCAGATTTAGAGACTCCTTGGTGGCAATTAAGTTCGCTGCATGGTTATCAATGCAAAGAGGGTATAGTGGCGGCCTTAATTCTTACAGTGATTGTAAGGTCTTATGCTCTACATCCTTCATCTGATACAATTTACCGTTTCTATATGAAGTTAAAAATCCAATACTCATACCTCACTGTAGGGCTTTAAATAGATACCTTAATTCTCATAGACCCTAGTTTCAAAACTCTAGTTCTTTGATTTAGATGATCACACGACATGGAAAAGTGAAATTAGTGCAGTAAAATCAATATACAAGTGGGATGATCGCAATGTGTTCCTCTGAGTTGTTCTACCTTCTCTGGACTATTACTTAATAGATGAGCATGTATTTCAGATGTTCACATCCGACTCCCAAGTTATTAATATTATAGATATTTTAACATGAATTCATTATAATCATACAGCCTTGGCGTACCCAGCTTTTTTGTTTGGTTTAATTTTGGAAATGATGCAGTCATTGCTTGATCCTGATAACCGGTTGAAAGTTACCAGTTTGATGATGAGGTTGAACTGCATTTATCTAATGGGATTATTATGTCAGTGTTCAAGAGTTTAAATGGAGTGCAGATGCATAAGAGCCATTGTTCCTTTCCCAGAGGAATTTCAGTTTCTATCTTTAGTTTTTATAATTTTAACCTAATTATTGGTGTCAATCTATTTCTTGCAGCAGCACTTCCTTCTTAGACAACCCAGTGCGATGTTTTTTTTCAAAGTATTATCAATGAATGCCCAGGTGATGCCTCTTTGAAGAATAGAATACTATGATCAAAGAGTTTGGTAAGCAAAATAGAATGTTCCTTCCATTTCCTAAATGTTGCTTTCAAAGAATCTTGTATAACGTGTTCCTACTTCCTAGGATAGCAACAGCTGAAGACGGCAATACTTTAGTTTGAGATATTTTCAACTGTTTGACTCGTTTTCAAAGACAAATTTCCATCGTAGTCTACTATAATATTTTGTTTTTCTTCCTCTGTTTTCCATCTTTTTTATTTTTCTGGCGGTTGGTGATTTGGTTCAATGTTTTCGAAATTAAACTGATTGAACCTACCAATTCAATCTCCATTCAGTGGTTGAAATCTGATTATGAGGACAAAATATTAGAAATCTTGTCAAATCAATCAAAAATTTGATCAATTTTGTCCCATCAAAAAACAATCAAACTTGATCCAAAAAAGAGTCAAACTTTTTTCTTTTATTTTTTTTATTTTAAATTTAATATTTCATTACATATAATTTTGATTTTGTTTTATTTTTTTAATTGATTACTTATCAATATTTTACGTTATACATGATAATTAATTTATTATTTTATATAATATTATAAAAAATATAATTAATTTTTATTAAATTAATTAAACTAATTCAACGATGGTTCAACACAGCTCAATGACAGTAAGATGCAGTTATGAAAATATACTGATTCAAAAGTATTTTTCCCAGTCAAGTATTATAAAAGCAGATACCTTTTTCCTCACTAGCCACCAAGATTATGGGGCAAGTGCCTTGATAAGCATAAACTGCACTGTGTAATGGAAACCATGCAAGATATCCAATTAATGTGATGCTAAACAACATAGAATATGAGAAGCGAAAGCTCAGTAGATAAAAAGATATTACCTTCCATGGAAGAAGCTACAAAGAAACGTAAGCAAGCCAGACTTCATAAACTGAGATCACAACCCACCACCATTTCAGTCAGTTAACAGCTCATAGAACGTGATTTCAATATACCGAATATTGAAAAATATGAATCCAAGGGTTAATCGGTGTGTCATGCTAGCAGCCCTTCCCTGCATACTCTGAGAAGGAGAAAAGTGTCTTCTTAGCAGTAATGCAGTATATGGGTTGGGCTGAGACATTGAGGTGGTGTCTGGGTGGAGAAATAGATAAGAGGGTTGTCGAGTTATTGCCAGAATGTGCTGTCCCAGAATTCAGATTGTTCCTCAGCATGAGTTATAGTATTTTTTGTCGACATAAAACCGTACATAGAATTCGAAGATGCAAAAGATTCAGCTCGGTGAAGAATGTGTTCTTGTTTCACCAGGTGACAGAAATGAGGGAAGTGAACTTTATAATTCTTTCTACAGACATGGAATTTTGTCGGTTGATTATGATGGAAAATCAACAGCAGAACAGATCACTACTAAATTTTTTGCACCACATTCATTCAACAATAATTTACAATTACATTAACATATGAGGAGATTTAGCCTAAAAGAATAAGATAATCATAAGTGACCGTAATTTGTTTTCATAATCAACAGTTTGATAGCATTTCGAAATATCAACAAGATTTAACATTGAACAATCTGGCACAATTACATAATTTCAGCAGCCAAATCAATAGCAAGAGTACAACTAGTGACCAGCAAGTTCTAAAGAGGTTGAATCATGGTTGTCATTTTAGTGTTCTGCATAAAGTCAACAATAAAGGGAGTGCAAAGCTTTTTCCCCTTTCTATTTAATCCAAGAAACCATTGTTACTATTTCCCAATTATCACATCAAAACGCTTCATAAATCCAACATACCAGCAGAAGGTAGACTCAATCGTAAACTCGACAAACGGTTGCATAAAGGCATTCAACAGCACACATAATAGAAGTGCTGAACCAGAACCCAAATTTGAACAGATCAACAGCCTTAATTCCCAACTGCTAATCTGCATCAGCTCCTTCCCAAATTACTATAGGACCTGCGGCCAAAGCTTGACCACCTCCTGAAGGTGCATGCCAGCAAGCTCCTCCCTGAAAGAGACCCTAGTCTCATCTTAAATGAAGTAGACCTCCCTGTACTGCTTGATGCAATATTAGCATCTCTATTTTGGCCACCAATTGATGGAATATCAGCAACACCAATTTCCTGCTCGCTAATGCTGGCATCTGGCAATTCAGGCTCAATGGCATCCAAATTCACTGCAAGAGAACCTCTACTCGCCCTCAACGAATCTGCTCCTTGAGAGGTTACCCCTCTACATTTCTTAACCTTCACCTTCACCAGATTAGGGCAACCACCAGCCAGTGCTTCCATGCCATGGTCCGACACTGGACAACTTTTTATGCATAACTTCTTCAAGGCATTACATTTTGCAGCAATGCACGATATCTCAGTGTCCCCAACAGTTTCGCTGCCACACAGAGCTAACCTTTCCAAATTTTGGCAATTCGTTGCCAACTTCTCTAAACTCAAACGTGTAGGATTCACACCAATCAAAACCAATTCTTGCAGATTAGGACAGTAAGTAGCAATAGCAATTAATCCATCATCACTTATTCTATTTGTTTTCCATCCATCAATGTGGAGCTTCCTAAGCAACCTACATTTTTCAGCAACGGTCATAAGTCCAATATTCGTACACTCAGGGGTTTTCACCAAATGCAATATTTCAAGATTTGCACAGTTTGAAATCGCCGAGAGCCCGAGATCACTAACCTGAAGCCTCTCCAAATGAATCTCCACAAGCCCATGAACCCTATCAGCAATAACTTCAAGCAACTTATCCCAATCCCCAGAACACCTAAATAGCTTCAAACTCCTCAAATTCTTTGCCCCAGTTATCAACGGCCCGAAACACTGGCCATTGTAAAGATCCTTCAAACAAATAACTCTCAAAGAACCCGCAGCCTTACCTGGCCCGATGGATTCAGCAGCTGCCCCATCAGTAATGCCACGCAACCGCTTCACCGACAATTCCTCCAGCAAGCCACAATTTTCAAGCAAAGCATTCATACCTTTAGCCCCAAAGCTGCAAGACCCACAAGAGAATTTCTGCAAATTCCTGCAATTCTCGGCAAAAACAGACATCCCATCATCAGTGAGCTCGCGGCAGGCCCGAAGCTTCAATCTTGTGAGGTTCCTGCACTTGAGCGAGATCAGAATCAAGGCATCGTCGCCAATGCTAACAGATCTGCGGTCACATTTTAGTGCAAGCTTAATAACCGCATCAAAACGAATGAATAACCGAGGAATAAAGTTAGCAAGCTCCGACTTCGCATTAAGCGAGAGGCGGTGGCGGCTCTGCCCGTCGACTCTGAGCCAGCGGCGGCACACCAAAGAGGAGCGCTTTCTGTCGCCGGACGAAAGTGACTGGAAAATGCAGGCCAGGCATTCGTCGGGGAGATTCAAAGTGTAGTCATTTCCGGTGATGGAGTCATCCAAGTCGGTGGTCACATCATCAAGGTTCTCGGAATCCGGCCCCACCGCCGGCGGGGAGATCACGGCGGCAGACTTGGAGGATCTGGGCCTCGAGGTGGAAGCTGACTGGCCCATCAGCAGTGGGCCTGCGGCGGAGGTGAAGTGTTTTTCGTTTCTTGTTCCCTCAGGTGGTTTTTCCTTTACACTCTGCAATTACAGCTAAATTTGTTTATCTTCTTTCTCGTGAGAAACGGAGCTGAAATGGGAGCTAATGCGGATTTGCTGAAAAGGTTTGTTTTTTGTGCTAACTTTCGGATTAACTTTTCCTTAAAGAAAATTTCTTGTAATCATCTCTGGCTATTCAGGTGGAAGTTGGGTGCGGGCAATCCCATTTTTGCTTTTCCTGAGGAGATAGCTTTTGACTTCATTGTACATCCAAATATTTTGTCTTTTTCCATTTCTTCTGTAAAACGGCATGTTTCATTCGGCATGGTCGCATTTTATCTTTTATTTTATATTATAAATAAATACTAGCTAATTGAAATATTTTTTTAAATAAAAATTTAATTATAGATCATGTATATCCATAAAATATAATAAATAATATAACAGCATCCAATATGGATTTTGTCCATAGAGCTCAAATCAAGCCAGTTCATCCTTTGTTTAGTTTTTGACCTTTCCTTAGATGTTCTTTTGTGAGAATTTCTTTTTTTTATTCATTATATTCAAATTGTAAACGCATTATTTATAAAATATTAAAATTTTCTATATCTAAATATTAAATACTAATTAAAAAACTAATATTAAATAAATAAATAAACTCAAGTGGATAGAATTTGAACCCAAAATATTTAATCGTGGGATTTTAGACTATCAACTTTACTACCTAAAAAATTATAAATATCAAACTGACAATCTTACCACTTAAACAATATTATCATTTGACGTTGGAAACCTTTTCAACATTCGAAATTCTTGTGAAAAATCTTGCAGGGGCAAAAATGTAATTTGTTCAATAAAATCTTAAGTGAAGCACATTCTTATAAAATCATTTTCGTTAACATAAGATCAACAAAATTTTTAACAAAATTACATTGCATTAGTACCCTAACTAGGTATTGGGTGATTGGATCTTTAAAAATCCATAACGTAATACAAGATTTAAAAGAATCCATGGATTGGATCTTGTAAAACAATCATGTTCCGGAATAAATGTGGAAATTGAGTACTTGGATCCATTTAAAATTCGGGTTTGGTGATTATTATATACCTCATTAATTAATTATTCTGCTTCGTCTTCCCTTAAGTGGTACAGGTCCACCTTGCAAAATTCAACAATTAGCTGGATTTAGGTCAAGTCCAACCAAAAATATATGTATCAGTCTAATTTCATTATAATTTCTTCTTATTAGTTGTTATTCTTTTTTATAGAAACCACTTGTTGTACTTTACTAATTTTTTTTAATATCTTGAGGTTTAATTATTGTAATTGATCATTACTAAAAAAATATTTTATTTATAATATAATATGTGCTACAACATAAATCTCATAACTTTCACTGCAAACCATACTAATTAGTTAATTTTTGTTTAAAACTTCAAAATAAGAAATTCCTTCCCACCCACCGAACCCCCCCCCCCCCCCCCCCACACACACACACACAACCCAAAAAAGAAACAAAAAAAGAAGAAAAAAAACTTTAAAATTTCTAATATTAGGTTGAGTTTTAGTATTTTCAATTCAGATCTTCAAATTGAATTTGAATACACACACACACACACACACACGTACTTAGATTTAGATCTTTCAATTAATAAATACATCTGAATTTGAAATACTAAGATTTGTTGCAAATCTACATTTTATTTCCTTTAATATGGGCTATATTGCTTATATGTATCGCATCTACTCTTGAATTTTTATTTTTTATTTTTAATTATAGTTGATTGTGTTACCATTACTTGAATTAAAAAGTGGAGCATAAAATAAGTGTTCAACTATGTCATGAAATCATGAGGTGAAAGTGTGAAACTATGACAATATCTTAGTGTAATTAAATTGATTAATTGAGCAGAAAAGCTGGACAATTTCATAAGTTGATTTTGAAATATTTCTGTATTTGATAAGACCATTTTACAATTTCAAACTTCACCAACCATCTATTGCGCATTCTTTCCTTCAATTAGACCGAACTTAGACCAAAAGTGAAAAATTCTTATAGATTAGTGGTGAAGACATTTGATTTGTCATCTCAATAGATTTGACATAATAATCATAATAAAAATATTATATATCATTGACTAATCCTTCATTTAGTTTTCTCCTTTTTAATTAAGAAAAAATTGATTCCGCAAAAAATGCATACTATGAATTAATTGTATTCATTTCTAATTAAAATATGTGTTTGTTAAAACTTGTATTATATTTGTATAGTATATATAAATATGAATAATTAAAAAATATTTTATTTTTTTATATATATTAAGAACCGTCACGTAATACTCTATATTTTTAAAGTAAAATATTTAGTACTCATATTATATTTATTCATATAATACTTGACAAATAATATTATATTTTAATAAATATTTATAATATTTAAATATAATTTAAAAATTATTCAAAAAATTATTTGTAAATATTAATAGAATATTATATAAATAAAAATAAAATTTTTAATAATTTATGAATATATTATTAAATAGTTTTTTTTTAAATTATGTCATAATTTTAAATTAAATAATATAAAAATACTTATAAAATATTTTTTGCTTAATTTAAAGTTAAGTAAAAACGCAAATCATATAAAAATAATGTCAAAATAAGTTATACTTTTGCTCCCGAATAATTATTTTACATTCGTATTTTATTCGTTCGTCTATAAATATATATATTAATCACTTACGTATTTTTATCGATTCTTTTATTGTAACTTTTAATAAAAAATCTTAAATATTGATTTTTTTTTCCATCCAATATTTAACTAACTAGGACTAAAACTAGGAGATTGCAAAATAAAATCTTCATGGTTATATTGTTATGTATAGTACTCACTTTAATTATAAACAATTATCTCAATGAAACATTAAAGCTAAGAAAGATCATTCAATATGAAGCTCTAGAATAATGAACGGAGGATGAGTGAAATTCACTATTCATCGAGTGTAATATTTTCGATCTATTTAATACAATCAAATTATTGAAAAAATAAATAATAAAAAATACCTATTTTTATAATCTAATGAGAAATAAAGAATTAAGTAATGTTATACTCAACTATTATTGCAGAAAGACTGAAAATGACTTCATTTGAATATTTCTATGTAGTAATGATGGATATAACCACGTTTGTGTACAGAAACTCTATCATGTTCATGCTATGGAGTTGTTCAATTATGGCAGCAAGAAAGTTCACATGGATTACTTGTGCCCTTTTTGTTGGTGGTGTTGTGGCTCGCAAAACATGAGCAACCGACTTTTCAACATTCGAATTTTAAACTCTAATACCAAAGACATGTTCTTCAAATTTGATTTGGGCAAACATAAGACTCCAAAACTCCATATATATATATATATATATATATATTCCATTGCTTGATCTTCTCTAATATCTTTACATTTGCAATTTTAGAACTTGTTTAAATTGGTTAGATATACTAAAATATTCAATTTATTTAATATTTATTTTTTATGCCGACGACTCATAATAAAAACTAAAATTAAGTTTAAATTATTATTTTAATTAGATATTCATCTCACTTATGAGGTGAAATGAATAATTACACTCTTCTCACTTAAAATATCTTGAATACGATTAGATCACAATACTCATAAATTTAATCAATATATTATTTTAGTAAAGATAAATTAGTAAAAAGCCAATAATGTACACGATAATCCATCAAAGTACACATTTAATATATATCATCCATACAATTATTCCAATTACATATGAATTTTATTGAATAATTTAATATAAATTTCGTATATAATCATATTTTTCTCATCCAAATTACAGAAATAAATGACTCATTATGAGATTATTTTTTAGGAGTGAAAATATTACTCATCACAATGTTGCCTACTGACATTCAAGAGATAGCCCTTATGTTGAGTATACAAAGATAAATTTTTTAAATAAAATTAAGAATGACAATGGAACGAGTGTGTATCGGGTTTGTTAAAATTTGAAATCCATCCTGCCACAAATTATTTGGGTTTGGGTTAGACCCGTTAAACTCACTTTATAATTTTAAAAATATTACAATATATGCATATATATTTAAAATAACACTGACTATATTTTTTGAGATATAATATTACATAAATACATATATATTATAATAACATTAAATACAAAAACTAAACGAGGCTGGATGACTTTGAAAATAAAAAATTAAAACCCTCGTCAAATTAATTTATAATTTTAAAAACTCGTCTCAAGTGGGGTAGGTTCAAAACGGTTACAAGTTTGAACCCCTTCCATTTCTATCCCTAATTAAAATTGACGAAAAAATGATTTTGTGAAACTTTTTGGTCACTTGTGTTAAATTTATATGCGGTCGACATCAGAATTACTTTCTCTATATAAATTTGGCAATGTCATTCTTAAAAAAGGAAGATGGTATCATGAGGCTCTCTAAAGCGTGGATTATGCCATGTCTCAAGTTAAATTTGGATTCAAATTACTAGTCTCATTTCATTCTTTGTGCATCACGATGTGATTGAAAATTTGTATTTTGTTAAAAATAACTCAGGCTATTTGTAATTTTGTTTTAATATTTTTGAGTTGATAATCTCGTAATTTAAAAAAATAAATATATGCAATTTTAGTCCTACTATTAAATATTTAATGAAAAGGACCTAAATCTGCCTCTCTCTTTTTTAACTATTCTTTTCCTTTTCCCTTTTTTTTTTCCTTTCTTTTTTCCGTATTACGTGAGAACAATATGAATCTGTTAGATTAAACCCCAATCATGTTAATTTCATCTTGAAAACAAAATATAATGACAGGGATAACACAAAATATAGGTAAGAACTTAGAGAGAGAAAAAATTATTAATTTTATTAATATATACATTTGAAAATGAGTAAAATATATGTAAATTATTAATACAAATTCAACAAACTTTGAATTTTTTAATAAAATATATTTATATTTTTATTTTTATTTAATATAATATATGTAAATTTTAATTTTGAAATTACCAAAATATTTGTAAATCATTTCTGTAATTCTCATCAATATTTTGAATATTAAGTTACATTTTTTGTTTCATTTTAAAATAAAATGACCCAATGTTTCAAATTCTTTTTAAATTTTTAAAATTAAAAAATTTTGAACTAAATAAGGCAATGAGATATTTTGAGAATTGACAAAAAATTAAAGCAAAAAGTGTGAATTAGGGCCTCAAAATAAGAATTGAGCTCAAATAATACCTAAATATGTAACAAAATTAGATTCTTTTAAAATTCAAAAATTTGTGTATACATTTATTACGAATAAATATGTCATTTAGATCTATAAAAATATGAAATAATTAACAACCTATGATTATTTTAAAGATTTATTTTTTAACTTGTTTTGTGGTTTTTAATCAATCAATATCCTATTCCTTTCTAGCTATTTATTCATTTTTTGTTTAAAATTTAGCTTATTATTTTGTTATTTCTATAAATATGTTGTATAAGGGTATACAAATATTTTATTTGTTTCTAAATTCGTATATATATATATATATAAATATTTTATGGTACCTTTGTCAATCACAGTTCGTCCCAATTACCAAATTAGTTAGTTATTTTCATTTAATATTTGAATTACCACGACTAGAACTTATCTACTGGTTTTTCATTCAACTTCGTCAATATGGGAAAAAAGGAACGGAAGAAAAAAATAAAGAAAAGAAAAACTAAAAAGAAAATGAAGAAGAAACAAGAAAAAAATGGCAGATTTAACAGTGGCGAGGCCATTTCATTAAATATTTGATGATGGGACCAAAATTGCACATTTTTTCAAATTATATAACACAATGAGATGAATTAAAAAATATAGGATCAAAATCACATATGACTTAAGTTATGGGATAAAAATATAATTTTCTCGCATGCGTGCCTGCTATTTATTCCCTTTTTTGTTGGTTGGTGTGGTGGGTGTGTTTTTTTTTTTTTTTTTAAGAAAATAAAAAAATTAAAAGAAATAGACTTCGGTTAAATGTTAAATATATATAGGTTGATGACTTTAATTTGTATACAAATTACTGCAAAAATTATGGATTGAAAATTGGAATCCAATAATGTCTTGATCCAACTTCCAAAGCTTCCTCTAAGTTTTTTGAAGATCAACAAACAAAAATTGGCACGATGGTATTACCTTTCACATTTGTGTAAGGTTAGAGTTCGAATTTAACTTGTATAAAGTTAAAAAAATAATAATTATATTGGATTGTAAGAATAATAGGAGAGAAGAGAAATGTTTGAAACATACTACAATAAATCAGTATTTTGCTAAATTTATTTTGATATTTATAAGATGTTATATCTTATTTTAAATATAATTATTGAATTATTTGAATAAAATAAGATTATTGAGCTTATATATTATTAGTAATTATAATTTTATAATTAATATGATTGATAGTAAAGAAGTTTGTTAATATTTTAAAAATAAATTAAATTTTTTTTATTTTTTTTAAAAGAAGTTTATAAAAACCTGACATCTTAGAGTTTATGAGTTCATTTCTTAAATTTTTTTATTAAATACTTTAAGACATCTTATAAGATATTTTAATAAGTTTATAAGCCCACCCAAACACCCTTTAAACAACATAATTGTCTAGTTGAGAGACTAAGTACATTAAGAAAAAATCGTAATTTAGCTATTGTTCAAGTTAATTTGAAAAAAAATCGGTAAAATTTTACTTTCATAACAAAAACCGTCTTTAAAATTCGTGATTCATTCAGGAATAGCGCAATATAAAATACCTAATTATTTTTTAGTATAATATATTTATATATGAAAATTGTCAATAAAAATATATAATCTAGTAAAATTATATATATGGATTGAAAAAGTAAAAAACTTATTAAAATATGAATAAAATTTGGGAATAAATTGCTTTTTTAAAGAAAAAAATCGAAAGATTTTATCGCATTACTATTTATCAAAGATATATATAAAATTTCAATATCTTATGAAAATATCGTATTTTATTTGAATTATTTTTAAAAAGTCCGAGTGTTTTGTTACTATGAGACTAACAAAGGCAAATTTAAGCACCTAATGGCTAACTTAAATCCGTAAAAATCAAGTAATAATTTTTGTCCATTTTAATTAGTAGTGTATATGATTCTACTATTTGACTGTTTTTAACTCCAAACAATGCCAATGATTCACTTTTTTTTAACTGAGACTATCAAATATATCATTATATGTAAATATCAATCAATCAACATTAAAAATAAAGAACTTGATTAAAAATAATATATCAAAATTCAAATAAAAAAATAAACATATAATCAAACAAAATATCTTATAATTCAGAATCTTTGGATTACAGCTTACATATTTAAGTAAAGGGTTAGTCACATGTCACATGATAACAAGCACTCTCATTATTAAGTTCAATTTTGTTGAACACGTGACATAATTTTATAATATCCGAATTTGACTTAGATTAGTCTAATCTAATTCTTTAACCCCTGAAATTTTAATCTAATTAACCAAACCGAATCTTATATGTAAGTCCAAAAACTTCAATGAGATTATATAAATCCATGATACGCCTAAGTGCTGTCTTTTTATTATGCAATAACAATGATTAATTATTTGACTTTTAATAGACTATGATTGATTTTTTTTATATCCCACTATTGGATCTCGATTTGATTTGGGATTTTTTTTTTATATATCGATTTGATTTGGCCTTTTTCTTTTTTAAGAGAAGCAATTATACATTCGATCAAAATTCAAAGAATAATTAAGTAAAATTGTCAAAAAAAATTAATTACAATCAATAATTTTGAATCAAAGCAGAAAAGAAACTACTATTAATATATATTATACATGTATAGGTGAAACTCGAACTCAAAATTTCTTATTAATTAATGATAAAGATTTGGATTTTATGGATGTCATATAAATAAGATATGTATACCCCGCTATTGATCAAAAAATCTTGAGATGATTGTTCGGCTTACAATTAGAATAATAAGCAAGTCAAATTTAAATAGGAGTTTATAATTTTATATCACTTATATTATTCGATACATCAAAATTTAAAGAATAATTAATTATATCAATAATTTTTAATCAACTTATTAATTAAATACAGAGACTTGGATCTTATGGATGCCATATTTTATATGATACCACTATTTTGATCCAACAATATTTGAAGTCAATAATTATCGGACTTATAGTTATAACTATTAGTGAGTCACCTTTGGACATAATATTTTAAGATTTCATATTAAGATCGGACTATTATATGTAAGATCCAAATACAATCCGTTGTTCGAACTAAAAATTCTCACCTAAATATTCTCTGGAATAATTAAGATTGAGAAAAATAACTGATTAATATTAGTTATAAGAAATAGGTTTAGTTATTTAGATTTTAAATAATATATTATATGCGAAAACATATTAGGGAGGCATTTAACTTGAAACTATTGAATCCGACCCATTAAATTATTCAATTTTATGTTTGATCTATTTATTTTCGATTACTCATCTATTAATCGAACCAGATCCATATCCAACTAATGTTGAATTAAAAAATAGTCCACAAATTCATTTTACTTAATGTGACCAATTTACAATCTTACTCACAATTCACACCTGAACTTATCTATTTTTCTCTCTCTCTCTCTTTTCTTTTTAAATTATAATTTTAAGGAATATATTATTGGGCTTCAATTGCTTTAATGCATTTATTATTATTATTATTATTTTAAAAAAGAGGACATTTACGGGTTTCTCAACCCTCCTCCTAGTGACTCGAACTCATTACTAATTAAATCTTATGTGTAAGATGTTTATCAATATGTTAACTTACCATATTTGATTAAAAAGTAATATATGAAACTGGGGTTTGGGGAAATTAGGTTATGATAAGTATACTATTTTCATGTGTACAATTTTATTTATTTATTTATTTATTTTATTTTATTTTTTGAGTTGGGGTAGGAGTGAAAATCAAATCAACCCTAAAAAGAGCTTGGAGCAAAATGGTAATACGATAAATTCTTTAATTTGCAATGCAAGTTTTTACTTCAAGGAGAAAATGTATAAGAATATTGATGCCCAAACTTTAGCATACGGGCAAACTAAGTATAGAACTCACCCCCTGCCATTGTCTTCAACTACAATTGTTCTGGCACTATTAAAAATCATTGTCAAACATTATTGTTTTATAAATTCATTATCAGTTATATGCATTGTTAGGGTTGATCATAAATTTCAAAAAAAACTTCTCAACCGCACAACCCACAACGCATTGCAACATTGTTGTTAATTTGTTACTCAAAACGCAATCTAAAAATTTAAGTCAAAACTGCACCGTTCAAACGATTTGATGATAATTTAGAATTTGATCAAATCAAATCATAACGTCCTTAATTACAAATTCAATTTTGTTATTTAAAAAATCTAGTTTACGAGTTCAGAATTATCATATCGATCTTAAAATTCTAAAATTATTCTTCATATGATAAACAATCAAGTTTTGATAAGAATTCTCATAAGAACAGTTAGTGAAGTTTAGAGAAAGAGATGGAAAATTCTATGAATAAGACAATTGATTTGACAAAGCCTAAGAAGTATAATTCTAAATATGTAATATATTTTTACTTGTAAAATCCAATTATAGGTACTCCTCATCCTTCAAGGTAATATCATATCTGAATGTTTGTCCTTTTCAATTTAATTATCAAAATCCAATTTATATATATTGTATGTTCTTAATTATGAATATCATATATGACTGTTTATTCTTCTATAATTAACTTGGTTTCAATTATTAATTTATCTTATTTCAATTTTGTGATGCAGTTTGAATTATAGGTAGTAGCTTCTATAATTCTGAAAACTCAGTAGTTGAATTTTCTATATTGAAGGCATTTCCTTTCATTGCTCAATTAGTATTTTCATGTCAATTCATTGTCATTCTTGAAAAAGTTTTTTTTTTTTTTACTTGATTGTTGCCTTTGTTGGTAAATGGCTTGAACTCACCTGAATCGGCTCAAAATTGTATATTTGTTTTTATATAACAAATTCGTAACCTGAAATTTAATAATTAGTAAATTTGCACATAACAATTTGATTTGAAATTAGTAAGAAAAAACAAAAAAACCTACAAACGGCACCATGTTCAGCCATTTGTATATGTCTATATATGTATACATATGTGTATATTTATATTTTACTATATGAAGTATATATTGGAGAACTATATTTGAACATTATGAGATTTTTAAAAATTACGATAATTTGTGTTCTTTTATGTTGTGTTTATATCTTCATATTCGTAACCATGAATTTCATATAAGATAAAGGGACCAATATTTTAGATACGTAACATTTAAAATTGAATATGCTAAACAAATGTAATTGGGTGAGGCACAAGAAGCACGTAGACTTGTGACACAAATAACAGTTATCTTCATATTATGTTGAAATGAATTCAAGATTTTCATTATTTTTCTGAAAAAGGGAGAATTCAAGATTTTTGGTGGGGTTTTTTTTTTTTTTTTTAAATTAGCACTTAACTACAACATTCGTTACATCAAATTATAAAAAAACTTATCTAATATAGTCAATAACTCTAAATTAAAACATATATCTAAAATAAAAAAAATATTATATAAATTAAATAAATAACTATACTAAGATTTAAACTCAAAACCGCAAAAGTTTGTGGTTTGAGCCTTGGCAATACCTCTGTAATAAAATATTTATGCAAATGAACAATGTAGTTAGTATGTATAACTCCATAGGTGCAATATAAGACATTTTTAAGATTAAAATTCTAAATGTTAGGGAACCGGAAAGGATCATTTCGCTCTTTGGGCCTTCCTATATGCTAGTAAATTCGAGTAATAATACACCAAGAATGCAATTTCACCAAAAAATTAAGAAAAAGGAGTAAAAAGTAAAATAAGTTTTGTGTATGTACCATAGGTTCATGGCCAATATTAAAAATATTAATGGAGTAAGTTTAAATTCGAATTTATCATAAATTCGTTTTGTGAGGGGAATTTTTAAAATTATAAATAAATTTGGGATAAATTTTATTTTTTTATTTTTAAACTAGTTTCGTCTCAAAATCATATTATTTAATTATTTATTTATTTTTTAATATATGTATTTATGTAATATTAATTTTTTTAAAAAATATTTTTTAAATTTTTAATGATGTTATTATTGAAAAATATATTTTTAATATTTTAAATTAATAAAATGAGTTTAACCAAACCGGTGAGGAGAAATCTACGTCCGATTCTTAAAATTTTTTGACGGAAAACTCGGGTTTTGACAAAAGCAAACCCCCAAAACCGGTTCCGTTGCAATCTCTAGCCGATGCCACCCTTTTTAGCACAGTCGAAATAGTAGCACCGGTTCAAATTCAATGGCTGCTCCGCTCCTCCTCAGAGCTTTGCCTCTCCTCCGCTTTCGTCTTGTCCAACACCACCACCATCTCCGACTCACCAGTGGATCAACACCTCGCCGACCCTTGTGCAGCGCGGCCGCTGAGTCAACTGGGTCTGACGGTGATAACTCATCGTCTCTGAGTCAAATTTTTTCCTCAAAAACTGCTAAAGACCCGCCCCATTATCCGAGATGGGATGACCCGGATTTCCGGAAATGGAAAGACAAAGAAGTAGAAATACTTGAAGATATTGAGCCCATTGTTTGCCTCACCAAAGAAATACTCCACTCTAATAGGTACCCCCCTCTCTCACTCCTTTCGTTCTGAACTTAGGTTGAACTGTTTTAAACCTTTGTTACTACTGATATTTTTGTTTTGAATTATTATGTTGATGATGGGGTAATTGGTTGTAAAGATGGGGGCTTGAAAAAGCTTTGTGGCACATTTATTGAAATTTTGATAACAGATCATTCTTATGTAGCCGTGTGGCATCCTAGCGAACTGCATATTTTCTTGTGGGAATAGCTGCACAATGAATATGGCATTTAATGAGTTATTCTGATGGCCTTCATTTCATCCTTGTACGAAGTAGCTCTTGGATGATTTTGACCCTCCTCTCCTCTGGAAATATAAGATAATTTTGAATTGGTGAATTGTGCTGTTGATATAATGTATTTGGTGTCAAAATATAATTTTTTTGTTATGGAGAGATTATAGGTGCAATGTTATTAGGAAGTGTCATTTAGATGGTTGGATTAGGTGATGAAACAGAGTACAATAAGTTATAGGAGGAAAGAAAAGTTTGGAAGAGGCTGGAGTACAAACGAATAGGACATTAGTACTGTAAATGATTAAGAAGGATCTATCTCATTGTTACATATTAAATGAAATTATATGCATACTAAACAGTCTATATATTCTTCATTTGAATATTTATGTCATTATGTGCAAAAGATCCTTCACCTTAAGGTTCTTTGGACTGGTAAACTTTTGGGATTGTTAGGTACTTAGATGTGCTTGTTTTAGAAGAACTGATGAGTTCTTTTAAATCAGTTCTATATAACCTGCCTGAGTTCAGGATATTGTGTTCAGGGCATATGCAATTTTCTTCTGTTCTTTCTCTCCCCCCCTTTTATCCACTTCCTCCTCCTTTAATAATGAAGCATATGCTACAAAACATGACAAATTTTATGCTAAAAATGTAAGAATTGAGGGTGCTATAGAATAAAGAAGGATTCTGAGATGACATCACCAGTTTTAAATGTGTAAAAGGCCAGGTAACTGTTATTCAACTTTTGATATGTTGTACTGTAGCTAGGCTTCTCTGTCGTGTTTTATTGTGCCTTAGGATCCTCTATATCTTTGTAGCTATGCAGCCTACGCTGTTGGTGGAAGGCAAAAGAAAAATGATTTCGGTCAGGAATAGGTTATGAGCCTTGATGTTGGTGCCTGATATTCAAATCTCTCGAAATTGGAATTGTGGATACATAATATCCTATTTATTTTATTAAGTAGCATGTCCAGTTTAGTTTACCACTTTCATCTATTATTACTGCGGACTTTCGTGGGCTCTAGCTATCATCTTCTCTTGTAAATTTTCTATACTTGGGTGATCTAACTTGACCTTTAAGGTTCTCAATTATAATCAATAAAAAATAAAAAACAATATCCTGCGGTATATCCATGGAGTAAAGAGGATCGCTTTTGAGAAGGTAACATAACATCTAAAGAATGTGCCCCATCTTCCTTACAGTGATTTTGTTGATAGGAATTCTGACTAATACTCAGATAAGAAAGCAATGCCCCTTTGATAAAAAGAGTTGCAAAAGAAGCTTACATTGACCCATTAGTGGGGCGACAAAGGTTATACTTCTTCTATATTTTGTTGGAGTGAGATATGCTTTAATTTTACTCTCAAAATTAAATCTTTTAGTCTTTTTGAAATGGAAACTTAATGGATACTAAGAAGCACCCCTTAAAATATAGGAGAATCAGCTTTCTGTTTGAACTAAGTAATTTATAGTTACTCATCATGCCAAGATTTCTATTTACCTGTGGGAATTTTGTTGTCCATGTTTTGTATGGTATAGTGTTGTTTCGTAAATTCTTAAAGCAGCATTAGAAAGGTAGATTTTGGAAAGCAATTTGGTGAAGGCAGGAATTTCTTGCAAGCTTGTCCCCTCTTTGAATTGTATGGTTTGTTGACAGAAAGGAAGAGAAGAAGGAAGAAAAGAGGCTTTGAAGGAATTGCAAATCATTTACCATAGTTAAAGTACTGTCAGTGTCATTTTTCCTTTAAAAAGTTCGGCTCTGTCCCTGTGGGTATAGATATTTACCTTTTGAGAGGTCAAATTAGATTGGTACAAATCTGTCTAAAGGGAATCCACTCTCATTGACTTTAACAAAATTTTAGTTGTGAACAGAATTCTTTTTCAAGAAACATCATGCCCATCGTTTGGTGTGAAAATGCCGCAGTACCAGCTTATTTGGCATGTTTAGATAACAGGTTTATCAGGGTTTCATTGATCATGTTTAGCTCGTTGCGCATTGAGATGCTTATAGTTTCCCGTAAGAGGTGATGAGCCAAACTTATTTACTTCCTCTGGCATTACAGTCTTGGAGATGTGTACAGTAAAATCTCGATAAATGAGATAAATTAATAACCTCGCTTAAATAATAAAACTTTAGGTCTCGACTCGAGCCGATGTACTAAATTAATAATCTCGCTAAATGCATAAGATAATAATTTTTTTTTTCCAAATCCTTTAGGGTCTAACGGAAATATAAATTATAATTGACAAAAAAAAAACATATATAATTGAATTATGACAACTTCTATTTTTCTCAACTCAACTCTTCTAAAAAGTATGCATCTAAAGTCTTGTTTTTTCTTTGTATCTTAACTCAACCTCGTCTGTAATTTTTTGTAAAACATGCACTACATCTGCTATATTTTTTCATGTTGTGGAAAATAGTTATTTAAGGTTACTATGGGAAACATTTGGTAAAACACAACTGTCATTTGGATCATGATTGTAATCAACAAGCATATCCATTATCCCTTGAATAATCTCTTCATTAGTAAATCACTACATCATTTTCACTAGGATAATTCAAAATGTGCTCAACATCCATTGCATTTATATATCGCAAACTAGAAATAGCTTCATGTAATCTATGAATGCCTTCATTTTCGCTAGCTTATTGTTAAGCCACACCTTCACAATCACATTTTGTAATGATGAAAACAAATTGCAATAGTTGTTGTCTTCACATCAATGTTTCAAGCTGCATTAATAAAATTAATAGCATTTAATATGCTAATTTTTTTAGGATTTCTCATAGCCCTCCAACATGCTGGAATAAAAACGACGTCGATAATGAATTTTTTATCCTCTAATAATCCTAACATCACATGGTTTTTTCTTTGATATTATATGACGAGGTAAGAAAAAATATTTGAATATTTTTCAAGCCTTCAATAACCTTTGGATGGGGGCTAGGCAATTGTCCGCAATTGTCAACTAAAAAGCGAACTTTTCTACCATTCATTCTTTTATCAAACCAATAAACAAACTCTTGAAAAAGTAATCCAATCATCCATGATTTCTTGTTCCTCGATAATAACAATTAAGATTGCTCGTCGTCACATTTTTGAAACATCTCGGATTTGCATACTTACCAGTAATCTGATGTGGTACTTTATGTGAACCATCACCATTGCAATAATCAACAACTGTAATTCTTTACTTTTCCTTTATGTGTCCTTCCAATTGCTTTGTAGCAAGTAAATGATTTGCTTCCAACGATAAAATAAACATGTTTTATCCATATTCTAGAAATCCTTTCAATGAAATTGGTGTAGTTTAGCTTATATACTTGGTAAAGCAACTTCAATAGTCTCCATGACAAGTGAACCACTTTCAACAAATCTTCGATAAGACATAATTCCATATCTTGCCTTGACTGTTCTAGCTAACCACTTGAGAAGTTGAATTCCGGATCTGCGTCGCCATACATTTTCTGCAGAAACTCTTTTGCCTTGGTTTGGATCATTTCTCTTATCATTCACTTTAACTTTCTCTTGGAGAAACCACTTGTACAATAGTTTTCCTAAGCAAGGATATTTTGTTGATTTGCGCCCTTAACATTCTATTCTTCATTTGATAAATATTGTGATGACCCTTTACGAATATTTGACATCGTTGATTGGTTGACAAAGAGCTGAAACTTTTGTTGGTGTCGTTGTTGTTACATATCTTTTTGATTTGAAAAGAGATACTCATTTTTATACTCGTACGATGATTTCCTTATCTCATCGGTTAATGTAGTTTTTTAACTCATTTCAATTGAGAAGTCATGAAGAAAAAGAATGAAATTTAAATGATTAGGAGTTAAAAAAAAGTTCTACTATGTACTGAAATATCTTGAAGCACTTCATCTTCCATGGTATTAAACTTGAAAAATACGTTTATTATATGTCCAAGTATTTACTAATCTTCATGTTAGATTTACGTATAAATCAATTTTGGGCTTCTATACATTTGCGTAAAAATAGTTATTTTTTTTTTAAAATGTAATGATAACTTTTGCAATTCTCTATGTACACATTTTAATTTTTGATTACATATAATAATCTTTCTTATTTATAACTTATGCATGAATCTTGACAAAAAAAAAGGTTCATGTACAAAAGTAATTAAAACATAAAACTTTTAAACTTGTATCTTTTCTTTTACTAAGATTCATGTATGAGTTATAAATAAAAAAGACCATTGCATATGGTTTATTAAAAAAAAAACAGAAATAATTATTGTTATATACATGCATAGAAGCCCAAAATTAATGTATAAGTAAATTAATTATGAATGTTAGTAAATATTTGGACATATAATAAATGTATTTTTCAAATTTTATAGCATGGAAGATGAAGTGTTTCAAATACATAGTAAAACATCAACTCTATAAATAGTTATTAATGTTTTTTAGATTCGAAATCATTAAAATGTTCTTCCTTTTCTTCATGGCTTGTAAGCAATGAAAAGAGTAAAAAAATTATATTGACCGATGGGATAAGGAGAGCATTTTGTAAGTATAAAAATAAGCATCTCTCTTTAAGTCAAAAGGATTTGCAACAATAGCTCCAATAAAAGTTTCAACTCTCCTCCAGCTAATTAACAATATCAAATACTCTTAAAAGGTCAACAAAATATTTGTAAAATAAGATGAAGAATAGCAATGTTAGGAACCACAAATCAGCGAAATATTCTGACTTAAAAAAGGTATTATAGAAGTGGTTTCTCCAATATCGAGAGAAAGTGAATATGACTGGAGAAATGATCCAAATCAAGCTAAAAGAGTTTTAGCAAAAAATGTACCACGATACTGATTTGGAATTTAACTTCTCAAGTGATTGGCTAGAACATTTCAAGGCAGACATGGAATTAAGTCTTATCGAAGATATGGTGAAAATGATTTAGTTGTCACGGAGAATATTGAAACCACTTTACCAAGTATACGAACTAAAGTAGACCAATTTCATTAGAAGGATATTTACATTATGGATTAAACAGATTTATTTTATCGTTTAGAAGCAGATCATTCACTTGCTCAAAACAATTGGAAGGACGCAAGAAGTATGAGGAAACAAATCATTCACTTGCTCAAAGCAATTGGAAGGACACAAGAAGTACAAGGAAAGAATTAGACAAAGTACCACTTCAGATAATTGGTAAGTTTGATAATCTAGATGTTTAAAAAATGTGAATATGAGCAATCTTAATTGTCATTATTGAGCGAAAATGAAAGCAAGCATGGATGACTAGATCACAGAGTTGTTTTGTTGGGGTTTGATAAGAGATTGAATTGTACAAAAGTTCTCCTTCTAGTGGACAATTACCCAACCCATCCAAAGGTTATTGAAGGGTTGAAAATTTTTGAACTATTTTTCTTGCCTCCTAATACAACGTTAAAGATTCAACCATGTGATGTTGGGATTATTCGAGTATTAAAAATTCATTATTGACGTTTTTATTCTAGCATCTTGGAAGGGTGAGACAGGAATAACAAATTCTGAAAAAATTAGCATATTGAAGGCTATTAATTTTATTAGTATGATTTGGAACATTAATGTGAATACAACAACCCTTGCAAATTATTTTCAACATTGAAAAATCCGTTTAGGTGAAGGTGTGGCTACTGCACAAGCAGCTGGTGAAGATGAAAGATAATATTGTCTAGTCTACGGTAGTGCCGATCATAAAATTTAAAAAACTACCTGAAGTACATTGCAATGCAAGCATTGTTGTTATTAATTTGGTACAAGATCCACTGTTCTTAAATTTAAGTTAAAACCGCACTGCACTAGCGCTTTGGAATTCAATTAAATTGCGACCCCCCCCCCCCCCCCCCCCCCCCGACCAAACCACCCCATAATGTATAAGTTCATAGTACTTAAGTTATATTAGTTGACTGGCTGGCCAACTCAGATCAACCGAAACCTAGCAGTCAGCCTCCCACTTTACTTCTTGTCAAGCTCTCAATTTCCGCTCAACATTCACCAACTTCTCTTAAATTTCAAGCTCTCATCCTCCCTTCACCATCACTAGGACTAGGACTGTAATCGAGCCGAACAGGAAAAAGCTCGAGCTCGGCTCATTTGAATTTTTCATGAGCTCGGCTCGAGCTCGATTCGAGCTTTTATAATTAAGCTTGAGCTCGGTTTATTTGAAAATTATTAAGCTCGCGAACGGCTCGAGTTCAGTTTGAAAATGACTCGTTTAGTATGTTAAACGAGCTTAGGTCGAGCTCGGCTCGTTAAGCATAAAATCGAGCTCGAGTTCAAGCTGTTAAGCATATAATCGAGCTCGAACTCGAGCTCGATAAGTACATTTCATTTCAAAAAATAGAAAACAACACATTTTATTTTATATTTTAATCTACGTTTATTATTATTAATTGAAATTCTTAGTTTATGAATTATTTTAAATATAATTTATATATAAAATTTTAGTTTATTATTATAGTTTATCATCCTAAGATTTAGAATTGAATTTTAGTTGATTAGACTAAGTATATTATTACATATTTATATTTTTATGTTTTTTAAATTTTAAAGCAAAACAACTATCTAATCTTCTAACTAATTTAATCTAAATGTATTTTCTTAAAGTATGATATTTGATTAGTTTTTATTTTATTATTTTATATTTTTATTCTTCTTTTATCTTATTTTTTATTTATTATCTTAAGTTTGACTTTTATTTTTTATTTAATTATTCTAAATCATGGTTCTATAGTATATTATTAAATTTTGCTTATTATACTAAGTTTATTATTATTAACTTGATTTTTTTATAAATGATGTAAAGTGTAGGTAGTATATAAAAATTTTTGGTTGACTATTATAGTTTATCATCTTAGAATTTAGAATTGAGTTTTTTCTTAATTACTCTAAATTTATTATTCTCTATTTATATTCTTATTGTTAAATATTTTAAATGCAGCAAATTCATTCAACATTCCTAAATTCATTTCTATTCCCATATAATTTTATTTTTATATACTAATCACCGGTGAAGAGCATAGTAGAAAAGCGTGTGCAGGTATTATTCGATATTCATAATAATGCATGATTCGAATTTTATTCGCATATAATACAAAAAAGATCGAAAAAATATCGTTGAATGACATGAATTCGGAGACAGGTATATTTTGTTAAATTAAAATGAACTTATAATTCTAAATTTAATCTTATTTTAATGAATTATCTTAAGTTGAAATTTAATTATTTATTTTATATTTTAATCTACGCTTATTATTATTAATTGAAATTCTCAATTTATGAATTATTTTAAATATAGTTAAGATATAAAATTTTAGTTTATTAGTATAGTTTATCATCCTAAGATTTAGAATTGAATTTTAGTTGATTAGACTAAGTATATTATTACATATTTATATTTTTATGTTTTTAAATTTTAAAGCGAAACAACTATCTAAATTTACAATTATTACATATTATGATTAATCTAAATTTATTATTCTCTATTTATATCCTTATTTTTAAATATTTTAAATATAGAGAAATTTATTAATTTCAAGTAGGTCATACTCTAGATGTTTCCTAAATCATAATAAGAGTTGGTTTTATTTGATTAATCTAATTTTATTAATTATTCTAAATTTATATTCTTATTTTATGAATTATCTTGGTTATATATAATTTTTTAATTAATTATTCTAAATATACCATTATAAGATTTGCATTAAATTTTATTTATTGATTATGTTAGTCCTTAAAGAATATTTTAATATGTTTGATTATACAAAAATGTAGTTGGCTCAATGGTGTGAGTTTTCACCTTTTCTTCAAAGGTATTGTGTTCGATTCCATTGGAAAACTTTGTGTTTAAAATTTTTATAATTTTATCGAGCCTATTATTGAACTTCTAAACGAGCCACTTGCGAGCATGTTTGTGAACTTATTAAACAAGCCAAGCTCGCGAATAGGTTCGTGAATATATAAATGAGTCGAGCTCGAGCTCAGGCTCACGAGCATATAATTTTTATAATTTTATCAAGCCTATTATCGAACTTCTAAATGAGCCGCTTGTAAATATGTTTGTGAACTTATCAAACAAGCCAGACTCGCGAATAGGTTCGTGAGTATATAAACGAGCCGAACTCAAGTTTAGGCTTGCGAGCATATAAACGAGCTGAGTTTGAGCTCACGAATGTATAAAGGAGCAGGCTCGCGAACTAACAAGCCAAATACTTCTAGGCTCAAGCTCGACTCGATAAAATTTTCGAGCTCGGTTCGTTAAAGTTATTAATTGATCTCATTAAAGCTCGCGAGCAATTTGGTTCATTTACAGCCCTAACCATCACTAATTTCACTCAGTCATCTATTTTGAAGACAGTCATTGTTATGTCAATTTAAATATTTTGTTAATATCCTAAGAAATTATTTTTTTGCTTTTATTTGATCATTTTATCATTGTTGGTTAAAATCACTCAAAACCGCACTAATCTTTAATAAAACTACGCATGACAATTCGGTTTGAAATTAGTAGAAAAAACACAAATTGCACCATGATCAACTCTAGTTAGCAGTATGCATGAGCACATTTTGAATTTTTTAGTGAAAATGGTGCAGTGATGGAATCAACCTATTGATGAAGAAATTATTCAAGGAATGATGGATATGTCTCTTGCTGATGATCAATTGTGTTTTACCAAATATTTTCCTAAAAGAGGCGTTTCAAGCAATAGTACCTTAAATAACTACTTTCTACAATATGAAAAAATTATATGAGATATAGTGCATGCGTTGCAAAAAATTAAAGACAAGGTTGAGTTAGATACAAAGAAAAAACTAGACTTTGAATGCATATTTTGTAAAAGAGTTGAATTGAAAAAAATAAAAATTTTCAAGAACCTCATCTATAATTCTGCTGAATGATATCAAGGCCGTTTTAATTTGGAGAGAGGCTATGATAGTTTCACTGGCTTTTTGGAATTGTCAATGGGAAGAGTCTGATTGTAGGTGATTTATTTCATCTCATCATTAATATAAATAAACAAATAAGTTATTGTAAAAGATGACTAATGTACAATGATGACCAAGAGAAACTGGCCGAAAACATCATTTAGAACCCACCAGAATCCTAGCTTCTGCTTGAGAAGGATGTGTAGAATAAAACCATGCTTCTAAGCTTGCACTAAAAAATTGTTATATTTATACTTCTGTGGTATCCATTAACCCAATTTGGCAATACTAATATCTGTTTCCTTTTTCTCGTCATTTTTCCATCTCAAAGAAACCAGTGTTATGCTCATACAATATTTTCCATTTTCCCCTTGTGATGATTCTACTATTTTAAAAAAACATTTTTTTTCCCTATCATAATTGTCACTGCATTATTTATGTACCAAGTCTTGAGGCCCATTGACCAAGTATCTTCTTTCTGCCAGATATATGGATGGAGAACGTCTTACCCCAGAAGATGAGAAAGCTGTGGTAGATAAGCTTCTTGCGCATCATCCTCATTCTGAAGATAAGATTGGTTGTGGACTTGATTCGATTATGGTCAGTTTCATTTTGTTTAATAGACTAATTGCTGTCTCAATTATTAACCTGCAATTTTTTATTTAATTTGTTGTCATAATGATAGCACAAGAGAATATGCTTGTTTTACATGTGTTCAATTCATTTGCATTTGGTTTCATAATATGTACATTTCTACCAATTCCTACCTAAAGCAACTACTATTTAGAGTTTCAATTGTGAATGACTAGATTAGAAGTCATATACATGTATATTAGATGATGTTGGATTTTTATAATTCTTGGTTTTAAAGTGTTCAAATTGAGTTGCATAAGGGTATTCTGTTTTTGGTGGACTAGTTTTCGAAGCCATTCGCTTGTTGGGAACTGAATATGGTCTTTCTTTCAAGTGCTTTGATGTCTCGCTTTAGTTGAAAATAATGCTATGTCTATTAAGTCGTCGGCTAAAATCAACTGTCGGCACAAAAGTAATCTGACTCTATCTTGCTCATTTATATTTTAGTCACATTCTCTGTTCTGCATGTTGTCATCAATGAAAAAGAAGTAAGCAAGTTGACTATTTAGCAATAGCAATGCCCCTTGACTTTGAGATCTCATTTGATTTTTATACACACACCAATTTTTGTTTTCTTTTCCTCCAAAATGAGGCTAATAATTTTTTTTTAGAAGATTATCTGCTAATATTTTTTCTTAGGAGGGCAGTGTCCTTTAGATGAATCTTTCTCTTGGGTAACCTGGTAAACAACTTGGCAAGCATGTATGTATAATGTTCTTTTACCTTATGCAGTTCGTTGCATTCATGGATGAAGTGTATATCAGCATTGAATTCGTTGTTAGTTCCACTAATTCATTGCCATGAATAGATGCTAGTTCTTTGAAACAAAGACACAATAACTGTTGTAACATAGAGTGATATCATTAATGATGGACTTTAAATGTCGCCTGTTAAGCCAACTGGCAATTTCTATCATACACTATACCATCTTAAAACTATGTCACTTTTATGAAGGTTGATCGGCATCCCCAGTTCAGACATTCAAGGTGCCTCTTTGTTGTAAGAACTGATGGTGGATGGATAGACTTCTCCTACCAAAAGTGTCTACGAGCCTACATCCGAGATAAGTACCCTTCTCATGGAGAAAAATTCATAAGAGAGCATTTTAAACGTGGCAGTGGTTGAATTTTCTTAAAGACGGTTTCTCCTGATGTTGATATTGAAGTAAGGCTGTGACTTGGGCATTACTAGAGGCTTCTTGATTGGGCTTATAATATAGTATTCAATATGGACAGCTAATAGTTAGAAGTATTGAATTTTGTTGTGCTTGTGGGTAGAATTGATGTTTATTGGATTCAGCGGCCCTGGTGACACCGTTTTTCAATGTGGCAGATATAAGTGGACCGGCCTTGCATGTTTATTTATTTGTTGAGACAGGAAAATGATTGTACTACCTATTGTCTTATGGGTTGGCCCTGGATATTTATGCACGACTATTTTATTGATTCCATGTTAGAGGTAACATTTAAGTTGGTGAAAACATGTCTGATACTTGGGATAATGGAGCTGTCTTATAAATTCAGGAAACTGACATTAGAGAGACATCTTTGGAAACCCCTTTTTTTGAGGAGGTGAAATGTGGAGGGATGAGCTAATCTTCATATTTCTCTTCTTTTCCTTTACACCTTGTTCCGAAAGTTGAAGGAATCAAGGGACAACTTTATTCGTCTCCATCGATGCTAGAAGAATAATGGTTCATGATATACAAACTTCGGCGAATAACAACCGACTTATTGAGTTTAATCTTAGCTCTTAAATAATTTTATTGAAAAATCACAATGGGGAATAGTCAATTTGATGCATCTTTTGTTGAATAGGATTGTGAGGAGAAAAAGATGGGATTGTGATGATGATAAAAGCCGTGCTCTCTTAGGTAGTTTTGTAAAAGGCAAAAGGAGTGATGGCCCTGGACCTGATCGTGACTATAGATTCTTGTATCAAATGACTTTTAAGCTAATTGTCCTGGACGAATAAAGAATGAGACGAGAATTGGCAAAGATTTCCATGTTCCAAACCACCGGTGGAGCTCCACCGTCTTTCTGCGGTGGTTCCACCACTCTCATTTGAATAAGTCAAGAGAGCAAAGTTTTATAAGACTTGTTTGGCTCCTCCAACTAACTATTGACTGAGCTTTAACTTCTGGTTTTCTGGATGTTTTTGACCATGAAATATAGCGTTAGCTAAGGGGAAGCTTTTATGGTTTCTCTAATATATATATGCATTTTCCTATTTGATATGTTCAATTACATTTACATCCCCTAAGGTTTAATATCAGTTTAAGAATTCCCCCTTTTCTGTCATATTGCCTTGACGGAGTGACAACAGCACAAGTAACTAGTGAAAATTTAATTTTGCCCTCATCATAACGTATGTCCAATTTAAAATTCTCCCTTGAGGTTTAATATCCCCGAAGTTTGTGTTTTTTTGTTTTTTTTTTACACAAATGCCTCCTAAAGTTTGTCCAATTTAAAATTCTTCCCTGAGGTTTAACATTTGTTTTTTTTTATCATAACTATTGAAATTACTCTATGTCGTACAATGAGTACACTTTAATATATTATAATTTTTTTTTAATATTTCAAAAGTGCAGCGAAAATATCATATTTTTCTAAATGTATATAATTCTGATGATATTCTTAAAAAAATTATGATATATAAAGTTAATAAAGCATACATATAATTTTCTTTCACCTTATTAGTTATTTTTTAACATAATTTTTTTATTTTCTACCACAAATTAAAATTAAAAAAAAATAATGAATTGTTTGTATTTTTTAAATAAAAATTATTATTTTTCCCTCCTAAACTTAAACTTTAGATTGCCACGTTCACTTGTCCCTATTACCACTATGGATCGCCTTCTCTCAATCATTATGTGGAGGAGGAAATGAACAGAAGTAAAAGAGCGTCAATCCAAATATGAGTGGATTTATAGATACTGTCACCAACCTGAATTTAAGTTTAAATACAGGCTTGTTTGAGTTGGCTTCTAATGCTTCGGTATTTCGATCCTCTTTTTTTTTTTTTTTGATAAATTATAAGGGGCCTATTTGTATATTTAACAAATCTCATGGGAGATTGTTGTAATTTGATATATCATAGGGGAGGTCTTTATATATTAGACAAACCTCAGGTTTGTGTAATCTTTGATAAAGGATAATTGAGTTAATTTATCTAAAACGTTACGAGTTTTTTAAGGACGCAAAGTTTTATGGAAGGTAAATGTAACTCTGACATACTACATAGAAGTTTATTGAACAAAACCTTATGGAACTTCCCTGTAATTAATCCTAAAATATAACAAAAAAATCTTGTAATAAGAATCCACAAATTAAAACGTAAAATAAATTGGGGAATAACCAATTTGAATTACTATTTGAAATGATGATCCTCACACTTAGTTAAGAGCTTAGTGATATCATTATCCGACAGAACATGGCTGTAACTTTTGACTTGTTGCATGAGCTGCTTTGCATGCATCAGTTGTGTACGTCGAACTGTTCTTGGTCATGATGTCAATGTGTAAGAAACTCTGTTTTTAAGTGATGAATGGTTCCCATAGAATGGAACTGTTCCAGATGCCAATTGCCTGTAAGAGTAATTAATGTTGCTTGGCTTCATACTCAGAGTAAGTGCAAAAGATTGCAGCATTGCTTTAAGCAAGAGTAGTGAGATTTCATGGAACTTCACCAGACAAAACCAGCTGAGGAGAACTGCAGTTGGGGGGGGAATATCTCAGTTTATCTTTAATGGGTTCCGTCCCAACTGGTGAAATTTTTGTACTTGAGTGGGTTGTGATTGTGGAAGTCTATAGTTAAGTAGTAAACGAGAAAAGTTTGGTATTTAATACGTACGAGTATATTATAAATATTTATTGAAAATTATAATAAAAAAATATAAAAATAATTAATGTATAAAAAATAAAAATATTTTTTAATTATTTATAAATATATATATTATACAAATATAATACGAAGTTTAATTAATAAACTATGGTCAAGAAATGACTTGAGCCTTCATCTTTCAAATAATATGGAAATAAGTACTTTTTATGTCTTAAATTAATGTGGGCATTTTCTTTGCTAATGTGTAGGTGCTAATATGCATGCACACACATCTCGTGTCATCGTAATCCCTCCGTCCCATATAATATTGTTAGATGGATTTAATGCAACATTCTCGTTTGAGTTAATATTATTAAATTAAAAATTGGATGATGAAAGATACCACGTTCTATAATTCATACATAATTTGTGAATTAAATCTATTGCATTTGATCTGTCGAAGAATAACATTAATTCTTAAGCGACTTCTATGGAGTTTTATATAATAGTTTGAAAATTGAAAGTTTTACTGATTTTTGTGTTATTATTTTAATTGAAATAATTATTTAAAAATTAAAGAAAAGAATGACAGTAGTAAACTTGGAATATAAAAACTATAAAAATGAAAATGTTGCATGAACAATGGGGTTGAGGGTGGGGGGTGGTGGGTGGGGGGGATGGGTTTGTCCCTTGTCAGTCATGATTACAAATTCATTATGGTCATGGCAACTGATGTAAGTTGTTAAAAATTAATAACTTTAAATTAGGCATAATAATGAGTAGTATCTTTAAAACCCTCCCATAATTATACAGACAAACATTATTAATGTGTACAAGCTACTAATATTTGATTACTACATGGGCCCAAGAGGCACAATGAAAGGGATCGGTAGCTCACAGCTGGAGTGAAAATCTACCTCCATGGCTCAACATGTTAATGTCCATGATCCACTCTACTTCTGCCTAACCTTAAGTTTAACTTAATTAATCATAATTCTTAAAGAGCTCAAGAAATTATATTTTATATCATAAATATATATTAAATGTATAAAATAATTTTTAAATATATATTTATTATGCATCGATAAAGCATAATACAAAATAAAAAAAACTAAATTAAAATAAAAAAATCTAAATATGGCTTTAATTAAGGATTTGGTCAAAGCCCATATCTTAAATTTTTAGGATTCGGACCTTGAACTCCAAACTTAGTGGATAAAATCCGTTAAATATATTTTATTATTTTAATAATATTAAAAATATTTTTTAAAAAAATAATAAATTAAAACTTTCTAAAAATATATATATATTTTAAAAATATCACATATATATATAATCAATTAAAAAAATAAATCGAACCACATTAATTTAAAAACAAAAAATCATATATTTTGATTATATCTTAAAGAGGAGAGTGGAGTGGTCCAATCAGCTACAAGGTACGGTGTGAAGGTAGCCCATGCACCCACAAGATGAATGGAGAAATGGTTGTTGAGTCCCAATAAAGGGTTCTTTGGTCCCTTTTGTTCTGATTGAAATATATATACATACAGAAAAATAAAAAGTATGGGAGCATGCAGTAGAGCTACTTTCTGATGTTGATGACCCCAAAATATAAAGTGAAGGGATAGAATTTTTAGTATATATGAAATTTTTAAAACTATTTTTAGTGACAAGAAGCAAGTGGTGGTACATCTGATTTGGTTTATTATAATTTTATAAAAAATTACGGCTTTATATTTTGGGAAAGATATTTTGAAAATGTATTTTGAGTATTTTACTGAAAAATATAATGTAATGTATTTTATGATATTTTTTCAATTATAAATATTTTATTAATATTATTTTTATTGTGATTAATATAAATGTCATGTCGATATTATTTTATTATAATCAGATATGGTAGGATTTATGATTAATTAATTTAAATAATAATTTATAAATATTTTTGAGAATTAAAACATGTTCCCAAACTTTAATCCCCAAACACAGTTTTTTTTTATTTTGAGAGAAAGAAATAAGTTTTGGAAAAAAAGAATCAAACAAAGCATATGATTTTGAACTCATTTTTATTTTAGTGATCAATTTCATTTTGTGATGGAAGAATTTGAATTTAAATGATTTATTTTAAGAGTGGGTAATGTTATATATAACTATTAATATAATCATCGATTTATTACTTCTCCTTATTTTTAAAAGAATTTATTGATTAGTTACAATTTATAAATTTTCCACACAATGTGTTCTCACTATAATAAGAGGTTACAACTACAGTTAGAGACATTAATGATTTTATAATATAAAACCAGTGAAAAATATTATTTTTATGTTATCCTTCCCCAACATTTTGCCTTTTAAAAAAATGGATAAGAAATAGAGATGAAAGTTTGGTTATTACTTATCAACAGATTTTTTTCTTTCATTTGAACTCATTTCAGTAATTCTTTTAGACCCTCTTTTTGAATTTAATATTTTATTTTATTTTATTTTTCAGGTTATAAATGCATATCAAATATAAAAAATATATAATATAAATTATATATATTTAATATATATTTATAAAATAAAATATGAAATAAAAACATTAAATAAAAAAAAAAAAAAAAACAGTTGATTGGTGATTTTCTGGAAGTAAAATGGTTAAGTAAGATGTGGGTTTTGGGCTGTAATCCATTGATATGACCAACTACCACCACCCAACCAAGGGGTGTGTAGGAAAATGATAAGGCGCTGCTCCCATTCAATTCAAGAAACTGTTCATCTCTCTCTCTCTCTCTCTCTCTCTCTCTCTCTCAAACCTGCAAGTAGTACTCCTTTTTTGTCTCACTTCTCTCTCTAAATGTAGTGGTTCAGACCTCGTAGATTGAGCCTTTTAGAGACAGGACAGGACAGAGGAGAGGGAGAAAAAAAAAAAAAAAGGCAAAAGAAAGAAAGCAACAACACATCATAGCAGAAGGAGAAGCCCCTCTCACATTTGTCAAACCAAACAACCAGCTACTCTCCTACAATAATTAATGTACTCACCTCTACACATTTTTATTTTTTTTTTTGGGGCGGGGTGGGGGGTGGGGTGGGGTTTAGGGGTAATACTGTAATTTTACTACTACGTTACATTTCCTTATTTTGTTTTTTGTTTTGGTTTTACATATGGCTGTCAAAATTATTCTTGAAGATTCTTGAACGTATAGTAGTCCTCTTCTTCACTGTCACTGCAGTAAACTGCTTGGCAGTGTGCAGTAAGTTAACTTACTTCATTGGTACATAAACAACAACTGGAATCATGGTGGAAGCCAGCCCTACTTTTGGTTTCATCTTCGGATATTATGAGAGATTATTTCGGTACAACGTGTTATGAAATTGTGGAACGTTGTGGGTAATAAAAATGTATTCGAATGTTTTGTTAAAAAATAATGTGATATATTTTAAAAAATATTTTGATTGTAGATATTTTGTTATTGTTATTTGATTATGATTAATAAAAAATATTTTTAATTATAGATAATTCATTATTAATTTATTGAAGTCAGTGTAATATTGTAGGATATATATTATTTAAATATTATAATAAATAGTATTATGATAAAATGAGGATATTATTTTTAAGAAATACAAATAACAAGTAGTTTTTGTTTTAAAATAAGAAAATGCATGAATGAAAATGAAACCATAACATAACAGAGGGGATTGTTACAAGAAAATATTTTTAAAAAAAATTGTTGCTATTTTGTAATAATAATAATTTATACATAATTATTGTCACTATTAAATATAATATTTATAATGAGATAAAATATCTTGTTACTGAATATGTTACAATCAGTAACAAATTTGATATTTTGTCATTAATATGATTTTTCTTGTAGTGGATATTTTTGTATTCATATATAAACAACATAATATATACTAAAATTTGGAAGTTTTATAATATTATTAAAAATTATTATAATAAATTAGTTGAGAATTAGATAGTTTGATTTTGTAATATTGTATTCAAATTTGATGAGATTAAGTAATATTCTTATTTATGTAATAGTAACATTGCCACTAAGTGTATGTAATCCAACAATTAAAATCTTTGATCACTTATGTTATTGCATGTGTGGAGCTCCATAAGAAGACCTCATTTAAAACACTTAAATGATGAATCCCAAAAACTTCTTGATAAAAAACTTATTGATCTTGTTTAGTAGTATTGTGTTTTTAATTACACAAAAAATAAGTCTCCTATAGAAAAGAAACACAAAATTAATCTTTTTTTTATCAATTTTATTTTCCAAATTTATTATTTTTATTTCCTTTTTAAAATTATCATCGTAATTAAAATAACAATGTAATATAAGTATATTCCAACTACTATTTTCTGAAAATTTTAACATTGTCAATTTTCTTTGAAAGCTTTGTCATGATTTATACCGCGTCTTTCTCAAAATAATTACTCCCTCAATAAAATTCAGAGCAAAGTCAAATTATTTAATCACAAAATACTCACTTTAGTACAAATCTAAATAATTTAATCTTTCAGCTAACTAATTTAACAATTTGGATGTTATTTCATATCTTAATATTTGTTATGCATACAAATCAATTAACTTTTTGAGAAGATTAAATAAAATATTGATTATTGTACTGAACAGTACAAAAAGACTATAACTTATTTATTTTATTTATATATCTTTTTTGAGGAAGTAAAAGGTAAATGACAGAAGAAATTGAAAAGGAAAGATAATTAAATTCTGACATTTACTGTCCACATTTAAAATGTTCCCTTTGGACATTGGCAGGTGGGAGGGAGTACTACACTATTCCATTATAAGAACAAAAAAAAAAAAAAAAACAAAAAAAACAAAAAAACAAACAAACAAGAAAACAAAAAAAAAAAAAAAAAGGAAAAAACATGAGTGTACTACTCTGCCCTTTGAGAGTAATGGAAGGGCTGCTGTGCAACTTTTTGGCTGCTTTATTTTTTGTTTGTTGAGAAGACCATTCTACACTTTTGGTAAACAAAGAGATGCACAAAAGGGGGGTTGAAAATAGTAAAAAACAATTATGAACAAAACAATTATATATTCAAAAACTTTAATATGGATTTGAAATATAATATATCATGAGATTACTTTAATAAATTTAATATATTTATTATTATAAATTATAAATTTTAAATTTATCAATTCAAATAAAATCAATAACATGAAAATAGGGGTTGTGGCGAAAATGAATGAATTTTTTGAAACCAGCAACCAGGTGTCCTAACGATTTATTCATATTATAAATAAAAATTTATGACTAAATCATGTATTTGAGGAGAAGTTGATTTTCGCTAATCTAAAAGACATCTATACACGACGAAATTGACGATTTTCACACCTAAATTGGAAGGAGCTTAATCGACATGTAAATAAATTACTTTGTAATTCTTTTCTAACTCAAAGAAAAAAATAATAATAATATTTGAGATTTTATTGGCAAAATCAATTTTTGGCTTTTACCTTCCAAATTCTCCCAGTAAATATAATGAAAAATTAAATAATTAAAAAGTTGATGGTGACTTTTTAGAATGTGAAATGAGAACAAAACAGTACAAAAAAGAAAACATTCTACCATTCTCTCTATCTCATTTATATATACAATTTTCTTTTTTTTTCTAGCTATATAAATTTATTTCGATTCCTTTACTAGAAAAAGAGAGGGCTAGGAGGATAGATAAACAAAGTTTTATAATGTATAGTGACATTTTTTTTAGAGAATATTTATTGATTTTTTATTTTTTTATTAGGTGGCTCAAAAATCAATAAAATTGCAGGTGCATCAAGGATAAGTATATTCTATTTATCATAAAAATAGTCAGCTAGATATTAAATTTTTGGAGGAAAGTATAATAATGTAAAGACGAGTACAAGAGAGACAGTTTGGAAAAACTTAAATACTTTTGCCATTAGTGCCTCTAGTACAATTAATTGCATAGGTACTACATCTATTTGTTCGCAGAATTTAAAGCGTGTAACAAGGATCCAAAATATCAAATATAATTAAGATAAACTCATTATGTTCCTTTTTTTGTTTTTTTCAGCTAACTACGTGAAATCTCTGCCTGTGGGGCCCTTTACTCTATACAAATTCGCACGTACAATCACTCACATGTTGGGTTATTGTGGTGCATGGCCCATTCATTATCAGGGTCTAAGCCCAAATACTCTCTCTCTCTCTCTCACACACACACACACAGAGAAAGAGACAGACAGACAGACAGACACACACACACACACACACTCTTATTAACACACATTCGCACGATATGCAAGTTAAAATAGAGCTCTCTCACACAGCACCAAAGCCCATAAAGCAAAAATCATCCATAAAAATACAATCTTTAGCAATTTATTCCACTTCTCTTATTGGGATGGCTCAAAGCACATCTCTAGACCTCTCTTTCTTTATTACTCTTTGCATCTTTACTTAACTAGAATGAATGCATGCCTTGGGTCTCTTCTTCTCGGAAGAAGATGGTTTCTCATCAAGAAAGCGCTCCACTCTTGTTAGATGCTTTGTTTTGTGAGGAAGAGCATTGGGATAACGGAGATATTATAGAAAACACAGGAAACTGTTTCATAGAAGGAGAAGGAGAAGGGGACAGCTTTTTACACCATAGCTTAAACCCTGAACCTTTTCTGGAGTTGTTGGGACAGGACTTGTTGTGGGATGATGAAGAGTTGAGCTCTTTATTGAGTAAAGAGCAGGAAAATGAACTCTACAATGGCCTTGAGGAGAACCCACCTTTGGCTAACGCTAGGGGTGAGGCAGTCGAATGGATGCTTAAGGTCATTGGGTATTATTCTTTTTCTGCTCTCACTGCGGTTCTTGCGGTTAACTATTTGGATAGGTTTCTCTACAGCTTTCAGTCTCACAGAGAGAAGCCATGGATGACTCAACTAGCTGCTGTGGCTTGTCTTTCTTTGGCTGCAAAAGTTGAGGAAACTGAAGTGCCTCCTCTTTTAGACCTCCAAGTATGTGGAAAAAAATCTAATCTTGATGCATACTTTCTTTTCAATTGCTTGTTTTTTCCTTTTCTCCTTGATGTGGTTTGATTTTACTGAGATGGGGTTATTGATTTTTAGGTGGAGGAGTCCAAATATGTGTTTGAGTCAAGAACCATTCAAAGAATGGAGATTTTGGTTCTATCAACACTTCAATGGAAGATGAATCCTGTCACCCCACTTTCATTTCTTGATTACATTGCAAGGAGGCTAGCATTAAAGAATCATCTTTGTAGGGAATTTCTTAGGAGATGCGAGCGGCTGATGCTGTCTGTTATTTCTGGTAAACATTTATATGTTGCCTATGTAATACAGTTTTCTTGATTCTATTCTAAAGGAAGGTTTTCTTTGGTGGGCTTCTCTGTATATAACTTATTTTGTTTTATCAATAACAGATTGTAGATTCATGTGCTATCTGCCTTCTGCATTGGCCACTGCCACAATGCTGTATGTGATCAGCAGTTTAGAGCCCTGCATTGGGTTGGAACATCAAGATCATCTAGTTGGCATTCTTGGAATCAACAAGGTAGCTTCCTCTTTCTTTTCTCCCATATCCTTATGCAAATATTTTTCTGTTTCATCAGAATTTCAGTTGATTTAACACAATGAACTCTGAAATGAAACAGGACAAAGTGGAGGACTGCTGTAGGCTAATACAAGAAGTGGCCAGAAGTGTCCACTTTCTCTCAAGCAACAAAAGAAAGTTTGGATCTTTGCCTGGCAGCCCCAAAGGGGTGGTTGATGTGTCATTCAGCTCTGATAGCTCCAATGATTCATGGACAGTTGCTTCAATTGCTTCAGTTTCCTCCTCACCAGAACCTCTGTCCAAGAAAATCAAGTCCCAGAGTCCAAAACATGCAATTTTCTGATTTCTAATATATCCTCATCTCCATTTTTACTTTTATCCTAGACTAGAGACCAATTATATATATATGTTCAATAACATTTGTATTAATCTGTAGTTAAATGCCTACCATCTTTGCATTTCAATCCAAATGCCCCTTCATAGTCAGATTCTATGAATGGATGGGGTATGGAAATCTGGGAGAGGAACTACATAAGAAGCAAAGATGGTTGGCATTTCATCCGGAAGAAGCCAAGAACTTGAACATAGAAATGCAGAGTAATTTCAGTATTTTTCATTGATATTAATATATTCATATGTCTCCTGCTGTAAAATCTTTTCTTTGTGAATATATGAGTATATTTATGAAAATCTTTTGTCTATAGTATGTGGAGGAAAATTTGTCTTTACATTTAGATTTCAGACTGCTGAATTTTTCCGCACAGAGAAAGGGACCTGTGTGCCAAAATATCAACTGAGTAAGTGTTGGATTTGTTTGCATGTGAGGGGAGGAACAATTTGTCGGCCACTGAGTGGCATAATTTTGGGGAGGTTGGATCTGCAATATTTGTTATTTGAGGCTTGACCTCGTTGGAAGAGCTACCCCCTGCGAGACTTGTGTTTTTTGATTTGTGGGACAATTGAATATGACTGCAAATAATAATAATTTTGTTTCTTTAAATTTAATTATTTTAATATTTTATCATCAAATATGAATTTTAAATACTTTCTTTTCTCAAATTATATTTATTATAGAATTTTGTTGCTCTTTAATATCAATTTTAGATTAAATTTTTTAAAAATATTTTTATCAATTGGCATCGTTAATTATTTGTTTTTTTATGTAAAACTCAATGAAATTATAATATTTTATATGTTATTGTCAATAGTAAAAATATGATGAATAAATAATATTTTTATTATAAATAATATTGATTACCATATCATTGATAAAAATACTATTATTATTTATGGTAAATATACCTTCATTTATTATGTTTCATCATTGATATAATTGAAAAATGTTATGATGTATTTTTCTTGATATTATTGCATAGAATGATGAGAATAAAATGTGGTGGAGGTTAATTCAATAAAAATATTTGGAAAATGATATCACGAGTAAAATGTTATAATAAATTTAAGTTAGAAGTAAAGTGTTTAAAATTTATTTTTATGAAGTAAAGTATTAAAATGATTAAGTATGATAGGAACAAATTGTTTTAGATTTACTTTTAAGAGTAATATATTAAAATAATTAAATTGAAGGATATTAAAATAATTAAATTGAGGGGGTAAATGTGATTCAATTTTATATTTTTTTATATATCCAATTTGAATGAAAATGGAGATTTAGATGATACTTGAAAGTAAAATTACACATGGAAATTCAGATGAATTGAAAGTGGAAGTGAAAATTTTGTTTTTATTTATATTATTGCCTTCGAAAGCGTGGTCGGGAGTTAGTGGCTATTTTTTTAATGAGTGATTGGGTATTTTTAAGAAAAAAATATATAATGAAAGATAAATTCTGTTTCTGAGAAATACTTCAAAGAAATAAATAATAGCTGTTATAATTAATAGGATTCATTATAGGGAAATGTTAAAAGGAAAATTCAATATCTAATACACAAGCAAATGTAAGATATTTAATTATTCATTTGAAATTTAGTTATAAGATCTTTAAGATAGTGAATAATATATATATATATAGTAAATAATAAATAATAATTATTTTTTAAATTATTGGGATGGATCGAAATCTACATAATATAGTATTTTCAATTTTTTGATCAAATTATTCTCTCAAAGTTCAAATCCTTCCATTTCAACATAACTTAAAAATTCATGTATAAGAAGATTCTTGGAATAAAGCTTAGACTTCCATATGGTATTGTTTTCCTTCTTATGCGGTTAATGCTCCTTTGGGCCCAAAATTATGGAATAATGTTACCCGATATAAAATTTTAGATAAAAATTTAAAATACATTTTTTTTTATTATTAAACGTTGTGGTTGAGAGTTAATCGTTTCACATTATTACTTTAATTGAAATGATAATTTAAAAAAAAATTATTTAGAAAAATATATATTATTTTAAATGTTAAAAAAATTTGAGAGTAATAAATAGGAATGAAAGAAGTAACATTGAGGGTGTTATTTCTGATATTTTGGAAAAAATATATTGAAGGAATACATTTTTGGCAGTGTGATCAGGAACCCGTGAAAAATTGAAAAGTGTTCAGATATTTTGTTGGATAAAAAATGATATGATGTATTTTACAATATATTTTCAATTGTAGAGGTTGGTTCAACTGGTCCAATAAAAAATTGGAGGTTGATCCGATTCGGTTAGGTCCAAATAACCATTTGACTAGTTTTTGTTCTTTTATTTTTTTTTTTTTTAATTTTTATAAAAATTTAAATTTGATATTTTGTTATATTTATGTGATTATTAGGATTTTGTATTTTGTTATACATTTTTTTGTATAATTATTTATTTTTTATTTTTTAATTTTTATAAAAATTTAAATTTGATATTTTGTTATATTTATGTGATTATTAGGATTTTGTATTTTGTTATACATTTTTTTGTGTAATTATTTATTTTTTTATATTTAAAATATATTTTATAACAATTAATATATTATATTATTATTTTATATAATAAAATAAGAAAATATAATTAATTTTTTTTAAATCGGTCCAACCGCCGGTTGAACCGTTAATTGTTAATAAAACTAATTTGATCACTGATTCAATTATGAAAATATTGATTGAGATATAATATGATACATAATTATTAAATTGAATTAATAATTAATTAATATTTAAAAAAATGTGTTTTCTCATAATCTTAATTCGAACACTTTTTCATTTTGGGAGAAGGAAAATATTCCCGGGACCAAACATTACTAATGCTTGAAGACATTGACAACAAGGGTTGGGTGTTTCATGTGTTTTCTTAACCACTACTCTTACATTTAACTATATAAGCTGTTGAGATTATTGAATCAGTTTTAATAATGTTCCTTTGATATAAAAAGTAGCGTGAATGTCGGGGCAAGATATCTGCAATGTGTACACACAAATACCACTTTTATATGTAAATATATCATTAAAAAGTTAGTTCATTTCCGCCCATTTTGACTGTGTGTGGAGTAGCTACTTCTGGCTTATATGAATTGGATTTAATAAAGCAAATGGGAGACTCTTTTTTTTTTTTTTTTGGAGGGGGGGGGGGGGGGGGGGTGGTTCTTCTACATTGTTTTGCTCTTATTCTTCCAAAACCATTTGTTTAATTTGCAATAAATTGATAAAATAGCTGAAAAATAAAATAAACTACTCATATACTCGTCGAGATCGATTACTAGAAGATCGTTTAAACTCGATTTGTTAAAAATAAAAAACTACTATTAAACACATTTTTTCGTTAGATAAAAATTTGAAGTTTGACTCGAACTCAATTCGATTATTAAAATGATAATAAATTACGTGTAAAAATATTAAACTACTCGAGTTCGATTCGTATTCGATTCGATTAAAACTCATTCAAATTTAATTAAATTAACAATTAAATTAAATTTAAATTCAAAATTTTAAATATAATAAAAATTCAAATAAAATTAAATAGTAATATGTTCGATTTATTTATATCCTAATCACAAACTAGTAGCTAATTAGGAACTTGAGGAAGAAACTCAAGGAGCTAAATATTAGATATAGACAAAGGATTTAATCTTTGACCAAAAGTTGTATAATCGATAACAATGGTATAATTTAAATATTTTAAAATATTATGTCTTAGTTCTGATGGACGGAGATTGTTTCAGCATTCACCAAGAGAAGTATTAGATATCGACAAAGTATTTAATCTTATACCAAAAGCTGTATAATTATAACAATGGTATAATTTAAATATTTTAAAATGTTATGTCTTAATTCTGATCAAGATTATTTCAAGAAATATATCTTTCCGTATCATGAAAATTAAACTACGTATAAAAGTCCTTTTAACATTTCTCATGATACATAAGAACAAAATTGACAAAAAAATAAATAAAAAAATAAATAAATAAACCCTTCAAATCGTGGTGAAGAAAATACAGAAAGAAGGAACCAGAAATTAGAAGGCAAAAGAAAAGAAATAAATTTTGGTAGCATTAAAGGCATAAAGGTGGTTTAAGATCGGATTAAAAGAGGAATTAGATACAATTAGATTCACCCAGAAAGAAAAATAAAAAAATGCGCATAATACATGAAAAAGAGAAAAGGTAAAAGGAAGGGAATGTTGAAATTGGGGGACAGTATCTTTTGATTTTGGGCCAAGATGTCTTTTGTTGGTACTTTTGTTCACTGCTTTTGCTCCTCAGACTTTAGTGTTTTTCAACCCATATAATTAAAGAAGAAAAGACAATTGTGTCACACCTATATATACATACATATATATATATATATAAATAATTTATTGGAGTTGGTTCCAGTTAACAATTTTTCTTTTTTTAGAAAATTATTATTTGCAATCTTTAGGCACAACCCATGTCATTCTTTTGACCTTGTGAATTCTGATGTTGTAAAACTTTTCCCTTTTCTTTTTCAGTTAATGGTTTCAAGCAATGTTTTTATAAATGGTTGATAGTCAAATCAATCTTATTAAAATTAATAATTTAATTATCAAATTGGTTTAATTAGTAATCGAATCGATTTAATAAAAATTAATTATATTTTTTTATTTTATTATATAAAATAATAATATAATAAATTAATTATAATGTAATATATTTTAAATATAAAAATAAATAAATAGTTACATAAAAACACATATAATAAAATTCAAAATTCAAATAATGACATAAATATAACAAAATATCAAATTTAAACCTTTATAAAAATTAAAAATTAAAAATTAAAAAAAATATCAAAATCGGTCGATTTTGACAGATTTTGGACGATTTTGATCGATTTTAATCGATTTTAACTGGTCAAAACAGTTTTTGGATTTAATCGGATCGGACCGACCTCCAATTCCTAATTGGACCAAATAAACCGGCCGTCCAATTCAATTTTAAAAATATTGATTTGAAGCATAACTATTTAGCAAGATTCAAGTAAAAATAAAAATAATAAAAGAATACTGTAAAATTTTTGCTAACAATATTAGAGGTTAATTTATTCTCGTAATGAAAATTAATCCTCTATATAAAATGAAAAAATGAGTCGACAATTATATTTGACTGGTCTTGCAGATACTATACGCAGTACACAAACACTGAATATGTACATTTTTTATCGAAGTATTTTATTTTTTAAATACTTGAAATTAAATCTATTAACACATTCCACATTCATTGAATGTAACATGATTTAACCTCTATGGGCCCATACTCATATATATCTCATTACTGCTTAAACCAAGATTAGTCAAAAGTACACATTTTAAGTAATGATGTCAAATTAGTTATTTAAGGTTTCAAACTTTTATTACACAGAAAAACTAGTGCAATGGTATTACAGATAGAAACTAGAATAATCACATGGATGCAAGTTTTTATTAAGACTATTTATTAGAAAGATAACAAGCTCGTTTGAATACTCCTCAATTAAGAACTTGGCATCACTATATTCAACAAAATATAAAGTATATGATTTGGGTCGTGTTTGGATGGCCATGATCTGCCAATGAGGCCCCACTGACTTGAGATTGGTTATGGTACTTACATAGCCTCAATAAAAAGACGATGAATTCACAAATAATTTCAAAAAAATGTAAATGTGTTGTTCTTAAATTTAGAATGCTAAATAATAAATTCGTGTATTTATTAAAACTCTAGTATTTATAGAGTGATCACATAAATTTATTAATTTAAGAATATCACGTTATAGTCATTATTGACGGCTAACAATTCGAGTTTTATTAAATTAAAAATATGATAGAACATCGTAAAACGAAACGAATGTGAATATATATATATATATATAATATGATATTTTTATTTCTCTATTTTTTTGACTTTTAGAACCACATCAGTATAGTATTAATCATTTGACAAAAAATATATTTCTCGCTTCTAGAGGGAGGGTTAGGGTTCAAATTTTGATGGGAATCTGCGGCTGAATTTCGGTATGAAGCAATCACCGTGCTGTTAGTAGGACCCTACGGCCCGCGTTTGGAATGGAGCAATTATTTCAGAAGGACTTCTTATGCGCAGAAGTGTACTGTCATGAGAGAACTTATGATCTAATTGATACATATCCAGCAATTTACTTCTTTTTAGATGGTTGGACATGTGATTAGAAGATTGATAATTGATTGGTGTAAGTTTGAGATTTGAATATAAAAAAATAAAAAATCATTTGACAAAAAACTAAACTATGAAGATTTTTACTGCTCGATTTCAAAAGCCTTCCACGTCTAAAAGAAAGAATCATTATCTTATTTTTTTGGCTACAAATAAATTAATCATAGCTAAAACAGTACTTAAAATTCTGCTTCATCATCATATGTATCAGAAACCCAACCTGGTTTAATACTGAAAAAATTGAGTTAGAGAAACGAGTCAGAATTCATTGTCGAATCATTATTTCCTCAAGATTGATGAAAGGAAAAGGATGGAGGCCATTTGCATATGCTACACAGTTTATGTACTTAGTCTGTACAGTTTTCCACATTGAAATCTGGAATTTGCTTTCTTATTATTATTTTTTGCACTAAAAAGATTTTGAACAAATTCTTGTTGTACAATGATCTTTTACAATTTCTAAGTCCCTAAAATTCTTATAGGAAGTCAGAGTTTGTGGACCAGATTTTGAAATCTTCACTTCTATATTATCCCACCTAATGTATCATGTCTTCATGATTTAGTCACACCAAAAAAAAAACAAAAAAAAAAAAAAAGAGGAAAAAAGAAGAAGAAGACTAGCCCACACTCTGCTAAGCTTTTGACTATGATGATTGCATCAAGAACATAAGCAGTATGATTAATTTAGTTTGTACCCCATCCCAAAAAAAAAATAAATTATTTTTAGTATATATATCACCAAGGAAATATTCAATATTTTTTTAAGTGAAATATTTAATACACATATTATAATTATTCGAATAACATTTGATGAATAATATTTTATTATAATAAATATTTATTATATTTAACATAATTTGAAAATTATTCAAAAGTTATTTATAAGTATTAATCGAATATCATATAAATAAAAAATAAAAAATTAATAATTCATGAATATATTATTTATTATTAAATAGTTATCTTTAAGTTATGTCATAATTATAAATTAAATACTTATAAAATAATTTTTGTATAATTTAAAATAAAATACAAACATAATTCATATAAAAATAAAATTAGAAAAAGTCGTATTTTTGCTCATCGAATAATTCTTTTATATTCTTATCTTACCTATCGTCTACGAATCCGTTTATTAATTATTTTCATATTTTTTATTGATTTTTTTAATGTAACTTCTAATAAAAATCTAATATAATTATATATATTAAATATCAAATTTTTTCCTTTCTATATTTAACTAACTAGTGGTATGAATAGTATAGTTCCTTTTAGCATAAAGTAGTATACTTCCACTGTCACCGTAATGTATATTCAATCATTGTAAAATCGGATGCAAAATAGACCGACCGGACAATAAAGTCTAAATTTTGTACCAAATAACCACTTAGAGTTGGGTACAAGTTTACAAAAACATCATGGCCATGAGACTCGATTTTGGTTCTTTTTATGACTTAATTAGAACCATTCAACTTAAGTTCTACAAAGGCAGTTTGGTAAAACATGAAGTTGACAGGATATTATAATATTGTCTACTAGTTCAAGGTAAAAAATTGAGGTATTGAAAGTCAGTGTTCTGGTAGTGCAATTTTTTCTCTCTGTCCTTAAATTTGTGCTTATCTGTTATGGGATAGTAGTTTTTTTCTCTAGAATAATATATATATATATATATATATTAAACAAAATCAAACACTAAAATGTGGGGAAGAAGGAGAGGGACAAGGTTAAAATTTTCAGACAGAAATGAGGTCAGATGCTATCACACGTCAATATTAATTTTTATGGGTAATATTGACAATTCACAGCTAAAGAAAATGGAGAATCAATATTGATAGTAGCAGCAAATATACTGCTGCTTGTACAAAGTCCAAAACTCCAGAATTTAAAGAAAGGGCCCATATCTTTCCCAGAGGACAATGATTTGATTGGAACCAGTCGTTGGGAAGGATAAGAGCATTTCATCCATCTGTTTTGCCAGCCAGGGCATACACATTCCAGGCGTGAGTGGCATTATTATCAAGGACCCTTTTTACAATCCTCACATCTACTTAAACATGAGAGATTTGGAAAAATAAAATTTACAATATCTGTTTTTTTTAATTTTTATTTGAATAAATTATAAAAAATTATTCTTCTTGTTTGTAAATTACAAATACTCTATTAAATTTATTTGTATTTTGTAAATTACACTTATTGAGCGCGATATTTGTAAAATAAAACAAATTTCAAGGAAATATTTGTAATTTCAAAATATAGAGGGTTCTTTTATAAAATAGACAAACTTCAAGGATAATTCCTATAACTTACCTTATTTATTTATAATGTAGAACCAGTCGATAAGTTTTTTATGAATATAAATATAATTTGTCTATTTTATCCTTATGACACCATCTTATTTGCAAAATAGGATGGAAATTCACATACTCTCTATTTGGGTCTTGACTCGAATCGTTTTTACAGTTCAAGCAAATTCTATTTTAATGACTGTTGATTCTGCCGCATTAGTTGAACGAAACCTAGCTCCACATATCTGTCTAAGGGTACGTGCTTAACACGTGCTCCATATACTATAAGTACCCTAAGATGCTCTATTAAAATGGTTTCTGAACTTTATACTGACTTAAGCATTGAAAATTCGTAGTTATAAGTTATCTCAGTAAGCTTAACATGTGTTTGAGTGCAGTTATGCTTGGATTCTAAGCCGCTCGTCCTGATTAATTTTTGTTGGAGAAGTAGCTTTGAATTGAGCAACATGTGTTGTATAATAGGTCCAAAGGGCATTTTAGTGCTTAAATCTGCTGTAATTGAGATGTGAATTAGACACTATGTTTTTGGTTCTCTAGTGTTGATTTTTTACAATAATGTGTGTCTGGAGGGTGATCAAATTTCATGGAGAGAGGGGCATATTAAAATCTGGGTTGGGCTTTATAGGTGGTCCAATGAGCCTGGGCTTATTTTTTTATCTTTGGATCCAATATGGGCCGTGGGTTGGTTACGGGTTTTGTGAGATTGATTCTTGAAAACTTTATGCTAATTAATTTATTTGCCATAGATTTTGGGCCTTATTGTTATTTTTTTTAAATTTAATTAATTGGGCCATATTTATTGCTAAATCCCAGCCTAATACAGTTTTTTGTTTAAAAAATGAGATTTTGTTTGGAGTTAGTTCCAAGAAAAATTCATTATTTGAAAATATAGAGATTGATTTTAAAATTGATGGAGAAAAAATCAACTTGGCCAAAAAGAAGCGGCTTAGACAAAACTTTTTTGTTGGTAAAGTCAAACTAATCAATGGAAATATTATTTGAAAACGACTCTTTTGCTAGTTCTTACTATAAATATAATAATTTGTTTGATTAGTTGTCACATCATTTTTTAATAATATTATATATTATATTTAGATTAGTATAATATTTAAATAATGTAAATAAATATATTTTTTATTAATAAAATAATTTAAATATATATAAAAATATATGTATAATAATAATTAAAATATTTTTTATTATATTTTGGAAATGGATGAAAAATAATTTTAGCGCATTTAGTATTTAAATATCTAATTTTATTTTTTTAAAATACTAAAATTATTAAAACTGAAATCAGACTAAATACAAACAAAACCTAACCATTTTCATCTTCCCGTTGGAGAACGGCTTCTCACATTGGGCTGAAGTAATTTGCACTCAAACCCAAATTCTCCTTTATATTCAGCAGCCCTTTTTCTTCTCCATTCTTTCAGCCGATAGATACACATATACATGCACAAATTTTTGCTTGATTTTTTTTTTTTTTTTAATTTCCCTTAGTATTTACTCTTCTTTTGTTTTTTTGTTTTTTTCATAGTAGGAAACTTTTCTTGATTTTTGACAGTTTTCGTTTACGTTTCATTTAATTTCTGGTTTTGAATAATTGACTCAAAGATTGTATGATGCAAGATTTTTTTTTTTGTTTTTGTTAATGAAAAATTTGTGGGTTTTTTTTAACAAATTAATATTAATTAATTTTATTTTTTATCAAATTGATATAAAGTGAAATGGTCTATTAAAGCGAATTAGAAGGTGCCGTACAATCCGAATATATATAAAAAAATATTAAATGCCCTGATTCTTCTTTCGTTCTTGAAGAAGTTTTCTTTCTACTACACACTACAAGAGAAAAGGTAAAAATTTAATTTTTTGTTATCTTTAATAATTTTTCTGTATTTTAAAATGTTTATGTAACATTTTTTTTTTATGCAGATTATTATTTGGTCATCTTCAAGTGTATCAAAAAAATTGCAATTATTAAAAAAAAGAAACAAGTATGTTTTCAATTAAATTAATTTTTTTTATTGTGTAATGTTTAATTTTGGGGAGATATTTTTCATTGAAAATATCTCGTCTTATATGTTTTTATTTTATAACTAGTATCGCATTATTTTTTTTTTAAATTTTATATGTTGTATTTTTTAATATAAAAAAAATATTTATAGTGATATAATAATGTATAATGAATCCCATTTTATTTTTGAGAAGAAAAAAATTATTTTGGGAAATGGGGAAAACAAACGAGATCTTGTTTAGGAGAGAAGCCCATAGGAACAAATTCAAGAAAAACTGATATTGGGGTAAATGATCATGAATAAAATAACATTCAAAGAAAAGGGTTCTTGCTTATATGGATACTAAAATCATATTTTCTCTATTAAAGTTAGGATCTAAGAAGAAGAAAGCAATGAGAATACTTGAAAAAAAAAAAAAAAACTTTTAAAGCAAATAGGGCTAGGACTGTTGCTCTCTTATATTAAACCTATGTGTGTTGATATGAATCACTAGAGAAAAAAAATGTCACAAGCAATACCCAAAGGAAATTTTTAACACAAGGATTGAATTGAATATTTTTTGTGGATGGATATATAAATAAATAATGAGAAATATTTTTTTTAGATGTTATAGTTTTTCAGAGGAAATTTAACTAAAATGCTGCACCAACACTTACATTTAGATTATTTTTAATGTTTGAAACTTGATGCTTCTTTATGTAATAAGATTTAATATTTTTCATGCATTGTTATTTTGTTCATTTTCGAGTAAATTAAAGAAATTTGTAGTTATTTAAAAAATGTATGTTTTAACACTTTGTTGTTAAATTTATAGTTTTTATTATATCAAATGATGATAATAATATAATTATAATAATAATTGATAATAAATATGATAATAATAATTAGTAATAGTCATAATAGTGATTTAACTTTAAAGTAACTATGAATATACTCAGTGTAAAATATTAATTTTGCACTAACAATCACTACTATATGTTCATATTTGAAGTTTAAATTGAGAATGTGTACTTAAATTACTGTTTATAATTTTTATATGTGTACTGCAATTTATTGTTACTTATAGTGTTTGAATAATTATATTTAACTTATAAAGATATATTGCGTTGGAACAAAAAACAAATTTTATTATATTAAGATGATAATATAATTGCAAGATTCTTAATATGTGGAATATGACTTTTATTTTACAACATCTTGCAAAATTAGATTTCGGAAGTTATTGTTCAAATTATACGAAACGACGGACATTGATAGCAATCTGAAAAATAACAACAATATTTTTTTAGAATTTCAAAAATTCTTCAAATTTTTTATTCTGTTTTTTTTTTTAAATTTCTTCAAGATGGAACTTTAACATATCATTATTAACTTGCATTCATTCAATTGAATTATTTACACAACCTACCATACCACCCCATACTTGGAAAAATTCATTGTCTGGGTGGTGGATTCTTTCAACACTGGAAGTCTTAACACATTTTCTTTCCTTTCTTACATATTACCCTCCCAAGCTTTAGTACGCAAGTATAATTTCTCCATGCTTAAAAACATGACATGCAGTTTGCACCAATTTGTAGCTGAAAAATGCTAATCAATAAAATTAAGTATTTATACATGTTTTTTTTATATGTACAAGGGGGCTTGACTTTTTTAATAATCTTCTGCTGCAAATATTAAAAAATGGCTTCTTCTTCTTCTTCTTTTCTTTTTTTTTTTTTCCTTTACTAAATTTTGCATGTCATGTTTTTAGGGTAGAGAAAATCATCGTACAAGTTATTTCTGATAAAGGCTTGACTAGTTAGTATAACATTTTTGAATTTTCCTTCAAGTCCAGAAAAAAAGCTCTTAAAATTGTGTTTGTGTTTGTGTTTATAAGCATACTTAATTTGAATTCTCAAAGATTAAAAGGAGAAGAACATGAGATAAGAGAGAGAGATTTTTATAAATAAAGAATTTTTATTAATAGAAGAACTAATTTACAAAGTAACGTGAGTAGGGAAGATTCAAGCACCCTTCTTTACAATAACAAACATCACCAAGGTGGACTCCAAATGATATTAAACAATAATTGACTAAAAGATAAAATCGTATAACATTGATGTAATCAATTACATTGGTCACACAATTATTTTTAGCAGTAGTAAAGTAATTTATACAATCAAACAAAAGTTGTGGTCATATTAATCATACGGGTCATAAGGATCTTGAGAATCTTATAGATCATCCAAAGCATAGTCAAGTGGGATTTGTGGTGGATCCATATCCATATATGGTTGGAAAAGTGAGTCAAGCTTAGGAATAATTTAAAACATATTAGATTATTTTCCCGAGGTGATATTCTCTTACTTATTAGGGGTAATGGTTGGCACCAATTATCCTCAAAAGTTTCCCAATCATGTGGCCAAAGATTTTCTAGAGTAAATGTGTCTGTCTTTAAGTGTTGTAGTTTTCAAAGAAAGCCCAGGTATCTTCATGTATAGTTTGAACATAGGCTGTATTTAAGGAGGGATTGTTGAATTCTTTTTGTTATCATCTGTCTTTGAAATTCTGTGTCTTTAAGTTGTTCTTTTTTCAACCTACATGATGTGTTAGCTGACCTACTATCACGACCAAGGTTGGAGTACATTCCACCAAGACACATCCACTCCACCTCAAAGACCTCACAAAGCATCTTCATCTTCTACTTCACCATATATTTTCATGGAAAACCTTCCTCCATAGTTGGCATCTGTAAGGACATAGCTTTTGTTTTATTAAATAAATTAGTATAGTACAAATTATTATATTGTATCCATGTGATCGTAACATATAAAATAATCATGTGATTGACGTTATTGCTTAATACATAAACTTTTATCTTTAATCAATTATAATTTAGTATCACTATCATACTTTTATCTCACACGACTCCTAAATAATAAAAGAAAGAAGAAGTCGTCTTCTTTCTTTTTTCAATTATTTTCCGTGCATATGTATAAGATCGAATCTATTCGATTTCTGAAAAAAATTAATAATTTTTTTAACTTTTTCGAGCAATCTTTGTCAACCCTATGTAAAAGAGTGATGTTTGTTATTGATAAGGATAGGGTTTCCTACTCTACTTTGTAAATTAGTTCTTCTACTAATGAAATGAACGGACTTCCAATCGGCCTCTATGCCATGAAACCGTAGGATGCGTGGTGGTGGATGGGCAAGGCCGCTGCGCCTTTGATCGTTTTTCACATCTTCATTCAAATGAATTAATTACAACAATTTTTTATAAAAAATTAAAGAAAGTGAAAAAAGGATAAAAGTCAAACAACAACCATGTATATATAGTATTGCTCATTACAAGTAATGCCATTTTATTCAAACGTGATATATTTGCTTAATTAATATTCTTAAAATTGTGATTTATAAGTTGAGTTTGTTAAAATAAATGGGTTGAATTGGAAAAGTTTTAAATTTAATGAAATTTTTTTGAAATTTGAAAAGGTGTCTAACAATATGAACGATTATAAGGTATGCATGAAGAGTTGTAATTGTTTATTAATATTGATTGAATACGATGAATAAACACATTTATTTATAAATAAGATATGCATGGTAAGGGTTGTAAACTTTCATGAATGAATGCATATTTTAAGGGATACAATTCAATGATTCTAATTGATTTTAATTAAGAGATATGACCAATTACGATAAGACATCTAGAAATATATAAATAGATCCTTTCTCATTCCATTTTCTCAACACCAAATCAATTCAAATTTAATTGATTTCTTTATTCTCCTTCCTACTAAAATATATTTTGATATTTTAGTATTCTTATTCTCTTTTGAAAAATATACAATCGAGTTTTTGTTCGACCAATAAAATTAGTATAGTGTTGTACTAATTTTAGAAAAAAAATGTTGTATTTTGGGAGATAGACATCCAAATTTTTATAGTATCGTGTAAGAGACGAATTCTGTCTTAAAGAGATTAATTTTGTGTTTAACTCACTTCAATTGAAATAAAATCTCATTTCGACACAATACAATCAATAGAGTTCAAGTAACAAATGTAATATCAGTCGTCCTAAAATTTATTTCCAATATTTCTTTCCTTTAATTCAAAATTTTGGCTGACTTAAATCTTGTATACGTAGAACACTTGCACTTTAAATTATTTGTAACTTAAAAGTATCAACCATCTTCTTTAAATAAGCAAATGTATTATTATAAATGTCTAACATTTTCCATTGGATGTATATATACCGATAAAGGATGATTGAATATGAAAGGAAAGTGTAGGGAATCGCAAAGGCTAGCCCCCTATTCCGAAGGGCACTACAACATCTCGAGGATATCATCTGTTGTAGTGTTACAAACTAGGGTTATTACTCATTTTGTAGTTGTTGTTTTATTGTTTAATTATTTCTTCAATTAGGCCTTCTATTTTTCTATTTTTTTTTTCAATTAGGCCTTCTATTTTTCTATTTTTTTTTTCAATTAGGCCTTTGCTTAGTAAATTTTTGAATCTCACCCCTGAAATTCTTTGTTTCTAGTGTTCCGTTGTATATTTGTATTTTATCCATACATACAAAAATTTCACAATTTTATCTGTCGTTCTCAAACTCAAGCCCATTTTCGTTTTCAATAGTTTCGATGAAAAGACTACCATGATTTCCGAACGAACTTGAGTCGAGTTATGAAGAAAAAAAAAGTGCACAAAAGAATAATTATGGTATAGAAGGGAAAAAAAGAAGAGAAATTCTTGTCTCATTAGTCTTACTATTCTTGCAATTCCAATGTTGACATCCTGCACTAAGTTGAGGAGATGAATGTCTTCTTAACAAAGTAATCCCAAGATTAAGTATCTGCTTACCATTAAACCTCCAATCTACTTGTGGCTTGCAAATCAGAGTTCAGTCAAAGCTCTATTAACTTACTAAAACACAAGTGCAATTAATGTGCGTTTTCAATTGGAAACTAAATTCACATCATTACCATCAAATAATTAGATGGGCCAAAATAGACAAAAGTTTTTGTAGTTCGTTATTAAATTAAACTTGATATTTGGCATCTTGAAACAAGTAAATCAGCTAAGAAAATGAAGAAATTTCTTCTACTAAACAAAAAGGTGAGGATTTTCAAATTTTGGGCCGAGGAATCATTTTTCAAGTGGGCTTCTCAATGATGATTCCTTTTCTAAATGGACTTCTCAAAGAGTGATTTGTTTAATGGGCTCTTCAAAGATTCTATCTAATTGGGCTACCCGATGAATCTATACCATAATAAGTAGGTTTCCTTTCATGAATATGTATCCATCCAATTGGGCCTCTCAATGTGTCCATGCAATAGAGGGGACTTCTCAAGAATTTTCCAATTTTCACTTAAGTTGCATTACATACAAAAGGAATAAGCCCAATATGTAGATATTATATGCAAATCACTAGCCGTAAAGGTGCCAGGCATCTAGGCGAACGCCTGTCGGGTAGTCCCGAAGCGTCGCCCTCATTTCATTTCACCTCCAAAATAAAAGAAAAAGTCCAATAAAACTCATCATGGATCAAATCATATACTTTACAAGTTATTCATGAGTACTTGAAGATCAATCAATTTGACGATCTTTACCTTAAACATCCACCTTTTTTTTTTCAAAAAAATCTTTGAATTCACATTAAAGATCTGCTCAATAAGCTTCAAGAGCGTACCCGACACCATGTACAATGCTCTTCCAACTGTTCGACCCTATTCTGACTAAACCATGTGGACAAATTGTTAAATAAAAAAAATAACTGCTAAATGAAAAAAATTAACTCCCAAAAAAACCCCACCGACAACCCCCTCTTTTTTTCCCCCACCTATATGCTATGGAACCAAACACAATATACAGTAACTCAGACTCCTATTTTCTTCATATATAAAGCCAAAACACATTTTTCTTTTTTTATAGAAGTTTCCCTTTTGACTAATTATTAGTAACAAGGTGGAGAATAATGACATAAACCGCAAATTTGCAACATGGGGCTCACTTTAAATTTTTATAAAATACGCCAGACACCAATTTCTTAATGAAGAGGATGGTACTCAACTTGCTATGTTCGTGCAAGCTATGAGATAGGACTTAAAATAATTTTATCGAACACCTTATGAGTATCAAACAAAACACACAACCTGTGGTAAAAGGATTTTTAAATATAACCTTTCGCCGTCAATCATGTCTTAGAAAATATGACAATTAAGAAGCAGAAAATATATTAATTAAATATTCAATAATATCTTTAATCCAAAAAAATTTTCTTATTTCTACCACATTTATTAATTTTCTCAATTTCAGTACAATTTTAATACAATCTCAAAGCTTTGAATAATTACAAAGGCACTTCTTAAAAAAATTATCAATCTCAAAATAAATATTATATTAAAATTAAATTTATTAAATCGAACAAATAATTTCTACTTCTTTAAAAATTCCAAAAATCATATTAAAAAATCAATCATATTTCTTCTCGTTGTATAAGATATCGAATGGCAACCCAAACACACCCAACTTTAAGTGCCTCATAACACTCACTAATTTGAAACCCAAATTCTATATATTAAAATACTTACATAACTCATCTGTAATATTCTAATTTTGATATTTATCTTTAATTTTACATAAATCACATCATATCACAAACAAAACGCACATAAGATATTTTCTTTATTTAATTGCCTGTATCTAATACGTAAGAAAACCACAAATTAAAATAAAAAATCCAAAATGCAAACTTTCGAACTAATTAATAATTTAATTACTTCGTCTTCTTATCGCCATTGTTGCCAGTTGATTGAGAGACAGCTTCCTTTGCAGATTGTAATTTTTCAGCCACTTTACCAGTTCCGGGCTTGTCGTCGGGGCGGATCAAATGAGTCACCTCCACCTTCTCCTTCTGGGGCTCTTTATCTCGACCCGGCGGCGTTCGGTAATCCACAGTCTCCACGTTTACCTCCACCGCACCTTCTTCATTAATTCTTTCCGTACCCTGCAAACACGAAAATTAGCTCTCGGATAGACTCGAAAGCTAAACACATAATAATACATGCATGGTTAGTTCTACCTTTGAAGTATTCATGGAATGGGGCTGAAATTGGTTTCTGTAAGAGAAAGAGGTCCGGGTGCTTCATGGACGTGAAATTATATATATATCGATATATATGCGCACACACACAGTGTGTGTGGTGGCGGGGGGGGGGGGGGGGGTGATGGCGGTGCTTTAAAACTACTAAGTGGCGAAGTCTTGTTGGTGTAGGTTGAGGAAATTTGTGGTCGGGACACGTAATTGAGAAGAAGTTGATGAGTCATGCGTGTCCTTATCATAAAACATACATAAATATAAAAAAAGGGTTGAAGAAAAGAACAGAAAAGAAAAGAAAAGAAAAGAAAAGAAAAATAAATCACCTTGTCTTAATGCCCTTTGAGGTACGTCTGATCCGGTAAGGGATATATGTGATTTCACATCACTAGAATTGCCTAGGGAGGAATAGGGTGGAATATTAAATTAGAATATAAAATTTGGATTGAATTTAATAACTTTGTATATTATGTAAATTATATATTTAAAGAAATAATTTTTATATTTAATATATATTTATGATATACGATATAAAATAAAATATTAAATTAAAATAAAATATTTAAACTAGAATTTAATATAACAGGGCTAAATGATAACTCAACCCACTTATTAATTAAAAATAATTAACAAGAGCAAAAAAGGAGAATAATTGAAGTCATTAACCCTCCCAGCGAAGCTTGGGAGACACATAGGTGAACTACAAGCGTAGTGCAGCCGCTATCGTAATAAAGGTACACTATAAAGCAGTACAATCTTTTGTCTTGCCCTTAAGCTCATTCATATAATATAGCATAGAGCATATATAATTATTTTAAGAGTTTATGACCAAATTATGTACACAGTGAGAGAGATATATCAATTAATTGAATTTTCATCAATATAGAAATTTAAAAAATACGTCGTGCCAAATATACGAGGGCAAACAAATTGAGTCAAATCAAATAAAGTATAGTTCAAGTTTAGTTTGAATTTTTAATTAAATTTTAAAAATTATTTTTTGAATTTGCTTTGATTGTTAAATAATTCTAATTTAAATAAAATTTAATTGATTTGATAATGAATCAAACTCAAATAGTTTGATATTTTTACATATATTTTACCATTTTTAACTAACACAACTCGAGTTTGAATCGAGTTTTCAAATTTTAGCAAATGAAAAAACATGTACAAGTTTGATTTGTTATAATTAACAAATTTCGAGTTTAAACAAATTATGAAAGATCCATATTCAACCGAATATCGAATTTTTAATATATTTTTTGATGTGCTCAAAATTATAGCAACAATTAAGAACACTGGATTTAATAGTTTGATAACAAACTATGCTTGGATTGACATGCAAATTGCTGGGGTGTCCAATGAAAACTGTATGGCACTCGAGTCAGTAAGAGTATCAAGAGCATTAATCACTCCATCAAAATATGTACGATGCTCGAGTCAATAATAGTATCAAAAACATTAATCACTCCATCAAAATATGTGTAATAATTAGGCGTAAGAAAATAAATCATATCTCCAATTACCTTTTTCATCGAAGTGGTAGAATTAAGGAAGGATTCCATAAGGTCAATCTCCTAAAATGAAATAAAGAAAGATCTTCTTTTCTTTTCTATTCTAATGTCATGATGAAATCACAATAGGATTCTTCCCTACTCAATCATATTCAGGTTAGGCCTTCCTGCTCGGTCCGCTCGGATCATATTCAGTCGAACACTTTAGGTCGGCTTCATCAAGATAACCCTCTGGCCTGTCCGCCCAACTCGGTCATGGCCGGGTAGATTAGCCTTCATCGTTTCATCAAGGATGGACCAATCCATTGCTAATCAATAACACCACTTGGACCTAAACCCACACAAAACCTTACCATCTTAGGATCGCAACCAGGACTCAGCTTAGACAGGCCCATCAGAGATAAAATATACTACATCATTTTCCAACCTCAACCACAAAGGAAAATCAATTAATAGAATTGATGAGTACGCGAATTTGCTCCAAGAAAACTCTTCCCTAATCACCATAATTCCAAGAGATAATAATCATAAAAGAAATAATCTTTTTTAAAAAATATGACAATATAGCTCTATTTACAGAAGAAAGTACCTTTTATAGAAAAATTATTCACTTTACTATTGCAATTCATAAGAGACCCAAAACAATCTGGCCCACTCGAAGTACAATAAATAATTTGGCCCAAATAACAGAGCCAAAATATACCCTAATGATTTGGGGTATGTTGATAAAAAAAAATTAGGCACTTAACTGAGAGAGCTTAATTTCAGATCCATATACACAACGAGTGCTAAAAATTATAGTACTATTTGTTTGGTGGCATTAATATGGTAAAATAAAGGGCAAATATATGAAATATAGTTATTCTACATTATGAATGTACAATTCTTAATTAGTCAAAAAGAGCCAGAAATTTGATATTATGTTGAAAAAAAGGAAAAGAGTGGGAGATTTTAGGACACATAATAACACCAATTTATTTATGCATCATTTATTTACTTATGTTTCCATTGTTGAATGTTGACATGGGCAAATAAGGTACTTGACAAAGTTTTCACAAAAAAGATTTCGAGTTTATGTTTGGACTTTGGATATGTTTTGAGGGAAGCATTTTCTTTTTCTTTCCCAACAAAAGAAAACGCGTTTATTTTCACATTTCCTTAAAACAAATTCATTCTTTTTTAAAATTAAGTAGAGCTCACTATACATTAATATCGTTACATTATTCAATTTTTATATTGTTATAAATATATATTATCTTCTTTTTACATTAAAAAATTCATTATATAATATTAAAAAGAAATTGATGTAAAAGCACTAATTTGGCAAAAGTTTACAAGATAAGATAACTTAAGTAAAAAAAAATTATTTCCAAAATAAAATCAAACATTAATTTTATTCCAACTATACTTGAATTCTTCTTTCTTTTCACTAAGATCGATCAATGAAAAAAATATCCGACTATACTTTCAAAATATTTCTTATTATCTGTAAAAGATATTCATAAGACTTGAGCCCTTCACTCAACTCCTCAACTTCATGTGGCTCTATAACCTCTGGGATTATAGCCAAAATGAGAGGGAGGGGGGGCGGGGGGGTGGGTTTGACCGCTCGGTCCAATTTTCCTTTGGCTTGGTTTTTGCAAAATGGGGTAGAGAGATGTCAATATTTCACTTTATGACATCATATAAACATCAAACGACTATTAAGCCTAATTGGAAAGTACCAAAATGGTAAAATGAAATTTCCTCTTATCAATAAAATCAGCGTACAAAATATGCAAAAATATTGGTCCTAAATTGTTGTACATTTTGGTGATATATCTATCATGATCCCCTCCAATGCAATCCTAATTATGTACAGGTGCTGAGGAATGCATGAGCCAACATATGTCCAAGGCGGACCTGAGCCATGGTGGTGAGGTGCAGCCCATCTGGTCGCAGAGGAAGCCCCTTCCCATCAACAGTTATCACATCCTCCATTGCAAGTTGTGCTGCTCTCACACTTTCAACCCATTTTGGGTTCCCTTGCCCTGATGCTAATGCTACCTTTACATATTTACACACACAAAAAAGAGAATAATGTGTGAGTTTTATGTTTGATTGTTTAGCACCACATATTGGCATTTCCCAAATATATGAGAAGTGAAGACCTTAAATTACATATGAATATATATGATAATAACCCTATCATTATATGCACCAAAGATTGCGTTTGATTTAGAACTCCAAATTCTTGCCTAGACCTGATTTCGTCGGAGTAAATTAATTAGATGGCAAGTACAATAACACTTGTTGTATGATTGGAGAATATGTATAGTAACGAATTCAGAATTCAAGAATTATTCGTTAGCTCTTAAAATTCGTAATTCGAGTATTATTTAATTAAAAAAATTGACAAAATCTCATTACTTATTATTTTGTAAAAACAATGCATTTATATATAAAGGTTGTCAATAAAAATTATGTTATCTACTAAACTTATATGTACATATATATACTGAGAAAATAAAAAATGCAACTTAGTATAATGTAATCTTATTAAAATAAGAATAAAATTTGAAAATGCATCACTCTATTAATAAAAAAAAATTGAAAGTTTTTTTCATATTACTATTTATAGAAAAAACATACAAGATTTGAAGGTCCTACAAAAATATGGTGTTTAACGTGGGACATTGAGAAAAAGATGTACCTGAATGAAAGGAAATTGAGGATGCCCCATCTCTTGGTATAGACTATGAACAAACATCTTATGTTCACCTGGATACAGATGCGAAGCTTCTTCACTCTCTGTTTCTGTCTCCCCTTGATACCACAAAATCGCGCGAATTTTTCCACCATACCTAAGCGCTCCACGAGCTCTTGCAATCATCCTGCTTCTCAGGCTACTGTTGTGGCTCGACCAATCCCTTATTCTTGACCCTCCCACAGCACTAGGGACTAATATTATGGTCCCGAAATTCGAAACTTTTCTCAGTATTTCATTAGCAAACGCCATTCCTGGACCAACCCCACAAGTTTTATTTGTGTCAATTCCGGCATGGAGGGGCTCTTTTGCCTCTTCCAACTCAGAATTCTTGTTCAGTCGGAGGATTCTCGGGTCGGACGAGCATTCAACAGGCACGTATTCATCCCATACTTGTCTTATCACCCCACCTCTTCCAACCATGTTGCTTTGCCCTGCTAGTATGAAGATATTTATGCTCTTGTCATCAAGCTTGTTTTCAGGGAAAAGGTGGTCTTTGATAATCATGCCAGATTTGAGGTAGCCCCAAAGCAGAATCAAGAACAGAAAGAGTAGTACAACCTTGTTATTACACGAATGTGTCTTCATCATGTAAACTATGATTTGATGACAACAAAATTTGTAACTAAAAACATGGATTCTTGAAAATGCAGATTAGGGTTTTTGGTTATAGGTAGTGTGTGTGTGTGTATAAGGAATCTAACCCAAGCAAAGTTCCTGAAAAGGTACGGTACCATGTAAAGTCCGACAATGTTTTGAGGAAAAACATTTACGTATTTATTGAAACATGGAAGAAGAAAATTTGTGAAAATTAATTAGGACTAAGATTTATATGGTGGGGTAAAAATTGGAAATTGTGTTGAGGGTTGGAAGCAATTAAAATTTGATCAATAACAACAGAATGTTAAGAGTTTTAAGTGGTAAGAAATTGTTACCTCCTTAAAAAAAACTAATATTAATGACATTATAAAATTTAATTCATTACATACGTTTTTTTTAGTGAAAATATCAATAATTAATTTATTATAATCATTAATAACCAAATCTTATACTTGTAAAATTTTGGAACCTCAGTTTTAACACTAAGACAAGATCTCATCGGCCACTAGATAAATAAATTAAATGTATTTTTTTTTTATTTTTTTTTGACACCATATTGATTGTCATCATGTTAATAGTGATAAAAAATAGCCTTGAATTGATTGTTACTATTTAACGACACATGTCTAATGACAACTCATAATAACAATTCTGGCTATTACTTACCAAATGAGATTTTTTTTTTTTGTGAATGTATACTTAATTAATTGCCAATAATGATAATTTAAAAGTAATCTTTTTCCACTGTTGAAATGGTGAGAACCATTACTTGGTGCAACAACAATCATTGTCACTTAATACATACATACACACACACACATATATATATATATATTATATAATAATAATTTTTATAGTATCACTAAATGTTTTATTATTAGATTAATGAAAAACATGGCCTTATCCTAATAATTCTACATTCATGAAAAATTAATGACTCGGGCTAAAAAGCGTTTAGTCCATCCTCATTGGGCTTATCCCTTTCCATATCCAATACTAACCGGGCCGACAGTTTTGTAATTGAGCCTTATTAATCCATCCATAGTTCGATTGAGCGGGATTGTGTATCATCCAACAAATCCCAGAGTATAGATCTTTCATAATAAAAGTAAAAGGAAATCCATTCAATCCAGTAGTCCTTTCGAGCCTCTAACTCAATCAAAAACAAATAAAAATATGCAATTAAACAATTATAAGAACAATAAAGGATGGTTAGCACGGCGTAAACGAATTCAATCGATCCAAATATATTATTATTTAAATTTATTTAAATTTTTTTGAGCTTCATAAATTATGTTTGAACTTGATTTGATTGGTAATTGAATCGATTTTATACGCGTTTTAATTGAATATAAATTTAGTTTGGGTAGATTGATCTTTTTACATTTATTATTTTGTACTAATCGAATCGAACTCAAGTCGAGTTCAAACCGAACTTCTAATTTGAACAAAAAATTGATTTCTTATGTTTAACAAATTGAGCTTATACAAACTTTAGACGACGGATATCAAATCAATATATAGTATAGTAGTAATTTGTTTTTCAACCCATTAATAAGGCTCGATTTATGGGAATTTGGTTCTAGAAATTGATAGATAGGATGTCCAAGAACCAGGACTGATCATTTAACATAGAACATTACTTTTCTGATCAAAATATTAGGCCTTTATTAGAGAATTCTTGACTTAGATTGAGATACTTCATTTTATTGAATTAGTTTTTTGAGATGAATGTCCGTAAGTCCTTAACCAATTATGAAGGCCCATATATCAGTAACTACAACTTTTAGTGACAATAGAGCCAAATTGGACCACAATTTGCAGCATAGGAATTGTGACTCTCAAAATTAGTTTTTCTTTTTTCTTTTTTTTTCTTTCAAGAAAAAAACAAATAGTGAAGTAATTATTGATCCTAACTGTCCAATAGTACATTTGAAATGTATTATAGTCTTTAGATGGCCAATTTTTTCTACAATAATTTTTTAGATAAGTATCTTGGATGTGACCTAATTATATAAATATTCACTGCCATGATAAACTAAACTTGTACATACTCAAATTACTTTTGTTAAACAGTTACCAACAATAACTTTTCTTTGAAAACATCAAATTTGAATAGAAAATTCAAAGTCATAACATACCAGTCATCTTAGCCCAACAAGAACATGAAGCCATTCAAGAATTAGCTTTGCTTTTCTCTCAAGGCATCTCTTTTTTCCTTGATGGCACACAACTTTTGTCTTTCCATAGTGCACATTCTTTGTTTCCCACTCATAAATGGACTTTCAATTTGCACTCCTCTAAGTTTATAGATGTTGATTCCATTCTCCCTTTATAAGTTTATATCTCCCGTCTCTATTTATATGGAGAAAAATTTGACATATGAGTTTGATTGACACTAATTGTGGCTCAAGAAAATGACAGCCCAACTTTTTTGCATTGTGAAGTCTTCACAAATTCTAGATGGTTAAGAGTATATAGAGACACCTACAAATGGAGGGGCTGTGCTGGTTGGTGAAACTCCCCCAACCACCACTCTCCCCCAAAAGGGAGAACAAACTGTAACGACTTTTTATTTATTTATATATTTATTTAAGAAGGATACCGAGTCAAACTTACCAACAAGGCACCTTGGCTCGTTGTCTATGAATATATTGTAAGGACTTTGTGACAATGGAAATGAAATGGGGATATTTTCATGAATTTTAACATAAAGGTTCAATTCCAGTCATCCATATGCATACAAGAATTTTAAAAGAATTATTGGGAGGTAAGGAATAATTTTATTTTTTATTGTGAAAATTCTGTGTTCCACAATAATTAGCACATACATATGCTATCATGCTCAAATATCTACCTAAACCATCTGAGGAAGAAGTCCAGAAAAAAGTTGTGGAACCTCTTGGGGGCACTGCTCTGAACAGGGAGAGGGGCCATAATCTGGAGGAAGGCGTCGGCCAGCATCCGGCCGAGCTGGACTTGGGCTGCAGTGCTAAGATGCAAGCCATCAGGCTGGAGCTGCAGGCCCTTGGCATCAACACATCTCACATTGGGAAGGTCAATTTCCAGCTGAGCTTCTCTTATTACATCTACATAAGGTCCTTGTCCTGATGCCAATGCCACCTACACCAGAAACAAGCAAAAAAACAATAGCAGCAGATCCAATGATTGGTGAGGAACGAGTTCAATCAATTCTATGCTACATCCAAATTTAACAAGTTTGGTGATGATATTTGATGCTGAATGATCATACCTGGATCACAGGTAGCACAGGTGACAGCAAATCAGATCGGACATCAGTGAAAAACTTTTCCAATCTCCTCTTGTATAATTTAGCATCCTCATGACTCTTTGTGTCACTCTCACCCTGGTACCACAGAATAGCCCGAATTAGTCCTCCTCCACCGTGCAACGCCGCCTGAGCCCGCATCAACAGCTGATTGTAGAGGCTGCTGCCACGCCTCCATTCGCTTATGTTCGTTCCTCCAATTGCACAAGGGACCAAACCAATCGCCCCAATCCCCGAGTCCCTCTCCAAAACTGAATTAGAAAATGCCATTCCAGGCCCTATCCCACAAGTTTTGGTGACATCTATGTCTTGGTGGAGAGGCTCTCGTGCCTCTTCCCAAGCAAGCTCGGCACTCAGCCGGAGAATTAGCGGATTGGCTTGGCACTCAGGAGGCACAAATCCATCCCATGTGTCGTTTACGACACCTCCTCGACCGGACATATTGCTTTGTCCGGCGAGTATGAATATGCTTTTACCTTGTAAGGCACTGTCATGAGATGGATTTTCAGTGCTCACCAAACTGGAGTAAGCCAAAAGCATCAACCAAACAAGGGAAAACATGCCTTCCCCAGAGCAAAATACAAGAAAACAGAGGCTTTTATCCTTTAGCCTCCCATACAGAATGGACTAGACTGTTTGGAAGGAAAGCAACAAGATCCCTCTCCATTATTTTAGAATACCACTTGGGGCATCTTAAAACATGGAGAGACAACCACTTTTGAGCTGTTTCTACTTCAGAATCTTACTACCAGACTCCCATTTCCCCATACTTTCCCCTCAATTTTAGTATAAAATTGCCTTTTGACATGAAATAAAATGCACAAACAAAGACTTACAATAAGTCTTAGAACACGTGATTTAGACCAACAAGAGCATTATTAACGACAACAACGTTGTTGCATTGACCTGATATCAAGAATTAGGCAGTAAATTTTTGCTTTTTGTTTCAAAATTCTCAGGGATTTGGAAAATCCCAGTTCCAACATATATAGAAAAACTCTTCGTATCATCCCAGAATACTTATGAAACCCACAAAACAGGGTCTTTAGCTTGGTATCAACAAGTAAAAAAATTACTAGGAGACATTTTCCCTATATGGGGACAGAAATTAGAAGGGGTCAATAATTGCTGATACATTACTCCCATAAGATTTGAATTTTATAATTCAGACAGCAGAAAATATTAAAACCCTTCAGCTCCTCTTCACATTGATGACAGCCCATTACAAATTGATGATGAAAACAGTAAAGTAATATCAAATCAGAGTTCATTCTTTTTAATATCTCAGCAGCTGATCAGAGGGAAGACCAAACCATAAACTAATACTCAAATGAAACCAGATTTTAGGACTACTAACAGACAGAATTTTGTAATGACTTCTAAACTAGTGATAAGAATAAAGAACATGAAGCAGGAAATTACACAGAAGTAATAGGATTAGTTTTCAGAAGATTGTATAAATAAAGATTAAATCTTGATTTTCTACCTGTGCATTAATTTAGTGTTAGTGTAGACTGTAGACAATTGGATGATAAGGCCATTAGGGAAGGTACCTGAAGAACATCAACCTTTGCTTTTTTTCACATTTCTAGTTACTACAACTGTCTCTCTCGAATTCTATGTCCACTCAATTAAGATAGTGTTTGGAAGAATTTGAAAATTTTGAAAACATTTTATCAATGTTTGATGGCTTATGAGATTTTCAATATTATTTAACAAAAATTTTAAAAGAGGAATTTATAAATCTTTTTTAAAAAATATATTAAAAAGTAAGTAAAGAACGTATTTTTATAATATTAACAAAGTTATTCAATTTGATAATGTAAACTATATAATTGTTATAATTAACATCTTTCAAGCTCGAGAATTTTATTTACGAGTTGCAACAACTTATCAAAATCACCCTTTGGGTGGTTGGAGGGAGAGTTTGCAAATCGAACAGAGACGAAGGAAATAAGGACAAAATGGAAAAAAAAATGAGAAGAAAGAAGAAGGAAGGAGAAGAGAGAAAAAATGGAAAGAAAAAATGGTTTAGGAGGGAGAAAAAACAAAGAAAAAAAATGGAAAATTTTGAGAAGAAAGAAAAAGGAGTGAAACAAAGTACAAGTAGGGACGGGAGTAAGTAGAATTTGATTGAACTTGAAACCCAACTAGTTAAGATTTTTAAGGATTCATACTCAAATCTACTCCATACTCAGACTTGATAAGTAGGTTCGTTAAATTTATTTTATAATTTAAAAATATTAAAAATTATATTTTATAATAATATTATTATTAATATTTTCTACAAAATATATTTTTTTAATTACAATATCATATAAATATATATAATTATTTTTATAAAAAATGGATCAAATCATGTATGAAAATGATAAATTCAGGATCCAACTCAAACATATTTATACTGTTGACACCTGTCCCAAATAGGACATATGACGTGTTTTTTATGGTCCAGATTTTACTCTGACTCATTCTCATCTCCTAATTACAAGTACAAGTTGTTTTCCTACCAAACATTTATTTCCAACTTTCTTATAACTTCTCAAATTAATTTCCAAACATTATACACTTTAATCGTTGATTAATTCTCCAAAAATATCTAAATTTCAACATTCTCAAAAGTAAAAGAAATTGCAAACATCATCTCAATCCAAACACTTCAAAACTTTATTTTAAAAATAAAAACTTAAACAAAGATGTAGAATTAAACATCTTAAACTCTCAAATTCTTCTAAGATGTAGAATTATAAGATGTTTTACATAAACAAAGCCAACCATCTAAATTGACCTTCTGTTAATGTTATGGTTTCAGCTTGTGGCAACTTGAAAGACCAGATTTAACGGCCCAACCCACTCATAATGTAAAGCGGGCCCTAATAGCACTAGTTTAAAGAGCTAATGCTCAATAAGGCATGTATTTGGGAAAAGTGGTATGAACGGGGGAATGGGCTATTTTTCATATCTATCTGTGATTACATCTACTATAAAAATAAATAGTTTAAAAAGTATTTTTTTAATTTATATGTAGATTAAAATATTCCTGTCTAATTTTAATACGATAATATAATTCTTGATGGCAATTAAATAATAATTTATATATTTTTATATTTTATATCCAAGTTCTTTAGAATTCTTAAAAGAATCAAATCTTAGTTAATTAGATCTTGAGCATTGATTAATCAGATATTAATACACCACACACATAATAATAGAGAACACAAAAGGGTGCTCCCCAACACTTCAGAATTTTTATGCTTACTAAATCTGGCCAATTATATCTTGAGCATCATTTTTTTACAGATATTAGAAGAGTTTGTTTTTCCTCCATTAATGTATGAATAAACATATCCCTACTAAGGTCTCCTCGATACTATACCTAGTGTAATATGTTGGGTATAGTATTTTCCTTTCATCCACACATAAAAATATATACCTATATCCACACATAAAATACACATCTATATTGATGCGTGTGAATAAATGATGAATATCTAACTTATACATATTTCATTGTATTTGACCCCCTATCACTAAAAAAGTCCAATGCCCAAATACATGGTTGCAATCCTTTGAAGTATTCCATTTGGATACTCAATGCACCATGTACTAAGTAGAATATGCGTTGTATGGATTAGTTCCAACTTCTTTAGAAGTTGTTTACATACACACTATCAGTTAGTTAAGCACTACTTGCCTAATCAATCGGTGTGGTTGTACCCTACTCTAATTCATATTTACTGTTATTATATAAAATTTCAAAGAAAAAAATATATATGTGATTATTGTTTTTACAAGTTTTGATTGATAGCGCAAAAAAAAAAAAAAAAAGAAAAAAAAAGAAAAATGAATTTGCGGAGATTACATATTGATGAAAGAAACATAAGTAAACTATTACATGTATTTGTTGTATTTTCTTATCTGGATTTTCTAAATACTAAATTTGATGTATGTACACTTAGTTTCAAAATAAAACACATGGCCTTTATATATACACAAAGTGCATTAGCATAAATATTATTCTATTACCCAACTCCCAACTAGTTGCTTTCTCGATTACTCGAGAAAGAAAAGGATACTTGGGGTGATGTTTGGTATAGTTTCTGTACTCCTTTTTCATTTTCAATTATTTTTCAAAATAAAATCAAATATATACATATTTTCTAATATATTTTTTGTTGGAATATGCGGGTATCTCACATTGAAAGCTTGTTGTGAATAGAAATAGTCTCCATACTTTTAAAATATTTATCCTTTAATGTGGGAGTATATTCCATATTGAAAAAATGAAGTATTTTTACATAGAATTTCAATTCAAAAGAAGAGTAAAAATGTAGCTTTCCTTGTGGTACATCCTAATGAACTTAGTAGACTTTTAGTTTAGCTAGCTTAACTACGAGGATGGTACGAAGCACCGCCCGAGCCCACATTGCAAATATCGCATTAGCTATATTACCTCCTAAAAAGGTCAAATTAAGTCATAAAATTGTTGATTGCACTTTTGTTTTAGTGCATACAGATTTTTGGTATATAAGTATGATATAAGTGATATTATGTCAACACAATTATTGAATCCAAATATGTTGAATTCTTTGAAAGTGTATTCCCCTCTAAAGGAGATATCAAGAAAATATTCAAAAGAGAACGCATGAAGTTGCATTTAAGAATGACATAGAATTTGAATCAAAAGGGAGTAAGAGAGCTAAAGTAGCTAGATTTTTTGATCCAGATTTTATGACATATATAATTGAAAATGAATCTAAAACCTTGAATGAGGTTATGGCTAGTCCAAAAACTCTCTGAAAGGAAGCTATAAATAGTGAAATAGAATCCATTCCAGGTAATAATACTTGGTAATTGGTTGTTCTTCCTTCGCGAATTAAACTAATTGGATGCAAATTAAGTTTTAAGAAAAAATTAAAGGCAGATGATTCAATTGATAAATACAAAGTTTAGACTTGTTGTCAAGGGATGTCGTCAAAAAAAGGTATTAACTATTTTGACAGTTATTCACCGGTAACAAGGATTACGTTCATCTGGCTCTTAATAGCCATAACAGCCTTTTATGATTTGCACATACATCACATGAATGTAAAAACTGCATTTTTAATTAGTGACCTAGATGAAAAAATTTACATAGAGCAACCTAATAATTTCAAAGTAAAAGGACAAAAACACAAAGTGTGTAGACTTGTCAAATCTCTTTATGGTTTGAAACAAACCCCTACACAGTGGCACAAAAAGTTTGGTAGTATCATGAAAAGAAACGGGTTCATCATAAATGAGTGTGATAAATGTATTTACTCTAAGTAATTTGGAGAAGCACATGTACTTGTATGTCTTTATGTAAATGATATACTCGTATTAGGAACTAACATAGAAGTCATCAGTAAGACAAAGAAAATGCTCACGAATAACTTTAACATGAAATATATGGATGAAGTTGATGTGATCTTGGAAATGAAGATCTAGAACACCTAATGGGATATCTTTATCTCAATCACATTATGTGGATAAAGTGGTTGAGAGATTTAAATCTCATAGTATTAAATAGACAAATAATTAGTTTCTACTACATATTATTCTTCATAAGAATACTGAAAATGAAAAATAATAGTTAGAATATTCCTAAATCATTGGAAGACTAATGTACTTAATGAATTGTACAAGGTCAGACATAGCTTACCCTGTAAATAAGCTAAGTAGATTTACCAGTAACCCAAATAATAACTATTAGAGTACATTATTTAGAGTATTGAGATACTTGAAATGAACCAAGGAGTATGTATTACATTATGGTAAATATCATTCAGTTATTAAAGGATATAGTGATGGGAATTGGATTTTAGATACTGATGAATCCAAATCAACTAGTGGCTATGTTTTTACTCTTGGTAGTGGTGCTATATCGTCAAGATCTTCTAAACAAATATGTATAGCTCGTTTTACTATGAAATTTGAGTTTATAGCTTTAGATCAAGTTGGAGAAAAAGTGAAATGGTTAACGCATTTTGTAGAAGATGTTACAATATAGCCAAAATTTATGTGAGCAATATGCATTCATTGCTATAGCCAAGCAGATATAACTAGGACATAAAATATTGCATATAACACTAACTCCCGATATATTCGTCAAAAATATAATACCGTTAGACAATTGCTCTATAGTGGAATTATATTGCTTTATTTTGTAAAATCAAAGGATAACCTAATTGATTCGTTTACTAAGGGGTTATCAAGAGAATTAATAGATTGCACGTCAAAGATAAAACCTAAAAAATAAAGGAGTCATCTTAATGGAAACCTAATCTAGTGACTGAAAATCCCACGAACTAGGTTCACTAGAAAAACTAAGTTATGAATGACTCGATTTGAAACACTTAGGAATTTATTTTCTTACAATTTCTAGAATGCTAATAAGTGCTACCAACTAAAAGGTTAAGAATAAGCATTGTTTTAAACGATGCCTATGTCTTGTAAAAGTACAAGTGGAGTATAGTAGAATTCTATTTATAGGACATCACTTATGTGAGTGTGAACATGGTCGATTTTACGAGAATTTTTGATAGGCGAATTCTCTTAGCGTATGGAGTCTATTAATTGGGCTTCCAATAACTGCTGACAGTTCAAAATTTATAGTTCACTGATTAGTCAAGTGAGTCCAATAGACTTTTACTAGGGAAGGTTCAAAGTGAAAGCTACATACTTAATGCATTATCTTTCAGACAATATTTTTCTTTGTATTTCTTGATTTATGTCGACTTCTTTCTTTCATGTAGGGGATTATTGGAATGAGGGGTATCTTACATTCAAAGTTTGGTGTGAATGGAAAGAGTCTCCAAGCTTTAAAAAAATTTATCATTTAATGTGGGAGTGCATTCCACATTGAAAAAATAAAGTAAGTTTATAGAATTTCAAGTCAAGAGTAGAGTAAAAATATAGCTCTTCTTATGGTACCCTCTAGTGGACTTAGACTTTTGATTAGTTTTAGCTAGCTCAAGGAGCTATGAGCCTAGACTCACACGTACGCGCGCACATCGCAGATGTCGCAACTGACACTTTAGAGGCGCACTTTACACTTAACACGTATACATCGTCGCGAGGAGCTAAGGAGCCACGGAGCCATATATTTTTCAGAAATTAAATCAGCTTGTGATGGAGTGGCTAGGCCTTGGCTTGGTGACGTAGCAGGATAACTCAATGTGGCAGTGATATGGAATATTCATTGAAGTGGCGCCCATATAGTGTTGCACTGTGCAATTGAGTGTTGAGTGGACGTGACCGTACAAGCATATGCTGACGAGGTGTGACCAAAGGATTGCAATTGGTCCTCAACACCTCCCCAAACCCTTTGAAATTTGAGAAAATAAGAGATGAGATTAAACTCCCAATAATAGACCTTTCTTTAGACGAGTGAGTGAAGACACCCATCTAGTTGGCAGAGGTGAATGGTAAGATTGTGGACCTTTGCGTAGAGATGCAACTTGAATCACTAGATCGCAATCAAATCTCAAGAGATACGATCTAATATTTAGATTGATCCGAACTAAAAGACACAACCAATCATGAAGGGTTACATGAAATTTTATAAATAAGACCCCCTCATTTATTCCAATTCATATCAAATCAATTCATATTCAATTGATTTCTCTTTTCTCCCTTCTATTAAAATATATTATGTTATTTTAATATTCTTATTACTCTTTTGAGAAGTATATAATCGATCTTTTGATTCGCTCGATAAAATTAATATAGTGTTGTACTAATTTTATAAAGAATTATTATATTTTGGGAGATAGATATCCAAATTCCTATAATACCATGTAGGAGATGAAATCTATCTTAAGGAGATCAATTTTATACTTACCTTATTTCAGTTGAAATTTCAATATCCTTTCAATACCATATGACCAACATTTTTCACCAAATACACCAATTCTCTCAAAACACCAAAAACAAAACTAGACATTTCATTGATTTCAAAATAGTGATGTCAATTCATTTGTCTAATCCAAAATTTTTATTATAATTTTATATTGCATTTTGTGTTGTGTATCATTCATACATGACTTGTGTATATCATTAATTCAAGTGTACATTTTAAAAAATATTTGATACATGTAACATGCATTTAATATAAACTATAACATAAAATTATAACAAAAAAATTCAAATTGTATTTGTGCACATGCCAAATTAGGTGGAAATCATTAAATGCTATGATTTGTGACAAACAACAGTGCACAATAAATCATCAACAAGAAGATCATTTTTATTCACTTTTTATTTCCAGTTTTCCCCATAGTGAATTGGAAGATTTTTTTATAGGGACTTTGGGGGCTGGCAAGCTTTGAGAGATTTTACAGGGCTAACTATTGGCTTTCCTCCATACTTCCCGGTTTGCTGAAAATTGGCATTCAATATTTGATATACGCATGGGAGATGGGTGGATTAATATGTAAATACACATCCGAGATGGGAGAATTAATATGTAAATATGTGGTGAAATTTACATACATCATTATTTTATTTTATTATTATTTTTTTTTTTTTGAAAAGGCAAGTGGTTTCAACTCTCTAATGTGAAACCAATCGAGCACAACTTTCATATTCTGGAAAACAACAATACTATGGGGGCCCAAATAAACTTAGGCCCTTGAAAAAGATAAATTATTGGAGACAATAATCAAATTGGTAACAGGTCGTACAACCTTATGGCCCATGAAAATTAACTTCAAAACAAACATCCAGAAAAAACACAAACTTTAACTACCCCCACTCCCCAAAAGTCAATTTTTTCTGCCTCAAACTCCTTAACGGTTTAAGTTATGGACTTTTGTGTCTCATTGATTTCTATGGTAACCCCACATTCCCATTTTCCAACCAAGTTCTGTTGTTTGTTGGACAAAATTTCTGCACCTCAATATGCCATATGTTTCATTAATTTATCAAAAGTCCAACTTAGCAATGTACCATAAAGTAGGTATGTATCATTTATTACTTAAGACTTCCATTTTGCACCTATATAAATTTCAAGATTTTTTTTTTTCTAGGACTATGGTTGTTAGTTAATTGACCCTCTACTCTGGAAGTTTGAGTATACCCTTTTAAATTTATCATTTAGGATAGTTTATAAATTGTCGTTATCAACAATTATGATACAATAAACGTGTATAAATTGTAACTATTGATAATTCAACTTAACGATAATTATCATATATATGTAAGGTAACAACTTAACAATAATAAAAACTTATCACAATAGTTGTGTTGCTGCTAAGTTTTTCACTGTACATGTATAGGAGTTCTCACAATTCAGTTAATTGATCGAACCGATTCAAAATCGAAATTTCAATTTGTATCGAGATTGAATCGAAAATTTTGATTTGATTTTTAATTTATCAATATTCTTTTATTAACCAAATTGAACCGAAAACCTGATTACTTTTTTTTTATATTTTATGTATATAATTTTATACTTATTTTTTATTTTAAACTATTTTTATGTTTTTCTCACCCAAGCTAAAAATAATAAACAAAAAATATATTTCTAATTCTATTATTTAATTTATTTTTTATTTTTTATTTTTAAAAAAAATCGATTAATCAAAGAATCGAATGAAAAATAAAAAAAAAACAATTATAACCGAACCAAATCAATTAATTTGGTTCAATTTTTAATTTAAGATTTTCACCAACCGAAATTTAGGTTCGGTTCGATTCGATTTGACCAAATGTACACTCTTAACATGTGTCATCAATTGCCGCTAGTGCCAATTTAGACAATTCTTGTTTGTAATATTATTTTATAGCAAAACAAATATATATATATAAGTAATGATTTTGACTTTATCAATTAAAATTTGGTATTAATATTAGGTTTTTTTCATTTTTTTTTCTTCAACTTGTTCTATTATATTGGCCAAGGTCTAAAATGTCAACAAGGAGCATCAATTCTTTCACTTTCGGCATGTGAAAACTAGAGGAAAAGTTTGAAATTGGGCTCTTTCTAAATTTTTCCACAGGAGAAGACACAAAGCTGGCCCATTTACTCTCCTTGATATTTCAAAGAAAATACATTTTGACGACCCAGTCAAACACATCCAGCTGCTTAATCAAACACGTTTACATGCTTGTTACTTTTAATGTTTAATAATGGGTCAACCCGTAATCCAAATCAAGCTCCTTGATAAGACCCATGGACCCGATTTTCATAATTTGAAATGACCTCGACTTTACTATTACTCTATCATGTAATTAAAAAAAAAAAAGACCTACCAAAAGAGGGAATTCTAGAAGATTTTGGTTAAAAAAAAAAACTCCTTATTTTAAATTTATGATTTTTTTTTAAACATTTTGGGTGTTTACACTTCAGTAAAATGATCAATTGAATTGAAAATAAAAATTCAATATGTACCGAAACTGAAATTAAATGTAGATATATAAAATAAATCAATAAAAATCGAACTAAATCGATTAATTTAGTTCGATATTTATATTATATTTTGGCGTATTGAATTCTCAATCGATTTCAATTTAATTTTACCTAATGAATACCCTAAAATAAGATTATATGTCCTATAATAAAAATAAAATTCCATAAATACCTATCACTTGATGTGATACCAAAATTCTCAGTTATAGTTGAAAAATAAATCAAGTTATTCGATATTTAATTTGAAATCAATCATTAAAAATTTGTTTGAATTCGGTTTGTTAAACAACCCAAGTTTGGATACGTATTTTAATTTGATAAGATCTAAAACTTGATTCGAACTTGATAAGATTCGTTTGACTTAATTAAAGGTCGTTTAAGTTCAATTCAATTAACAATTAAATTAAAATCAAATATAATTATTTAAAATTTAATAAAAAATAAAATAATCTTAAACGATAGTATATTTAGCTCAACTCAATCCGTTTATATTTCTATTCTTAGTCAGTATTTTGACAACAATTTTGTATATATATGCTCAAAACGTTCATATTTTTATTTTCCATCTAAAACTCCGAATTCAATCAAACAAGTTACTTGATATTGGGACGGAGTAAATAGTAATTAACTTAAATAGGTGGAAACGTGTTGAACTTTTGTTTGTTTCAGAAAAATAAAAAATTAAATAAATCCATTTTGCAACCTTTATTAAAGTTCAACTTGATAACCTGTGTTAGTTGTAATCCACTTAAGCATTAGTTTATGCATAGCTTAGTGTATAAACTAATGATATTTTCGGAATGGATTAGTTAATGGATTAGAACCCAACGGCGGATTATTATTCTGCTTTCGGCCGTTTGTTTAGTTATTGCTAATTAATTTAAGATTTTACATAGTCAAATCTTAATGGGTCCTACCCGAATCCTCTATGTGTGGCTAATACTTTAATTTTTTTTTTTGAATTAAATTATACCACGAGAATCACGATTTTCACAGGACGTTGTTTTTTATTTTATTTTTTTAATTTGTGACAGTGTGACTTACATTTGGCTTATTTGCTCTTTTTGATTTAAGTGAAGAAATAAAAAAAAATACAAAAAAGAAGCAAAATAGACAAAAAAAGTTGATTTTTTTCGAATTTTCCTTCAAAATTAGGTAAAAATTATCAACTATTATAACTTTTTGAATGTGGCTAAGTTTTGGCGACTATAAATTAATTAATAAATTTATTGTGTAATATAATGTTAATCTTTGTTTTCACGACTTGAGTTGAACTTATTTGATGGGACGGGAAATGACCTTCCTATAATTAATAATTTATAATAATTTTTTAAATTTAAAAAAATACACTATACTTAAATCTATAAACGAACTCAATTTGATAATAGATAATATTAAAAGAATAAGATCGACCACCAAATCAAGAAATCAATTCAAAAAAAATCAAACTTTTAAATATTTTTATTAAAAAAAAAATCTCATTAATCACACACTTTCAAAAAGTTTTTAGTTGTATAACACCACATCAAAATATAATAGGGTCCATTAATTTGACATTTTATTCAATTATTGCATTCTATCCGGTAACAATCTTATCAATTATCACCTTAATAGACCATATACCCTTCCATTCCATCTACAACCTCTAATTTCAATGGTCCCAATTTCTATATAAGGCCAAGAAGCCATGGACAACAGATTTTCTTGGAAAATTTGGATTAATGATTAGTTAAACCATTAGATTCCAATAATCATTATTACAGCCACTCATGTTCACCCCCCCCCCCCCCCCCCTCCTCTTTTTTTTTTTCTTCTTTTGAGAAAATAAGGAAAAAACTTCCTGGTTAAGATTGCTCATCTTGTTCTTATCCTCTGGTCCAGTACGAAAATATTAGGGTCTGCCTTTGAAAAGGGAATGAAAAAGGCACATGTGGTAAGTAGTTTGCCTTAGCAACAATTTTTATCAAGTACAAATAGCTGTATCACAATTACATTCAATCCAATTATTTGAATTCATTTTAAATTTTTGTTTTACTTTTGTATTTTGTATCATCGTGTGTATGTAATTAATACCAATTATTTATTTAAAAAATTACTATGTTAAAATAAAAGATCCAACTGATTCAAATTCACACAAAATTTAAGAAATGTCCATGGAGACACAATTTGGAAAAAGTATTAATTCATTTATTGATAATTGAGAAATATTGCACACTTGATTACAAAAGCTTGGACCAAGTGGAAGACTCCAACAATACAACTCTTTCCAACAACCTTCAACTTTATTCTCCCACCACTGTTTTTTTTGGAACAGTGATTCAATTGAGAATTGGTGCTTAATTCGGTCCGATTAATTAATAATAAATAATCAAAAATTATATTAAATTGTTTTTATCCACATAAATTGATAAGCACCGAAAAATATGTCGGTTCTTGAACTTAGTATATATATATATTTAAAAAAAATTAAACTTGATATTTGATTATATGTACGTGATTATTTGAATTTCAAATTTTATTATATTTATTTTTTGATTAATTATTTTTCTTCTTTGACTTTTAAAGTTTGTATTATTATGTTACATAATATACAAAAAATATAGCTAAATTTCATTATGCCGATCGGATTAATAGTTGAGTTCAGCAAAACAAATTTAACCATTAATTTGGATATGAAAACACTACACCCAACAATAGTCTTGACAAAAATATCAACTATTTACAATGTGGAATAACAAAATAAATACACCTATAAAATTCATATAATAAGAGGAAGCATTTCGTGATGTTTGAGGTCTATCGATGAATTGAAGATTGGCACAGGAGGGCACATTGAGGCAGCCCTAATCTAAAAGTATTTCCTTTAAAATGAATTTTTCAAACGTAAATATGATATCTACAAAAAAATCTACCAACATAATCAAACTTATAACCTATTCATTAACTTTCTTTTGTTTCATTTGATCGTAGGTTTGAATTATCTAAACAATATTTTTATAATCGAATTGCTGATCAAATTAATCTTACTGTTGGTTAACAGTTCAATTGATTAGATTGATTTAACTGTGTAAATTGCTCAACCGTCAGTTGGACCGACTATATTTTTTTGTTATATTATGTAAAAGAATAATATTATAAACTAATTGTTATATACAAGGTAAACAAGATAAATAATCATATAAAATAATACATATGATAAAACCCAAAATTCAAATAATCACATACACGTAATCAAATACCAAGTATAAGATTTCTAAAAAATAAATTAAAAAACAAAAATAAAAAAATAAAAAATTACTCTTAATCGGTTTTATTGATATTTTGTTCTGTCTGATCGATTTTTAATTGGGTTTGATCCATTTTGCGTTCAATCGAAACGAACCGACCACTAATTTGTGGTTGGATCGGTCGAACTTGCCTATTCACTCCAATTTCAAAAATATTGACATCAAGAGAAATTGTGAATCACTCAATATTCTCTTTTAAAAATAATAATAAAAAAAAATATTGAGATGAAATTCTTGTTAGACTAAACAACTTTTTGGTTTATGAAACCATTCATAAAACCTACCTAATTATACCCACCTTTACAGTAGAAATACAAAATGTTCTTGCATCCTAAATTCTTAATTCACAAATATTTCCTTCGAAAATAACAACTAAACAGTTCCGGTGGAGTTCAACAATATATGCACCAACATCATTATTGCATAGATTGTCAGTGTGAATTGCAATTATATTATTTATCCTCTCAAAATTCATTAATTCTATTTGATATCACTTTCTAGTCTTGAATAAGCCGTAACGCTCCCGTCATTTACTAACAACTGTCATCATAATTAAATGAAATAATCATTATAGTGCATCATGAAAAACATTAGTCTAAAATTTATGTAAAATCTTGTATTTTGACTTGTACTTTTCCACGTGGCACTATAAGCACCAAAATCTAAATCCTAATTATATCAATATCAATAGAATTAATTAAATGACACATGCAATTTTTTTTCCATTCAATACGCCCTGCAATTTAAATTTGAATTTCTTTTGTATATGTTTGTCCAGTTAATTTGATAATCTTTTTTATTGCTTTTCATAATGAAAAATTCTATTCTTTAGATCCCTCGAGAAATATTGTGCAAGAATATTAGGGTTTTCGTAAAGTGTTGCAATTCTTGTGATACCAATGTAAAATTTTCGATTTACATAATAATTTTTTTTTTTGTAAATTTATCTAAAATTCTTCAATAACTTTGGTACTCCTGCATCTCAATTAAATAGGAATCCTGTGTTGTTTCGATGCAATGTTATAAATAAAAAATTATAAAGGACATAATTTAATTATTTGAAAATACTGTGATTAAAAGTAAGTAATGTTATTGAATTATTTTCATTGAGAAAATAGTTTTAAAAAAATTATTTTTAAAAAAATTAAATTTTGTTTTGAAATGTACGCCATAAAATAGTAATTTTAGAACGGGGAAATATAATAATCCCACTTTTCCAAATAATTTCTTTTTCTCTCTCAGGAAGTTTGAAAATGAGATTTTATTTTTTAAAAATTTAATACACTTTGACTTAAAATAACAATATTATGTCATTAATCTTTAATTACTCTTTTTTTTTAAATTAAATTTGTAAATAAACTCAAAAAAAAAGTATTTTTTAATTATCATCTAAGAGAGTAGGAGAAAACGAAAGATGAAAAGATGGGGTTGTGTGTGTATGGGGAGTAGTGAAAGGAGTGCGTTATAGCTGGCAAAGCTAATTGACAAACTGTGCGAATTTTCAAAGCTCCTGCGGTTAGGCCCGTTAGAGCAACAAACGGACAAATGCTCATAGTGGGGCCCATCCAAAAAAACCTCTGACGTGGCGGGATATGGGGCATGATTGAGCTGCGAGGTTGTCGGAAGTTAAGTCATCAGGCCTCCGTCCACGTGGCATGTGGGTCCCCTTCTCTCGCACAAGTGTTTTGTCCGACGCGAGAATTCGGCGCCACGTCACTACGGAGTTAACGTGCGGTTAAGTTATTACGTATTCCAATAATTCCAGTTGGGGTTGGGGGCGTGGGGGGGGGGGGGGGGGGATTGGGGTGGTTATGTTGTATGATTAGACTCGCTATTATGTTAAGTCGGTCACTGATTCTAACGCAAAAGCACGTTTTTTAAAATTCTCTTTTGTGATTTTTGCTAAAGGTGCTTTAACGTTGTTGCTGAATGGGTAGCTTTTTTCCACTTCTTACTTTATTCTTATGAATTTTTTTTAATTTTTAATTTTTAATTTTATCTTTTGTGTTTGACATTTTGGTTAAGAAAGTGAAATTATGCATATTTATGTTTTTCAAAAGCTATTATTTATTTAGAGTTAGTTTGTTTTCATTTTCAATCGAGCATCTTTTTAATTTTTACTATTTAAAATTTTAAAAACATATTTATTTATTGATTTTAAATTTCAAATAATTTGGTCAAATTTAGAAATAAAAATATACCCATCAAAATATTTTTTCAGAATTAAATAATATTTTACACCTTTTATGTAGAAAACACTATAAAAAATATATTTTTATTTTCAAACCTATATAGTCAACATTGAAAAATAATTAATTCAAATATATTTTTCATCTTTACATAAAAAAATAGTGAAAATATTTTCAAACTTAAAAATATTAAAAATATAAAAATTAGTTTGAAAATGAAACCAATGAATTTCCCTTTTAGAAGTGCAATTTAATTCCTGAGGAAGAGAAGAAAGAGGAAGTTTCTTTTTTTGATACAGAGAGAATAATTGATTGTCATACTTCCTCCGTCCAAAGATTAAAAATTTAATTTGATTCAATATGAAATTTTATATAAGAATTAAAAAATTATCATTTTTAGGTACTTTTATACTATCTTCCTTAAAAAATTATGGTTGATAACTAATGACGTCATGTCATTGATTTTATTAACACGATCATTTTTGAAAAAAAGAATTATTTTTTAAATGTTTAAAAAAATAAAATTATTAAATTTAAGATAGGGAGAATAAATGACATATTATTCAAATTACAACTAGAGACATAAGGTGACATAAGTGGATACCTCTCTCTATGTAATGGTCCAATTTTCTATGACTTGGTATAAGTGGAGCACAATTTTTTTGTGTGTCCCAAGAAAGCCACAAAAACAATTAAATATTACAAAAACAATTAAATATTTAATCTTGGTATAATATAATGTCACTAGATCGAAAGAGTGTACTTGAGGGAGCTAGGGCATCTCCCATGAGCTTTTTGCTTGTGGAATTGCACTATAAATATTTATATCCAATTATTTTAACTAAGTTTCCTCATGTGGAACTAAATTAATGTATTGGTTGTTTTTTAAGACAAAGCTCTAAAAAAACACACTTTCTATATCAATAAAAATGGAGTGGGAGGAAGCATCCTCTATCTTTCCACGCCACTAGAATCATTTATTCAATTAATATTTTTACCCAAAAATAAAAAAAAAACTAATCTTTTCAAGAAGAAATATTTTTTTTTATATAAAGAAAATAAACAGAATTGTCCCTTGCTTGTACTTGCTTAAAAGAAGAGATCCACAGGTATAAAGCTCGACATTTTATTAATTGATGCCTACTTTTTAAATATTTAATGAATTTTAAGACTTACTTTACAAGTTTTAAAAGCATTAAACCTTGTTAGTCTAGGGTTTGTTGCCTATAATATATAGCCGTTGGTACCTTCGAAAAAATATAAAAATAAAAATTGGCACAAAGAGCTTTAACTTGTTAGGTACAAATTACCGTAGATCCGTATATAAAGTAGTAGAATTGATCCTGCGAGTATTATATGTTTGTGTTCAAATCGTAAAAGCTTAACAAATCAGACATGAATTTGAGGAGAATTTGGGCAGGCCATGTGACTAAACTTTGAAGCTCCTTGAACTATAGCCGCTGTCTTTTGAAAGCTTTCCAAAAGGGTTAACAAATGACTTTTTTTTTTAAGGTTTTTTTGAGAAATAATTGGAGTTATTAATTATAAAAAAGATTATAACTAATTCATCGAAGAAGTAAAGCATAAGGAAGCGAGTTGGTTTTAATCATTAAATATGAGCACAAGGATTCCTTGAGTTCTTGTAAAATTTATATAAGCTCGAAACAACCACGTTAATTTTTGGTATATATTAAAATAAAATATAATATTTTATAATTTTTAAAAATATTTTATAATATGTAGAAGTTAAACTCTTTTTTTAAAAACAGTATCAAACACTTTAAAATATGTTATAAGCTTTCAAACATTTTATAAAATATTTTAAAAGACTTATGCTCGGCCACTCTCTTAATATGTTGGCGCTTTTTCTAGCCGTTGCAAAAATTTATAAAAGAAGTTATTCATATGGAAGAAATCTAGATGTAAGTCCCTTAATGTTGTCACAAAAGCTACATTAAATTACTAATATGAAAGTATTCAACTTACATTCAATTTGTGTGTGCGCCCCAACGTGTTTTGGATTGAAAAAATGAATATGATTTTATTTATTTAAACAAGAATACATGGGGTAAAAAATTCATCACTCATTTTTTATTTCATGCCTCTCGGTTGTAATGTTCTACATAATTTTTATTCATTCCATATCTACACGGGATAAAGTTCAATTCTTTTGAATTTATTTTTTAACTTAATACTATTACACAGTGATGGGGGTAAATTAAATCCGATCCAATGAAGTAGAATACAAACTCGATCTTTTATTATAAAATTTATAATGTGAGTCGATCTACAATCACAAATACATCAGGCTTGCCAGAATAGTTCTAAGCAAAACCCTTTGATTCTTATATCAGTAAAAATGTTGCTAGAGTGGGAGCAAAAATTTCAATAATAATTACCTTAAGGGAGTATATCGTTGGATTATTTACAAAAATAGTGGTCATGCAAGTTGCACATATTGTGAACATTTGTCATCAGCTTAGGAGTTCAACATAACATCTCATCGATGAATCTACTATAGTGATTTAAGCCAAACTTAACCTCAAATTGAGTAAGGTTTTAACTACATAAAAAGAACACGAATTCTTAACCTATTTGAGAATGAAAAGTATTTTCAGAGCAAAATAGAAAGAAAATATACAATTTATTAATCTTAAATAGATTTATAAAAACAAAGTTCTTATGATGAGAATTTTTCATGAGCTATTTCTTATGTACTTTAAGAGCAAATTTTAAAAATAGAAGGTTGGTAGTTCGTAAGATATATCAACTGGACTTTTCTTGAACTTTCCAGGCCTGAAGTTATTACTCCACATTTGTCTTGAACTTTCTATGTTTGAAGTTCTTATTCCCATGTTTCATGAATATGAGCTCAAGAATACCAATATTAGCTCGATTTGGACACAAAATATGATGATTTTTAAAAGTTCAAAACCAAATATGCCCAAACTTGAATCTTCCTGAAGAGACAGATATATGCATTGAATATTTAATAACGTTATGTAATATGTAGCATCGAATCAAATATTTAGAAATTATCAAATTAAAGATAGTTTCTAATTCAATTTTGATTTGAAGGGGGAAGAGCTTGAGAGTGAGAAGAAAAGTCAAATTTTAAAACAAATTTTTGGAATTTTAATTCATATGATGTTTTTTTTTTCATCTCAAAACTTTATGTAATTTTTAAAAGAGTTGTCATGTTCAAATGTGTTGGATTATATTGTGACCAATGTCTTGTTTGATATTTTTTTTTTAATTCTGTAAAATTTAGGTGTTTTGTTTGACATGCTATCTTTGTTCATTAAAATATATCAATTTTTTTTTACGTGTCCTGTATTTATGAATGACATTTTTCTTTTATAATGTTACTAGTTAATACTACTCTCTTAGTCCACATTTAAATGTCTTGTAATATCAAATTATCGAATCTTCTTTATTATATAATTTTGCCTTAGTAGGCACCGTAAAAGCAAATGACAACCTTGTACGCCCAAGAGGCAACCACAAAATCAAGTTTGTGAACAAACTTATGTTTCAATTGCAGAAACCAGTAAATATTGTCCGAGAATATCTATATCTCTCCTGTACGCAAGTGCATTAAAGAATAATTTTTAAATTCTAACATTTCTTGTACAATTTAACAATATTAAGGTATTTTTGAACAATTAAATAAAAATTATTAAAAATTGGTACTGTAAAAAAAAAAAAAGAAATTTAACTGATTAGAATGATATAACATGCAAATTTAGAAGCCCTTCTTGGAATATTAAACAAAAAGTTTAATATATATATATATATATATATGAGGAGTGAAACACACGTGCGGCGCAGTACAAGTCACGTGACGAGTGGGCAATGGGTGGAACGGCGTGCACGTGCGTGATATGGAGGGGAAAGGACAGAAGTAGGTGAGGGATGGGCCAGGTGGGACGTGACAATTCTATGGTAATGTCAGAAAGAAGGAGCAAAAATAATTTTCATTTTCTTGAACAGCTGTAAACGAGTAGTAGCAGTAGTAACGGCTGCGGCAGCCCTCATCATTCATGCGCAATTTCTGTTTGTTTGATGTGGAAATTGACACATACCTTTATTTATGCACACCCCCCTAAAACACGCTTCTTTTTCATTTTTTTTTTATTCTTTTAATTTTAATTTTTTTGTCCTTTATTTTAGGGAAACCTCCCCCACAATTATATTGAATGATTTGTTTTCATTTTTAAGAAGTTTTTTTTTTTCAATTTTTACTATTTAAAGTTTTAATTCATTTTTATAGAAATATCCTTTATTTTTATTTATAATTTTTTTATCAAATTTGAAAATGAACATACACTTGGCAAATAATTTTTTAGGTCTATTAATATTTAATGTTTTTATGCAAAAAAAAAATCTTAAAATAAATATATTTTTATTTACAAATCTATATAGTTAACATAAAAATATAACTTGGATTAGTTATATTTTTATTTTCACACGAAAACCTAGTTAAATATTTTCTACTTTATAAATATTGGAGACATGAAAATAAGATTAAAAATAAAACCAAATTTTTTTGGATATGAGATTCTATATAATATTAATTGTATGGAATGTGAACTTTGAACTATTTGATTACTCACTGTAATGACAGTATTTTATTTTATAATAATTTTACATATAAAATTAATAATTCATAAATTCAACGCTAGCCATTTAATTTAATAATACCACATTTTATCTATGTGTGAAAGATTAGGGTTTGACCCTTATATGAGCACGTAAGTGAATTTTAAAAAAAAAATCAAAAATTTATTGTATAGAATCTAAATTAATAGCATAAAATTTTCCTCAAATTTAAATTACTCTTTACTATCAATTTAATTATTAGTGTTCATATTGTACCATATATTAAAAACTATCCTAAGAAAATAGCTATAAAAGAGCACTAGCACCTCCGACTGGAATTTTGTTATCATATATTGCATTACATTAAATATTTTTATATGTAAATTTTAAAGATAAGATTTTTTTACATATAATTGATAATGAATATAATTCAATTAATAATGATAGTAATAGAAGATCAACCCCTGTACTCTATTGAAATTTGAATTTAATACCATAAGATATTAAATTAATTACAACCGCAATACTGGCACTTTACATTTTATTTCATGCATTCCACTTTTCAAATTACGTTTTTCAAAAGGCAAATTAAGATAAAACATAATTTTTCAATAAATTTAATTACAAATCACCCATTTTTTTTTAATTTTAAGGATAATATATAAAATTATTTGATTTGTTTTTCGATGGCAATTTAATATAGTTTTTAAGCATCCATGCGATCTTTTCTCTTTAAAAAAACGAATAAAAACTAGAGTATCAATAAAAAAAGAAATAAACAAGAATTAAAAACTAACAAAACGAATAAATAATTATAGTACCAATGCATAATAGATAACTTTGAATAAATGTTGAAGATTGAATACCAAAAAATAAAAATAAAAATAAAAATTGAAATACAGAAGCATAAATAATTTTTTTGAAAAAATATTAAAGAATTGGAGATTAGATTATAATATATGTACATAAAATTCTTGTTAATTTAGCTACTTCTTATAATTTATTTTGGGGAAAGGGAGTTAGTATTAATTATTTGACCAATCTCGAATCGTATAAAAGCTCTCAAAATAAGTTAGAAACTACATTTATTTCGCCTAAATTTGTTATTCTCCTACATTTAAGCCTAAAGGGACATTAATGGTTAACTATTTATTTAAAAATTGCATTGAGAAGACCTCACCTTATGAGAAAAAAAATTGGTATTGAAGTGACAATAAATTTAAGGTAATAAATGCAATTTAATATTACTCGTAGAATAAAGATTTTTATATCATCCAAAACCCTTATTGAAACTAATGTAAAAGACATATAGGAATAATATTTGTCACAATAATTAATGCACTTAAATTAAATTAAATTGAACTGTTCTTTATATGTTCCAAAAAGAGGAGTTCTTCAAAATTTCTTGCAATTAGAGTTTTAATAATGCCATATTTTGAGCTACCAATTCTTCAAGGCTATCTGCATCTTATTATTTATATATATATATATATGTGTATATATATTTATATATATTCTGTTTTGAGAAGGTGACTTATTTTGGTAATAATTAAGGACACCATTTTGTTTCTTCTTAATAAATTGTAAAGAAAAATCAAACCTAAATTCTAAATAACTGGCTAATTTTGGTAAATAATATCCAAAAATAAATGTTTTAAATTTATTACAATTATTATTTAATTTTTACTCGAGTCATGACTTGTCTAAGCTGAATCAACTCATTGTTCATTGTGAAATTGGTTCCAATAATATTCCCAATTTTTTAAATTTTGAAAATTTTCTATTGCAGCTTTTTTTTCGCCAACTTCAATCTTTAATTAATTATATCACTAATTTCATTTTATATATCCTGTCATGTCAACACTTATTTTGTAGAAAAATAAATGTGGAAACAAGTAGATGAAATGTCATTTAATAAAAATAGTTCATTAACAATTTTTTTTTTTGATAAATTTAAGAAACCTAGTGAATAACAGAGTGATATGGTATTTTTTAGAACTCCAAACCATTATTTTTAAAAATTGATAGATCGATCGGTTCAATTAGGAATAAGTGATCGATTTGGTCCATTTGGCCAGAAAAACTTAAAAATGAAGTTGAAATGATCAAATCCATCGAATTGGTCAAAAAATCGATCAAAATCATTTTTTTGTTGTATTTTTTTAATTATTTTTAAGGAAGTTTATAGTTTAAATTTGATTTTAATTATATGAATATGTTTATTTAAATTTTAAACTTTGTTAGATGTATTTTTAATTGATTATTTATTTATTTTGTCTATAAAATTTAATACATACAATTAATTTATTAAAATATAATTTTTAAAAATATAATAAAAATATAGTTAATTTTCATTAAATCAGTTGAATTGCGGGTTAAATTGATCTAACCGAATGAACCGATCTCATAGATTGAATCGCTGATCAACAGTAAAATCGAATTTAATCATCAATCTGATTTTTTAAAACACTGCTCCAAACTGAATTTTTATCAATTATATATTTTCTTCATATATTTTGAATTATTATTATTTTTCCTTTTTCGCGTAGCTTCATAAATATTTTAAAATTCAAAACCAAAACAATCTGCATGACTGACACGTGGACGTGAATCCAACGGCCGTTGGGTAGTGTCAGGATCTACAGGCTGGCTTTTGCCGTTCCTCCCCCGTTTGTTGGTCAGGTTTTTGTCGTCTTCTGCCAGCTCACCCCCCCCTCTCTGAAATCACTTTCAATCTTTTCCCTCTCTAAAAATATCACAATAATCCGTTAATGCTCTCCAGCCTGGCTTTAGTCAAACCAATATTTCCCAACCGTAAACACCCCCCACCCGCCTGGTTATATTAACTTCCAAAACGGTCGGTGATTTGAATTTCCGTATCAAAAACCCCTCTCTCTCTTTTTTTTTTTCAAAAAAAAAAGGGCAATTGATTTTCTTTGCCCTATGAAATACCCGGGATTTATGTAATCTGATTTCTATAGGTGTCCCGTCTAATTCCCCATTGGTTGACGCGTGTCCCGTGCCAGCTATACATTAGTAACTGCCCTTCCAGCCGGTCATATCCACCGGCTCAACCGGTCATCCCTATCCTCTTTCGCCCTTTGTATATATACCCGTCTCCTTCCCTATACGCTCTTCTCATTGCAAAGGCGAGGCTCCGCCTCTCCAAATACCTAAAGCTGTACATACACCAAAATTTGTATCTATAGGTTGAAAAGAAAGAAGAAATTTTATAGGGATTTAAAATTTTTTATTTTAATTTTAGGGTTTTTGAAGTTATGGCGGCCATGGGGCAGAGGAATGAAATGGATCGGATCAAGGGCCCGTGGAGTCCGGAGGAGGATGAGTTGTTGCAGAGGTTGGTGGAGAAGCACGGCCCGAGGAGCTGGTCGTTGATAAGCAATTCGATTCCGGGACGGTCCGGGAAATCTTGTCGTCTGCGGTGGTGCAACCAGCTTTCGCCGCAGGTGGAGCATCGGGCTTTTACGCCTGAAGAAGACGAGACCATTATTAGAGCCCATGCGAAGTTCGGTAACAAGTGGGCGACCATAGCCCGGCTGTTATCGGGTCGGACCGATAACGCCATCAAGAACCACTGGAACTCCACCCTCAAGCGTAAGTGCTTGTCCATGTCCGAGGAGTTTAACAACTTCGATCCCGAAGCTATGCAGCCGCTGAAACGATCGGCTAGCGTCGGGCCGGGTACAATTATATCTAGTTCGGGCTTTTGTTTCAATCCGGGTAGCCCGTCTGGGTCTGACATGAGTGACTTGAGTCATTCGGGTCACCTTGTTTACCGACCCATTGCCAGAACCGGCGGGATCTCCCCGCCTGATCCACAACCCGACCCAGTTACGTCACTTAGCCTTTCACTACCGGGTTCCGACGCGAACCCAAATACAGTAACAGAACCAATCATGAAGCCTACATCGGATCCGAACCCGAATCCGAATTTTAAACTTGCTTTGGAGCATGCCCTGAAAATCGCGTCCGTTCTACCCAAGCACCCAATTCAGATGATCCAATCCCATCCGCCGCCGCCACCACCACCACCACCACCTCCGCCAGCGCCTCTTCAAACTCATCAGTTTGGCTCCGCGGCTCAACCAACTCGAGATGTGGCTACGGCTGCACAAGGGGTGGCGGAGAAACAGTTTTTCAGCGCGGAGTTCTTGGCGGTGATGCAGGACATGGTAAGGAAGGAGGTGAGGAATTACATGGCGGGGATTGAGCAGAACGGCTTCTGCATGCAGAGTGAAGCGATTAGGAATGCTGTGGTGAAGCGAATGGGTATAGGCAAGATTGACTGATCGATCAGCGATTGAGTGAATATTTGAGTTGATGATCAAAAAATTCAAGTCATCGGAAAATTCGTAAACTCAGGAACAAATGAGAAAAGCAGGAGGAGAAAAAGAGAGCATCTTTTGGAGGTCTATTTTCGTTTTTTCCGATTAGTAGGATTTCAATCTTTGGTTAGAGAGAAAAATAATTTTAGGTTGGTGTACAGACGAGAGAGAGTAGGGGGAAGGGGGAAGGGGGAAGGGGGAAGGCAGCTTCGGTGCAAGCAAGAAATTTCATGTCAAAAAAATTAGAAAATGCCAGAGAAAATGCAATTACGAGGTCGTCGAATTTTGCATCTGTTGATGAAACTGCAAAAAGGCTTAATTTGTTTAAGTACTTATATTTTCTTTTCTTGAAAATAATTAATAAGTGGTAACAATTTTTTCCTTTTTTTTTTTTTTTGGGTTTTGAGTTTTTAAGATTTGAATTGAATGCAGAAATTATTATTATGGGTAGCAAATTGAAATGGTAAAGACAAATTGAACAAAGTTGCACTTGCTGGTTTGCTTGAAACTTCTCTTTTCTTTGACTGGACCAAGATGGAAATAATCTAAAACATAAATTTGAATTCTTTTCGACTCTGTGGAAAAAGTAAGCATGTAAATTAAAGCTTTTTGCAGGGTTCTCTGCCATTCGTTTTTGATTTTGAAACATGTGCGACAGACACCATTAGAATTGCTCGGCCATTTTAAAATGTAAATTTTTTTAAAACACTTGCTTTTTAAATTGCAGTCATCTAGGAGTGGCTTTTGTTTTGGGTTTTTCGGATCCCCTAGTCAGATTCAAGTAAACGGGGCAAGTAACATTTAGAAATTTTTGGATATTGGGTAACTCAATATTTGACTCGAATATCGGTAGGTTTTTATACAGGGAAATCCTATTAGAGTTATCCGATCGAGCATCCATTTGTTTTATTTATTTTTTTAAACTTGGGAGTTCAAGTAGATGTTAAATTAGGGTGAGGTGGACTATTCTAGTCTACAGGCCACTTAGCTTATCGAAATTTTGAGTATCAATTGTCGTGTGAGTCTCGACCAATGTGCAGCAGCAGAATTCGGAAGGCTAGCTGGGGGGTGTCCTTCCGAATGGATGAAGTCGGCCTGGCGACAGAGGGCTTGCGTGTTAATTAAATTACTCCTAGTTGCTATTCCCATTTTCTAAATCTCAAATTACTCCCACAACTCCCAATCCTCCTAATTCCCACTTCCGTTCGGCGTCCACATCTCCACAGTCCACCTACCGCCAGTATCCAGGCCGCTTGGCCACCACAATCCACACCTACCGCCAGTCATCATGACACACCACACTCCTCAGCTAGTCGGTGTCCACTCACTCCTCAGCCATCGATGAACTAACCTTATTCTCTCAGCTCTCACCGTCCATTCCAACGGACATTTTATGTAGAAAAGTTGAATCTTCTTGTTTTATTTTTTCCATTTTTTCCTTGGTTCTCTCTTTTTTTTTTGAAATTTTTGCTTGTTGATGAATATATCAATATGTGGAGTAAAGGAAAGATGGGGAGAGACAAGGTCTAGAGGAGGGGAGAGTTTAGGGGATAAAATGGACATTGCATTTGTAGTATTGAGTAGCATTATAGCAATGAGGGAGTAGTTCAACATGGCTGAAAACCCACACAATGAAGGTGATAAAGTATTTTTTTTAATTATTAAAATTGATAATAATATTAATTTATAGAAAATGAACATAATTAAATTATGTATTTCACTATTTTAGAATATTTTATATAACTTGCTTACATACAATTTTCTCAATTTTAAAATAGTTTATTTATAATGCATATTGTATTAGGCAGTATATAAGTCAATTATAATATTTTTTAATTGAAGCTAAAATTTGAATTTTTTTTGGAATAATTCTTGAATTGATACAATAATATTGTAATATGAATAGTCACTCAATTTAGAAATTAATAATGTTAAACTAATTAGTAATTATTAAATATACTTTATATTAAATAATAATAATATGAGGCGGGTCCACTAAGATCCGTTACCTGTTCTAAACCCGATCGGGTTTATAAAATTAAAATCCTTAACCATCCCGAGACCCATTTAGCCAAATTCGAACTCGTCCTATTTGAGGCGGGTTCATTATATGGGTTCGGGTTTAAATACACCATGTTGCTATCCAACAAAAAGGCATAACTGGGAGACATGGAGATGTTAAAGATGAATTAGAGGACTAAGATAAAAGAAATTCGATGAAAAATCAAGGTTTGAGAGCACAAATATTTATTCTCGAAAAGCTCAATTAGTAACTTAAATTATTGTCCAAGTAGTAGTACTATCGATTTCATCGAGCTATCACTTTTATAGGCTTATGATGGTCGAATAAGATTATTAAATATATATCCAAATAAGTGAGAGAATTTAGTTTTCACTGTCGGTGGGTGATAATATGATGGGCCAAAAGGAACATGGAGATATTGCTACTTAGAAATGACTCTCCTTTATATTTAGAATGGACATAGGAGAATATAGATTCATACCTAGTATTACCATATCAATATGTTGCATGCATCATATATATGCTAATCCTATGGATACTCTATGGTCAAAGATTATATTCTTAGTTAAAAGAAAAGCCTTGAAATTTAGGAAAAGAAGAAATACTAACTAGTATTATGCAAGCATTTTAAAAAATCTGATGTACCCTATGTGTATACTCAACTAGTCATGTTCTTGGCAATTATATTAATGATGAGTGTATAGTAAAGTGATATTGACACAAATATTATGATGCAATCAAATGGATACTTATATATCTTAATAGAGTGGTATGAGATTAACTGAAGGTAATTTGGTTAAGTGAAAGGATATACATTCTGATGCACATTTACGAGGTTGTTGTTGTCTTTATAATAATAAAGATACTTTGGTGTATTCTTTGGATGTCGAATATTATTAGAGGACCAATTAAATATATACTAATTATTGCTTTATTTATGAAAGTATTAGGCATAACTAAAATATTTTCAGGCATAATTCTATGGGCGGTGTAATCACATATCCTTTTTATTGAGCCTTTTTTATAGTGATAAATTTCAAAGGCATGTTAGTAGTATAGATTACATAGAATTTGATTACTGTTGATTGTGAGAATATTTAATAACTAATGAAGCATATCTGTGTTCTCATTGTATTGCTGGTACTAGATTTGTGAGTAGTCACAGACCCTGAATAACCCTCTCACATGGGGCAATTGTCTAGGCTTGTGATAGCAAGTAGAATGAGATTTAAAGATTGTATCACATAATTGAGGTTTGCAAATATTCAACTTTGTGCTTGGAGCAACAATTAAGATTAATATGCATAATTTAGAGTCTCCTTAGCCTGGAGCTAGATGAATCAAATTTGATCGATTATGAAGTGTGACCAAACTTCATAACAAGTCTGTTTTTAGCTGAATGTGCGAACTACTAAAATATATTTTGGAAAGTAACTGGTGCATAGGTTAGAGGCTCGGATATCAACTAGACTTAGATTCATATGATGTTTAAAGCGTGACATGCCCAAATTGAGTGAAAGCTCCATCATACTATGTATTCATACTACATGTGCTTGAGGCGACCTCATATGGAAAGTGACTAAATAGGTGCCTCATTCATCACTGTGTGAGCCCATATTATTTAATACCATTTGGGACTTTAGACCATATCATGAAGTATAAGTTTGATGAAGTTATTTTAGCTTGTATCTAATGACCACGATTAAACTAGTCTATCACACCATGTCTAAGAAAGCTGTCAAGGCTGTCAAGACCAAACTGATTGGTATGAGAGGTTAGGGAAGAATTAAATTGGTAACGTACTTATGTTCTATGACTTATAATCCATTTGACTAGTCATGAATATAGATATATATTTGAGTGAGTCGAGCATACTCTACTTATTTTTATCGAGGGAATTAGAGATATTTGATTGAGTACTACCACTTAATTTGAGGTGTACAATGAATTATTAAGTTGTAGGGTTATGTTAGTTTGATGAAAATTTAATATAACTCTCCCCACTTATTCTTTTTTCGCTTGGTCTTACACCTCAGTTCTAAATGAAGGGAATGACGTGAGATTGAGAAATTGTATGATGATGAAATTCGAGGAAGTCGAGTTAAATGTGTATGAATGAAAAATGTTAAAAATTGGGTTGCATTTAAGACCCTTTAGCAATTGGCATGTATATTTGATATTAACTTTAATTCCACAACTTGATTAATATTTAATTTTGTAATTGGACTAGTATTTCTACTGAGGTATATTCCTATATATATATATATTATATCTTACCCTAATGGAATAAGAATGAATATATTCTCCTAAAAGATTCTCTTATAATTTTTTTTTCTTTATATAAGTTCTCTCTGTCTTTTTTTGGAGCATTACTATAAAACTCTAAGAATTTGAGTTGAGTAAATATGTGAATAACTCTGACAGTTATTCACCACCACGAATAAAGATTTATTAATTTGGAGTATGCAGCTTTGATGGCATCCTTTTGATTCTATTAAGGGCAAGCATATTTATATGGATATAAATATGCTCTCACATATTTTTCCCAACAATTTCTTTATAGAATTACATAATATTATTATTTTTGCAATGATGATGGATGTGTATAAAATGCCAACGATAGACGAGAACCATGTTGCAGGCTGAATTTTGAGGATAATGATTTCTCTCAAGACTTTGATAATAGTCACAATGAAATTGAAGAAATTTATATAAATAAGAGAAATGATATGAATGAGCACATATATATGAATACAATAAAAAGAATAGATGAAATTCAGGCACAATTTCCTATAGAATCAATTCCAGAAGTTGGTATGGAGTTTGCAACTGAGGACGTTGTCTACAGACATATCTAATATATGCAATCCTATAGAATCAATTCCAGAAGTTGGTATGGAGTTTGCAACTGAGGACGTTGTCTACAGACATATCTAATATATGCAAAAACAACTGATTTCGTATTGGGAAATCTAAATGAAACAAAGAGAAATATAGTGGTAAGATGGTAGACAAGATATTTTGCTGCACCAAAGAAGGGAAAAGAAAGAAAGATGAACGAGATGTTAACGTGATATCTCATCGCTCTTTAACTAATGTAATTGCCATGCAGAGAGAAAAATTAGTTTTCGATAAACAAGTATGTTAAGTATGTGACTTAATTAATTGTTGGCATTATTTACGTAAAACAAAAATTGATTTTATTGGATCTTCTACAAATAGCAAGTTGAGTTTTCATATTTTATGAGTTTTAATGCAAGACTAATTTTTGAATTTCAAAGTTTTTTGGAGTTACACGTATGTTTCAAATGGTGTTGGAACATTGCATTGGACATCATTCGAGAGAAGGAAGTAAGTCTTTGAGAGAAAATGCAACGAAATAGATTCAAGTTGAAGGAATCTGCAAACAAATCCACTAGTGGAATAATACAAGAAAGACATCAAAATAAAGAGGGAGTCTTTGGTTTTATTTTTATAAATCCTATTATTGTATTGTATAATTTCTTTAATGATAGTGAGTTGTTTTCTCTCTAGGCGTGGCCTCGAGAAGTAGGATATTTTATATCCGAACCTCATTAAAATTGCTAGTATCAATTTTAATTTCCGTTGTGCATTTGTGTTCATGTTTTAACTGATGATATAACATTAATTGGAACACAAATCTGATAAATTAATTAACTTGGTTAATTAAAACTACAATAGATTCTAACAAGTGACATCAAGAGCAGGTTACTAGACATACTTAGTGAGATTTTAGGCTAATATGTTGTTGTTTCGAGTGCATATATGAATTACTTATGTGAATGAGACTTGATTTTATGTCTACCACAACTAAATAAAACTAATTACTCGTATTGTTGATGTTCAAATTGATATTAGGGACATGACTGATCCACTTGTCTTGTTGACAAAGAAGTTTGGAAAATTTTGGGGAAAAATAAATAAATAGAGCCAAAAACTCAAAATAGGTAAAAGTTCCAATCTTCCTAAATATAAAAGTGCTGTTGATCTTTTTTCTTCTTCTGTTGATAGAAAAACTCAAGAGGATCCAACCGTTATCTATCCTCTTGCTGCAATGCATGTTAGAACACATGAAGGAACATTCTCTGATTCTAATTCTAATATTATTGATGTGCCTGAAAAGCCTCTGCATATGCAGACTCTTTGGAGATTGAAGCTCATAGGAGAGTACATTTGAAGGCCATATCGGTACTCATCTTCCAACTTCCCTTGAAACACTAGCTTACCAAGTTGAAGTTTATCAGGATCTAGACTATAAACTTGAATAATCTGCCAGCAGTGCTGATCACTTACCTATCATTAATATCTCGAACAATAAATTTGAAACAACCCTGGGTGATGAATCCCTTGAGATAAGTTGTGCATACTCTTTTTTTCCCACTTGGTATTTTTGAAGTTGATGATGTTGAATTATCTGCTGATTTTGATGTGATTGTTAAAGATCAAGATGTCATCATAAATTGCATAGGCACTAGTTATCCATTTGATCGTGGGAAGTGTATTTAAAAGTCTAACCAAACACATTGACATGCATTACCATTTTATTAGGGAATTGGTTGAAAATAAATATGTGATAATTGATCATGTTACAAATAAAAACCAACTGACTGACATATTTACCAAGGCCATTGATGCACAAATATTCATTGCATTGATAGAGTCCTTGGATTATTGTATTCTGTAATACATGTTCAGTTCTAATGTTGGAACATCATGAAGTATAGAGTATCATCATTTTGTGTTCCAACAGTCTGTTGACATGATAAAACTTAGGTTAAGACTTTTTGTAGAAATTTCATGCATATCATGCTAGTATTTATATTAGGCATATTGCATTGTGAGTCTAAAAGAAATTGATTTTGAAAGTTCTACACAGGTAATTCATCAACTTCCAATATTGTTGGATTGGGCAAAGTGGTGCTAACGATGATCTCAAGCAAGGAGCTAATATTAGTTGATGTACTACATGTTCTAGATATTCGAATTTTTTTTATATTCAACTTATTACCAATCAAGAGTGGGTTTAGTCCAGTATTTGAGTCTGATAAAATTTGTACTTATAAAAAATGACCAGTTTATAAGTAAGTGTTATTTGGCCAATGGGCTATTCAAAATGAATGTAATTAGTGCTAATTGGTGACATGTTAGATTAGGGCATGAGAATTTTGACACTCTACATAGATTAGTAAGTTTGAGGTTAAGATCACTTATAGTCCGAGTAATTTTTAAAAAATATAAAAATTTATCAGTTGAAGATGATGGCACAAATGATTATTGCTTTTATTGTTTAAGAATCAATTGTTTGGAATTTTACTTGGAAGTAATTCCTATTAATATTGATCAGCAAGCGAATGGTAGATTATGATTTTGATGCAAGTCACCCTATGGAGATGCCGCAAAATGGCCAGTGTACATTAGTCAGTCTGCATTTGAAAATTAAGGAATGACTTTGGGCAAAGAAGGAAAGAAAATGAAACAAATAATAAATTACGAAATGACTTTTAAGCATATTAGGTTTGAAAAGAGAAAACAAAATTCCAATTAATAAATTTGTTTTTACATGGCTGTTATGTAAAAAAGGTGTACCCCAAGTAATACTCTACCGTCTTTGCTTATCTCCTCCTTCCTGGATTACTTGCAAAAGACGTCGGAGTGATCTGATGTAAGAACTCCGATGCTCAAGTCAATGGATATATCCTCATAGAAGATGAAAGTAAGTAGAAATGTATGTATTTTAGGTATGAAAAAGTGTCACCTGTAAAATGAAGAGAATTTCCTTATTTATAGATATCAAATAGGGATAAAAGATATATTTCAAACTTTAATTTGTTGTAATAGATTACTGTACACGTATTCACGTTCTCTAATTTATCTTAAATAAGATTTTCTATCATTTTCTAACCATAACTGTTTTATCTTGGTTTTCCATGTGAACCTGCCCGACCTAGTGGTCTGCAGATCCTCTGATACTAGATACACTCTTCCTGCAATATGTTCAATAGGTCATGCCACTCTCACAGCTTGCACACTGGGCTAACGCATCCACTCACTGACTTTCCACACAATAGATGACAACTTTGCCTGTTAATCCATACCCTAAGCCTTATGGCCAGAGCTGCATAATCCGACCTGACCTATACGTTTTTAGTATTAAACTTATAACTTAAGCTACATCGGTCCGGCTTGACCTACATCGCATTAGTCTTTTATTTATAGCCTGAGCTACATAGGTCCGACATGACCTATACCACATCAAGTTTGCTTTTAGTATAAGTGAACAAGTGATTAAGAAACTTGTTTATTGCAACACAGAAATTATTAACATATATATTGATTAATATATATATATATATTAACATCCATTGTCAATGTATATGGCCCTTTTAGGAAAAACCAGTCTCTCTACCAAAGCAGCATATCAATGACCTGTCTCATAGTAGGTCTTGCCTCTTTGTTTTCCTGTGCACACTGCAAAGCCACATCATATTTTCTCAATCCATGATGACGACGACGATGATGATGGCCCTTCATCTGTTTCTCTATGCATCATTTCCCTAACCCAATTCTTCAGGATCTTGTGCTCTATCCCACCATTATCAGTATCAGCATTTAAGTAATTTTTGGGCTCTTTCCAGTTATAATTTCCAACACAACAATCCCATAGCTATGTACATCAACTTTAGAAGTAATTGGAAGGTTAAAAACCCATTCAGGAGCCATGTAACCTCTTGTCCCTCGTATCGTAGAGACATTTAAATCCTCCATGCCACTTCGGTTCACTTGTTTAGACAGGCCGATAGTATGTTTATCCTGGGCTGGTAATTCGAGTCTAAGAGTATATTCTGAGGCTTCACATCACAGTGCAAAACCCACTCCAAGCACTCTTCATGCAAATAAGTCAGGCCTTTCGCCGTGCCTAATGCAATATTCAAACCTCTTTCTTCCAATCAAGTTTGTTGGATTAGAGATTTTCTGCTAAAGATCCATGCTCCAAGTACTCATATATTTTTGACATAAAAAATGTATGCAGGCATATTTTGTGGGTTTATTTTTTCTTGGTTTATTAGCCATTTTTTTGGGACTTTTAAGGTTTAAAATCTAATGGACCAAATAGTTGTCTAGGCCCAATATTAAGCTAGGCCCAATGGTATGTAATTATAAAAGTCTGATTTAATAAATAAGCTCATTTCCATAGGTCCACCTTATTACATGTGAACACAATTATTGTATGAAAACCTATAAATACCCCTAACCTACTCATCTTCATGTAGGTTGAATTTATTTGCAATCTGACAGCTTTTAGTTCTATTTTGAGTTTTGATTTTGATTTGATCGTTAAAATGTTATTATTGAAAAAATTCCAACATTTTTTACTATTTTGTTTGTACCATTTCGTAGGTAGAATGTCATTGCATAATCAGTTGTTTGGAAGAGTTAACCCTCATTATATTACATAAGAAGATACCTAATCAATCCTCATCAAAAGATACGACGTTAGAACTATTTTAAGGCTATCCACAAAAGAAAATTAAAAATTAATTTGATCGATCTTCTTTCTAATTGATTGTTTGGTAATCGATGTTTTCGAGTAACCTACTAATCAGTACTTGAAAATGTCAGTTCGAATTTGGGTAGCTAAAATTGCTATTAGAAAATATGGATACCCAACCCAAACAACTTGATCCGCTCTTTCATTATAAGTACTGATGTCAATTTGATTAGCCATAATTACTTGGTTTTTAGCAAATTACCATGCATGCCAATTCTAGCACATTCTTTTGGTTTCTCTTTCTGTGTTTTGTTTTTCCTTAGGGGATGATCAAATATATTATTCATCACTTTAAATACTAAAATGAAATTATATATAAGAAGCAGTATTATATCAAGACATATATCTAATGAAAAGAAACTAGTTTTATCGAGATACTCGTGAATATTCTCTTACAAATATAAGAAAATATGTTTGTATTTCTTTGATAGTGTAGGTCGCTACAATTACCACACACTAAATAAAATTATTTTATTTTATTTTGAAAAAAGTGATAAATACTCATGAGGTTATTATTTCTTATTTCGAATTTCAAATTTCTCTTTCTTGTTGCTAGTCAAAGAATTAACCAAGCTAGTAGTTAATTAAGGATAATTATATTATACCTCTTGTGTGATAGTTGAAAATATTCAATTTACCTACGTGTCAAAAATAAAGGCAAAAAAACATCTCTAAACTTTAAAATGATGTTATCGGCCTCCAAAGGCTAAAATGCCCTCCCTCCTTCATCCATTTTCAGTCTCATTTTTGGGAATGGTAATGAGAAGGTTTAGAATAAGTTTGACAATATTCGACAACCCGTCCCACAATATTAGAGTCGATCCAAAATCCATCTCAATCTAATCCTTACTTACCTTTTTTCAAATCTAAATTTGATGGGTCCAACTCGTTAAATCTGCTGCACCAACTATCCTGCACCAACTATCCGTTACACATTTAAACATCAAAATCTGGAAACTTAATAAAACAAAATCATCATAACCCAATGCAATAAGATTATAAAAAAATTGAACAATTTAACTATGTACTATAGCAAATGAAGCAGAGAAAAAATTATTAAACAAGCAAGCATACACAATTTTTGAAGCAGTTTAGAGATAATATAATATCAAACGTAGAGCAAATAGATAATTACTAAATTGACAAATCAAACGGCTGGGACGTGGAATCATTCCACAAAAATAATGTTACCCTCAGGTTTGACTCAGGGGAATAACCAATGACCAATGAATATGTTTTGATAAGTGCTTACTATTGTAACTATTAGGAGAGATGCAACTTTATTTTTTTAAGATTTTAATAGCGTAAAGTATCGTATTAAGTGATGGTCGAACATGAGGTGATTGTACCTTATAAGCACCATGGTTCATATTGATTAGTTCTCGGCCACTTATATTGTTCCGAGCAAAGAATGATACTGACAATAAATGATAACAATCACCCACCCAACACTAAATCGGGTGACTTGAACTTATGACCTTACTCTGATAATAATTATAAAAATTTATTTCTTTAATATTTTAATTAATTAATTAGAGGTTGTGTTGTAAATTACACATATAACATACAACATAATTAATTGCCTTAAGTCAATTTTGAGAGACTTATATTGAATTTAATGCTGCAACATAAGATCAAATACGCAGCAAAATAAAATTTAACTTAATAATTTTTTAACGTACTTCATATATGAAAGTACCCTATATGTACAAAGTCACGTTCAGAGAAAAAAATAATTCATAATTAGAAAATGATTTACACAATATAAATATAGGACTTATACACAAATTAAAGACTCCCCATTTATTTGATGCCGTTTTGTGTTGTTCTTCAATAGTTGGAGTTGTTCACGAGCTCCCTTCAATTTAAACTGTTTCATTGAACTTCCTTCAATATTGACTTCCATCAAGTAGCAGTACGTCTTTCCAAAAGATTTCACCTCTATCTTCTTGAATGATGTTGAGTAGAGTTGTTATAATATGATTTGCAACGTAAATCTAATCTCCTTGGCTGAGAAGATGAAACTCTCGTTTCTATCTTGGAGTATAATTCTGCTTGTGTGATTTCTCATTATAAAAAACATGCAGAAAACTATGCCACAATATGATTTGCATATAAACAAGAAAAGCCTATATAATCATTTCTAAATTAACTAGGATTTATAAGATAATTCTCATTAACAAAAAGATCCTTTGAAATATGATTCCTAAAATTTTGAGATTTTCATTTATCTTCCCAAATCTGCAAGAATATACTTAAATCACATAAGGTAAGTTCATACAACATTAATCAATTAAGTAATTTATTTTCTTAACATATTCACCAAAAATATTTTTTGGTCAAAATCTATGTGTTTTTTGGAATAATTTGATCGAGTTAAGAAAATCCCAATATCTTATTTTTCACGAGTCCGTATAATCAAATTTTTTAAAATGCACTTTTCCTATTGTGCTCCTCTTTTATTCATTTTTTTCCAAAATCTCTCCCCCCATTATTTATAGCATTTCTCATTCAAAAAAGAAAATCTTAACTCATTGTTCTCTTCAGCTTTATTCTATTTCAAAATCTAAGCTAGCATCTCAAGCGCAAGAAGGACCAATGTGAATGAAATACGTGGGCTCTCTTGAAGCACTGAAGTTGAGGGACAAGTATTCAAAAGAGATGGGAACTTTTGTCAAACATCTTGAAGGAAATGGAGTAGAACGCCCAAAAAGGGAGAGAGACAAGTGGGGTGGTAGAGCAATGGAGGTGGTAGAGAGAGAGCTGCTTTGAAATTTTGATAGGTGGGTGGGGATGATTGAGCTGAAACAGCGGGAAAAGAGAGGGGGTAAAGGGAGAGGAAGTGAAAGAAACCCTAAAAATTTATGAAAATATAAATAACTTATATGGAGTGGGTTTTGTAAAATCTCTTACCCGTGTCAAATCTAGCTAGGTTTGAAAAACAAAACCCATGACCCACCCTAAAATCCATTTAGCTACTCGAATTTACTGCAAGTGGATTACGCACTGGTCAGAAACTCGATCAACCCGAACACAATATCATCCATACTAGTCTTATTTTTTTCTTTTTCATCATTTTATTCTTCTCTTTATCTTTTTTATTATATTCTTCTTTCACACCTCAAGACATTATCATGCCAAATCTGTTGGGTTCGCGCGATCACGGAAGACGTATACACAGCGGAATTTAAAATTTTTCAAAAAATATAAATATATATTACATCACATGTAATTAAAATGAATTCCGAAATCCTTTCGCGATTATTCAGTTGTGCGTTTTCTGATAGTTAAAGTAAGAATATTTTAGAAACTCTTATCTTGATTTGCACTCGGGCTGATGTAGGGATTGAAACGATTCAAATCGTTATTCCTGCATGAAAGTATCTCCATATTCTTCAATTCAAAACCCCTTTGATTGAAATTTGATTCATTTCTAAGATTCCAAATGTTATCCCTCTAACAGTATCCACACATTGGATGTCCACTCGCAACCGAATCCTAGGCTAGTAGTTTTCGATTCGATAATTCTATCATAAAACGATTTTGTTTGGAACAAGAACACACTAACAATTAGTGTTTTAGGTGTTTAATTTAATTGTTAATTCAATAATTAAATCAAGAATTAAACTAGATAAAAGGTTGGTGAATATTTGGAAATTGAAAGGAAAGGAGGGACGAATTTTTTGGGAATGAAAGAAAACTATTTTTTTTCATAAAAATCTGCAATTAAAATCCTTATAAAAATATCGAAGAAAATTGTCAATCAAGACTATCACAAGTTCTTTCTATATAGGACTCTTCTTCCTTTCTTAGTTTCAACTCTTTTGGTAAGTTTCCTTATTCCGTAAGTACTTTCCTTTTTCCTTATTACCTCATAGAAATTGAATTAATTGGATTCTCAATCCAATTTCCTAATGGGCTTCCTACAAGTCCACACCTAATAGGCCTAGACCTAAGTTATCAATTAGGCTCTACTTTAATTGATCCAATCAATTAAATTAATTTATTTAATTAATTAGGCCCATCTTATTTAATTGATCCAATCAATTAATTAAATGTTCCAATTGGGCTTCCTAATCTAATTAGGTCCAATTAATTAATTAATCTAATTAATTAATTGAATTAATTCTACACTTGAATTAATTTAACCCCATTAATTAATCATATTAATTAATTTAATCCAACACTTGGATTAATTTCTAGGCTAAAAATGGACTTGTCCAAGTTTTGTGTGTGACCCCTTAGGTTTACTTTAAACTAGCCGTGGGCTCACAACTCTTGTAACTTAGTTGAACAATTAATTGTTCTGATTAATTAATCCAATTAATTAATTCTCTTAAAATTAACTCATTAATTCCAAGAACCCACAAGACATGGAAAACATCTAGCAATTCATCATAACTCCTAGTTTAAGGTGAATGTGCGAACATATTTCAATTACGAATACCATGCAAGTACGGTCCTTCCGTCATCTAATCTTCCGATTGAGCCTAGGGCATAGATGTTAAGTCGAAACCCCATTAGCTCAATAATTATGTTTCCATTCCCAGTATCTTGACTCGATGATTAATAATTAGAAAACCCCACGTCTAATTTTCATCCAACCTTGGCCAAGGATTTTAGAGTCAAGTACAGTGGAACATATAGGAGATTCACCTATTCATCTAGATAGGTGACAGATCCTTTGTTGGCCACTCATTAATCTCCATACATGAAGATGTTACACCCAATATAAACCCCTTGTGATTGTCATGCAATCGAAAAATATATCAAAGTACAACATGTCATGCATAAGATTACTATGGTGCCTCAAGTCCAAGAACTAATTCTTGCACTATCGTAACGAGAAAATTCCCATTCGACAATAGAATATTTCCAATTGGAAATTTTCAGGTGGGGTTGTTCAGTGTACTTGTTCCCAACAAGCACCCGCATATATGCACTAGTGTCTCCACACCAATACCTATGGAACGAGCCATCATCCTTTCAAGTCTGCATCATATGCGTAAGTTTCAACGAGATCAATGATGTCCCATTTCATTGATCCTTAACTTGAAACGTTTTAAGATAACAGCCTTAAAGGTATATTCCACGATCACCACTATATGCGCAACCATGCCCCATAACTATGTGTGATCTAAGGACTTTATCTAATTCTTATGATGAATTTAAGATAAAGATTGCCATTTAAATGATATTAATATAAATAAGAATGATTCACAAGAGTATAAGAACGATCAGAACAATTGGCATGCCGGACACTACTCTAACAAAATCATCACCACTATACCATTACTCACCACCAACCCAACCCACCTCACTAGGCCCCACGCCACCCCAAACCCTAACAATCCCTTTCTCTACCAACCCAGCCCCAACCCTTTTCCCTCACTGTCCTTAGTCTAACCCCTATCCTAAACTGAACCTACCCCACCCAACAACCCCTTCTCCGTATGCCATCATAGTCCACACATACATCCCAAATCGACCTAGGTATGTGCAAACATATCATACACATACACACACAACTATATATATATATATATATGTATGTATATAAATACTGAGTTATAACATATAATATATGTGTGCACATATATAAATATAAAAATTAATTAATTATAATTAGGGGCATAAATATCCTTTTTTAGGTAAAAATATAGTGAAACTTGTACAAGGTGCCCTTATTGTTAATCGTTCACTCACGGGATTTTATTTTCATCGTTTTGAGAAGTTTAAAGAGGCCTTTTCACGTTTTTTTTTATGAAAAAGGTAAGTTGATTATTTTGCCTTTCAAAAGGGGTAAAATGCAACTAACCCTATTTAATCATAGAGGGGACTAAAGTACTATTTACTTCACTAGGTGGTCACAAGAATAGGAGGACTATACCTTAGTCACCAAAGTTATTACATAAGACTTATTGTGAAATTTGTGAACATAAGTATACACTATCATAAACAAGTAATAAAGTGGATGAGTAGGATATCGTTCCACGAAAACTATGAATTATTAAATACCAAAATTGGGTTAACTTTAATTTTATTTGAACAATCGTAATGAAGTGGTGATTAATGCAAACTAAGAAATTAAATACTAAACTAATTAGCAAAAGCAGATTAAAATTAACTTCTATGACTTGAAGACCTAGGCTTGTGATTTCAGCATTATTAGTTTGATTTGAATACTTAATCGCATTAATCTTAATTTATTTTTCTAGTTGATAGTAAAGAATCCCACAATTATTCAATAGCCTCTTTTATGATCTAATAAATTTTTTACCAATTACTAACCCACTATATTCATATGTGAATTAAACAATTAATAAATCATTGGACTCTATGGATCTCAATTAAGACTACACAAACCATGCAAGTTTATTATTATCTTACATCTTTTTACTTACCTTTTGTCATGAATTCAAATTTGTCTATGAATTTAATAGACATGATTAGAGGCTAAATTTTCTAATCTAGAATTTTGATGTAACCTAATTAGGATAATTTAAATTTTTCTTTCAATTCAATTGAATATTTATTTGATCTAATTGAGTTTTCTACATGGTTATTCATACTTTCAATTGTTTGACCACTAATTGAATAATTTATTAATCATTTCTGACAACATCTTTTGCATCATCCAATGTTTCTGTTTATTTCTTTTTTAAGGTGATTGAGGTAAGTGCAACGTGATTGCTAATATGTTCTTTCTATTCTTCTCGACTATATTCAAAACCTTCATCACTCCAAGTGATATTGAATGATCGATCCATTTTGTTTAAGATGTAGCACACTCAGCTTGAATGTGGCAAAATCCTTTACATTCCCTGTATTGAATTCTCCTGCTTTTCCTAAAATCAGATGCATTAGACTCATTTTTATTTTTTTGAGAGTTAGTTATTTTACCAGTCTGAGGGGATTTGTTTCCTTTTTGTATTTGCTTTAGAAATTTCCCAAAGTTCTTGGTAAGTAAAGCAAGTGGATCATCATCATTCTCATGATCTTGATCATTGACAGTTTCAACATGTAAAGCACTTTTCCCTTTTTAATTTGATTCAAATTCATTTCAAAGATTTGCAGGACCCTCATCAGTTCATCTAACCTCAGTTCTGTAAGATCTCTAGCTTTCTCAACAACAGTTACTTTGTATGCAAATATCTCTGGAAATGATCTCAAAACTTTCCTAACAAGCTGAAAATCAGTGTATTTTTCTCCTAAAGCATTACTTCATTAGCAATATCACACAATTTAGTATTAAATTCAACAATTATTTCATTTTTTTCCATCCTTAGATTTTCAAACCTAGTAGCAAGAATCTGAAGTTTAGATTCTTACAACACTAGTTCCTTCGTATGCAATCTGTAAGACATCATATGCATCCTTAGCAGATTCACATGTAAAAATCAACTTGAATTGATTCTCATCAACGACACTAAATATGGAATTCAGTGCCTTAGAATTGAAATTCGTCACTTGATCCTCTGTAGTCGACCACTCCGTTTTAGGTTTGCGTATCTTCTTTTTATCAAAAATTTTTGTCAGATGATTCCATCCAGTCAAGATTAACTTCCATGCTCATTCGTTAAGTGACTTGATGAATATCCTTATTTTAGCTTTCCAATAAGAATAATTGGATCCTTTAAGCAATGGATGATGTGACATCGAACTTTCTTCACGTACCCCTCATGGTGAATGTCTTTCCACTACTAGTCTGCCCATATGCAAAGATTGTTGCTGCAGAAGAAACATTAAAAGCTAATAGAGAAGGCAACCGAGTTTCTAGACATATAATTACAGCTATCTTGTTCAATCAAAATACACTATGTATCTTTACAAATCTCTGATATCTTGAAGAAGGAATCCCAAATCTTGAATCTATAAGCCCTTGCTCTCTTTTCCTCTCATTTTTTCTGTGGTTTTTTTTGGCCAAAATAAGTGCCCAAATTTCTCTTGGTAGTTGCCTTTAGTCCCCCAAAAAGAAGTTACAAAATCAAACTAAAAAAATACGTTTTAAATTTTTAGCAAATTGGGGCTGCGGCTCTGAATTCAGGTGTCATCCCTCCAAACTATCTATCCTCTTGTCTGTGAACTGGCGTTGCGACTTTGAAAGATGGAGTCGGGGCTCAAAGTGGTCTGCCATCTTTTGTAAATTTTTATTTTCGGCATCGGGGCTTAAGAATTTGGCACTGTGATACCAAATAAACTATATTAATATCAACTTAAGGGTTGCGAATCAAATTTATTGAGCCGTGGCTTGACTTCTAAATTTTTGAGTTTTTATTTTTTTCTATTTTTTTCTCCTTTACATGAGACCTACAGAATTAACACAAAACACATAAAATTGACATGAAATGCTTGAAAATAAATAAATTATTAAGTAAAAGAATATCAAATAGTTGGTATAAAACCAACTTATCAAATACTCCCAAACTTAAATATTTGCTTGTCCTTAAGCAAAAACTAAAACCAAAATGATAAATAAAACAAGACAAACCTAAATAAGAATAATCTACCAAAAATCTAAGTCATACCACCAATGAATCAACATCCAACCTCAAAAGTTACTAAGGGTAACAATTCAAAAAGAATAGCAAAATGGTAATTATATCTAAAATATTGATGTATATGCCAATTTTGACTTAATCTCATGATCTTGAGTGTGTGTGTGTAGCCAATGGATCAAATCAAATTTGTCACAAGATAGGTTTATAAGGAAAAAAATATTGTGAGGCTAGGGGTGATTTGTGAAAGGACAACGAATAAGGCTCATTTAGGCTCAAAGGGGACACTAGGGATAATTCATGAGAATTTGGCAAGCTATATAGGCTCTAGCGGTTCAAAGATGACCTAAATCATTTCCTCATACTATGTCATCTAAAACTTTACTTCGACTAATGTTCAAACAAGTTCTAGAGTTGGTGGGATTTTTAGGAAAATACTTATCTTCATAAACTGTCTCTAAGTACTCCAAATAAAATTCAACAACTGGCTAGTACTCAATATAGACAAGAATATCAAAGCGAGCCAAAATCAACACATAAAACCAACAACTTGACTCAACACCTTTCAACATTCTAAAAAATGATCACCCCAACAATCAAGTTCTTATCATTGGCACAGATGATTCACGGTAGTACAACCCAGTTTTCAACTTTTTTTATATACAAAAAGTAACCAAAGTAAACATCCTAACATACCAATAGACAAAAACTTAAAAGAAACAAAATGAACACTAAAACAATCACCAAAACAACAAAAAAGACCAAGACAAAAGGATCAAAAGTACCCCCAAACTTAGAATTCACATTGTCCTCAATGGCAAAGAAAGAAATAAAAAATGGAGGACTTTGGCAAAAATATCAACTAGCATCGTCGTGTTTGAGCTGTGACTCAGGAGAGAAAGAAAACAACTCAGGAGGCTCAGGAAAAGGTTGCGAGGTATCACTCCGAACGTGGTACTCTAAGATACGGTGATGTTCCATCGAGTAAGCCATGTGGTCCTCCATCCTGGAAATATGACAGTTAGTCCACCTGTTCTGATGAACTCTCTCAGTATATAACATCTCAAGGGACACCGAGGAAGGTGGCGGAGGAGAAAAAAACTACAATCTTAGTTAGAGAGAGGCATAAAAGGGGGAACTACCCCAGACTCAACAGCAACAGGAGCATCACCAAGAGGATCAATGGTGGCATTAGGAGAGGGTGGTGTGGGAGCAATGGGGTCATGATACTTATCAGTGTTACGATAGTTAATGACACTGGTGGGAGGGACAACCAAATCCTTGGTAGACCACTAGACTCCAACTTAGCGATAGAGGGCACAAATAAGTGAGGGGTGAGGTAAGCCACTGGTGGTGGCGCCCTGCTGGGTGTAAGTAATAGAGTCTTGAATGACCCTGCCCATATTAAGACGATGGCTAGTTTTGAGGGCGTAGAGTAAGATGACCCGATCTTTAGTCACACAAGTAGTATGGACGGTGGGCAACAATTTGGAACACATAAAGTAGTGTCAGGCTTTATCAGACTTGTGCAAGAAAGGTGTAGGGAAAAAGATAGGTTTTCTCGGGTCATGGGAGGACCTAGTCCATTCAGTGCCCAAATGGCATAAGATAGTGATGATTTGTTGCAAATCGGGCGCCAAGAGTAATGGATGGTACTCATCATCAAACTTCTCAGGCAAGTTGTAAATAGAGTTGATGCATTGCAAACTAAAAGAAACCTGCTTGCCAAGCACAAAAACCACATTGTTGTTGTGTTCATGGGCATTGGCATAGAATATCTACACCACCGAGAAAACAACTGGTTTGGGTTGGGCACAGAAGATAGTTCATCGCCATTCAATAATTTTATTTTGAATGTTGCCCTAGGGTTCGTAATACGAGAAATTCAAACCTCTATTTGTGATAATTTTTTTCTTGGCGACAACTTTGCTATGTCTTATTTTCATCTCCTCACTAATAATGGGCTCTGATCCCAAGTACTAGATTCGAAAGCAACTCCTTTGCCCTTTGCACTTTTCTTGGAAGACATGGTGCATTGTATAGAACAATTGATAATACTTCAAAGCATGCTCAAAATAGACCACAAAATAGCAACAAAACACTTCCCAGGAACAAACAATTCAATAATAAACCACAGTACAATAGAGTAACCAGTTTGGAAATCAAAATAACAGAAACCTACAACTAAAAATGGAAAATGCCGCAAAAAAGAAGATTGCAGATAGTGCCCAATGGACTCAGAATAGTAGCGTAAAATCAACCCAATAGCCAACTCTGAATCACAATAGATTTAACCAACAACCAAGGCATGAGACCACTAATACAGATACCCAGGATGAGAGTAAGTTGAACAATGAAACTCAAGTACTATGATGAAAAACATGTGTTTGACAAAATACCCAAACTAATCACAGTGAGAGACAGATAAATTCTAAACCGATTATAATAAAAAAATAGCAGAATACAGAGACTTTCAATTAAAATTTAATAATTTAAACTATAACCTAAGCCACAGAGATACGATGCACTAATCTCGCCAAAACTTCAATAAAGGAAAATAAGATAAAAGAGGGATCAAAGCCCCAACTTATCGATGTGATGGTGGTAGTTGGTGGTGCGACGGAGGTGAGGTAGGTACTGGTACGAGAGACCAGGGTGGTGGTACAGTGTCGTTTTGGTAGGTGTGGGTAAAAAAAAACATATAATGGTGGTGGGATATGGAATGAAAGGTGTTGAATGCGTAGAAGTTAAGGGGAGGTGCGTCGGTGGTGGGTGACAACGATGATGGTTGTTGGTGATTAGTGTGGGTGTTGCGTTTGGGAGTAGCAAAGTGTGATGGTGGTGGTGGATGCAAGTGAGGGGTGCGGGGAGAAAGAAAATTAGGGATTTGTGGGGAAGAATTTAGGACCGAGGCTTAATAGAGATGTCGAATTCATACCATGGCTCTGAATTTAGGAGTTAAGGTGTGAAATTCTTTGCTTTGTGTAGTGAAACAGGGCCACAACTCTAGTTTAGAGCCACGGTGATTAGTGCACTGGACTATCCAGCTGCACTCGCACCGCAGCTCTATTGGTGGGTGTCGCGGTGCTAACTCGAGGCTTTTTTTTTCTCGAGCTAGGGCTCAGAAGCATTGTGCTGGGGCTCCAAATCTTCTAGAATGGGATTAAAGATGGAGCTGCAGCTCTAAAAAATGGTGCCGCAGCTCCAATGTCAAAATTTATTTGCTTTGTGAATTTTCAACTTTTGAATTAAACCAACCAAAACAAAGAAATGAGGAATAGAGACACTAAAAATAGGGCATAACAAAACCTAAAAATCTACTCCTACACTATGTAAAGGATATAAGTGCAAGAAAAATAAATATGACGAAAAACATAAAATTTATAAAATAACTTGAGTTGTCTCCCAAGAAGCGCTTAGTTTAAAGTCTTCGGCTAGACTCTTAGTGAGGTCTATGAGGTCGGTTCGACAAGGGTGATGGTAGACTTTTGCAAATCTCCTCCACATTAAATGAATGCCTTGAGTCGTCGGCCATTAACTTTAAACTTTCGATCCTCACTCTAAATTTTAACGACACTATGTGAGAAAATATGGACTATTGTGAATGGTCCAGGCCATCTCGATTGCAGCTTATCTAGAAAAAACTCAAACAAGAGTTAAACAATAAATATTTTGAACAGGAATAAACTCTCATTACAGAATATGCTTATCATGCCATTTCTTAGTGCGCTCCTTGTATAACTTGGCGTTTTCATTAGCCCCTTGGTGGAATTTATCTAACTGCTTCAACTGCAACAATTGGTGTTCACCCGCTACTTGAAGATTGAAATTCAGTTTCATAGTAGCTAGTATGCTTGAGATCTAGCTCAACTGGTAAGTGACAAACTTTTTCATATACCAAACAATAAGGCAACATACCAATAGGGTTTTATACGTAGTTTGGTAAGCCCAAATAGCATCATCCAGCTTTCGAGACTAGTTATTTCGAGAAGAATTCACCGTCCTTTTCAAGATCCACTTAAACTCTCTATTTAAAATCTCAACTTGGCCACTAGATTGGGGATGATAAGCAATAACAACTCTATATGTGACCCCATACATTACAAGAGAGCATCAAGATGTTTGTTACATAAGTGCTTATCTTCATCACTTATGATTACCCTTGGTGTGCCAAAGTGAGTGAAAATTTATTTGCTCAAGAAGTTATCATTGCTTTGGAATTGTTTGTTGGCAAGATAACAACTTTAATCCACTTGAAAACATAGTCCACCGCCATAAAGATGTAGAGATTATGAAATGACGGTGGAAACAAATCCATGAAGTCTATGCCCCAAATATCAAACAACTCATGTACCTACTTTTCTTAGGTACTACTTGCACATGACTTACTTATAGACCCGACCACAGGCCGAGTTCAAACCAGACCCAGACCATGACCGACCCATGGTTAATGGGTTTTAACCCATTGACCATGGTTCATGAGTTCACGGGCTAATTACGAGTTATGTTTTTGCAACCCATAGACCCTACTGTTCCACGAGATAGAACCGTCAGGCCCAACCCATTTTTATTTATTTATTTATTTTTTATTTATAACCAAAATAATAATATGAATATGTATCATACAAGTTTTGAACCTGTGATCTCCAGGTTATTAACCAACACTCTAACTAACTAAACTAATAAGCTATATATTTATAATTTTGAATAAATGCATAAATAAATCTCATGATATATTTTTTTATTTTTTCCCCCAAATTGTTTGTCTTGTTTCTTAAAATCAATATAATTAGTCTTATGCCCCCTTTAAATTTAATTAATTAGTTTCAGATATGACAAGTTACAAATTAAGTTCTATATTTAAGTATTCTATATTTCATTTTAATAATAAGTAAAGTTTTAAAAATTATCTAATGATGCTACTTTACAATTATCTTAATAATAAGTAAATTTGTAATTTTTTAAAATATTTAATGATGTTACTTTATAATTATCTAGTGTTTATTCCCCAACTTCTCATGTAATATTAAATTGTTGTAATGTTGCATCGATTTTATATGATAATATTAACTCCAAAAATTAAAATTTATTAAATTCTGCTTTATTAATGCAGTGTAAATGGGTAAAATATTTTTTAAAAATTTAAAAATTTAATTTAGTTACTATTGTTTTTTTACCATAAGCTTATATTTTATCTATTTTTTTTTCAAATTTAAGTTAATTTTTTTTCATTAAGTTTAAAAATTAATAATATTTTTAAAAAAATTAAGTTCAAAAAATTTTAAAAAATAATAATAAAAATATAAGGGTTAGAACCGTAACCGGAATCGGCCTGATAGTTCCGAAATTCAGACCATAACCGGCCTTAACGATTAAGGTTAAAGATGTGGATTTCTCGAACTATAGAATCAGTGGTTCTGAACCATAACTGGTGGTTCCTAAACCGTAACTGGTGGTTCCTGAACCATGGTCAAGTCTACTTACTCACACACTATCAGAAATAGAACAGATAATACCTGCATCAAGTAGTTTCAAAACCTCAGCTCTTACCACCTCTTTTATGTTTGGATTTAGACGACACTAATGCTCCAAAGATGGCTTATAGCTTTCCTCTATTAAGATTTTGTGCATGCATATGGATAGAGTAATGCATTTGATATCAACAATAAACCATCCTAATGCAGTTTTATGGTCTCTTAGTATTCTTCTTGTTCATTATTTAGTACCGTAGAAATAATAATAGGGAAAGTAGAAGAATAACACAAAAAATAGTACCTCAAGTAGTTTATCAATTCTTTAAGTTCTAGAATGGGTGGTTGCTCTATCGATGGTACTAGTCGGGTATGTGTCTTCCCAAGATATTCAAATGTCTTATTAATAAAAAAAGGTAGTGCTACATCAAGTTTCTTCAAACACTCGAAGATCTCTACATCATCAATTTCAGGCGTTTTCCTCAAACAAGCCTTAAGATGATCCATGGGATAATTCTATTGAAAGACTTTCTTTACACATTCTTCAGTAGCATCCACTCACAAGCAACTATCATTCTCGTTTGGATATTTCATTGCCTTAAAAATATTGAAAGTTACTTGCTCATTTTATACCCTCAAGATCAATTGGGCCTTATGTACATTGATGAGGGTTCTTTCCATTGCCAAGAAAGGTCGACTAAGAATGATAGGAATTTCTTTGTCTTCCTCTATATCTAGAACTTGAATTCTGCTGGAAAGATGAACTTGTTCATCTTTACTAGCACATATTCGATTACTCCTCTTGAATACTTAATGGACCTATCAACGAGTTGCATTGAGACTACAATCAACTTTATTTCTCCAAGCCCAAGCTTCTTATAAATTGAATGAGGTATTAAGTTAATATTTGCACCAAGATCAATTAGAGTTTTATCAAAGAATAAATTGCCAATGGTACAAGGAATCATAAAACTCCCTCGATCTTTTAGCTTAGATGGAGGAAGCTTCCTTTGCAAGATAGCACTGCACTCCTCAGTAAGTGCCACTATCTCATATTCCTCCAGCTTTTGTTTGTTAGAGAGAATCTCCTTTATGAATTTTAAAAAGCTAGGCATTTGCTCTATGGCATCTGTAAAAGGAATGTTAATGTGCAACTTTTTAAAGATATACAAAATCTTATAAAATTATTTATCTAATTTTTTTTTGGAAGCATTGAGGAAATGGGATGGGAGTCACATATGGGGGAGAGTTGTCTGGAAATAGTTTCGACTTAGGTTTCTCTACTTCCTTGCTTGGTACTTTATCAAACTCCTCAACTATACTCTCCTTTGCTTCCTCATTTGGATTAATGGCTTTTTTTAAGCTCCGGTAACTCGTTACCACTATAGAGAGTAATGACTTGTACATTCTCCTTAAGGTTAGTCTCAATATTACTAGATAATGAACTGTGGGGTCTTGCACTTAGCATATTAGCAATCTGACTTATTTGGACCTTCAGGTTTTGGATAGAAGCTGATTGATTCTGAATAGAGGATTTATGTTTCTGCAATGTTGCCTCTGTTCTTGCCATGAATTGATTTGTGTTCATTGTGAGTTGGGCGAGAGCATATTCAAAAGAGACCTTAGGTGCGTTGTTGAGAGTGATTTGGAGGCTGAAAGTTTGATGGTGGTGGCCTCACTGTATTTTGCCCATTCATCTATGAAAAGTTTCAATGGTTACGCTATCTTGGATTGTATGTGTTGTGCATGGATTGTTCTACTGGGTAGCATTCCCTCCAAACTGTGCTTGCTCTGGCTGACATGGGGTGAATGGGTTCCCAACTTAACATTCTGTACTTTGGGTGAAGGCCCTCAAATGAATGAAAATGGAATTAGCCATAAAAGAGCTAAGCTACTGATATAATGTAGCAACTTGAGCAGTGAGTGTGCCAACTTCATATACTCTAAATGCTTTCTTTGGTGTAAATCTCTTAGAAGGCTATTAATATATATTTGCAACCATTGTCTCAAGAAGATCATAGGCCTCCTCATTGTCTTGCCCATAAGAGCTCTGTCAGCAGCTGCATCCACTAAGGTTTAGGTTACGCCACTTAATCCATTATAGAATGTCTAAACTTGCAACCATTCTGGCAAACCGTGATGGGGGCATCTTCTTAACAAATCTTTATACCTTTTCCATGCCTCATGCAGTGATTCCAAGTTATATTGGGTAAAGATAGTGATGTCATTCCTCATCTTTGCTATCTTAGCTGGCAGAAAGTATTTGGTTAGAAAGGTTTGAGCTAAGTCGGCCCATGCGGTAATTGCACTCAGTGGTAATGAGTTCAACCAAATCTCCGCCTTGTTCCTAAGTGAAAAAGGAAAAACCTTAATTGAATGGCATTGTTAGTAACACTATTGTGCTTAAATGTATCACAGATTTGAAGAAAACTGGCTATATTGTGCATTTGGATGCTCATTGGCCAACCCACATAATTGATTAGCCTAAATAATTTGGATGATAGCCGACTTGATCTCGAAATTGTTGGCTTGAATTGCAGGGCATCTGATTCCAATAAGGTTTTCATTCACCAACTAACAATGCATAATCATGAAACACCTTGTTGTTGTCCCCTAGTGTTTGTTGTGGCACATTGTTGTTACCATCAATTACCCTTCGTCTTCCATAGTGCCTTGTGGTGATTTGGAGGCTTTCTCTCTCTTTTTTTCGATTCAATTTGCAAGTCTTTTCAATTTCTGAATCAAAAGGGATCTAGATTTCGCTTCTAAATCTCATACACCTAAGAACACTTGGAAAAATTAAGAATTACAATCAAAATAAAATAAAAAAAGTTCAAATTAAAATCAAAATTACTAGGTATTGATATTAATAAGAGAAATAGTCTCCGACAAAGGTGCAAAATACTTGTTGCAAAATTTGTGAATGCAAATACATACTATCATAGACAAGTAATAAAGTGGATGAGTAAGATATTATTTCCACAAGGATTGTGAATTATTAAACACCAAAATTGGGTTAACTTTAATTTTATTTGAATAATCATAATGGAGTTATGATTAATGCAAACTAAGAAACTAAACACAAAACTAATTAGCAAAAGCAAATTAAAATTAACTTCTATTATTAGGGTTGTGATTTCATCATAATTAGTTCTATTTGAATATTCAATTGCATTAATCTCAATTTATTTTCTTAGTTGATAGTCGAGAATCCCTCAATTATTCAGTAGCCTCTCCTAAGAACTAATGAAAATCTTACCAATTGCTAACCCACTATATTTTTATGTGAATTAAACAATAAATCATTGGGTTATATGGATCTCAATTAAGACTACGCAAGTATATTTCTATCTTATATGCAATTTATAATTTTTTACACATATAACTAAACACATATATCATATTCTAGGTCAATATGATTAACAAATTATTCAATTAGTGGCCAAATAATTGAAAGTATTAAGAACCATGTAGAAAACTCAATTATATCAAATAAATATTTAATTGAATTAAAAGAGAATTCAAATCATTCTAATTAGATTATATCAAAATCCTAGATTAGAAAACTTAGTCCTTAATCATGTCTAACAAAATCATAGACAAATTTGAATTCATGATAGAAGAAAAACTTTGAAAAATCTTGAAGAAGAAATTCCAAATCTTAAATCTTGAAGCCCTTGCTCTCTTTTCCTTATGTTGTTTTGGCCAAAAGGAAGTCTCCAACTTTATCTTGGAAGTTGCCTTTTATAATCCCCCTAAAAAAAGTCCCCAAATAAGACTAAAAAAATACGTTTTAAATTTTTCGCGAATTGGGGCTGCGGCCCCTAAGTGTCTTTCTCTTGCCTGCAAACTGGCGCTACAATGCCAAATAATCTGGAATTCTTTTCGAATTGGCACCGCGACTTTGAAAGATGGAGCCGTGATCCGCCCTCTTTTGTAAATTTGATTATTTTTAGCATCGGGGTTTGAAAATTTGGCTCTGTGGCACAAAATAAATTGGATTAACATCAAAGTCAGGGTCGCGGTTCTAATTTCTTGAGCCGTGGTATGACTTCCAATTTTTTTATGAATTTTTATTTTATTTTTCAATTTTTCATCTCCTTTTCATGAGACCTACACAATTAACACAAAATACATAAAATCGACATAAAATACTTAAAAATAAATAAAATTAAGTAAAAGGATATCAATAGTTGGTATAAAATCAATTTATCAAGACTACTTAATAATAATTATATTATCAATTGTATCTATTTAATTCCTAGAGATATTTGACCATAATACAACTATTTTAGACCTAGAAAAATATTTTTTGATGAACTTGTATCATATGTGAGTCAATAAATTACTACCGATTTGCTCAAAGAGCATGTGAAAGCAATTAAAGAAAAAGTGTTGCTGATATTATAATTTGAGCAAGTTAATGGAAAACATGCTTATTAGAATACAGAAATTATTCATACAACCATGTTACATTAAAGAGATTGATCTACCTCATGTACTAAGTGCGTGTATTGTCCATCATTCCATCATTCACTCGTTGGGTTTTGTAGTCATTGTTTCAAGAAGTTCAAAAAGGCCTCTTGACCCTTCTTTCATCACGAGGTAAGTTGAACATTTTGCCTTTTATACTAGCCGGTCAAAATGCAACCAACCCTAGTTAATCGTAAAGGGAACCAATGTACTATTTACTCTACTATGTGATCACAAGAATAGAAGGCCAACCTAGTATTTACTCTACTAGGTGGTCACCAAAGATAGATATAAGACTTGCTAATAATAATAATGAAATAATGTGCATCTATTTAGTTCCTAAATACAGTTGTACATAATACAACTTTTCTAGTCCTAGAAAAATATGTTTGATGAACTTGAATTATGTGTGAGTTAATAAATTAATATCATTTTGCTCAAAGAGTATGTGAAAGCAATCAAAAGAAAAAGAGTTGCTTGTATTATAATTTGAGCAAGTGAATAGAAAACAAGCTTATTAAAATACACAAAAATTATTGAATACACATATACAACCATGTTACATTAAAGAGATCGAACTATTTTCTATTTTCTATTCACCTCCGCTGTCCAAACATATGGCCTTTTAGGACACATCAGTCTCTTGACCGAGCAACATATCCATGACTTGTCTCATACTAGGTCTTGCATCTTTGTTTTCTTGTGCACATTGCAGAGCCACTTTTACCAATTTCTCTAATCTATCCTCATCATATTCACCTCCCAATCTAGGATCCACAATTTGCTCAATCCATGATGATGATAATGACCCTTCATCTGTTTCTTTATGCATAATTTCCCTAACCCAATTCTCTAGCCTTTTGTGCTCCATCCCACCATTATTACTATCAACATTGAGTTCTTGTGGGCTCTTTCCTGTTATCATCTCCAGCACAACAATCCCATAGCTATATACATCAACTTTAGAAGTTATCGGAAGATTAAAAACCCATTCAGGAGCCATGTAACCTCTTGTCCCTCGTATTGTAGAGACATTCAAATTCCCCATGCTTCTGTTCACTTGTTTAGATAACCCAAAATCCGCCACTTTTGGCTGGTAACTTGAGTCCAAGAGTATGTTCTGAGGCTTCACATCACAATGCAAAACCCACTCCAAGCACTCTTCGTGCAAGTAAGCCAGGCCTTTCGCCGTGCCTAATGCAATATCAAACCTCTTTCTCCAATCAAGTTTATTGGAGTAAAGATTTTCTGCTAAAGATCCATGCTCCAAGTACTCATAGACCAATAGCCTATGCTTTCCTTCAGCGCAATAACCCCACCGCTCTATCAAATTGGCATGGTTGAGTCTTCCAATCGTGCCAACTTCAGCCAGAAATTCAGCTTCTCCTTGCTTGGCTTCATTCAGGGACTTGATTGCTGCAATTCTATTATCCGACAGCTTGCCCTTGTACACAACACCACTGCCTCCTCGACCAATTTCTTCGCCAAAATTATGTGTTGCCTTCTTAAGCTCCGCAAACGTGAACCTCTTGAATCCTGTCGCAACCTGAAAGTAACCTTGCTCGGTTCTGCTAGAGCTTTGGCGTGTTTTGTACAAGAAAATCACCAAACAGATAACTTCAATTGCACCAATTGCACCTGCACACCAAGCCAAGGACTTCAACCAACCAAACTCATGTTTCTTTTTGTATGGTCTTCTGATTTGCGTGACATGGCTAGTACATTGAAGGTCGAATTTATGAAGGGATCTTTCATTGGACGTAAACCCATTTTCAGGCAATCTTAAGTAAGTCGAATCATTGAACCCTGTGGATTGATATCCATTGAATAATAGAGTCTTGAGGTAACAGCCGTGGAAACCATTCTCCCATTTGAATTTGTATTGGAACCCTTTGCAATCGCAGTAGCTCATGCACAGCTTTTTGCACGCCTCTAAGGTGTAGTTGGCGTAGTATCCAATATCATAACCATAAAATTCAGTGTGACTAAGCTGAAAGAAATAGGAAGAATCACTACCATTATTACATGGAAGCTTGAAATTTGGCACACATCCTTCTGACCAGTCCATATAATTTTTCATCTTGTATTCGGGTAAGCAAGAGCACCTCCGACCTAACTCGGGACTATAAGTACACATACTATTGGCACCACAAATCCCGTGAGTCTTACAGGGTTGAGGGCTGATTTGCCATGTGACTTCCCAAATGCTTTTGTCTTTGTTCAGACTGTAAACCCGAACAAGGCCATCGGGATCCAAAGTCATTATTCTCTGAGGCCCTATACCAAGATCCGAGGTTTCGAATCCGAAATTATCGGAGGAAACGAACTTTCCAAATAAATCAAGCATCGCAATCGTGCTTACATTGTACGTGGATCTCCCTGCCTCCCAACTATTTAGCCAAGGCGAAGGCCAAAACACACTTCTTGTTTCAACACCGTCGTAGAGTAGACGAAGGACGTTATCATTGTCAAAATACAACTTGTAGAAACCTGAGGATATATTCGTTGAGCTTCTTGATGAGATTAGCTGAGTGTTCCTCGTAAATGGTTGTTGAGGAAGAAGTGTGTCTGTGGGAGAGTCAAAGCTTTGCCAAATAGTGACCCCATCTTTATTGCGAAGAACAAGATTGCCATTGTCATGGAGTTGCAATTGCACAGAGGATGCAGATTCTGTGCCACTCGTCCATACATCGAGCTGTCCAGCATCTCTGAGCACAAGATTTCCAGAGTGAAACAGGGAGAGCTTTGTATTTCTACCATTAACTGGTTGGTTACGATTGGCCATCCAAACTACAGTGGAATTTCCATCCTTGGTCGAAACATGAGTGAACCATATACCAAAACAATAAGCATTATCACCAACAGGGTGAAAACCAGCAGTAAAAATGCTAGCTGGTAATGAAACTAAAACATCTTGTGGAGAGAGGGATGAACCTTGAGTTAAAGTATTATATGTTGTGGAGGGTGATGTAAATGGTAAGAATGGGATCAAAGCAAGAACTAGGATAAGAAATGGAAGATGTGCATCCATTGATGGCCGATGGGTTGTATTTCAAATCATACTGTATGTGGCAGAGAGAGTCAGGAACCAAGCTTTAATAGTTACGATTAATAGAGTTTGGTTGGATTTATAAATTTTTTAAAGTATTTTATAAATTATTAAAAAATATTAGGTAATTTTTTTTAAAAGAACTTATATGATTAATATTTTTTTTTATATCTTATAAACTTTTAAAAAAAGTACATTTATTCTAATTTATTTTAAAAATAAAATATTATTTAACAAATTCTTTCACTTTTTATAATTTTAATTACAAAATTGTCATTACTAATATATTAAAAACTTCATTATTTTATTTTATCTGAACATTTCAACAATTATTTTTAAAATATATTTTAATATCTTATAAGATATAAGGATTTATAAAATATTTTAAATAAATTTAGCCAAACACCATCTAAGTTTGAAGCTTCCACAAACCAACCAATGGATCCAATAAATACCCTACTTAATTTAGTTAACCAATTTACCAAAAGACTATACATATATCGACCGGCTTCAAATTTTCTATTCCACTTTTTTTATTTTACTTTGTATTTCACTCTTTAAATATATGTTTCGTGTTTATGAGATAGACATAAATTATTGATTATTTATCTCATGAATTTATGTTATATATTCAAAGATTGAAATACAAATAGAATAGAAAAAATGAAACAGAAAATTCAAAGCCATATGAACTACCCACCCAAAGGTCCACGTCGTGGTTTAGATTGTTGATTGTAATTTTATTATTTATAATGTATTTTATATTATACATTCATGTAATGTATATATCATTAGGGATAAATTACAGAAACTATCCTTGAATTTTGACTTATTTATAATTTTTTTTTACTTTATCTCAAAATTTCAAATATCCAATTAAGGTTTGTCTTTATTTATAAATACCTTTCAATATTTATAATTTTGAATTTTAAAAGTTAAGTAGAATTTTTTGTAATTAAACTAAATTTTAACAGTAGTTTTTATAATTTTAATTATATAATTAATATTAATTGTATATTTAAAAAATATTTATGTACGTAATTTGTATGTATTATATAAAATATAAGATAAAATATTTTATTAAAATAAATGTTTCCAACTATTGACACCTCACATACAAGGCGACTTCTTGGTACGAGATTGTTTCTGATAAGTCGCCCCGGAATTCACGTTGGGCACCCTACATTTGCATAGCAGTATAGAACCTGACAGTCCTTAGGGTCTCCTACAATCTTATTTATTTTACACCTAATTTACAACTATTCTCATTTTGTCTTTAGTACCATTGTTCTTGATTAGGGGAACTCCAAATTGGCGTTACCAAATTGATTCCAATGGTTGCGCCATCGTAGGCTCTATTTTGGAATTTCTGAACAGTCCTGCGCTAATTCTGGCACAGCAATCTTCATAAGCTCTCTAGGCATCTTTTTTTTTTTTGTTTTTTATATTTTAAATTTTATAATAATTTATTACATTTAAAAATAGTTTTAAAATTCATATTTTACTCTAATTGTATATGTTTCAACAAAATTACTTTTTTTTATATCTTATATGTTACATTAATACTTTTAATATAATTTATTTATTTTATTTATGTTATTATTATTATTATTATTATTATTTATGTTAAATATTCATAAATGATCTAAAATTTGTTCCTAATAATATGTCATACAAAAATAAAAGAAAAATAAAACAATTAAATACATTGCAGATAATAAGGAGAATTAAATCTTTTTTATGTTTTGAAGATGGTCTCCGAGCAATCGAATTATTAACTAACCATCTACAATTTCTACACCACGAAAGACTTCATTTATATCCTTTGCGAAGTTATTTTGAAACTGTCCAGTGTGCTCTTATTTCTTTCGTTTTGGGTTTTAATGGTTAAAGTTATTTAAATGAGTCCTACTTAATTTTAGATTTTGTATTTCAATTTAATATTGTATCTCGTATTATATTTTATAAATACACATCAAATGAATATAATTTTTTTAATATCTAAAAAATTATTTTATATACTTAATATGTATTTATTATTTTATAATAAATGATAACCATAAAAAATAACAATAATATGAATTAATATTCATATATCAAGGTGAATCGGATATTTATACGTAACAAATTATCGATTCACGTATCTCGAATCAAGTTCGTCTACTAGTTTTTATTTAGAGAAAAAATATGAAAAGTGTTAATATATATATATATATATATATATTCCTTCATAGGAAGAATTTCACTTTAAGTAAGAAACTAAATCCCACACACATTATTGAGATAACATCCAACTTAAATATATGCCAATTGAATCAAGTGTCCTAAACCCAATTCAATTTCCAACTCAAAAAAAAAAAAAAAAAAAAAAAAAAACTAACTTAAAATGAAAATCTAAAATAGAAAGACAGAGACTGGAAAAACGCAGTAGCTGCTAGCATAATACTTCAAGTTACATCATCGGCATGACATCAGAATATATGAATGCCAAAAGTATCACCGTGTGTGGTAGGTTAGCCATAGTTCTACATAAATGGACCACCCCAACCGTAAACTTCACGTCGGACACCTACACATGAATGCAGTATGCAACACGGCAGACATTTAGGTAGGCAATGTTTGATTTCATTTTCCATTATTATGGAAAATTTGAGTAGTGAGTTTGAGGAATTATGGAGAATAAAATATATTTCGATATTTTGTTGTAAAAAAATATGATGAAAAATATTTTTAATTATAAATATTTTGTTGATATTGAATTATTGTGACTAGTGATAGATATTTCCAAGTATGTTTTATCAGAATTTTTCCGGGAGCTTTTCTATTAAGAATTTAAGGAGTATGGCATGCTTGTTTGGACTTTGGCTGTATCAATTAAAAAAAATAAATGCTGTAGTTTTGACTACTGCAGTTCTTGCAGCTTCTTTAAAACCAAATGAAAAAGAACAATAATTATCAATCTTTACTAAATTAATTATTTGAACCAATAATTTCTATTGTATTTTATATCTTGCACTGTACATATTATATGCATTTTTTTTTAATATAAACTTGAAATTAGACATGACTAGCAAATTGATGTCCTAAAGACCTTACTAACAAAATTCACCGAATTTTTGAAAATAACTCAAATTAAATACAATATTTTCATAGGACATGTATATCTTTCATAAATAGTAATGTGACAAAACCTCTTGATTTTTTAATTAATACAACAATTTATTTTCAATCTTATTCTTATTTTAATGAGATTACATTATATAAATTTATATTTCTATTGTTTTTAATACATAAATATAAATTTATTAGATAATATAATTTATATTGACAATTTTCACGCATAAATGTACTACTTTTATAAAATAATTAGGTATTTTTTATCGATTTGTTCTCAAATTAATCGCGAATTATAATTACGAATTTGATATATAACCAAAATCTTGTTATTTTTTTTTAAAATTATTCTAAATAATACCTGAATTTTGAATTATAAGAATTATCTAATTATATTAAAATTCTGAATTTGTTACTATGCATAAGAAGGGCGCCAATACAAGAATTGATTTGTCAAAATTAATTAACATTTTCACTATTTTGTCAAGTCAACCCTAAGTCACCCCACATAGAACTTATCAACTTTGCGGTTCATATATCAATTATCACGACCTCCACCAACCATGGATGATTAAACCAAGATTGTGTTGTGTTGGTTGGCATAAAAAAGTGATAGGCCCCTTGATGCGTGTCAAAACAACACACTTCAAGAAATTTATTTCTAGCAATTAATTTTTTTCCAAAGCCTACTATTAGGGATTGGGATTTGACATCGAAAATCATTCGATATTTAATTTAGAAGGAGATTTGGAAAGTGAATAATAAGTAATAGAATATTATAGAATACAGTAATATTATAAAAACGTACTTTTACCTTTAACATGTATATATATAGATGAAAGAATGATTGAATTGATTTCTTTATAAACATACACCAATTTTGAATAATATTTTTATATAAGCATCAATTAAAAGTGATGCAATCAAAATTTGAAGTCTAGTTAAAGCATGATTCTCTTTCTTTATCGTATATTCCAAAATCTATAGGGTTTCCTATTACCGAATGCTGGAGAAAGATGCAAACGGATCATAGTCAGGTCTAACAAAACTAGTTACAATGATCCTATTCATAATAAGTATCTCAATCAGCTGAATATTAGGTTTTTCCTTGACCTACTTCATATATCAAACAGCTTGGCCCATGAGCTTCCACCTATGCCTATGAATGGAACTCAAATACTTGAAATGTGATCCAAATACTTGGGCCTAATAACAAGATTTGATTCCACATCACCCGTTAGAGACAAGTTCTCCAAAGCCAAAAAAATGCCCCGGATGCTAAGAGGGTGTTTGGAAATTCATTCCAAATGAATTTTTAGATATGAAAGTCCATTTATTAAAAAATTATGTGTTTGATAATTATTTTTTAATAGAATTTTAAAATAAGTCATTTTTCCAAAAGTTCATTTTAGAGAAGTGTAAAATTGTGATTTTTGAATTTCTTTTCTTCCATTTTTACTAAATGGGCGTTAAAATACATTTTTATTAAACATTTAATAATACTTATAAACACTTTTTAAAAAAAATTATATTAAAAAATTTATTTTATAAATGAACTTTTATTTCAAAAGAACTCCAACCCATTTAATCATGAAATCTCCGCCATTGAAACAGATAAGGTGGCAGCATTTGATTTGACATAAGCTGTGATTGACTAAGTGTCCAAATACTATAAATACTTCCATATATGAAAAACAAAGGTGAAACTTTTTAATTTTAGCTACTTTACTTTGAGATCAATACTATCTTTCATTACTATCATCTATTATAAAAATTGAAGGGTTTTTGTTGGAGCCAACCAATGGCCCCTACCCAATTTCTCTAATTTTAGGATCTAAGATTAGAGAATCATTATTAGGTTTAGAACCATTAGTGATCCTATTCATATAGTTCAAAAATAACTTGAATTAAAAAATAAAGGGTTAATTATTTTTTGTTATTCGAATTATATATGGCCCTTTTTTGGATTTTCACCTAAACTTTTTTTCCTTATAATTTACCATCTTAACCATACGTGTTTTGCACTTTACCATCTAGGACCTCTTGCCGATGGAATATTCTATTGTTATTCCTTCACGTGCACCTCATATGAGGGCAAAACCATCAAATCATTTAAAGTTGTGAAAATAATTGCACTTTGCCAGCTAAACTTTGCAAAATTCCTCAATTTGCTATCGAAACTTTGTACTATTTCTCACTCTGCCACTTCATTTCAAAAAAATAAAAAAATTATTTATATGTATTATCTATTTTCCTATTATTCATTTATGAAAATTAAATTTAATTACCACTTATTATAATAAAAATATATTGTTAGTATAATTAATTTTTTAATTTATTCCTATCCAACTTCCTTATTGGATTATAAATTCTTTAATTTACTTGATTAACTTATAAATTGAAATGAATAATAATTATAAATTAGCAAAATTCTTTATAGATATGGAGCAATAATAAAATTTTAAATATAAGAATAATCTTGTGAGTTAAAATAGTAATATTGTTATTTTTTAATTTTACTTGTGTTTAGACTAATTTAGTTTTCAAAATGCATTCTAATATGTTTAAATTTTCATTGTTGTTTATTGTAATTTTGTTCCACTCAAAATTGTCAAGTAATTTCTTATGTTTCTTTGTCAATTTTCAATTATAATTTATTCTTATTCAAATTCATTAAGGTAAATTAATGAATAGAATTCTTAATTCAACAACAAAGTTAAAAAGGAATAAATAAAATAAATTAATTTTAGTAATAATATATTTTTTATTATAATTAGCATTAACCAAATTTAATTTCCGTGAATGAGTAACAGGAAAAGGAAAAGGAAAAGAAATAAGTACATGCGTATAAATAATTTTTTTAATTTTTTGAAGTAAGGTGGGAGAGTGAGAAATAATGCAAAATTTGGGTGGCAAACTGAAAAATCTTGTAAAGTTTAGATAGCAAAGTGCAATAACTTTCACAATTTTAGATGATCTGACTGTTTTGCCCTCATGTGAGGCGCACATGAAGGAATCTCAATGGAATATTTAACTCGTAGGAGGTCGTAGATGGTAAAGTGCAAAACTCCTATTTTAAAATATGTAAGTTTGTTTTTCTAAATACTTTGAATATATCTATGTTTCTAAACTCAAAATTTGATTATTTTATTTACGCATACACCCCACTCATACATACTGGGTCGAACCTGTGACTTCCCACACAAAAGCAGAAGGTGGTAACACGAGCCCAAATGGTTGGTGGTTCAAAGATTTAAAAGGTGAAATTCCAAATGCAGTGAACGTAGGGGCTATAGTTGCCAAACTTCCTACAAGTTGGAATTAACTATAGAAAGAAATTACTACACTCTGTAGAGGATTTTTCTCAGTTGCTCAAACAATTACATATAAAGTAGGAAACTTCAATCCGTGATAAGGCACATAATATACAACATGGTTCTAAAGTGAATTGTATTTAGAAAATAAGAAAGATTATAATAATGGAGAAAATAAAAGAAAGTCTTCTAAAACTAGTTCCAACAAGCACATGAATATCACTTGTTATACTTGCGGCAAGAAAGGGCACAATAAGAAAGATTGTCCTTACATAAAGAAGCAAAAGAAAGAAGAAACCTAAATTCCAAGTGGGTGAACAAATGTTGATGAGATTACTGTTGTGGTTTCTAATTGGCACAACAGTTTAGTCATGAACTGAACATGGTTGCAGCGATTAAGTTAAATGATTGGTGGTACAAATCTGGTGCCACCAATACAGGATCTGTTTCAATGACTATGAAAATGTTGCAAAAGGACAACAAGTGCTGTTGGGAATTCTCAGCAAATAAAATGTTGAAATGCAGTTTACATCTGGAAAAAAGTTGTTGCTAACCAATGTTCTACATATTACAGAATTTTGCAAGAATTTGGTGTCGTCTTCTCTTTTATGCAAGAAAGGTTTGAAGGATGTTATAGAGTCAGACAAGTTAATTCAAACATTGGAAGCATTCAAGAAATGGTGTAATTTTTTCTATAAATACACAAAAGCCAAAGTCAGAAATTTGTCCCCTGAATTTAATAACTCATATTTACATAAATCTCAAAAGTTTTCTTTTCAGTTCTTAAAGGAAGTCTTCAAAATTGCTATCTATAAACTTCTGGTCATTTGTTGTATCCTAAAAATGAATTGTCATTCAACCATTAGCAAATTTATAATGGAAGATATGTTTGAATAACACTTGTCAACTAATATACACAAAAAATGTGATAAAAGATAGTAATGTATGATTATTCAATACAAACATTATGTTAAAGATGAAAACTTATGTGTGCTATTAAAGTTGTTTCTGATACCATATAAAATTACTCAATACAAATATTATATTAAAGAATCAAAGTAAATCGAAAGAGAAGATGAAGAAGAGATGAGAAAATAACGGCTAAGGCTCTACTATCTTACAATAATGTCTTTACATATAATGAAAAAAATAATTTATATATCTATGATTACAAGTCAAAAAGTAAAAGACTAATATACCCTTGGAAATAAATAAAATGACTAACTCTAACAAGTAAAACTCACATAAATGAAATTTCATCATGTTTATCCTTGGTTGTCTAGAAGCATTTCTACTACATGGCTCATGGTTGGTCTTGCGTCTCTATCTTCCTCAACGCAGTTTAGTGCCACTCTAATCAATTGCTCCATCTTAGCCTTGCCATATTCCCCATTCACCAAGAATGGGCCCATCACTTGTTCAATCCAAGTTGCCATCCCACTATCCCCATTCACCATTTCTCTAACCCAATTAATCAGCCTTTTCTCTTCCAATTTCCCAGCCATCTCATGGTCTTTGACACTGATAGCTGGGTTTTTTCCAGTTACCATTTCCAACACGACCACTCCATAGCTGTAAACATCAACCCTGCACGTAATCGGGAGATTGAAAATCCACTCGGGAGCCATATAGCCTCTCGTTCCTCTTATCTTGGAAAATTTCGGATCGTTACCACCACCCCTGTTTACCAACTTGGAGAGGCCAAAATCAGCCACTTTTGGCTGGTAATTCGAATCTAACAGTATGTTCTGAGGCTTCACATCACAGTGCAAAACCCACTCCAAGCACTCGTCGTGCAGATAAGCAAGGCCTTTGGCAGTACCCAACGCAATTTCAAAGCGCTTCTGCCAATCAACTGCATCGGAACTCAAGTTTTCTGCCAATGATCCGTGTTCCATGTATTCGCATACCAGAAGCCGGTGCTTTCCCTCAGCACAATAGCCCCACATCTCAATCAAGTTCCTGTGGTTGAGCCTCCCAATTATGCTCACCTCTGCTAAGAATTCAGCTTCACCTTGTATGGCGTCACCGAGTTTCTTGACTGCTGCTACCCGACCATCAGTTAACACTCCCTTGTACACAATCCCACTTCCTCCTTCACCTATCACCTCACTGAAATTCTTGGTTGCTTTCTTAAGCTCATTATAAGTAAATCTCCTGAATCCAGTACCGATCTGAACATATTGATGCATAGCCGCCTCTGTGCCTCTGGACAGAAAGCAACATACAGAAATCATACAGATAATTTCCAACCCTCCAAGAATGACGGCAACCCAAAGCAATATTTGGATTGACTCACTACCATGTTTTTTCACGTATATCCGGTTCAACGACTCAATTTTCGGTTCTAAAGGGCAACCCTTAATGAGTTTTCCTCTGACGGGCTTCTCAACCGGATTCATGAAATTCTTGGGCATTTTAACATACATGTCTCCTGTATTGCCTGGTGAATAGAAACCATTTCGGAAAACCCTTTTGGGGTAACAACTATAGACTCCATCTTCCTTATCATATCCATACCAGAACCCCTGACAATTATGCAACTCCAGGCATATTTCCTCACACATTTTTAATGAGGAATTACGCGTAATATTAATGTTGTAGCCGTAGAAATTAGCTTGAGAGACTTTGATAAGAATTACCTCACTTTTATTTTGCGGGAGGTTGAATTCAGGTTCACATCCAAGGGAGAAATCAGCATCTTTTTTCATCCTGAACCCGTCTAGGCATGAGCATACTCTGCCAGAACTAGGATCATAGCTGCACAATGAATTAGGGCCACAAGCCCCGTGAATCCTGCATGATTTAAATATTGCTTGCCATGAAACTACCCAAGTTTTATGATTTTCTTCAAAGCTGTACAATCTAAGGTTGCCATCAGAATCAAGTTTCAATCTTCTAATCTTTCCCAGACCAAAATCAGCTGCCCGAAACTCGACTCGATCAGATGACCTAAAATAGCCTGATGAATTCAAGACTGCAGTTCTACTGTCATTGTACCTAGACCTGCCTGCTTCATTGCTTAACAACCAAGGGTCAGGCCAGTAAATGCTTGATGTTTCAGGACCATCATAGACAAGACGAAGAACATTATCATCATCGAAAAACAGCCTGTACAAACCAGAAGAGTAATTACCTTGGCTTCTGGACGAAATAAGAGCTGTGAGTCTCGTAAGAGGCTGCCCCGGAAGAAGCGTATCAGTCGGCGAATCAAAGCTCTGCCACAAAACTTCCCCACTGTCCATAAGGAGCACAAGATTACCATTATCCCGTAACATAAGTTGCAACGAAGCAGCAGAAGCAGTATTGGATGCCCAGGAAGTGAACTGATCAGCATCAGTTAAGATGAGGTTTCCATCTTCTCGTAGAGAAAACTTTGATAATCTGCCATTTACAGGGCTGTCTCTGTTTGCAATCCATAGCAGGGTGCAGTTGGCATAACAGAGCGGTTTGGCAAACCAAATGCCAAAACAATAAGCATTTTCACCAACTGGATGAAAACCAGCGAAGAACAAACCATTCGGTGAAATCAACACCTGTTCCGGTTTCTCTACCGACAGGTATGAGCCTTTGCTCAAATTATCTAAAGCAGAGGAAGAAACTGCAAAAGAGAGTATGAGAAATGGAAGAGTGCAAGTTACGTTGCTCATTCTTCTGTGGGAGTTGGAATTTGCAATTGAAAAAGGCTTAAAATAATCAAATTCGGACACGTTAGAATAAGTTGGCAGCAATATAACGGCAGACTAAGAAATATCCATGTAAGTTCCTAAAATGTACAGTCGAAGCAGTAATGTTTTAATTTCCTTATTATAATGGCAGAAAATTCTAGTCTGAATAATCCAAACTAATAAAAGGGTGAGGTCAGTGGATTATACTTATCATCGTATACAGTTCAATAAGAATGATTCATCAGTATTTGTTATGTCACGTAATTAGTTAAGTCTGAACAATATTTTTCCTATATTAACATGATTGTAATTTGCAGATTTTCCATGTATATGTCAAACATGGTAATTTTACAATCTGTTCGTTCATTCTCTGCTCCAATTTAATATTTTATCTCGTATTTTATGTAATAAATGCATACTATGTATATAAAATATTTTTTAAATATACATTTAATATAAATTACATACACTTGATGTATATCTATAAATTAAAATACAAGATAAAACACCTAATTACAACAAAAAAATCCAACACAAAAGCTAAGAGGTGAGACCAGATAGCCGCTCTCCTATCAAGTGAATATATTCTTAAATTTTATGTGTAAATTAATTAAAATTCAAATTTTTATACCCTTCAAATTAATAAATTTTGTCATCCTTCGTATTAATAAACTAGAATATCTTTTTCACCCCTCAAACTAAGAATTGTGGGGTCTTACCTGTTTTCATCTGCCTACTTTTGGAATAATCTGATAAATAATTTCTCTGAAAGGTGTTTCAAATGGTCAGGACATTGAATCAGTCCTTATATGGTTGAGTCAATAACAAAATAGTCAACACAAGAAACTATAACTTGGTTGGTCCTGTTCTGGGTCATTTTTCTTGTTTAATATGAAATTATTGATCTGACCAACCATCGCAAGGAAATTAATTATTGTTCTTTCGGAGAATGAGAATGTGTCTGATCAAAGTGAATAGAATTCAACAGTATTCTGGGAATTTTTGTCAATTTCTGGTCCTATCATTTTAGGTAGATGATTAAGCACCAAGAATCAGATCAGGCATAAACAGACAAAATGCATCAGCTCATTCAACAGGGAAATCGGAACTTGTACAAGGAAATTTGTTCATTACCACTTGAGCAATGGGAATCTCTTCATATTTAGATGCAAAAGGTTTTTTTCTGTTTTCAGTCGTTTTTATTTTTTATTTTTTATTTTTTGTTTTTGTATCGGTCTGTTGGACCCGATATTTTACCAAATGCTTGTCCATATGTTGGTGTATTTTTTGGCCAAATTTCTTGATTTCTTGACTTGGCTTGAAAAAAATATATGCAATTTTTAGCTATGTTTGATCTATGTGAAGGCTATTTCATTCAAAAATCTATTGGAACTTTTTTCAATCACCATTATTCACAAATAAAATTCTTCTTTTGCATAATTCTATTTTTTTTAAAAAAAAAATTGAGACGAGTTTTCAATTTCTTCATAATTTTATCATATCGCCCCATCACAAAACCCTCTGACGTTGGATAATTTGAAGGAAAAATGCACTATGTTATAACTTCCCTACTTGATAATTTGTTATGAATATTCTCACTATATATATAATTTTTTTGTTGTTAATTTTTATTTAATAGCAAAAATTAAAAAAGAATCACTTAGTATTTATATTTTCCAAGTAGAAAGGTGAATAATCTCATTTATTTAGTTTTATATTTTTGAACTTATTTTATTCACTTACTTAGATATATAAATACTTCTTCTTAAAAAAATTCAAATTTTATATGTTCTTTATGTTGATTATAATTTCAGCTCATATGTTGATTGCCTCATATTTATATGTTCGTACCCACATATTTCGCCCATTCTTATCTTCAATTGTCATTCAAGAACCGAGGCTACATGAAAAAGCTTTTTTTTAGTATAATTAGATACACAACCATAAACACTTGACAAAATATAAAAAAGCTAAGAATGAATAATCTGAATAAAAATTGTGCCAATATGATGGAAACAAACATGTATAGAGTTTTTTATTTATTTTTTATTTCAAGGGTATTTAAGATATTTTGTCACTAGAATTATATAATCATTATATCAAAACTCAGGATAGTGAAAAGTGAATGTGTTAGTGAGAAAAATAGATTGTTTCGTATTTTTTCCCCACAAAATAAAAACTTCAAAAACAAATCCATAAAACTATCATTCTCAAAATTTTGCACTTCATATTCTTCTCTTTGAATTTAGTCAATGTGGTCCAAAATCTCCCAAGGTTGCCATGTTATAAGATTACAAATCTGTTTCTGAGGCAATCACTTGTCACGTTCTATCCTAACAAGCAAACCAAATTCATAAATTTCAAAAATTATCAATATATCCTTTCATTATAATCCATAGTACATGTAATATATAGAAATCTTCATTTTTTTATTTCACTTTAACTATAAATCGGTTGTCATTTTTAGCTGTCAAATATTTATTGTGTCATTAGTTGATCAATAAAGCCTCAAAACCTTCATTTAATCGAACATAAATTTTCTTAAAAGAACTCTAAAAATCTAAGGAAATGCAACTTAAAATTATTTAAATCACGGAAAGTGGCAAAAAGAAAAAGAAAAAAAAAAGTTTACATACTCCATGTTACATACATATACATATATACATATATATATATTTTTCTTTTGTAGAAATACTGAAAGTACAAATCCACTAAAAACACTTTAAGCAAATACTCGATCACATATTAAAAGGCATCTTTATAGTATATTTAAGACAAAGGTTGTAAAAGAATTAAATAATTTAAACCTTTAATTTGCTTAATACAAATTCATGAAGTCATTTCCGTCGCCAGGACTTGGACCAGATCTCTTAACAACCCCAAGAGTTAAAGCCCGGGTGGTTCCATGTCCGGCTCCCCCGTGACTCGGCCCTCCACTCTTGATCGCTTCAACATACAACTCCTCAAAAATATTCCCAATGCCACTGTCGATACGATCACGATGTTTCTCATTTAAAACTCGACCCTCGACATTAACCAACAATAAACAACTTAAGAGGATAATAAAAATGAATAATGTGAAATATTTTCTACTATTTCTTTCCATGATCTACTATTTTCCGACTAAATTATATATCAGAAAATATAGGAGAAAATTTATACTGGTGAAAATGAAGGTTGTTATTCCTCCATTTATAGGCTTAGTGGTCATCCAAGAAAACTTATTACGTAGGCTGTGACGCCAGAAATTTTTTATACAAAGTGATCCTGCTTACAAAAGCGGGAAATTAGGTCGTGTAAGAAATAAAATGTGATTTGGATTAAGATTATGACAATATTTGTAAACTTTAGTCTCAGATATGAATTGTTTAGTGATACCATTGGAGTGATTTCCACAATTTGATTTTGTTCACATATTTGTTACATCAATATAAATTTATGCTTTGTGGTTTTGTGGCGGAGTTGTCATGGGAAAAATATTTTGGTTAAGTGATTTGAAAAATATGCGAATAATGAAAGTAAAAATTGGTTTCTTTCTTTTGATGGGGGAGATATTGTCTATTGTAAATATCTTTTCATATAAGTTTTTATTTAATTACTAGTATCACATCAAGTTTTTATAATAATATATTGATTTTAAATTTATATAATAATTACCACGTATATTTTTAAGTTAATGTAATAATTCAAATATGTAGAAATATATATATATATATAATAATTGAAATATATGTTTATATGTATAATAATAATTAGAATTCTTTAACATATTTGGGGCAAGAGAGAGATGAAAATATTTAAATGTTTGATTTAATTTTTTGAAGGAAATGAAACAGTCCTCAAAATAAACCAAACAAAGCCAAATAGCTAAACCATATTATATCTTGACGTCATATTCTTGTTTTTTCGCTTTCTTCAATATAATTCAAATCTTGACGCATATAAGGTGTGAAAGTCTGAAAAATCGACTAAAATGCATGATGGCCGCAAACAATAAGGGCAAGATGGTAATTTTTTCAGCTTATTAAATAAAATAATTAATAAGGGCAAAATGAAAGGAGACTTTGAGCCATTTACCACAACACTGCCTGTTAGGCTCAGGAAACACGTAAAGTACAAATATAGTACTATACACCGTTTAAAGGCCTACAAATGTTGAAAAGGACAACGAAAAAACAAACACGAAGTTTCTCCGACTGAATCGATCTTGTTGCTGATCAATAGTTTAATTGGTCGGATCAGTTTAACTGTCAAGATTAGTCTAATAAAAATTAAATATTTTTTTTATATTATATAAAATAATAATATAATATACTAATTATTATATAATAAATTTTAAATATAAAAAATAATTAACCAACTAAAAACATATTTAATAAAATTTAAAATCTAAATAATCACTTGTATATAACCAAATACTAAATTTAAATATTTTTAGAAAGAAATACAAAAAAAAAACAAAATCGACCTTGACTGCTTCTTGATTGATTTAACCGATTTTGATTGATTCAACCTATTTTTTTATTTTTGCAGTCAACATGGCGATCATAGATTTCTATTCGAACTAGTTGATTTGACTGATTCGGTCCGCCTATGAAAGTACATTATGAGATTTTTGAAAATCATGAAAAACTTGTGGAAGGAAACATATGAATCCAAATATCACAAGCTCGCCCATAGGAGAAGTTAGCATTATTGCTCCGTGATAGGAGTTTTTCTTCACCTCAATGCTATTAAGCACATTATGAGATTTTTGAAAATCGTGAAAAACTTGTGGAATGGAAATATATGAATCCAACAAATCACATGAAAACTATATAGTACTTATCTTGTAATTAATTATTCTTTTTAGAATAAAAAGGAGTATGAATAATCATATAATAACTATAAATCCACTTATCCTTGGATTGATTAGAATAGCATAACTCAACTTATAATAACTTGAATTCAATGAAATATAATTAAATTAGAACCTCTCCAAAGTTGGAAGGCAAAGGCCTGTAGTGGATACAGGGTCCAAGCTTAAATTTAAATTTGAGTACTTGCTATATACATTGTACATGAAAAGGTATTATGGGTTGGGTTGGGGGGAATAATATTGAATGTGTTATAAAACAAACGTCAGAACTTATTATCAAAAGCTAGCTATTAAGGGGAGAGTACCTAAAAGGTTATAAATCCAGCACCGAAAGCTCATATTTTCGATATGGGACAACTCTCATACTTTACAAATAGTATCATAACAATGCATCACGCTCTGCGATACCGACATTACATCCATCGTCGCTCGATTGCAATTCGAGCACGTGACGTATGACTCTGATACCATTTATTATAAACTTTTGGATAGAATTCACTTTCAAATGCTAGCTATAAAAAGGAGGATACCTAAATAGTTATAAATACAACACCGAAAATCTATACTTTCAATTTGGGATAAATCTTTTACGTTACAAATGGAATCATAACACAATGTTCAATGTGTTGTTATTTCTACCTTTTTGGATTTTCACGTTCAACTTTTTTGGCTGCATAACAGCCTACATAAATATTCAAAATTAAAATTACGTTCCATATATTTGTGGGTTCTTCTACTGAATTGTAGCATATGAATATTAAGTGTTGAGAAGTATTTATATAGCATATTTTTAATATCTCTGACATGTTCATGCTATTAGACCTAGGCTTTTCTTTAATAATTTGTTTGTTCTCACGAACCCAAATACCTCAAACTCGTTGATAGGAAGAATTGCCAAAATTCATCTCTGGCATGAAATTTTTGTTCACCTCAATGTTATTAATATAAGCACATCATCGGATTTTTAAGAGTCATAGTGAATTTGTGTGATGGAAACATATGAAAAAAGATGCGAGTTATTTGAATCCAACTAATCATATTACACATATATAGTAGTTGCTTTATAATTAATAATTCTTCTTAAAATAGAACAAAATATGAATAATCATAGAATATGTATAAATTCACTTATCCTATGACTAAATCAATTTATAATTGACTTGAGTAGATTTCCCCAAAATTGGAAGGCAAAAGCCTACAGTGGATTCAGGGTACAAGCTTGTAGTAAAATTCGAGTACTTGCTACATACATTGTACATACAAAAGTAATATGGGTGGGTGGTGGGAAGAATATTGAATGTTCAATGTGTTGTTTTTTATACCTTTTACTTTTCTTGCTCAAGATTTTTGGTCAGCTTAAGTATATATTAAAAAAAATTGAATTGAAATTATGCTCCATATAATTGTGGTTTTGCTACTGAATTGTAGGATATGTATATTAATGGTGAAGAGATATTTATATAGCATGTTTTTAATATCATGGTATAAATTGCAATTTTCTGAATAGTGAAAAATTAAATTTTCTGTATATTTCAATATCAAACATGTGTAAGTGAAATAAAGAATCATATAGTGATGCAATCAATGTATAAAAAATAGTTACTGAGATTTAGTTCAAGTAGCAAAATGTAAATCAAAAAGTACATTGTTTTCAATTTGAGCCCCATTAAAAATGTAAGTATTTGGCTACTTTCATAATAATTGATAATTGATATTTGTTAATTAATTTAATATTCGCATATAATAACAAGTTTCCTATTAAAAATGGATAAATATTTATAAAAATCGATATTTCTACCTACTCAATATAGAATTCTTCATTCTTTTATTTCACGTTATATATGAAAATGTTTGTTGTGCTAATATCAGTCAAACCTAAAAGCCTTCATTTAATCGAACATTACTTTTCTTAAAAGAACTCCAAAAATCTAAGGAAATGCAACTTAAAATGTTTAATTTAAATCATGGAAAGTTAAAAAGAAAAAAAGAAAAGGCATCTTTATAGTAAAAACAAAGCTGTAAATAAACTAAATAATTAAACCTTATATTTGCATAATTTGAAGACCATAAAAAAAAGGAAGATCAATACAAAACCAAAAGATCGTACATATCTTTGCTGTCCTTAATTGATCGTTCTATGATAAACTATAATCACAATTTACTGTTGCTATTTGTTTTGCTATGTTATATTAACAAAAGTATAAAGTAAATGCATTCTGAAATGAATAACATCCAAATAATTACTTATCAGAAAATGTTGACAAGCTACAAGTATCATTGTAACTCTAAAAAAATAAATTAGAATGAGAAAAAATCACTCCTATATTGGAAAACTTATGTCTCCAATTCAAAACTCAATCAAATGAAAAGTACATAAAAAAATCCGTAAATCTTGAACTAATTTCCCTGGCTTGGACTTGGGCCGGATCTCTAAATCCTCCCACGAGTTAAAGCCCGAGTCGATCCATGTCCCTCTTGTTAGAAATTTATCAGTTAAAATATTGATCATTTAAATATTATTATAAAAGAGAATACTTACAATTTTACTCTTAACAAACTTTCTAAATATTTATCTAAATTCTCTTTAGAAGCTTTACTTCTAATCACTCTTATTTTCTCTCTTTTATTTGATGATTTAACACTCCAAATGTAATCTCTATTTATACTAGTCTATTTATACTAGTTTCTATCAAATCTCTACCACTAAATAAACAAACAATTTAAAATCACAACCATACATTTGTCAATTAAATTATCACATAATTTTTAATAATCTTACCAAATTTATGTACCTTACCTAAAATTAAAAATTTCTTAAATTTGGGCTAATATGAGCTTGATTAAAATTTGGACTTAAAATAAGTTTATTTTCAACACTCCCCTTTAAACTTGTTTTATAATGTCAAGTGAGTTTCTCAATGTCGCAAAGTTTTTATATTTTAGTGGCTTGGTAAATATGTCAGCAACTTGGTTTTGCGATTTCACATACTTCACTTGAACTTCTTTTCTCGCAATGCGTTCCCCAATGTAGTGGAATCGACTATCAATATGCTTACTTCGATTATGAAAAACTGAATTTTTGGCCAAAACTATTACTGATTTGTTGTCGACATGAATCTTTGTTGGCTCTTCTTGTAACATGTTCAATTCTTTCAGCAAATTTATTAGCCAAATTGCATGACTCACACATGATGTACCAGCCATATACTCAACTTCACATGTTGAAAGGGTGAGAATTGGTTGCTTCTTGGATAGCGAAGTAAATACAGTGTCTCCCATGAAAAATACAAAGCCAGTTGTGGTTTTACGATCATCGGTATCTCCAACTCAATCACTATCACTATATCCAACAAGTTTATAATGATTAGAAACTGAATAAAACAAGCCAAAGTTGATTGTATCTTTTAGGTAAGAATTCGTTTTGCGGCTTTGAAGTGTGATGTTGTTGGAGTTTTCATGTAACGACTCACAAGTGCAGTTGCATAGAGAATGTTAGGCCTTGTACATGTCAAATACCTCAAACATCCAACTAGGTTCTTGAACAATGTTGGATCCACTTTATCTATTTTATCATCCTTGAATAATTTTACACCGCACTCCTCTGGTGTGCTTATTGGATTGCAATCGTCCATCTTGAATTTCTTGATAATCTCTTTTGTATAGCCTTCTTGTGAGATAAAATCCCCATCTTCTTTTTGCTTGACTTCGATGCCGAGATAGTGCGCCATCAACCTAATGTCGGTCATTTCAAACTCCTTTGTCATTATTTTTTAAAATTCTTTGAACATGACTGGGTTGCTCTTGGTAAAAATCAAATCATCAACGTACAAGCAAACAATCAAAACATCACCTTTGTTATTCATGATGTAGAGTGTATGCTCGTAAGGACATTTTGGTAAAGCTTTTCTTTTGCAAATATTTGTCAATTCTGCTATTCCAACCTCTTGGTGCTTGTTTCAACTCATAGAGAGCCTTCTTTAACTTTAAAACTTTATCTTCTTGCCCTTTTATCACATAGCTCATTGGTTGTTCAATGTAAACTTCTTCCTCCAATAATCTATTAAGGAAGGTTAACTTTACATCCATCTGATGTATTTTTCACTTATTTTGAGCTGCTAAAGAAATAATTAATTTTATTATTTCTAATCGAGTAACTGGAGCAAATACCTCATCATAGTCAATGCCAGTTTTTTGACTATAGCCTTTTACAACTAGTCTTGCCTGGTATCGTTCAATCTCTCCAGTAGCATTCTTTTTCACCTTGTATACCCACTTTACACCAATGGCTTTATGACCTTTGGGAAGTGGAGCAAGTTCCCAAGTGTCATTTTGCTTGATGGCTCTAATTTCTTCATCCATTGCGTTTCTCCATTTTGCATTTTGTGCAACTTCTAAAAAGTTTACAAGCTCACAATCTGCGAAGAGGCAAAATAGGGTAAGATTTTCAAGCCTATCAATTACCTCGTAGTGTTCTTGAAAACTTCTTGTACGTTCTTCATTCCTCTCAACTAAGAAAGATGGTGGTGAATTTCTATCATCGTTTGACAACAGTGAAACAAGTGGTGTAGCAGACTCTTCTCTCGATTGCTCGACTGTTGTTTGTTCATCATCTTCAAATTCATAAGCAAAATTGTAATCTTTATGTTGTGGTCCCCAATCCCATTTGCCTTTTTCAACAAAAATAACATCACAACTAATGATTATCTTTGCATTATTAGGATTATATAGCTTGTAGCCTTTGGAATTATTGTCGTAACCAATGAAGATGAACTTCTCGCTTTTATCATCCAACTTATTTCTTTGTTCATCTGGTACATGTATATGGGCTATGCTTCCAAAATCTCTCAAATGGGAAATGCCATGTTTTCTTCTGTTCCATGCTTCTTGTGGTGTTTTGCTCCATACACTTCTTGTTGGTGAGCGATTTAATAAATACACTGCACATGCCATAGCTTCTAACTAGAACTCCTTTGGTATTCTCTTATTTTTGAGCATACTTCGTGTCATGTTGAGAATGGTTATTTTTTTTTTTTATGCAATTCTATTTTTTGGGGGGATCTTGGTACAATAAGTGGTTGTCGAATTTCATTTGTGTCACAAAACTCTTGGAATTCCTTCAAAATAAATTCTCCTCCTCGATCAAATCTCATAATTTTGATATGAAGATCATTTTCTTTCTCTATTATAGCCTTCAACTTCTTGAATGTTTCAAAAACTTTTGATACGCTTCAAAGAAAAATTGACTAAGGCAATTAAACACGTGGGATTTCTCTTAGAGTGCCGCCATATCCATACATATAATTCTGTGGAATTAATTAAGAGAGGACCGAAGTGGAAAGTGGATCCACAGGGTCCAACTTTGAATGTCAATTGTCGAGTCCTTACAACATAGTAATATGTAATAAAGTAATTAAGTTTGTGTGGTGGGAAGAATAATATTGAATATTCAATGTGATATTACTTTCTTTTCACCTTTATGGTATATTCATAGTTCCTATGTAAGGTGAATAAAAAACTGCCAAAGAAGAAACATAAAGAATAGAATTTTTTGTAACCTGTTTTGTTACTTCTAATTTTTAGTGTCTACTTGTAATTCTCTGATTTGGGTAGAGCTGCGGCAGTTTTTGATTCTTATTGTAATTTTATATTGCATTTTATATTATATATTATAAATGCATTTATATAAATAAAATATTATAATATAAAATTAAAATAGAAGATTCAAGTATAATATTTTTTATTATTATTAGAATATATTAAAATTTTAAAATCATTATTGAAGGGCGCTTTACCCTGCCAGGGAGAAGGGCACAATTATCTTTCCTAATTATTATGTTTACCATCTTTTGGGGTAACGTACTTATAAATAGGTTGTTTAACAGTTTAAATCGTCTAATATAAATCGGTATTTCATTTTTAATTTCACACTAGATAAATGTCAACTTATATAAAATATTTTTTTAAATGAATATTTAGTTGTGGATCATATATATTTAATATGTATCAATACTGGGTGTGTATTTATGAAGTGCAATACATAAAAAAATATAAATTGAAATAAATGATCTAAAATGATTATTTAGATGCTAGAGTTTATACGAGAGATTTGACAAGAATTTCTTGTACTCTTTTTATGCATCTTTATTAACTGTTGGGATTTCCTTCATTACTGACCGTGACCATAGCCCAATTTGAATAAATCATGTAAAATTTGTGTTGATTTTTAATTTTGTACTATTAGTTATGCTTTAATTCTAACATTAACCCGAATTCTCTCAGTTATGAGTAAAAATATTTATTTTATGATTTACACTTTAAACTCTTAGTTTAATGGCACTGGATAATCTTGTCTTCATTGTACTGCACTTCCACTCCATCAGAACCCCCTGTAGGTTTTTCTTGTATACTCAGTTGAGTTTGAACTTTAGAGCAAGTCTTACTTTCCATTGTGCATTTTGTAATGCTGGCCTAACACAATAATATGTGAAGACTGATAATTTCGAATAGAAAAGACAATGCTTTTTCTTTTCTTTTCTTTTTTTTTTAAAGAATGAAATAGTTGTTTCGAGAGCAAACGTCATATACCACAGCAAGCCTCCATTTCTGACAAGAAATTATAGTAAAAAATTTGTTTGAATAACTTTAATAAATTAGTATTGTCCAAATCAAAGTGAGGTGAAAAATGGTAAAGGACTAACCAGCAATACATAATAGTTTTCTCTTTTGTAAGAGTAAATCTCTGATAGAATCCTTCTCATTATTTGTTCTCCAATCTAGTTCTTTCCTTCTGATAGGTTCATATATATATGCACTTATATGGTTAAACTACATCACATAGCCCTTGCAACTTGAAATAAATCATGTTTATGGTGATAATTTGCCCGATCAAATTCGTTTATCAATCACGAAGAATTACTGCTCACCCAATATAATCCATTCAGTACTACAAACAGATTACAAAATACTAGAACTTACACATTATTTCAGCACTTCAGAACTTCAATAAAAGAATAACAAATTAAATATTTGCAATAAATTAAAAATTGAATATTCAATTGTTTTAAACTAAAATAAAATCAGATAACCTAATGAACTAATTTCCATCTCCAGGGCTTGGACCAGATTTCTTGATTCCCTCAAGAGTTAAAGCATTGGTTGCTGCATGCCCATCTCCTCCATGACTCGGCCCTCCTGTTTTCACCGCCTCCACGTACAAATCGTCCAATACTTTCATAATCTCCATTTCAATGGAGTTCTGATGCTGGACAGGTTTCAGCAGACGCGCTTCGTTAGAAAAAAAGAGAGAACTGAGAAGAAGAAGAACAGCGAACAAGGCGACAGATTTCAGACCTTTGGCCATTACTAATAAATTCTTGGAAAGTCTTGAATTTTACTCAGTTAATTTAACAAGAAGATGAAAATTGTATGAGATAGGAGATTGAGAATTTCAGCGTATTTATAGACTGCATGCATGCAGCAAAAAGGTGATGTGAAATGGAAATTTTGACTGTGTAATTTTCAATTCTGAAAAGGGTTTGGATTCTTCTCTGGTGTTGGTATCAAACAAGAAGTTTTGGCATGAATCTTGGGGACAAAAGGGTATTAGAATCCGAGTCCAACTTTGAAAGTTAAATCAAATTCTAAAAGTATTATTTGAGTGGAATGTTGGGGTCAAATTCCAGTACTTGCTATATACAGTGTATATGTAAAGGTACTATGGGCGGGCGATGAGAGAATATTGAATATTGAATGTTCAATGTGTTGTTATTTCTACCTTTTTGGCTTTTCTTACTCAACTCATTGGCTGCATAACAGCTTACATAAATATTCAAAAAATTGAATTAAAATTACGTTCCTTATATATTTGTGGGTTTTGAAGCATATGAATATTAATGGTGAAGAGATATTTGTGTAGCATGTTTTTAATATCTCTTATATATTCGTGACTCAGGCTTCTTTAATGGTCTGTTTGTGCTGAGATCAAACCCAAATACCTCATGCTGTTCATAGAAGGAGTAGTTAAATTCATATTGTGTTCACCTCAATAATATCAACATAAGCACATAATGGGATTTTTGAAATCATAGAAAAACTGTGGAATGGAATATAAGAAAAAGATACAATTTGGTTGAATCCAACCAATCATATATATGACACGTGTGTAGTATTTGTCTGATTGTTCTCCTTAAAATAGAAAAGAATATGAATAATAATCCGCTAAGTATAAATTTACTTATAATATGATTGATTTGAATTGCACAAATCAAACTTATATTACAATGAATTCGATCAAACTAAGTTTGATTGGAAATTCTTTAAAATTGGAAGGTGAAGGCCTGTACTTGATACAGGGTCCAAGCTTGCATTTAAATTCGAGTACTTGGTGGTGTTGAAAAAAATATTGTTTCAAACCCAAATATTAATCAATGTCATATTAGCCCAAATTTCAAAAGTTTCTAATTTAGGTTAGTTAGGTAATGTTGATGAGATTATTAAATATTATGTAATAATTTAGTTAACAAATGTATGGTTGTGATTTTAAATTATTTATTTATTTAGTGGTAGAGATTTGTTAGAAACTAGTATAAATAGAGCTTTCATTTGGAGTGTTTAAACATCAAACAAAAGAAAAAGAAACAAGAGTGATTAGAAAGCAAAGTTTCTAAAGAGAGTTTAAAAAAAAAATTGGACAGTTTGTTAAGAATGAAGTTATATTGAGATTGAATAGTTTGAGTGCTCTCTCTTGTAATAATATTTGAGTGATAAATTTTCAACACTTGTTACATACATAGTATACGTAAAGGTTGTATTATGGGTGGGTGGTGAAAAAAGAAAACTAATGGTGAAGAGATATGTATATTGAATTGTAGGAAATGATTTTTCAAGAAAAAACGTGGTTTATTTCTTGAAGCAGAAATCAAAAGTTTTTGAAGCATTCAAGAAGTTTAAGGCTGCAGTAGGAAAAAAAAGTGGTCTTCAAATCAAAGCCATGAGATCTAACCGAGGAAGAGAATTCACTTTGAAAGAATTCCAAGAGTTTTGTAAAGCTAATGGAATTCGACGACCACTCACTGTTCTAAGATCCCCCTAACAAAATGGAGTTGTAGAAAGAAAGAACATAATTATTCTCAACATGGCACAAAGTAAGCTAAAAAACAAGAGAATGCTAATGGACTTTTGCACTAAAGCTGTGGCATGTGCGGTGTATTTATTAAATTACTCACCGACAAGAAGTATATAGGGCAAGACACCACAATAAGCATGGAATGGAAGAAAACTCAACATTTTCCATTTGAGAGTTTTTAGAAGTATAACTCATGTACATGTACCGGATGAACAAAGAAGCAAGTTATATGATAAAAGTGAGAAGTTTATCTTCATTAGTTGTAACAATAACTCCAAAGGCTACAAGCTATATAATTCTAATAATGTAAAGATAATCATCAGCCGTGATGTTATTTTTGATGAAGAAGGCGAATGGGATTGGGGACCACACCACAAATTTGAAGATAATAAACAAACAACTGTTGAACAATCAAGAGAAAAACCTACTACACCACCTGCTTAACCGTTGTCAATTGATGATATACACCATCTCTCTTAATTGAGAGGAATAAAGACCGTACAAGAACTTTATGAGGTAATTGATAGGCTTGAAAATCTTGCCCTATTTTTCCTCTTCGCAGATTGTAAGCTTGTAAATTTTCTAGAAGCTGCAAAAAATGCAAAATGGAAAAAAGCAATGGATGAGGAAATTAGAGTCATCAAGAAAAATGACACTTGGGAACTTGCTCCACTTCCCAAAGGTTATAAAACCATTGGTGTAAAGTAGATATACAAGGTGATAAAAAATGTTATTGGAGATATTGAATGTTACAAAGCAAGATTAGTTGCAAAAAGCTGACATTGAGTATGATGAGATATTTGCTCCAATTGCTCGATTAAAAATAATATGACTAATTATTTCTTTAACCGCTCAAAATAAGTGAAAAATACATCAGATGGATGTAAAGCCAGCCTTTTTTAATAGAGTACTTGAGGAAGTAGTTTACATTGAACAATCAATGGATTATGTGGTAAGAAGACAAGTAAACAAAGTCTTAAAGTTAAAAAAGGCTTTCTATGAATTCAAACAAACATCAAAATTGTGCAATAGTAGAATTGACAAATATTCATAAAAAGAAAGGCTTCACTAATTATTCTTGCAAGCATGCACTCTACATCAAGATTAACAATAGTGATGTTTTGATTATTCGCTTATACGTTAATTATTTGATCTTTACATAGAGCAACCCAATCATATTTAAAGAATTTAAGAAAGCACTCACAAAAGAGTTCGAAATGACCGACATTGTGTTGATGGCGCACTACTTCGGCATCGAAGACAAGAAAAAAGAAGATGAGATTTTCATCTCACAAGAAGGCAGCACAAAAGAGTTTTTCAAGAATTCAAGATAGATGATTGCAATTCAATAAGCATACTGGTGGAGTGCAGAGTAAAATTATTCAAGGATGAGGAAGAAGATAAAGTGGATCCAACATTGTTCAAAAGCCTAGTTGGATATTTGAGATATATAACTTGTACAAGGCTTGGCATTCTCTATGTAACTGGACTCGTGAGTCTTTACATGAAAACTCCAACGACCACATATTTCAAAATTGCAAAAAGAATTCTTCTTTATCTAAAAGGTATAATCAACTTTGGCTTGTTTTATTCAATTTCTAATGATTAGAAATTTATTGGATATAGTGATAGTGATTAGGTTAGAGATACCGATGATCGTAAAAGTACAATTGGCTTTGTATTTTTATGGAAGGCACTGACTTTACTTGGATGTCAAAGAACCCACCAATTGTTACCATTTTAACATATGAAGCTGAGTATGTGACTTCTACATCATGTGTTAGTCATACAATTTGGCTAACAAATTTGTTGAAAGAATTGAATATGTCACAAGAAGAGCCAAATGAGATTTATGTCGAAGCAAGCAAATTGATACTTGATACCACTACATAAGAAAATGCATTAGAAAAAGTAAGTGAAATCACAAGAAAACTTTGCGAGATTGAGAAACTCACTTAACATCATAAAATAAGTTCAAAGGAGAGTATTGAAAATAAACTTGTTTCAAGCCCAAATCTTAATCCAACCCATATTAGCCCAAATTTTAGAAGTTTCTAATTTTAGGTAAGGTAGGTAATGCTAGTGAGATTATTACAAATTATGTGATAATTTAGTTGATAAATGTATAGTTGTAATTTTAAGTTGTTTGTTTATTTAATGGTAAAGATTTGTTGGAACTTAGTATAAATAGAGTTTTCATTTGGAGTGTTAAAAAATCAAACAAAAGAGAGAAAAATAAGAGTGATTAGGAAGCAAAGCTTCAAAAAACAGTTTTAAAAAATATTTGAAAAATTTGTTAAAAGTGAAGTTATATTAAAATTAAATAATTTGAGTATTATCTCTTATAGTAATATTTGAGTGATAAATTTTCATCACTTATTATGAGGTTGTGAAAAAAGAAAACTAATGGCCCAAGAGATATGTACATTGAATTGTAGGATATGTATATTAATGGTGAAGAGCTATCTACGTAGCATACTTTTAATATTTCTGATATATTTGTGCTGTAAATCGAGCCTAGATTTTTTTAACAATTTTGTTCGTGTATCAAATCCAAATACCTAAAGCTCATTTGTAGGAGTTAACAGATTCATCCTGACATAAATTTTTGTTCACATTGATGCTATAATTAATAATATTACATTATGGGACTTTTGGAAACCACAAAAAAAATTTGGAATGAAAAGAGATTCATTTTGGTTGAATCCAATCAATCATGTGACAAGATTATAGTACTTGTTTTATAATTAAGTGTTTTCCTTAAAATAGAAAAGAGTATGAATAATTATATATAATAAGTATAAATTCACTTATCCTATAATTTATTTGAATAGCATAAATAAACTTATAATTAACTTCAATTCTATCAAACTGAATTTTAAGCAGAACTTCTCCAAAATTGGAAGGCAAAGGCCTATAGTTGATACAGGTTCCAAGCTTGAATTTAAATTCGAGTACTTGCTATATATATAATATATATGTAAAGGTATTATGTGTGGGTGGTGGCAACAATATTGAATGTTCAATGTGTTGTTATTTCTACATTTTTGGTTTTTTCTGCTCAAGGTTTTTGGTTGCATACAGCTTAAGGGTATATTAAAAAAAATGAATTAAAATTATGTTCAAATATTGTGGATTTTTCCACTGAATTGTAGGGTATGTAATTTAATGGTGAAGAGATATTTATGTAGCATGTTTTTAATATCATGGTATAAATAACAGAAATGGATAAAAATATTCATAGAGTTTCATGTTAGATAGAAGGTCTTGAATTCAAGTTCTATCTAACATGTGGGTGCGTATCTCACTTTTGTGAACTTGTTACCACATTGTTCATTATATAAAAACTATCATTCTCAAAAAATTTACACTTCATATTCTTCTCTTTGAATTTGTTTGTCAATGTGGTTCAAAATCTCCCAAGGTTGCCATGTTATAAAATTAGAAATTTATTTTCGAAGCAATTACTTGTCACATTCTATGCTATCATGAAAGCACAAGTGTATAGAATTTCAAAAAATAATTAGATATTCTTTTATATTATAATACAAAGTGCATGTAATATACAAAAATCTTCATTCCTTTATTTCACTTTATATATAAGTCAGTTGCCCTTTTGGCAATCAAATATTTATCGTGACATTAGTAAAAGTCTTCGTTCAATCGAACATAACTCTTTCTTAAAAGAACTTTAGAAACTAAGGAAATGCAACTTAAAATGTTTAATTTAAATCATGAAAAGTGAGGAAAAAAAATGAAAAAATAAATGTACATACTCCAAGCACGTTATTGAAAGCAAGTCATTAATTTGGAAAGCAATTGTTGGGTACTGCAATTGATATTTCTGAGTAGAGAAAATATGGCATTTAAGAAATTAATTAAGCCTGCAATTACATTTTAGTTAGTATCAATCAATATTAATAATCAATTGTAGTATTGCATACTGTTACGTATCTTGTGAGATACATGTTAATTGGCAATTTGGCCAAAAACTCATTTATTTAGTTGATTGATTTATTTTATATGGACTTACCTTATTTCATTTGTGTATATTCTTGCAGATTTGAAAGAAAAAGTGAAAAGTCAAATATTTTGATTATCATATTTTGAAGATCTTTTTGTTAAGAAAAAAGATTATCTTGTAATATCTTGATAAGCCCAAGATTCAGTGAATCATATCTTGAAAATCTTTTTGTTGAAGGAAAATTATCTTGTAATATCTTGATTTATCAAAAGATAATTCTATAAGCTTTTCTATTTATGTCGATTGTTTGTGGCATTATTTTCATTGCGACTTTTAGAGATTAAAATCATAAGAGCAGATTTTTACTCCAAGGCAAAAACGAGAGTTTGGTCTACGTTGCAAACCATATTGCAACATCCGCATTCAACATCCTTTAAGTAGAAGGAGGTGAAGTCTTCTAGGAAGACGCACTGCTACTTGATGGAGGTCAACGTTAAAAGGAGTTCAACAAAGTAGTTCAAGTCGAGTGAAGCTCACAAACAAGTCTAGCTATCGATGATCAATACAAGACGTCATCAAATAAAGATGGAGTCTTTAATTTATTTATAAGTCCTATATTTGTATTGTGTAAATTATTTTCTAATAGTGGATTGCTTTCTTCTCTGGGCGTGGCCTCATGCATGTAGAGTACTTTTGTACTTGAAGCACGTTAAAAATTAGCTAGTCAACTTTTTACTTTTTTGTTGCGTTTAATCTTATGATGCAACCTTAAATTGAACACAAGTTTTTGGAAATGACTAACGGTAATATATGCCACTACATATTTAATGGTATGTTACAACATCAACTTGAACATACAAATCTGAATAATTAATTTTAATATAACAACAGATTCTTTCAATTGGTATCAAGAGCAGGTCACTAAACTAACTTCATGTGATTTTGGGATTTATCTATTGTAGGAATGGACCACTTACGAAAATGAGCTTCAGTTTCACGACCCCCCTCCATTATTGGATAAATCAAACTATGCCTACTGGAAAGGTAGGATATGAGCATTCATTAAATCCTTAGATGAAAAGGCTTAGAAATCTATTGTGAACGGATGAAAACATCCTACCATTGAGGATGCAAGCAAAAACGTAATTTTCAAACCTGAAGACAAGTGGACAACCGATGAGGACCGACTGGCCAATGATAACTCCAAAGCCCTAAATACCATTTTTAGTGTTGCCCTAAATGCCATTTTTAGTACTGTTAATATTGATCAATTTAAACTAATTTAAACTTGTGAATCAGCTAGCTAAGAAGATGTGGGATATTCTACAAGTGGCATATGAAGGAACTGCATCGGTAAGAATGTCAAAATTACAAATGTTTGCTTTAAGATTTGAGGACCTCTGAATGCTTGAAAGTGAAACAATAGCCGACTTTAATGGAAAATTGTGTGATATCGCTAATGAAGCCTATGCCCTTGGATAAAAATACTCGGATAAAAAACTTGTAAGAAAAACTCTAAGGTCGTTACCCGAGAGGTTTGCGTACAAAGTTATCGCAATTGAGGAAGTATATGATATCACCAAAATGAGGTTGGATGAACTGATTGGATCATTGCAGATGTTTAAAATAAATCCAAAAAAAAATAAAAGGGAAAAAGTAGTCGTGTTGCAAGCTGATGTTCAAACATCACATCCAACAGAGGAAGTTGATGACAGTGATGAAGCTCTTGCCTTACTTTCTAAAAATTTCAGAAAATTCCTCAAGCAAATGAGCAAAAAGTACTAGAGTTTTGTACCTGGTAAGACTTCTAACCCTCCTAAGTTTATAAGTGTTGCTAATCCTTTTTTTCTTCTAATGATAGGAAATACAAGAGGATCTAATGCCATAAGTGGAAGAATTTGGACATATTCAATCCGAATGTGCCAATATTCTCAAAAAAATGGAAAAACAATTCAATAGCACCTAGGGTGATGATGAATCTGATGGAAGTTAAGAAGAGGAAGAGGAACATCTCACCAACAATGTAGCTTACAGCTCTAGGACTGATACGAGCAAAATCTAAAATGAGTTCTGCTATGTTACTGATCATGTTGCAACATCATCTAATATTGTTGTTGGTTCTGTTACAACATGGTAAGGTTAAAGTTTCTCAGATTGATTTAAGTTGCATTAACTCTGATTATAGCCGTTATAATGAAGAACCTAGTTTTGAAGATATCCAGTTGATTTACAATAAGATGTTCCAAAAATGGCTTGAGGTTTGTAAAATCAATAAGTCATTGGAAACATGTTATGAAAATTCGTGAACGCAAGTGCACATTATCATATACAAGTAATAAAGTAATGAATAAATTATCGTTCCCACGAGGATTGTTGAATTATTAATTACCGAAATTATGTTAACTCTAATTTTATTTGAATAAATGAAAGTCAATGTTGATGTTTATGATTAGTAACAAAATCTAACTAGACTAAATAGATAATCAAAATCAACTAATGATGAAATTCAATAACTAAAAGTTTAGGATTATGACTTCACTATAATTAATTCGAATTGAATAATTTATTTCATCAATCTCAATTTAATTTCCAAGGGATAGTCAAGAATCCCTAAATTATCCACTAACCTCTCTCAATGTTTAATGAAAATATCATCAATTGCTAACCCACTATATTCCTATATGAATTACAACAATCAACAATTCATTAAGTTTTATGGATCTCCAACAAGACTACACAAATTATTTAAGTATATTCCTATCTCACATGTAATTTATGATTTTCTACATATAGAACTAGACACATATATCACATCTCGAGTTAATATGATTAGCAAATCATTCAATTAGTGGCCAAGTAATTAAAAGCAATAAGAACAATGTACAAAACTCAACTTAAATATAAATTGAGAATTGAATTCATACAAATATTCAAAACATCATAATTAGATTACATCACAACCCTAGAAAAAAAAATTAATTTATGATGAAAATAAAATACAAATTAACAACATTCAATAATGATATGAAACTAGAAGGATGATGAATTTCTTCATTTGTTGATGTCTTCTTCACAAATCATGGAAGAATTCTCCTCTTCTTTTCCTCTCCTTCTTGTTTCTTGGCTTGTTATCACTCTTCTCCCTTCTTTCTCTCTCTCCAAATTTGAAATGAAGGCTCTTGGGATCTTAAAAATCAGATTTAGATGCCCTAAAGAGGAAAAAATGATAATTTTCCCCTTAGTTGTCCGCTCGGCAGCGCCTAGGCGCTGCACCTGCTGCCCAAAATTTGTGTTTGCAGCACCTATACCTTCTTTCAACTAATTTTTCACCACTTTCAAGGCAAAATTGGATTTTCATGTCTTCATGTAAATTATAGAACTATGTCTTAGCTTTCTATATCTTCATAATTGAGCTTAATATGATATATGTGGAGGGAGTTATATCTAAAATATCAATATGTGTCATACCAAAAATGTTAAGTCAAGTGTATACTATTTAACTCGATTTTTCTCATTGAAATAGAAAGACTTGGATTTCATGGTAAACATAACATTATATACCTATCCATTTGGATTTCTAATAGTTCAAGAAATAATTCAAAATGATATTGGAGCAAAAAGTTATGATTGAAATACAAACATTGCCCTCAATAGCACCAAAAAATAGATTATACTAAATTTTAATCAAGCTTTCTGTTTTTTTCTCATTTTGCTATTACCTATAATATTTGAAACTAAATGCATAAAAATTAATATAAATACTCAAAAACTAATCAAAAAATTAAGCAAATGACACTCAATTAATGAGTATAAAATTCACTCATCAAAACACAAGTTGTGGAACTGACTCTTCAAAAGGATATGTTGGAACATGAGGTAAAACAGTGTGAACTTCCCATCACAAAAAAGGAGAAAAAGCTCAATACGATCATAGCTGAATTGGAAATTACACATAACTCATTATCAAAGATGAACTCTGAAAAAGCTAAACTAGATAAAATTCTTTCATGCAGGAGAGTGGGATGAGGTAATTAAGGTATAGGCTATATTGGTGAGAGATCAACCTCAAAAGCTGATCCCAATAGAAAAATAAAATTTGTCAAATATACAAATGTGCCTTATTCATTCATGAATTTTGGTAAGAAACAACCTTCCAAAGATATTGTCCTAAAAGGTTTGTACCTATCTATCATTTTTGCAATATTCCTGGTCATATTCGTCCTAAGTGCTTTAAATACAAAAAGGCTTTGAAAAATGAAATACATTTTCGAACATCATTTTCTGGCATGTTGCAACATGGATCAAAACATGGACCAATATAGACTCCAAAGATTAAGATTGACTTAAAAAATAAACTGAACGTAGAATTTGGATAAGAAAATCTAATCTTAGGTGTCATGTGGCATGGACATCATTGAAAGCTAACACTGGTGAATCTTGGTACCTTAATGGTGGATGTTCTAAATATATGACAATTGATAGAGGGAATTTGACAAACTATAAAATCATGAAAGAAGAATATATCACTTTTGGGGATGGTGTTAAGGGTAGAATTCTTGGAAAATGAACACTTAATGTAGATGGTCTTCCAAAGTTGAATAATGTCTTGTATGTTGAGGATCTTAAAGCTAATTTGATAAGTATTAGTCAATTTTGTGATCAAAATTTATTTGTTAAATTCACTAAAGACATTTGTCAAGTGTTTGATGCGACTGATAAGTGTGTTTTGACAGGGTCGAGATAATCTGATAACTGTTATATGTTGAAACATAGAGAGACATGTTATAATATGACGTTTAACAATGATGGAAACTAGCACCAGAAGTGAATGTCGCCCAAGATATTACAACATGACAATTCAACACGAAACCTTGAAAGTCTCCCTATTAACCTCATAGGGCTAACACAAGTAGAAAGTGTTGAAGGAAAAAGGTTTGTATTTGCTTGTGTGTCTGATGTATCAAGGTTTTGCATGGATTGAGTTTAAAAGAGAAAAATCAAATACATTCATTGTGTTCAGAAATATATGTGCTAATTTGAAAACTGAAGAAAATTACAATATTGAAAAAACAATTGGAATTCATCATGGTAAAAAATTTAAAAATGCTATTTTTGTTAATTATTGTGATAAGCTTGTCATAGCACATGAATTTTTCATCCAAATGTTGTACTTTATTAGGGGGATGGTTGAAAATAAAATTGTGATAATTGATAATGTTGCAATGGAGAGCCAACTTGTTGACCTATTCACCAAGGCAATGCACAATGTTTTTATGCATTAAGAAAGTTCTTAGATGTGTGTGTTCTGTAATATGTCTAATATGGTGTTGCACATAGGGAATTTATGGTTAAACACTCACTGTTGCAACACTGCATTATCATATGTTAAAACATAGGTTTTGACACAAGTCAGATAGGAATTCATATATTTCATTATAAGTTTTGCATTATGCATACTATATAATTGTGTCATATATTCAATTTTTGATATTTCATATTCTGATATTTCAAATTGGAAATATAGATTTGATTATTTTTTGACTTTAAATTTGAAAATTCATTTTGATACACTTCCAAATTGGTTGTAATTTTGAGAACATGAAGGCCTTTGACGGAAAAAACTTCCTACCCTATGACATGGAGCTATACTTGAGTAATTGGAGCCTATGTATCACAAATATGTAGAAGACAATCTACCATATTAAAAGAGTTACTCCAGGTCTAGAGTGAAAGCTACCGACTAGTTAAAATATCATGTTATCTAGATATATTTAAACATGAACAAAAACATCTCTCTTGAGTATGCTTAAATAATAATAATAAAATGAGTGTTGTAGTATTTAATAAGGAATGAAAATCTAATGTGATGAATAGAGTTGAATTTCAAAAATGGTTGAATCAAAATTTCCTTATTGAAATATTAGATATTTGATGTATTGAAATCTTATCTTATTATTGTCAATTTGCATTTGCATATATCACTCAATTCCTACAATTTTGGGATTTGAATTTGATTGTGAGTACATCATTTTATATTAGGGCTTTACTTTGGGAAGATGCAGATTGTGCTCTTTCTCTAGAATTACTAGTTAGGCATATTTTAAAACATTTTGCTTGATTTAAGTATATCAATTACTCTTGGATTAATATGGTAACAGGTCTGGCCTACCATGTTGCAACACGTCTCTTATCATGTTTTATTTTCTATTAATTCCTAAAATAATGTGATAAAGCTTATGTTTATTGGTTTTTGCAATTTCTAAGAGATAATCTTCATATTTGGGGAGAAAGTTGATAATTATCTCTTTTTAGGTAGGTTATTTATTGAGGTTTAATGTGTTCATTTACATGATTCAATATTAAATATTTGTCCCCTAGTTTTTCATCAGCCCCATATCCTTTTTCTTCTTCTTCACTTTTTTTGTCCTTTTTGGATGGTTTCTTGTGTCTTGAATTCACAGATTAGAAAAGGTCACAACAAGAAATGTGACACTCATTGAAATGAAGAAGAATATTAGGGCAAGAAAGAGAAAGGAGGCTGGATCAAGTTCAAAAGGGATGGAAGCAAAGACGACAAAAGTCTAATCTGAATTTGAGGGTGAACCATAGCCTATTTTAATAATTTTTATTAGGCACCCATAATCATTTATGCTCAAACCATAGTAAATCACTAGAAAGATGTTGATTTAGAAGGACCAGTGAAGAAGAGATCAACCTCTCAAGTTGAAGAACTAGTTGGCGACACTTCACTTCAGACTCTAGTTGGGTCTCTACTAAAACAACAGGTGTTCAAACCCCTATTGCACCGAGTGTAGAAACAGAGTTAGAAGTTCAACCACTTGTTGAATAACAGGAAATTGATCCCTCGAATGATTGCACCATCTGTTGAGCCTACCGTTGAAACTCAAGGGGATCTGCCTACTGAAAAATTCCAGGAAGATTTTGTTAGAGTAGGATGCCCAATGCCCCAATTGGATTGGTGTATTATACTCTTTTGCTTTTGTAAAGACAATCTTATTGGGAATCATATTAATAAAAAGGCATTTTCTTTATCTTATGTCTTGCATTTTTTATTTCTGCACATTAGATAAAGTCCTTAGACCAAATTTAGCTACGGGGCATGGTTGCACAAATGATGGCGATCATGAAACATGCCTCTAAAGCTTTGGTCTTAAATAAGTTCCGAGTCGAGAGCTTTTTGAGATGGGACATCAAATAGCTCAATAAGACTCGTACATATAATGTATGCTCATGAGACAAGGATGTCACATTCCATTGGCATTAGCATAGAGACGTAAGTGCATGTATGTGGGTGCTTGTTAGGAAACAAGTACACCGAATATGGCCCGCAAGAAATTCTTAGTTGGAGGCTTTGCCCGTTGAAATAAGAATTTCTGTGTTGCGATAGTACACGACTAGTCTTCAGACTTGAGGCACGATGGTAGCTTTGTGTGCATCCTGCAGCACTTTGATATATCTTCTGATTGCTTGATAATCACAAAGGGGGTATGTTGGGTGTTGCACTGGTGTGCATGGAGGTTTGTCAGTGGCCAACATAGAATTCGATACTTGTCTTTTTAAACAAGAGAATCTCCTGTGTTTTCATAATTCGTGATTCAAAGACCTTGGCCAAAGCAAAATGAATTGTGATTCATCAAGAATCATTGGAACTTAAAATGGGATCATAGCAATTGAATCATTTAGGGTTTCGACTTATAATCCATGCCTTAGATTCAATCAGGAGATTAGCTGTCGAAAGGACCGTACGTATATGGTACTCGCAATTGAAATAGGTTTACTCGATATTTCACCTAAAACTAGTTTTCCATGATTACGTGCTAGGTGTTTTCATGGATAGTGAGGTTTTTGGAATTAAGGAGTTGATTAATTAATTAATTGGATTAATTAATTAGAATAATTGTTATTCATAAGTTGCAAATGTTGCAAACCCACTACTAGCTTAGTAGTGAACCTAAGAGGGTCACACATTTTTATGGAAAGTAACATTTTTAATTTTAGATTTTATCCAACGGTTGGAAATTAATTAATTAATACTGATCAATTAATTAATTAAGGGTTCTTTTTAATTTAATAGTTAAATTAAATTATTCAATTAAGTAATTGGATTATTTAATTGGACCTAATTTGATTAGGAAGCCCAATTGGAGTAAATTAAATTAATCAATTAGATTGATTAAATTGGGATTGAATCAATTGAATTGATTTAGGAATTTTTTAGTCCAAGTCCAAAATAAATGTGAATCACTTAAGAAGCCCACTAAAGTATGAAGAGAATAAATTATATAAATATGATTTATTTAATTAACATATTTATAGATAAATAAATATGATGACCAATTTTACAGGATAAAATAAGCCACTAAGATTTAATTTATGTATAAATATAATTATAGTATATATATATATATGATATATATCTATCTTGATATTATTTGAAGAGTTCAAATTAATATCAACAATGTATGTAGACAATTTTAATGATTAATGTAGTTTCAAATTAGTCCACATACAATAAAAAAGTGAAAAGAGAAGAGTTTTTGGAAGATTTGGAATCCTTCCAAAATAAGATTTTGAAGTAGTTCAAAATAGAAAACTTTCCAAGAGTTGGAAAAGGATTAAAATTTTCACCCCTATATATATGAGGGATGAAAATTACATAATACAATTCAAAAATTTGAGCAAAAATATTTTGTTTAAATTCTTCTATTTTTACTCTTCAAAAAAAGAGAAGAAAGAAAAGAAAAATCAGTTTTTTGTTATTTTCTTCATATTATTGTTTCAAGAACTTAAAGAATCAATTTTTATTATTCTTGAAAATATACTCCGCTTCTAGATTAGTAAATAATTAAAAGGATACTAGGGAATCCTTTTGATTGGTGTTGCTTTCCGTATCGTGGACCTGATAGAGGGGAGACACTTGGATCCCTGCGAGTTCTGATAGTCCATGATAAACAATTGATTACTTCATTCCCTACAACAATCGGAGTGCACGAAAGGTATAATCCGATTTTATACTTATTTATATATTCACTTGAATAAGCGCGATTGTTAAAATCGCTTTCGAATCAAATGGGTTAAATTTATGTTTGATAAAAAATTTAATTTTCTGCTGCGTATACCCCTGCGATTATAGCGAATCCAACAGTTGTATCAGAGCCACGGTTTCGCTTATTTAGTGAATTTTGGATTTATGAATACATGTTTTTAAATTATTTAAATTCATGTTAATTATGTAAAATTTGATTTTGCATATTTTAGAAATTTTTAATTAGAATAATTTTAATTGCTTATTTAAATTGTTTAAATATGAAAAAAAAAAAAATTGCCGGTGCGCAGGCACGCCCACGGGCGCCCGTCACCCGGTGCTGGCGGGCGTCATCGCCCGTTACCCGGTGCCCTACGCCCGACAGCGAGCACTGGGCGCCCGGCTGCGCGCGCGGGCACCCAACGGGCAGCAGTGGTGCTGCTTGTCGTGTCGTTCCGGGTCCGTTTTTATTTTTTATTTTGTTTTTATTATTTTCTGGAATATTAAAATTAAATGTTAATTTTAATTATTTCTGAAAAATTGTTTTTCAAAGAAAAATTATTTTTTAAGCAATTAAAAATTATACCAAATTAAAAGAAAAATTGCGTTTAACAATTTGGTAAATTTACATATTTTTGATAATTACATATGATGTTAATTATGAGCATATATGGGATGATCATGAGCCATTGGACCAATGTGATTAGTTTTATTTAATATTTTTGGGTTTTAAAATGGGGTCTGCGAGCCTCCTATTTCATTTATGTAAGTTATTTTATTTTCTGTAAAGAGAGTAGAATAGATGATAAGGTTTTTCTTTTTCTTTGGAAGACGAAGGAGAATAAAAAAAGAAGGCCCATGTTTGTATGGGATACAATTATGTAATAGAATAGGTTATATTCCATTTTATTACCCTTATACTGACCTTAGGTCCATTTTTGGCTCAAATGGACCGCATAGGACTGGTTCATGATCATCCATTTATTTAAGCATGTATTAGATGCATGCTGAGGATTTTATTTAATGCTTTTATGCTTGTGGAATGATATTATGATGTCATGCATTAAATAATCAACATAATTTAAATTATAATGAGGTCTTTGATAAAATTAAACCCCACTTAATTTATTAAAATTAAGTAAAAGAATTTTTTGAAAATTCGATTTCAAACAAAAATGGACAAGTTAGGTAAGACCTATCGTTCCATGCTTACCATCAAAGATAGAGATATGACGACCGCTACCGCACTTGATCACTGACCATGAGTCGTGGGGTGGTCTTGTGTTGGAAAGCTGTGACCTTTACCAAGCATAGAGATGCTCATGGGATGGAATCGTCATTATGTTGGCCATGAGTCGTGGGACATCTTGATGCTCTATCTACACGAAAGTTTGATGGATATTGTTTGACACTTAGTACTATATGGACTCATAAAATTGGGGTATATGAGAAGAGGTGAGGCAAAACAAACTTGAGGGTTGTATAGTGATACAATCGTCAAAGAGTTGACTACCGATAAAAATATTTCATGGGCTTATAAAATTGGGGTGTGAAATATTTCCATTGGACCTCAAGCTCACTAGGAAATTTGATTTCCCAAAAATTCCATTAGGGGTGATGGAATTCGAAGAAAATAGTGGGAGACATTTAGTATTAAAGACCTTATATTAAATGAATATGTTTTTCCCATAGTTTACTCATTTTCTACTTCGTGCATATTTTGTAGATTATACTACTAAAATGGCAAAGAATCCACTTGCAACAATCCTTGAACAAAACAAATTAACTGGACCTAATTTTGTCGATTGGCTAAGAAACCTGAAGATAGTTCTTCAGTCAGAGAAGAGGGCATATGTCCTCGACACTGTGCCTCATTTGGTACCACTGGAGGATATTACTTCATAGGATTATGCAGGTTATTTACATTATGTTGATAATAATCTGCAAGTTCGATACTACATGCTGGCATCGATGTCAAATGAGCTGTAGAGGCAGAATGAGGATCAAGATACTGCCTATGGGATCCTCATTCACCTACAAGAGTTGTATGGTGAAAGAACTCGGCAGACGAGATATCAGATCTCAAAAGAGCTTTTCAGATGTCGTATAACTGAGGGCTCTTCAGTCCATGATCATGGATTGAAGATGATAGCCCTTATTGAAAGGCTGGCGTCCCTTGGAGTCGTTATGGGGAATGAACTTTATACGGACCTTCTGCTGCAGTCTCTGCCTCCATCATTTGACACCTTTGTTGTCAACTTTAACATGCACAATATGGAGACTAGTCTCGCTGAGCTTGTGAACATGTTAAAGACGGCTGAGTCCACCATGAAAAAGGACAAGCCAGCTCTGCTTGTTGGATCTTCTTTCGGATCAAAGGCTAAAAAGCCCAAGAAATGAAAGAAGAAAGGAAAGGGTTCCTCTAAACCCAACAACCTGAAAGCTAAGGGCGGTGTCAAAAAGGTTTCTTCTCAAGCCAATGACAAGTGCCATTACTGCGACAAACCAGGACACTGGAAGAGGAATTGCAAGGAGTATCTTGCAAGCCTGAAGAGTTCAGGTATATATTTTGTTGAAGTTAACTTGTCGGTTAACAATACTTCTTGGGTATTAGATACCAGTTGTGGCTCACATATTTGTAATGATTTGCAAATGATGGCAAGAAGTAGGAAACTGGATGGAGGAGAAACGGTCCTTAGGATGGGAAATGGAGCAAGAGTTGCTGCATTAGCTATAGGGACCGTTAATCTGGCTTTAGAGAATAATTATGTAATAGTTTTAAATAATTGTCTTTTTGTTCCGGATATTATTAAGAACATTATCTCTATTCCAATTTTGGATAGAGAAGGTTTTAGATTTACCATTGAGAATGGAAATTGTTCCATTTTCAAACGTTCTGATTTTATATATTCTGATTTTTTGACGAATTGTTTATATACTATTACTCCCCATAACCCCATTTTCATAATTCAACAACATAAAAGAAAATTAGATAATCATAGTTCAATGAGCCTATGGCACGCAATATTAGGACATATTTCTGAGAAAAGGATTAACAAATTGGCACAATTGCTTGATCTAACGAGAGAGCAAGAACTACCAACTTGTGAATCTTGCCTCAAAGAAAAGATGACCAAATCTCCATTTGTTGGACAAGTGGAGCGAGCCAAGCATCTACTGGATTTGATCTATACAGATGTATGTGGGCCACTAAATGTTAGTGCCCGTGGGAACTATAACTACTTATTAACCTTTACTGATGACTTCTCTAGGTATGGTTATGTGTACCTTTTAAGGTACAAGTCTGAAGTATTTGAAAAGTTCAAAGAATTCAGAACTGAAATAGAGAAACAAACTGGATTAAGTATAAAAACTCTTCGATCTGATCGAGGAGGTGAATACTTAAGCACATAACTTTTAGATTATCTAAAAGAGAATGGGATTCCCTCACAGTGGACTCCTCCTGCTACTCCCCAACTCAACGGAGTTGCGGAAAGCAGGAATCGAACCTTGTTGGACATGGTTAGATCTATGATGAGCTTTACTTCATTACCTCTTTCATTCTGGGGCTATGCCTTAGAAACGGCGGCATACCTATTAAACAAGGTGCCATCTAAAGCCCTCCCCAAAACACCATATGAGATGTGGTATGGAAAGACACCTTCTTATAAATACCTTAGGGTATGGGAGTGTGCTGCTTATGTGAAGCAGCTAGTGGGAGATAAGTTGAATATGAGATCTAGCTTATGCAAGTTTGTGGGGTATCCAAAGGAGTCTATTGGATACTATTTCTATGATACCATGGAATAAAGGGTGTTTGTTTCGAGAAATGCTACCTTCCTTGAAGAAGAATTTCTTTCAGATGGAAGTGACAATGTCGTAGAACTTGAAGAGGTTCAAGAACCACAGAACACCCCAACTGACGCAGTAAATGGTACACCAGCTGATGCTGGACCCTCTACGGCACAATCTTTTCGAAGATCCGAAAGGGTCTCAAGGGTACCTAAGAGGTACAACTTGTTGTTAGAGAACAAAGAAGAGGGACTCCCTTTGGATAATGATCCAAGAACCTATGGAGAGGCGATGTCTAACATCGACTCGAAGAAGTGGCAAGAAGCTATGCAGTCCAAAATGAAATTTATGTACTCCAACAAGGTATGGATTTTGGTGGACCCACCACAGGGAATTGTTCCCATTGGCTGCAAATGGGTCTACAAGCGGAAGTTTGGAGTAGATGGAGAGGTAGCAACCTATAAAGCACGATTGGTAGCAAAAGGTTATACTCAGAAGCAAGGAATTGATTATGAGGAAACTTTTTCACCAGTAGCGATGCTTAAATCCATACGGATACTGTTAGCCATATCTGCATATTATGACTATGAGATATGGCAAATGGATGTGAAGACCGCTTTCCTTAATAGAAATATTAAGGAAGAGATCTATATGAAGCAGCCAAAAGGCTTCATATCCAGCGAGAGCGAGCAAAAGGTTTGCAAGCTCCAGAGATCCATTTATGGACTCAAACAAGTTTCGAGGAGTTGGAACATCCGGTTTGATGAAACGATCAAAACTTTTGACTTTCATAAGAACCTAGATGAACCATGTGTCTACAAGAAGGTTAGTGGGAGTGCAATTACATTTGTTGTGCTCTACGTTGATGACATCCTACTTATTGGGAATGATGTAGGGATGTTGCAGTTAACGAGGACTTGGTTATCTAATCAGTTTTCCATGAAGGACTTGGGAGATGCATCTTTTATGCTAAGGATAAAGATCTATAGAGATAGATCCAGAAGGATGATGGACTATCCCAGTCCATATACATAGACAAAGTGCTAAAAAGGTTTAGCATGGAGGAATCCAAGAGAGGATTTTTGCCTATGAGTCATGGGGTTTCACTCTCTAAAGTTATGTCTGCTAAAACACTTGAAGAGAGAGAAAGGATGGCTCGCATACCTAATGCTTCTGCAATAGGAAGCATAATGTATGCAATGTTATGTACAAGGCCTGATATAGCACATGCTCTGAGTGTCACGAGCAGATATCAGTCCAATCCAGGAGAAGAACACTGGAAAGCCGTTAAGATAATCCTCAAGTACTTGAGAAGGACTAAGGATATATTTATGATATACGGCAATGGAGAACTAAAACTGGAGGGATATACAGACTCTAGTTTTCAATCCGATATAGATGACTCAAAGTCCATGTCTGGATACATATTCACCTTGAATGGTGGTGCGGTCAGTTGGAAGTTGGAAGAGTTCCAAGCAAGAAACGACTGCAGACTCTACCACCGAAGCTGAATGTATTGCTGCATCAAATGCAGCAAAAGAAGCTGTTTGGACTAGAAATTTCATCTAAGGGTTGGATGTAATTCCATCCATTGTTGATCCATTTATGATTTACTGTGATAATAATGGAGCTATTGCGTAAGCAAAAGAGCCAAGATCTCATCAAAGATCCAAGCACATAATGAGACGATATCACTTGATCAGAGAGATCATTGGTAGAGGCGACGTCATTGTGGATCGAGTTGCCTCAGCAGAAAATGTAGCAAACTCACTTACTAAGCCCTTAGCACAGAAGATATTCGACGGACATCTTGAGAAGATGGGCCTTAGATACATGGGCAATTGGAGCTAGGGCAAGTGGGAGATTGTTAGAGTAGGATGCTCAACGCTCCAATTAGATTGGGTGTATTATACTCTTTTGCTTTTGTAAAGACAATCTTATTGGAAATCATATTAATAAAAAGGCATTTTCTTTATCTTATGTCTTGCATTTTTTATTTCTGCACATTAGATAAAGTCCTTAGACCAAATTTAGCTACGGAGCATGGTTGCGCATATGATGGCGATCATGGAACATGCCTCTAAGGTTTCAGTCTTAAATAAGTTTCGAGTCGAGAGCTTTTTGAGATGGGACATCAAATAGCTCAATAAGACTCGTATATATAATGCATGCTCGTGAGACGAGGATGTCACATTCCATTGGCATTAGCGTAAAGACGCAAGTGCATGTATGTGGGTGCTTGTTAGGGAATAAGTACACCGAATATGGCCCGCAAGAAATTCTTAGTTGGAGGTTTTACCCGTCGAATAAGAATTTCTATTTTGCGATAGTACACGACTAGTTCTCAGACTTGAGGCACGATGGTAGCCTTATGTGCATCCTGCATCACTTTGATATATCTTCTGATTGGTTGACAATCACAAAGGGGGTATGTTGGGTGTTGCACTGGTGTGCATGGAGGTTTGTCAGTGGCCAACATAGAATTCGATACTTGTCTTTTTAAACAAGAGAATCTCCTGTATTTTCATAGTTCGTGATTCAAAGACCTTGGCCAAAGCAGAATGAATTGTGATTCATCAAGAATCATTGGAACTTGAAATGGGATCACAACAATTAAATCATTTAGAGTTTCGACTTATAATCCATGCCTTAGATTCAATCAGGAGATTAGCTGTCGAAAGGACCATACGTATATGGTACTCGCAACTAAAATAGGTTTACTCGCTATTTCACCTAAAACTAGTTTGCCATGATTACGTGCTAGGTGTTTTCATGGATAGTGAGGTTCTTGGAATTAAAGAGTTGATTAATTAATTAATTAGATTAATTAATTAGAATAATTGTTATTCATAAGTTGCAAATATTGCAAACTCACTACTAGTTTAGTAGTGAACCTAAGAGGGTCACACATCTTTATGGAAAGTAACATTTTTAATTTTAGATTTTATTCAACGGTTGGAAATTAATTAATTAATACTGATCAATTAATTAATTAAGGGTTCTATTTAATTTAATAGTTAAATTAAATTATTCAATTAAGTAATTGGATTATTTAATTGGACCTAATTTGATTAGAAGCCCAATTAGAGTAAATTAAATTAATCAATTGGATTGATTAAATTGGGATTGAATCAATTGAATTGGTTTAGGAATTTTTTAGTCCAAGCCCAAAATAAATGTGAATCACTTAAGAAGCCCACTAAAGTATGAAGAGAATAAATTAAATAAATATGATTTATTTAATTAACATATTTATAGATAAATAAATATGATGACCAATTTTATAGGATAAAATAAGCCACTAAGATTTAATTTATGTATAAATATAATTATAGTATATATATATGATATATATCTATCTTGATATTATTTGAAGAGTTCAAATTAATATAAAAAATATATGTAGACAATTTTAATGATTAATGTAGTCTTAAATTAGTCCACATACAATAGAAGAGTGAAAAGAGAAGAGTTCTTGGAAGATTTGGAATCCTTCCAAGATAAGGTTTTGAAGTAGTTCAAAATAGAAAAACTTTCCAAGAGTTGGAAAAGGATTAAAATTTTCACTCCTATATATATGAGGGATGAAAATTACATAATACAATTCAAAAATTTGAGCAAAAATATTTTGTTTAAAATCTTCTATTTTTACTCTTCAAGAAAAGAAAAAAAGGAAAAAGAAAATCAGTTTCTTGTTATTTTCTTCATATTATTGTTTCAAGAACTTAAAGAATCAATCTTTATTGTTCTTGAAAATATACTCTGCTTCTAGATTAGTAAACAATTAAAAGGATACTAGCGAATCATTTTGATTGGTGTTGCTTTCCGTATCGTGGACCTGATAGAGGGGAGACACTTGGATCCCTGCGAGTTCTGATAGTCCGAGATAAGCAAATGATTGCTTCACTCCCTACAACAACCGGAGTGCACGAAAGGTATAATCCGATTTTATATTTATTTATATATTCACTTGAATAAGCGCGATCGTTAAAATCGCTTTCGAATCAAAGGGGTTAAATTTATGTTTAATAAAAAAATTAATTTTTCGCTACGTATACCCCTGCGATTATAGCGAACCCAACAGATTTTCATATGCATGTTGAGCCTTCTGTTGCAACATACGTTAATGTTCATTCACCTGTTGAGACTCCAAAGACAACATAAGAAGATGTTGAAGATGCTAATCTTATAATTCAATCAAACCATTTTGCTTTTTTGTATTGGGACTAGAGTACCATTTGACATGGGCAAGCTTGTTTTTAACACTATTTTTCGTCATGCTAAGATAAAAATTTCTCACAATATTTTACTTTTTCCTTCACTTATATATGTTGTGCTAGTATCTCAAGGCTTTACCAAGAAGAGCACAAAGGTGTTGGAACGAGTGGAACTCTTTAGATCTCCTCCAAAATGCATAGGCATCATGCTAATGATATCACAGAAGCAGCTCATGAACATGTTCAAACGGATGTTGGAACATCTAGTGTTGGTCTTGTTGAACAATTGGAGAAGTTGTCTTCCTTCAATTTCTGCAAATGGAGGTTTCACGGTTTAAGCAGATGATCCAGGAACTAGCTAGTATGGAACAATCTTACAAATAGAGGGAGCGTGGCCTCGTGCATATAAAATACTTTTGTATTTGAAACACGTTAAAAATTATTGAGTCAATTTTTCTTTTTTTGACTATATTTTTAATCTTATGGTACAACATTAAATTGAACACACGTTTCTGAAAATTGACTAACAGAAATATATTTTGCTATATGTTTAATGGTATGTTACATCACAGACTTGAACATTCAAATTTGAATAATTAATTTTAATATAACAGCAACAAATTCTTTCACATGCATATGTGTATAAATTTATATATGTATATATAATTTCTTTTATAGAAATACTGAAACTACAAATTCACTAAAAATACTTTAAGCAAATACTCGATCACATAAATTGAAGACAAAGGTTCTAAATAAATTAAATAATTTAAACCATTTATTTGTTTAATTTGAAGACCGTCAAACAAAGGAGACATCAATACAAAATCAAAAAGATCTTTGTATCTTTGTTGTATCGTCCTTGCTAAGTCCTACTATAAATTTTTCATCTGTAATATGTTTCCTTCATCTTTTAAATGCACATGAAAGGAAAGCATATGAATTTGACATTTAAACGAGCAAAGAGAAAATTCAATTAAAGACTCTGTAATAAACTATAGCTACAATTTACTGTTGCTATTTCTTTTGCTATGTTATACTAACTCTTAAATTTACCATGCGAGAAACGCCAATGATATATGATTGATTGAATGACACAATTACTTGTAATAAATATTTAACAAAAATATAAAGTAAATTGCATCCTCAAATGAATAACATCCAAATAATTACTTATTAGAGAAATAGTCTCAAGATACACGTATAATCAATTTTGACTCTAAAAAAATAAATTAAAAAATGAGAAAAATCACTCCTATCTTATGTCTACATTTCAAAACTCAATCAAACAAAAAGTATATAAAAAAATCAATAAATCATGAACTAATTTCCCTGTCCGGTTATGAAAACACTGTTTGGACCAGATCTCTTCTTAATCCTCACAAGAGTTAAAGCCATAGTCGATTCATGTACCTCTCCCCCGTGAGTCGGCCCTCCAGTCTTGATCGATTCAACGTACAACTCATCTAAAATCTTCTCAATGGCACTGTTATTACGATCATCCAGAATTTGCCCTCAACATTCACCAACAATAAAGAACTTATAAGGATAATGAAGACGAATAATGCGAAATAATTTCTACTATTTCCTTCCATGATCTATTGTTTTCAACAAAACTATGTATAAGATACCAAGTTAATGTATAGTTAATAAGGATTTAAGAAAATGTAGCTTAAAGGAGATTTTATTGTGGTGCAAATGAAGGCTGTTATTAGGTGTGGTGACCATGCACGAAAACTTATTACATAGGCTGTGGCGACAGAAAAATTGACTAAGGCAATTAAACACATGGGGGATTTCTGAGAGAGTGCCGCCATATCCATACATATAATTCTGTGGAATTAATTAAGAGAGGACTGAAGTAGAAAGTGGATCCACAGGGTCCAACTTTGAATGTCAACTGTCGAGTCCTTACAACATAGTAATATGTAATATAGTAATTAAGTTTGTGTGGTGGGAAGAATATTCAATATTCAATGTGTTGTTACTTTCTTTTTAGTTTATTGGTGCCAAACTTCTACACAAGGTGAATAAAATTTTGCCAAAGAAGAAACATAAAGAAATAATTTTTTGTAACCTTTTCTGGTTGTAATTCTTTGATTTGGGTAGAGCTATGGGTGTACAAAATTTTCAATTGTTGTCAGTTTAATTAAAATTCTAAACCCATTATTAAATGGCCCTTTACACGAGATTGCGAGGGAGAAGAGCACAATTTCCTCAATATTATGTTGGGAAAAAAACATTAAATAATTCAAACTATAGCATTTTTTATATTTTACTTTTTAATTCTTTTTTTTCTGACACTTTGTTATTCAATGAATACGAGCTTTACATTTTACCATCCAATACCTCTCGTAAATAGAATATCCCATCATAATTCCATCACGTGCACTGTTGTACAATTTTAAATGGCAAAATAGTTAAATCATTTATAGTTTCTGCACTTCGCTATTCCAAATTTGCACAATTTCTCACTTTACAAAAAAAAAAAATTAAAAAAGTTATGTATATATATATACTTTATCTTTTTTCTATTATTCATTCACAAAAAATAAATTTAATTACTACTTATTATAATAAAAATATATTGTCAGTAAAATTAATTTTTTTATTTTATTTCTTTTTAACTTTTTTGTTGAATTATAAATTTTATTCTTTAATTTACTTCATTAAATTCTAAAAAGTAATAAATTATAATTATACATTAGCAAAATTCTATACAAATATGGAACAATAATAAAATTTTAAAATAAAAATAATCAATTGTAATTAAAATCAAAATACTTTTATCTTTGTTTTATTTTAATTGAGTTTAGACTAATTTATTTTCAAAATGAATTTTAGTATGTTCAAATTCACATTGGTGTATATCTGTAATTTTATTCACCTCAAAATTGGCAAATAATTGTTTGTGCTTTTTTGTCATTTTTGCATTTTATCATTATAATTTATTTATTTTTAAAACTTAATAAAGTAAATTAAAGAATAAAAATTATAATTCAATAAAAAGTTAAAAAAAATAAATAAAAAACTAATAATTTTAAGGACAATATATTTTCTATTATAGTAAGTATTAATTAAATTTATGGATGAGTAACAAAAAAAAAGATATAAAGTACATGTATATTACATAATTTTTTTAAAAAAAATTACACTAAGGTGGCAAAGTGAAAAAAAAAAGTGCAAAGTTTAAATAGAAAAGTACAATAATTTTAAATAATTTGATTGTTTTGTTCTTCAAAATTGATGTGCCACGCACGTGATGGAATTTCAATAGAATATTCCATCAGTAGAAAGTATTAGACGATAAAGTGTAAAATCCATGTACTTTGAATGACAAATTATCACAAAAACTTTTTAGAGGGTGAAGTGTAAAAAAACGGTTGTTATGTTTAATATTTTTTGCCTATTATGTTTGTCGTCTTCTAAGCAACGGTTGTTAGACTTTAGAGGCTAGAGTTTGTATAAGAGATTCGACAACCGTTTTTTAGGTTATATTTAATTTTTCATTGTGGGCTTACACATTTAAATCATAATTAAGTTATAAATTATTTAATTTAATAGAGTCAAATAAGTAATTTATTTATTGACCTCTATAAATATCTATTAAGTATGGATTTTACAATATATATATATATATATATATATATATAAACATGGGGAATGTGAGGAGGTGACCCTATTTATAAGAGGTGAGATCAATACCACCACTCCTAATGAGTATTGGTGACTTTATACTATTTAAATATCTAATACTAATCAAATTAAATCAATCATTATGCTATTCTCCTATATTTGCTATTCTCCTATTTTCCTATCATAAACTCCTCTATCCCCATCTTTGAGCTCCATCTTAGACTAAGAATTTATGGAGCACCAGATAAGGGCTCTCAAAATACTAACCCCTTTAAATTAATTCTTTTATATTTATAGATTCATGTATGCATCACATGAATCAATCGTACACTTCTAATTTATTATTTAATTTATTCTTAATAATTGTCACATGGATCATCGTACACTTCTAATTTATAATTTAATTTATTCTTAATAATTCTACGTAATGTTTTTGATATATGATTATTAATCCTATTTACGTTCAAGTTTATCAAATAGTATCATGGCAGATCATGTTAAATTATAAAGAAAATTACAGTTCTTCTTTTCTTAGTTATATTCGTAACATAATCTTGTTAGATTATCAAGAAAATTACATTTCTTCTTTTCTTAATTGTTTTTGGTGATATAATTGTGTTGAAAGAAGGAATTAGGAACAACCTTTCTGAAATTACGGTTCTTTCTTTAGATAATCATTTTCGGTCAAATTATTTTGTATAGAATTTTATACGTCTTTGTGAAATTTTTATTTCTCATATTCACTCTTTATAAAAAACATTGAAAGAAGAATTCTGGATTTTTTCTTTGTGAAATTTCGATTTGAATCTTTTGGCCTTTGTTACTGTTGTCGTTCATATCAATCAAAAAAAAAAAAAAAAAAACAGAAGAAAATTTGGGCAACCTAGTCGACGACGAGGACAGCGGGTGAGAAGTCAGGGCAAGGTCGATCTGGCTTCACGGTATCACCGCATCGCCTATTACCCATCACCTCTCTTCCGTCTTCCCCCGTCAACTCTCCATAATCCCAGAACCGCCAAAGTCAGTTACAGAAACCCCACAGCTGCGCTTCTCCGCCCCTTTCGCCACTGTCGCGGCAGTTGTGGGATGAGGCTCAAGGCGGCGTGAGGACAACGGCTTAAGAGGAGGCGGGCGGCCACTCTAGTTCCCAGCCACTCGCCTCCACCGGTCTCGTCCTCACGACCGCGACCAAAAGGTGGCGTCGGCTATTGTAGTAGTTGTGAGTGTCGCGAACTCTGTCAGGGGACAAGCTCGCGGAGAAAGGTGATTGGTCGGCGGAGGCCTGATGGCGGCGACGACTGGAGGCTGATTGAAGGGGTAACTAGGGCGTGCCTCTGGGGTGAAGGTGAAAGAAGAATTCTTCTAGGGGGCTTAAATGCATAGAGTTGGTTTTTTGGCCTATTTGGATTTGGGTCTAATCTAGTTTGCGGTATAATTTATTTTGGTTATAAATCCAAAAAAAGTTTATTTTTTGGGTCTGATTTAGTTTTTTGGCTCAATATAACTTAATTTTGGGTTTATAGTGTTGGCTCATTTTATTAGGTCACAAAGTTGGGACGGATTTAATCTAGCTCGTAAAGATTGGATTAGATTTGAATTCAAGTTTGATCCATACAAAATTCAACCCAAATTTGGTTAAAATCTCATTAAAGAAAAAATATTAATTATTTTAGTGAGCACATCTTATTTTACATTTCAAGATAAATTAAAATAATAAATTGCCAAAGTGATTTCTGTAATCTAAATCTATTTTTAAAATATTAGATATCAAGTAAAATATTTACATTAAGTTTAAATCAATATAGATAATAATCGGTCTAAATGAAGTTTATTATTTGATCAAATAACATGCGTATCTATAATAATAAATACCTAATGCTTATTAGATTTTTTGTATTAGCAATAAGTTTGTCCAAGGAAAGGCTTATTATTTGACAAGATTAATTATTAGTGTTTGATTACTATATTAAGAGTACCACTTGCAGTTAATGATTCTGTCCAAAGATTAAATATCGATGTTGTACTAGGTATATGTTACTTCTATATGAAGAGTGGACACATAAATGAAGAATGTCCCAAGTACGCCAACTAGCGTATGAAGAAATATATGCTTTTCACTTTGGTTTGTTTTGAATTTAATTTAGCTTCTTTACTTAGATATATTTGGTGGGTAGATTCTAGTGCTACTACTCACATACATGTTGATCGGTTGTCATAGGCCTATCAAATTTAAACCTTACTTTTCAATAAATTTTTAATGAGTATAGTGAGAGTAAGAGTCGATCCCACAAGGATCAAGATTAATTGATTTACTATCGATTCAACTACCTAAAAATTTTAACTTCAAAATTACTAATCTAGAACTAAGGTTTCAACAAATAAACTCTAGAAATAAACAACAAACATTTGAGGGGGGATTGAGTTGATTAACTAAGTTGCATAACTTAAAATTCAAAGCAATAAAAATTAAATCAATAAGCAATAAGTGATTAAAGTAGGTTGAAGTTTCATTCACCGCCACTAGGCAATGGATTGTAATTCCATATTAATATTATGAACAATTCGCCAATAAAATTATCAACCGTAGGTAATAACAAGTTCTACTACCTCAATCTTTCCTTAGTTGCTTATTAGATAGAACAAGTTCTCTATCTAATTCGTTACCTACTAAACAATCTAGAACAAGCTGTCTAGATTCAATCCAATAGATGCATTAAAATAACAAAGATAGATTGATCTAAGCAACAATCATACAAGCTCGGATCATTTAACTTAGGTTATGTTTTCCATTACAATTAAAAAAAATATCTCATAATCATTAATCACAATTTATTACATATGATTAGAAACTCAAGACAATTACGGATCCAAAATCTCTAATCTAGTTGTAAGGAGTTCTCATACCTAATTTGGTTGCACACCCAAACGAAGCAAGAAAATACACATAAGACATTAAGTACAAAAAAACATAAACAACTTCAATTGAAAAATTGATCAATAATATCAAATATTTAATTACAAGAACCCATGTCTAGGGCTGTGAAATCATTCTCAACTAATAATAAAGTATAACCTAACATGATAAGAAAATAAAAATTAACAACATTGGAAGTCAAAAGAAACTTATTCGTTGAACAAGATAGTTGAGGTTGATGGTAGATTATGGATGTCACCTCCTCTAAGCCTCTTCCACTTTTTCTTCCTTGAAGCTCTAAAACCCTAAGAGTGTTTTCAAAATGTGAATGAATGTAGAGAGTGAGTAAATCTGAAAATTGATATTTGTGTTGAGATACTAGACTCCTTTTATAAAGTGTGAGATGGTGATGTGATTTAGTGTAAAGTGTGTAAGGTGTGTTGTGCATTTGGTGTAAAGAGTGTAAGGTGTGTTGTACATTTAATGTAAAGTGCGTAAGGTGTGTTGTGCATTTAGTGTAAAGTGAGTAATGTGTGTGGTATGATATATGTATCTAGTGTATACATATCACAAACATATGCCAAAAGGTGTAAAGGATTGCCACTTGCCACCACTCCAACCAAAAGCATTAGTTTTGTCACATGGATAGCGCTTAAGCGCCAGATTTCTTGAAAAGGGCAATAAGTACGGCACTTAGGCGCTAAAACAGGGCGCCTAAGCGCCGTTGCTATTATTTTCTTCTTCTCCAAAATGGCTGTCTGACACTGTTTATCCCCTTTTAACTAATTTTTGACATCTTTCTAGGATAAATTGACTTTTGGTGTCTATGTTAGTGTTCTATAGACACTTGAATCAGATCAATATTACATTTTTAGAGATAGTTATGCCGAATATACAAAGACTGTCATATCTAAAAGTTTCAGTGCATGTTTGACTCTTTAACTGAATTTTACTCTTTGAAATCAATTGAATTGGAAAATATTTTCGACATAAAAGTTGTAGATACTTCTCTTCTCTTTCCAATAAGTCAAGAATTAGGTCAATAGAGTTTTGTATCAGACTTTTATACCTAAAATACAAATACTACCGCAGTGAAACCATGTCAAGTTGGCCCAAGAATACTTTTTTCAACTTCGTTTTGGCTCATTTTCTATCTTTTCATTCTCAAACTCCTATCACACAGAAAACATTAATAAAAAACTATTATTAACAAGAACAAAGCAAATAAGACATAGAAGAATTGATACAAATAAATATAAAAATATGCACTTATCAAATTCCCCACACTTAACATTTGCTCGTTCTCAAGCAAACCTAAAACAAGACATAAACACAAACTAAGCTAATCCATTTTCGTAGGAAATCACGATTGCATTTAACACATGCAACAAGCCTTTAAACCCTAAGTGGACCATAGAGGATGAGTTGTAGTCTTGTGAGGGCTTCCAATGGTGATACCCACAAACACCTATGACCTCTAACTTCCAACGATTAATTCTCAGAGAACAACGAAGTAATATGATAATGAAATCAAACAAGTGTTAAATTTAACCCTTAGTTATTCAAAAGTCAATAAATTTCCACAACAACCATACTCAAGTGTGTGTGTGAATAACCATTGTCAATAGTGATGAAACCATACATGATTCAAATAAGTGAATTCGCATAGAACCTCACAAAAACTATCACCAGATTTCTAATGAAAGAGTCGAACATCATAGGCTCTTACGTTAGCACATATATCCACTACACCGAAGGCACCATATGAAAACAAAAGGTCTTAAATAATAGTTGTCATGGGGCCAAAGGGTAGTGTGTGGCATAAGAAAGAAAAGGATAAGATGCAACAAAAATTCTAAAAACTTCATGAAATGAGATATATAAATTTCATCAAGGAATGATTCTCATAATCCATAAGTTTCAACATTGGGGTCTAATATTATTGTGTTAGACCATTTTTCATTATTCTCATCAACTTTGCAATATCTCATTTGTAGTTGTAACTCACAATAAGTTTTTTTGTTTTTTTATGTTGCAACTTTCTTCCTTCTTTTCTTTTGTTTTTTTTTTAGCTCCCCTGCACTTATCTTTTATTTCAACCCAAATTTTTTTTGCAAGCTCACCTTGTCATTGAAGTGTCTCTCAAGTTCCAATTTATTTTTAGAACAAGGGTAGGATAATAGTGTATTTAGGTTAGGTAAGAATATATGATTACCAATGAAATAGCTTATTCAATAAAAGGCTCAAAGTGGCTCACTATGGGAGATGTTCTTCTTGGAACATCATAAGGGGAACAAGTTGATTTAGCCATGGTGCTAGAAAGTCTAGTGCCTTAATTATTTTTCAAGTGATGCTCAATCAGTCGTTCACCTCGATAGACCTCCGAAAGAGTTCTAATATTCAAATTCCATATGTCGAAACCCAAGTGATAATTAAAGTAAGGGTATAAGAGCTACCTACTTTGACATGCTTGTTTCCATACCAAAGAACATAGCTATTTGTGTAATAAGAGTTGAGTATGATCATCACGAAAAATAAATCAACCAAAGAATAATATCAAGGTTGAAAATAACACGTATTGTCAAGTACAATCATATCATTCATTCTAAATTCTCATCATAGAAGTTGGAAGAACACCTAGAACTCAAAAATTTAAAAATTAGACACAAGTAAAACAAAATAAGGAAACATGTAAGTAAAAAAAAATGTAAGTCCTAAATCCTTCCCCCACACTTAATTCTTACATTGTCCTCAATGTAAGCATAAGCTACTAAAATAAAGAATTAAATGCAATAGGGTTGGATTATTCTCAAATAAAGCAAAATAAAAGAACTATATAAAATAGAATGGATAGAAAGAAAAGAGAATGAGAATTAGAGAAATCAAATCTGTGGTTATAAGCTCTCAATGACTTTTTTTTCCATCTGTTGGGTTGCCTCCCAAAAAGTGCTTAGTTTAACGTCCTCAACCCGACATCGTCTCTTTTTTTACTGATCAACATATGCTAACATTGCCAACATCTATCCAATCACTATCTTATAATTTTGAAACACCCGAAAAAGTTTGTCTTTTAATACTTGAGTGAGGTCATTAGCAATGCGAACTAGTAGCGTCTTTTTCTCACTCAAGTAAACATATTTGAAATGGTTCGAAATTAGTTTAAGCTCCATTGTAGGTGTTTTTTCATCCCCTCTCAACTTCCATTGGTTTGTGTATAGCTCCTTGAGAAGTTTGGCATAGCGAGACACTAGCTTGATGACATCAAGAAGAAAGATGTTTACCTCCACTTTTTGAAAAATTTCAAGGATCTTCTTTTCATGCTCATCTTTCTTAGACTTTGTTAACCAGCTAGGAAAAGATGGATGTGTTACACAAGTATGAGAGAGAGGTTTAGAGGTGGTTACCGACGTTGGATTCTCTTTGACTATGAGTAGTAGATAAGCAGAAAAGTGAGAATCATCTAAGGAATGGATGATATTGCTTGTCTCGCCATTCACAACCTCCTTGGATACTCCTTTTATTAGCAAACTAGGAGACTCCAATTGTTTCCCAGTTTTAAGAGTCATGACATTTTTATCTTTCTTAAGATTCTCCATGGATTGGGAAGGTAACTTGTCCCATTCTTGAATTTCCAATCGGTTTATGCTGGTGGCTATTTGCCCTACTTAATTCTCAATATGTTGGAGATGGGTTTGTGTGGTTTGTTGAAATTGCATATTGTTGATAGCAAGTGCTTTCACAAGATCCTCCAAGTATGCGTCTGATTGTTGTGGAGATTGAAAAGGTGGTTGCATATTCGATTGGAGAAAATTCGATGGTTGGTTTAGCATTTGAAATGGAGTAGGTTGTTGTTGTTGGTTCCCGTATCTCAAATTTGGGTGATCATTCAATCCTTCAATATAAGTGTTGGACAAGAGATTATAACTTTACCTTGGTTGACCAGGAAAACCACCAATCACATTTGCTTGCTCTATAGAATTTTCTTGTAGGGATGGACACATATTTGTGGGATGTCCTACCATGCAACAAACTCCACATGCTTTGAATTTTTGCCCTGCAACCATTTCTTGCACTAAAGAGATGAGGTATGAGAGCTTTTATTTAAGAAGTGATGTGTGCACCTCATTGACACTCTTAGGTGGTGGCTGTAAATCATTGTGGGTGATGAATTGTTCAAAATATAAATCCATATTTACAATTAGAAAATAAAATAAATTAAACTAAGTAAATTAAAACAAAAACTAAAAATGATAATGAATCAATTAGATGCTTGATCCCCGGCAACGACGCTAAAAACATAATCGGTTGTCGTAGACCTACCAAATTTAAACCTTACTCTTCAATAAATTTTTAATGAGTATAGTGCGACTAGGAGTCAATCCCACGAGGATCAAGGCTAATTGATTTACTATCGACTCTACTAATTAAGAATTTTAACTTCAAAATTACTAATATAAAATTAAGACTTTAACAAGTAAACTTTAGAAATAAACAACAAACGTTTTGGGAGGGATTCAATTGATTAAATAAGTTGCAGAAATTAAAATTCAAAGCAATGAAAATTAAATCAATAAGCAACAAGTGATTAAAGTAGGTTGAGGTTTCATTCGCTGCCACTAGACAATGGGTTATAATTTCATATTAATATTGTCAACAATTCACCAATAAAATTATCAACCATAGGTAATAACAAGCTCTACTACCCCAATCTTTTCTTAGTTGTTCGTTAGATAGAACAAACTCTCTATCTAATTCCCTACCCACCAAACAACCTAGAACAAGCTCTCTAGATTTAATCCAATGAATACATTAAAATAAAAAGATAGATTGATCTAAGCAATAACTACACAAGCTCGGGTCATTTAACTTAGATTATATTTTTCATTGTAATTAACAAAAATATCTCATAATCATTAATCACAATTTACTACATATGATTAGAAATTCAAGACAATTACGGATTCAAAATCTCTAATCTAGTTGTAGGAAGTTCTCATACCCAATTTATTTGCACACCCAAACGAAGCAAGAAAATACACATAAGATATTAAGTATAGAAAAATATAAACAACTTCAATTGAAAAATTGATCAATAATATCAAACATTCATTACAAGAACTCATGTCTAGGGTTTTGAAATCATCCTCAACTAATAATAAAGTCTAACCTAACATGATAAGAAATGATAAGAAAATGAAAATTAACAACATTGGGAGTTAAAGAAACTTATTGGTTGAACAAGATAGTTGAGGTTGATGGTAGATTATGGATGTCTCCTCTTCCAAACCTCTTCCACTTTTTCTTCCTTGAAGTTATAAAACTCCAAGAGTGTTTTCAAAATGTGAATGAATGTAGAGAGTGAGCAAATCTGAAAATTGATGTTTGTGTTGAGATGATAGTCTCCTTTTATAAAGTGTGAGATGGTGATATGATTTAGTGTAAAGTGTGTAAGGTATGTTGTGCATTTGGTGTAAAGAGTGTAAAGTGTGTTGTGCATTTGGTGTAAAGTGAGTAATGTGTGTGGTATGATACATGTATCTAGTGTATACATATCACAAACATATGCCAAAAGGTGTAAAGGATTGCCACTTGCTACCACTCCAACCAAAAGCATCAGTTTTGTCACATGGATAGCGCCTAGGCGCCAGATTTTTCGAAAAGGATAGTAAGCACAGCACTTAGGCACTGAAACAGGGCGCCTAGACACCGTTGCTACTATTTTTTCCTTCTCCAAAATGGTTGTCTGACACCGTTTATCCCCTTTCAATTGATTTTTGACGTCTTTCTAGGATAAATTGGCCTTTGGTATTTCAGAACAATTGTATTCCTATCTGTTAGTGTTCTACAGACACTTGAATCAGATCAATATCATATTTTTGGAGATAGTTATGCCGAATATACAAAGACTGTCATATCTGAAAGTTTCAGTGCATGTTTGACTCTTTAACTGAATTTTACTCTTTGAAATCAATTGAATTGAAAAACATTTATGACATGAAAGTTGTAGATATATCTCTTTTCTTTCCAATAAATCAAGAATCAGGTCAATAGAGTTTTGGATCAAACTTTTATACCTAAAATACAAATACTACCGCAGTGGAACTGTGTCAAGTTGGCCTAAGAATACTTTTTTCAACTTTGTTTTGACTCATTTTCTATCTTTTCATTCTCAAACTCCTATCACACACAAAACATTAATAAAATCTTACTATTAACAAGAACAAAGCGAAGAAGACATAAAAGAATTGATACAAATAAATATAAAAATATGCACTTATCAAATTCCCCACACTCAACCTAGAACAATTGTAGCCCTATCTATTAGTCTATAGCCACTTGAATCAGATCAATATCACATTTGTGGAGATAGTTATGTCAAATATACAAAGACTGTCATATCTAGAAATTCTAGTACATGTTTGACTTTTTAACTAAATTTTCTCTGAAATCAATTAAATTAGGAAAAGTGTCCAACATGAAAGTTGTAGATACATCTTTTATCTTTTCAATAAGCTAAGAATCAGGTCAATAGAGCTTTGGATCAGACTTTTATGCCCAAAATACAAGTACTGCAGTAGTGAAACCGTGTCAAGTTGACCTAAGAATGCTTCTTTCAACTTCGTTTTGGCTCATTTTCGTTCTTTTCATTTTGAAACTCCTATCACACACAAAATATTAATAAAAATCTATTATTAATAAGAACAAAGCAAAGAAGACATAGAAGAATTGATACAAATAAGTATATGCACTTATCATATGTGTCTATGCAGGGTTACCTATAGAGCCAACAACCAACTGATGCTGAAATATGCATCTGTGTTGGCAATGACAAAATAGTTGAAATTGAGGTTATAAGGACTTTTATGTTATTATTAGAGGGCAGTTGCTTTTGAATTTGAAAGAGGCATAAGTAGTATCGTTAGTTAGATGAAATTTAGTTTCTATATCTATTTCTATTTTTTAAAAATTCGATTATCCTTGTTCATTTGAAATTAGTAAATTTAGTCTCTTTTAAGATTTAAATCTTACCGTTAAGGTTCTTGTCTTTTTGAATGATAACCTATATTTATTAAATATAATTATCTCGTTTAATGAAACCTTGCATATCAGTTCACATGGTACAAAAAGTACAAAACATAATACTTAAAGATACGTTAAGAAGTATAACTAGTCATTCTTCTTTACCAAATCTCTCTGGCAGAAGCAATGAGGATCGTAGCATACATGTTTAATAGGTTCCAAGTAAAGTGGTAGCTAAAATTCTTATGAACTATGGACATGTAAAAAGCCTACGCAATTGCAAATTTGGGTTTGTCCAGCTAAGGAAATGTCTTATAGTCCAAATGAAAGAAAACTGGAGTCAAGAATCATAAGTTGCTACTTTGTTGGGTATTCTGAACGATTATTTTTCGAAATGAAAAATACGAGATATTTGAAGAATTTGAGTTTAGGGAGAGATAAAGTTACAAACATTGTCTTTGAAAAGAGAAATTTATTTCTTCTCTAGGTGTTACTATTAACAATGATCAGGCTCCAATTATTTACATTCTTCAAGATTCAAATCCGGATTATCAAGAAAATATTGAGGAACTCCTTGTCTAAAATAAAAAAATTATTTCTAAAGAGAAAATTTAACCACATGCCGTTGAAAAGATCCACTAGAGATGATTACATCATCTTTCTCCAAGAATATAAGATTCACACAGGAGTGGTGGAAGATGAGTTAAACAACTTTTATTAGGGATGACAATAGGACGAATTTGACCAAATTTGAGGCTCGTCCCGCCAAAAAAAATTATACAAAAGACTCGTCCTGACTTGCCTCAATTATGGCCCCACCCCCGCCCCATTGCCAACCAAAAATCCATTGGGTTCAACCCATTGAACCTGTCAATTCTAAAATATTTGGTAATCTTCTAATTCTCACAGGAAATCAAAGTTAACTGGTAAAAATAAAAAGGAGAGAGACAGACAGAGAAGGAATGACCTCCGCTTCTGATTTTCTGAAGAGTCCTACGCCTGACTGTCTTTGCAATATTGCTTGACTCATTTGTGATAATAATATGAAATCAACCATTATCAGCAACTAAATGACAAAGAAAAAACGAATCTTGAAGAGGCAATAAAATAAATTACAGAGCTTATGACCGTTTCTCTTTTCAGCAACGCTAACGGTGGGAAAACGGTAGTCTACAATGTGGCCGGAGTCACCGCTACTAGTGTCGTCAAACGGCGGGTGATGTCACTTGCTACCACTCCAACCAAAAGCATCAGTTTTGTCACATGGATAGCGCCTAGGCGCCAGATTTTTCGAAAAGGATAGTAAGCACGGCACTTAGGCACTGAAACAGGGCGCCTAGACACCGTTGCTACTATTTTTTCCTTCTCCAAAATGGTTGTCTGACACCGTTTATCCCCTTCAATTGATTTTTGACGTCTTTCTAGGATAAATTGGCCTTTGGTGTCTTCAGAACAATTGTATTCCTATCTGTTAGTGTTCTATAGACACTTGAATCAGATCAATATCATATTTTTGGAGATAGTTATGCCGAATATACAAAGACTGTCATATCTGAAAGTTTCAGTGCATGTTTGACTCTTTAACTGAATTTTACTCTTTGAAATCAATTGAATTGAAAAACGTTTATGACATGAAAGTTGTAGATATATCTCTTGTCTTTCCAATAAATCAAGAATCAGGTCAATAGAGTTTTGGATCAAACTTTTATACCTAAAATACAAATACTACCGCAGTGGAACTGTGTCAAGTTGGCCTAAGAATACTTTTTTCAACTTTGTTTTGACTCATTTTCTATCTTTTCATTCTCAAACTCCTATCACACACAAAACATTAATAAAATCTTACTATTAACAAGAACAAGGCGAAGAAGACATAAAAGAATTGATACAAATAAATATAAAAATATGCACTTATCAAATTCCCCACACTCAACCTAGAACAATTGTAGCCCTATCTATTAGTCTATAGCCACTTGAATCAGATCAATATCACATTTGTGGAGATAGTTATGTCAAATATACAAAGACTGTCATATCTAGAAATTCTAGTACATGTTTGACTCTTTAACTAAATTTTACTCTCTGAAATCAATTAAATTAGGAAAAGTGTCCAACATGAAAGTTGTAGGTACATCTTTTATCTTTTCAATAAGCTAAGAATCAGGTCAATAGAGCTTTGGATCAGACTTTTATGCCCAAAATACAAGTACTGCCGTAGTGAAACCGTGTCAAGTTGACCTAAGAATGCTTCTTTCAACTTCGTTTTGGCTCATTTTCGTTCTTTTCATTTTGAAACTCCTATCACACACAAAATATTAATAAAAATCTATTATTAATAAGAACAAAGCAAAGAAGACATAGAAGAATTGATACAAATAAATATAAAAATATGCACTTATCACATGTGTCTATGCAGGGTTACCTATAGAGCCAACAACCAACTGATGCTGAAATATGCATCTGTGTTGGCAATGACAAAATAGTTGAAATTGAGGTTATAAGGACTTTTATGTTATTATTAGAGGGCAGTTGCTTTTGAATTTGAAAGAGGCATAAGTAGTATCGTTAGTTAGATGAAATTTAGTTTCTATATCTATTTCTATTTTTTAAAAATTCGATTATCCTTGTTCATTTGAAATTAGTAAATTTAGTCTCTTTTAAGATTTAAATCTTACCGTTACTGGTTCTTGTCTCTTTGAATGATAACCTATATTTATTAAATATAATTATCTCGTTTAATGAAACCTTGCATATCAGTTCACATGGTACAAAAAGTACAAAACATAATACTTAAAGATACGTTAAGAAGTATAACTAGTCATTCTTCTTTACCAAATCTCTCTGGCAGAAGCAATGAGGATCGTAGCATACATGTTTAATAGGTTCCAAGTAAAGTGGTAGCTAAAATTCTTATGAACTATGGACATGTAAAAAGCCTACGCAATTGCAAATTTGGGTTTGTCCAGCTAAGGAAATGTCTTATAGTCCAAATGAAAGAAAACTGGAGTCAAGAATCATAAGTTGCTACTTTGTTGGGTATTCTGAACGATCATTTTTCGAAATGAAAAATACGAGATATTTGAAGAATTTGAGTTTAGGGAGAGATAAAGTTACAAACATTGTCTTTGAAAAGAGAAATTTATTTCTCTTCTAGGTGTTACTATTAACAATGATCAGGCTCCAATTATTTACATTCTTCAAGATTCAAATCCGGATTATCAAGAAAATATTGAGGAACTCCTTGTCTAAAATAAAAAAATTATTTCTAAAGCGAAAATTTAACCACATGCCGTTGAAAAGATCCACTAGAGATGATTACATCATCTTTCTCCAAGAATATAAGATTCACACAGGAGTGGTGGAAGATGAGTTAAACAACTTTTATTAGGGATGACAATAGGACGAATTTGACCAAATTTGAGGCTCGTCCCGCAAAAAAAAAATTATACCCAAACTCGTCCTGACTTGCCTCAATTATGGCCCCACCCCGCCCCGCCCCATTGCCAACCCAAAAATCCATTGGGTTCAACCCATTGAACCTGTCAATTCTAAAATATTTGGTAATCTTCTAATTCTCACAGGAAATCAAAGTTAAACTGGTAAAAATAAAAGGGAGAGAGACAGACAGAGAAGGAATGACCTCCGCTTCTGATTTTCTGAAGAGTCCTACGCCTGACTGTCTTTGCAATATTGCTTGACTCATTTGTGATAATAATATGAAATCAACCATTATCAGCAACTAAATGACAAAGAAAAAACGAATCTTGAAGAGGCAATAAAATAAATTACAGAGCTTATGACCGTTTCTCTTTTCAGCAACGCTAACGGTGGGAAAGCGGTAGTCTACAATGTGGTCGGAGTCACCGCTACTAGCGTCGTCAAACGGCGGGTGATGGGGATTATGTCAGACTCGCCATAAGATGACAAGAATTACGGGCTTGGCTTCTGTGATGGAACGTAGAGTACTAGACTTCTTTTAATTAGCTGATGAACCACCGGAGGCGCACGGGCAAGATACGGAGTGATGGCTGAATAAGGAAACAAAAATTTTGATACCCTATACGGTTGAGAAATGAGAGCAGCAGGATTTGAAAAGTAATTAAGGCTCCAAGCGCTTAAGTCAAAAGAAGAAGACTTATTGACTCAAAGTAAAAATTTGAAAATGAGTAATTTTCTTTTAAATATGTATAACATTAAACGGGCGAGTTCAATAAGACCTATTAGATGTTTTGGATCCAGTCGGGGTTTAAAAAAATAAACTCGTTACTCAGCCCGAGACCCATTTAACTGGGTTTGAACCCGCTCCATTCAAGGCGGGTTCATTAGGTTTGAGTTTGAACTTACCCTATTGTTATTCCTAACTTTCATTAAACTAAATAAAGTTTTAATTCTAAAAAATAGATTGATATCATGAAAGATGAGATTCTATCCATAAAAGACAATAATATTTCGGATCTAATCAAATTGCCTAAAGTTGCAAAACCCGTAAGTTGCAAATGGATATTTAAGACCAAGAGTAATTCATTAGCAATATTGAGAGATACAAGGCTCATCAAGGGTTTTACTCAAAAGGAAGATATTGATTATAAAAAGACTTTCTCTCCAATATAATTACAAGACTTATTAGGACCATAATGACAATTGTAGCTCTCAACTGTCAATGGTATTAAAATTTCAGCAAGTTGTTATCTTGTATGATTTTGAGATAAATAAAGTTGATAATTGTATATAATCTATGTTCAATGGGGGATAACCTTATTCCTAAGGGAGAGAAATTTAGTCTCATTTAATACTCCAAGAATGAGTTTAAAGTAAAAGAGATGCAAAAAATTTCTTATGCATCAACTGTAGGAAGTCTTATGTTTGCTCAAGTATGTACACATCTGGATATAGCGTACATAGTCAGAATATTAGGCAGATATTTAAGTAACCCTGGAATAGATCGTTGGAAAGTAGCCAAAGCGTTATGCGGTATTCAGAGATCATTAAGTATTTTGATTCTAAGTTAGCTAGATGCCAATACGGTAAAAGATCCACTTCGGGCTATGTTTATCTGCTAGCAGGAGAGTTATTTCCTATAAGAGTGTTAAGTAGACACTCATAGCTCTTTCCAATATGGCAACTAAATTCATAGCCTCTTTGAGGCATCCAATCATGGAATATGATTATGCAACTTTGTGTCACTAGGCTACATATTGTGAATGATATTGAAAAACCATTAAAGATATATTGTGATATTAAATCGACCGTAACATATTCCAACAACTACAAAAGCTCTTCAATGTTGAGGCACATAGACATCAATTTTCTTGTTAACAAAGAAAGGATTCAGAATCATCAAGTATCTATAGAACATATATGTACAAACTCCATATTTGCAGATTCGGAAATAGGCATATTCAAGATTACATTGCATGTAATTTTCATATTACACATCCATACTTGATCTATGTCATTGAATTTGTTGGTTTGGTGACCATTGATGAATCTAGTTACGAATAAAATATAACGAACGTCGCTTTGATCTCATGCTAATATAGGAGATGGTCCATATTCTAACTAAGAAGATATAACATTTTTATTGCGTACTCAAAATTTTATAATATAATTATCTCATGTAAATCATGTAGTTCAAGTGGAAGATTGTTGGGTTTCATTTAATTTCTCAATGTGGACTAATTATAATATGATCTATTTAATTTAATAGAGCTAAATGAGTGATCTATTGATTGGGCTTTAGAATTATCTATTTGGTAATGACTTTGCAATGTGTAGATACCAATACTAGTCAAATTATGATTGATATACTTTTAATTGACCTAATATATAAAGAATATTATAGGGTTAAGGTCTTAAGTCAAAGCAATGGTTTTGCTCTTCTCCTCTATCCCCATTTGGTTGTGAAGACCTTAAATCCTTTGAATAAATTCTTTTATATTTATAGATTCATGTATGCATCACTATTAGATTAAGGTATGCTTTCAATTTAATATTTAATTTGTTTCTTGATAATACTACATAATGATTTTAGATATATGATTATTAATCATATTTATGTTCAAATTTAACAGTACTCTCTTCATCTATCTTTATTTAATATAGTGATTTTTTTCATCGTCCTCTATCAACAGTCTAATTTGACTAAATCACGCAGAATTTTATGTCCTGATTTTATGTTCTTATGTGTTTTGTTTCTTGCATTAAAAATAATTCTCTCAGTTGTGAGTAAAAATATTTATTTTATGATTTACACTTTCAATTCTTTGAGTTTAATGGCACTGGATGATCTTCTCTTTATTGCACTGTGCTTCCACTCCATCAGAACCCCTTGTAGGCCCTATTTTGATACTGAGTTGAGTTTGAACTCTGGAGCTCCTCAAAAATACTTATATACCTTGATAGTGATCTCCATATTCATAAACTATTCTGGTCTAACACTATCATGCGACGACTGACAATTTGCAATAAAAAAAAACAAAGGCTATGCTTTTTCTGTCTTTTATATATATAAAAGGGAATGACTTATTGTTTTAAGAGCAAACGCCATATACCACCGCAAGCCTTCATTGTTTTTCCATTTTTCTTTAATTTTGACAAGAAATTATTATAATTTATTTACTTGAATAATTTTAATAATTTAATATTTTTTATAGTTTAGTGAGGTGAAAATGATAAAAGCCTAACCAGCGATACATAATATTTTTCTCTTTTGTAAGAGTAAATCTCTAAACTCTGACCGAATCCTTTTTATTATTTGTTCTTCTGTATTGTGGTTTTGCAGCTTGAATTAAATCATGTTTAAGGTGATAATTTGCTTGATCAATATCGTTTTTCGATCATGAAGAATTACTGGACACCCTATATAATCCATTTAATAATACAAACAGATTACAAAATACTTGAACTTACACATTATTTCAACACTTCACAACTTCAATCAAAGAATAACCAACTAAATATCGCAATAAATTAAAAAAAAAAGGAATATTCAATCTTTTTTCCAAAAGAAAAATAAATCAGAAAAGCTAGTGAACTAATTTCCATCTCCAGGGCTTGGACCAGATTTCTTGATTCCCCCTAGAGTTAAAGCATTGGTTGATGCATGCGCATCTCCTCCATGACTCGGCCCTCCGGTTTTCACGGCCCCCACGTACAAATCGCCCAATATTTTCATAATCTCCATTTCAATGGAGTTCTGATGCTGGACAGGTTTCAGCAGACGCGCTTCGTTAGGAAAAAAGAGAAAACTGAGAAGAAGAAGAACAGAGAACAATGTGACAGATTTTAGACCTTTGGCCATTACTAACAAATTCTTGGAAAATTTTGAGTTTTACTAAGTTATCAGGAAGATGAAAATTGTATGAGGTAGGAGATTGAGAATTCCAGCAAATTTATAGACTGCATGCATGCAGCAAAAAGGTGATGTGAAATGGAAAATTTGACTTTATAATTTCCAATTCTGAAGTGGGTTTGGATTGTGATTCTGGTCGGGTGCCGCCAGGACCTGGAATTCTCTGCTGTGGAAATTAAACAAGAAACTTTGGCATGAATCTTGGGGACATGAAGGGTATTAGAATCCGACACCAACTTTGAATGTTAAATCAACTTGTATAAATCCACAACATAAGTATTATTTGAATGGAATGTTGGGGTCAAAGTCAGAATTTTTAATGACTTTCCTCTTTCTTTCGGGAAGTGCTTACTTTAAAAAAAAAATTATTCAAAAAATAGCAAAAATATTGAAGAGCAAAAGTTGAGGGTGTTTGTAAAATATTGCTAAAATTACGAGTGTTTGATAAATAAATTAAAATAGTAGATCAAACTTGTTTTTTGTGCTTGAACTTTGAATGATTCATTTAATGGAGTTTCATCAAATATGTTAATCTAAATTATTTGTATGTATTAATGGTACTTGTGGCTCTCAAGTAGACTTCACGTCAATGTCAATGGTATTGAAATTTCAACAAGTTGTTGTCTCTTATGGTTTTCAATAAATAAAATTGATAATTGTATATATTTCAAGTTCAGCGAGATGATCTATAATTCTATTGCTAAGAAAGATAAATTTAGTCTTGTTTAGTGGTCCAGGAATGAGTTTAGAGTAAAAGAGATGTAAAAGATTCTTTATGTATCAGTTGCACGAAGTCTTATGAATACTTAAGTATGTATGCATTCGGATATAGTATTCAGATTCAGATTATTAAAGACATATTTAAGTAACCCTAAAATAGATTATTGGAAAGAAGCCAAACAATTATGCGGTATTTGGAGATCAAATCTTTTGAAAATCATTAGGTATTCTAATTGCACATTTGTTGGATGCTAAGGTAAAGGATCCCCTTCGGGTTATGTTTACCTGCTAGTTGGAAAGTTATTCCTTGTAAAAATATTAAGTAGCCGCTCATAACTCTTTCCACTATGGCACCTGAGTTCATAGCATCTTCTTGTGAGGAATCAAATCATGAAATATAGGTGCATAACTTTGCCATTGGACTACATGTTGTAAACAGTATTGAAAGACCACTAAAGATATTTTGTGACAATAAATCAATTGTGCCATATTCCAACAACAACAGAAGTTTTTTCAAGACGAGGCACATAGATATCGAGTTTCTTATTGATAAAAAAAATTCAAAGTCATCAAGTGTTTATAAAACATATTTGAACAAACTCCATGATTGCGGATTCGTTCATCAAGGGTTTACCGCCCAAGGTGTTTCATGAGCACACTATTGATATAGGTATTGTATTATTTGATGATGCGCATATTTAGTAGGAGTTTGTATTTTGATATTCTTTTGGTTCAAACACATTTTATAACTATTTTCTACATAATAAGAAAGATGGTTTATTTTCTAACTTTGATTTAGTTGTGGTTTTACATGATCTCGTAAAGAACAAAGTAGGACTAGTTGGAAATAGGCATGTTTAAGACCACATTGCATGTAATTTTCATGCTATATAATCATACTCGTTCTATATTATTGAATATTTTCTTGTTATAATAATTGAAGGGTCAAGTTATGAATAAAATATAACAAAAGTTGCTTTAATCCCATGTTAATATAGAAGATGGACCAAATAATAATATTAAGGAGAAATTTCAAGGAAAGATAGTAAGAGTTTGTAATATAATTGTCTCAAGTGACATATGTAGGACAAGTGTGAGATTGTTGGATTTCATTTAATTTCTCAACATGGGCTTACATATTTAAATAACAAATATATTATGGACAATCTAATGTAATAGAGCCAAATAAGTTATCTAGTGATTGGACTCTAGGAATATGTGTTGGGTATAACTTTGGAATATGTAGATACCCAATACTAGTCAAATTAGGGTTGATAGTCTTATATTGAACTACTACATAAGCAACACTACATGGTTCTGATTCTCAAGTTAAACCAATCATTTTGATCTTCTCTTCTATCCCCATCTTAGAGTAAGAATCTATGAACCAACTAAGCAGATTTGGTTGTGAAGACGCTAACCCTTTAGGTTAATTCTTTTAAGTTAATGGATTCATATATGCATCACTATAGATCAATGTACGATTCTAATTTATTATTTAATTTATTTTTTAATAATTCTACATGATGATCTTAAATATATAATTATTAATCATATTTATGTTCGAGTTTAACGGTACTCTCTTCAACATTCTTTGTTTAGTATAGTGATTTTTTTCAACATCATAGTCTAATTTGACTAAATCATGTACAATTTTGTGTCGATTTCTGATTTTATGTTCATATTTGTGTTTTGTTTCTAGCATCTAAAATAATTCTCTCAGTTGTGAGTAAAAATATATATTTTATCATTTACACTTTAAATTCTTTGAGTTTAATGACACTGGATGATCTTCTCTTTATTAAATATGATTTTATGTTCATATTTGTGTTTTGTTTCTAGCATCTAAAATAATTCTCTCAGTTGTGAGTAAAGTTATATATTTTATCATTTACACTTTAAATTCTTTGAGTTTAATGACACTGGATGATCTTCTCTTTATTGTACTGCACATCCACTCCATCCGAACCCCCTTTAGCCCCTATTTGGATACTCAGTTGAATTTGAACTTTGAAGCAAGTTATTGCCTCGTCAATAATACTTATATACCTTGATAGTGATCTCCATATTCATAAAGTATTCTGATCTAACACTAACATGCGACGACTGACAATTTGGAATTAAAAAAAAAAAAAAAGACTGCTTTTTCTCTGTCTTTTATATATATATATAAAAGGGAATGACTTATTGTTTTAACAGCAAACGCCATATACCACCGCAAAGCCTTCATTGTTTTTCCATTTTTCTTTAATTTTGACAAGAAATTATTATAATTTCTTTACTTGAATAATTTTAATAATTTAATATTTTTTATATTTTAGTGAGGTGAAAATGATAAAAGACTAACCAGCGATACATAATATTTCTCTCTTTTGTAAGAGTAAATCTCTAAACTCTGACAGAATCCTTTTTATTATTTATGTTTCTTTAATTTTTTTTTTTAAGAGGAAGAGCCCACAACCACTAATCGAAGATATGTATTAGGTAAATTTCGCTTTTGTGCAATAGTCCGCAAATCATAAGAAAGGGTAAATCATTAAGTCGGGTGCAACGGCAAACACTTAGTGGTGCAGGGAATTCAAACTTGAAATTTTCGTCTCCACATTCCTACCCAACACTACTCGTTTCAATCATATATTTGTAATTATAAGGTTAAACTACATTGCCCTTGCAACTTGAATTAAATCATGTTTATGGTGATAATTTGCTCGATCTAATTCGTTTATCGATCATGAAGAATTACTGGACACCCTGTATAATCCATTTAATAATACAAACAGATTACAAAATACTTGAACTTACACCTTATTTCAACACTTCACAACTACAATCAAAGAGTAACCAAATAAATATCGCAATAAATTAAAAAAAAAAGGAATATTAAATCTTTTTCCCAAAAAAAAAAAAAAATCAGAAAAGCTAGTGAACTAATTTCCATCTCCAGGGCTTGGACCAGATTTCTTGATTCCCCCTAGAGTTAAAGCATTGGTTGATGCATGCCCATCTCCTCCATGACTCGGCCCTCCGGTTTTCACCGCCTCCACGTACAAATCGTCCAATATTTTCATAATCTCTATTTCAATGGAGTTCTGATGCTGGACAGGTTTCAGCAGACGCGCTTCGTTAGGAAAAAAGAGAAAACTGAGAAGAAGAAGAAGAAGAACAGAGAACAATGTGACAGATTTTAGACCTTTGGCCATTACTAACAAATTCTTGGAAAGTTTTGAATTTTACTCAGTTATCAGGAAGATGAAAATTGTATGAGATAGGAGATTGAGAATTCCAGCATATTTATAGACTGCATGCATGCAGCAAAAAGGTGATGTGAAATGGAAAATTTGACTGTGTAATTTTCAATTCTGAAGTGGGTTTGGATTGTGATTCTGGTCGGGTGCCGCCAGGACCTGGAATTCTCTGCTGTGGAAATTAAACAAGAAACTTTGGCATGAATCTTGGGGACATGAAGGGTGTTAGAATCCGACTCCAACTTTGAATGTTAAATCAACTTGTATAAATCCACAACATAAGTATTATTTGAATGGAATGTTGGGGTCAAAGTCAAAAAAATTTAATGACTTTCCTCTTTCTTTCGAAAAGTGCTTAGTTTTAAAAAAAAATTATATAAAAAATAGAAAAACTATTGAGGAGCAAAAGTTGAGGGTGTTTGTAAAGTGTTGCTAAAAATTACGAATAAGTTGAAAAAAAGTGTTTGATAAATAAGTTGCAATAGTATATCAAACTTGTTTTTTGTGCTTGAACTTTGAATGATTCATTTAATGGAGTTTGATCAAATAAATTAATATAAATTATTTGTATGTATTATATACATACCAATAATAAATATATTAATGGTACTTGTGGCTCTCAAGTAGACTTCACGTCAATGTAAATGGTATTGAAATTTCAAAAAGTTGTTGTCTCTTTTGGTTTTGAGGTAAATAATATTAATAATTGTATATACTATAAGTTCAATGGAAATAGTAGATAATCCTATTGTTAAGGAAGACAAATTTAGCCTTGTTTAGTGGCCCAAGAATGAGTTTAGAGTAAAAGAGATGCAAAAGATTTTTTATGTGTTAGTTGTAGGAATTCTTATATATACTTAAGTATGTACGCATTGGATATGGTGTTCAGATTCAAAATATTAAGTACATATTTAAATAACCTTAAAATAGATTATTGGAAAGCAACCAAACAGTTATGTCGTATTTGGAAATCATTAGGTATTCTGATTGCGTATTTATTGGATGCTAAGATAAAGGATCCACTTTGGGTTATGTTTACTTGCTAGTTGGAAAGCTATTTCCTATAAAAGTGTTAAGCAGACGCTCATAACTCTTTCCACTATGGCACCTGAGTTCATAGCCTTTTCTTATAAGGTATCAAATCATGAAATATAGGTGGATAGCTTTGTCATTGGATTGCATGTTGTAAATAGTATTGAAAGACCATTAAAAATATTTTGTGATAATAAATCAGTTGTGCGATATTCCAACAAAAGTTTTTTCATATTGAGGCACATAGATATCGAGTTTCCTATTGATAAAAAAAAAAAATTAAGTCATCAAGTGTTTATAGAACATATTTGAACAAACTCTATAATTGCAGATCCGCTCACCAAGAGTTTACTGTCCAAGGTGTTTCATGACACACTATTGATATAGCTGTTGTATTATTTGATGATGCACATATTTAGTGGGAGTTTGTATTTTGATGTTCTTTTGGTTCAAACACATTTTATAATTATTTTCTACATAATAAGAAAGATGGTTTATTTTCTAACTTTGATTTAGTTGTGGTTTTGCATGATTTCATAAAGAACAAAATAAGATCAGTTGGAAATAAGCATGTTTAAGGCCACATTGCATGTAATTTCCATGCTACATAATCATACTCGATCTATATCATTGAATATTTTCTTGTTGTAATCATTGAAGGGTCGAGTTATGAATAAAATGTAATGAAAGTTGATTTAATCCCATGCTAATATAGGAAATAGACCAGATAATAACCAAGGAGAAAATTCAAGGAAAGATAGCAAGAGTTTATAATATAATTGTCTTAAGTAACATATTCAGCCCAAGTGTGAGATTATTGGATTTCATTTAATTTCTCAATATAGGCTTACATATTTAAATAACAAATATATTATGGACAATCTAATGTAATAGAGACAAATAAGTTATCTAGTGATTGAGTTCAAGGAATATGTATTGGGTATAACTTTGCCATATGTAAATACTCAAAATTAGTCAAATTATGATTGATAGACTTATAATTGACTAATATATAAGCAACACTACAGGGTTATGATTTCCAAGTTAAATCAATCATTTTGCTCTTTTCATCTATCCCCATCTTAGAGTAAAAATCTATAAACCAATTAAGCAGATTTGGTTGTGAAGTCTCTAACCCTTTAGATTAATTTTTTTTAAGTTAATGGATTCATGTATGCATCACTATAGATCAATGTACAATTCTAATTTAAAATTTAATTTATTTTTTAATAACTCTACATAATAATCTTAAATATATAATTATTAATCATATTTGTGTTCGAGTTTAACAGTACTCTCTTCATGTTCTCTTCATGTATCTTTGTTTAATATAGTGATTTTTTTCATCATCATCTGGGAACGTAGTCTTATTTGACTAACTCATGTACAATTTTGTGTCGATTTCTGATTTTATTTTCATATTTGTGTTTTGTTTCTGGTCTAACACTATGCGACCACTGACAATTTGGAAATTAAAAAAAAAAAAAAAGACTGTTTTTTCTCTGTCTTTTTTTTTTAAAAGAAAAAAAGGAATGACTGAATGTTTTGAGAGCAAACGCCATATACCACCTCAAGCCTTCATAGTTTTTCCATTTTCTTTAATTTTGACAAGAAATTACTATAATTAATTTACTTGAAATTTTTTACTAATTTAATATTTTTTATATTTTAGTGAGTTGAAAAATAATAAAGGACTAACTAGCGACACATAATATATTTCTAATTTGAAATAGTAAATCTCTAAACTCTAATCGAATCCGTCTTATTATTTGTTCTACTATATTGCTGTTTTGCAGCAGACGATCAATTTTTTTTTTTTCTCCAATCATATATATGTACTTATAAGGTTAACTACACCCCATAGCCCTTGCAACTTGAAATAAATCACGTTTATGATGATAATTTGCTCGATCAAATTCGTTTATCGATCATGAAGAATTATTTGGACACAAAATATAATCCATTTAATACTACAAATAATTAAATAGATTACAAAATACTTGAACTTACACATTTTTTCAAGAATTCACAACTTGGATCAAAGAATAACAAAAAAATTAAATATTGCAATAAATGAAAAGAAAAAAAAAAGAAAATAATATTGATTTCTCCAGGGCTAGTGAACTAGTGTCCTTCTCCAGGGCTTGGACCAGATTTCTTGATTCCCCCAAGAGTTACAGCATCGGTTGCTGCATGCCCATCTCCCCTGTCACTCGGCCCTCCGGTTTTCACCGCCTCCACGTACAAATCGTCCAATATTTTCATAATCTCCATTTCAATGGAGTTTTGATGCTGGACAGGTTTCAGAAGACGCGCTTCGTTGGGAAAAAAGAGAGAACTGAGAAGAAGAAGAAGAACAGATAACAATGTGAAAGATTTTAGACCTTTGGCCATTACCAACAAATTCTTGGAAAGTCTTGATTTTAATCACAAAGAAGATTGAGAATTGTATGAGATAGACAATTGAGAATTCCAGTATATTTATAGGCTGAATGCATGCTTCAAAAATGGGATGTGAAATGGAAAATTTGACTGTATACTTTTCAATTCTGAAGAGGGTTTGGATCGTGATTCGAGTCGGGTGCCTCCAGGGCCTGGAATTCTCAGTTGTGGAAATTAAACAAGAGTTTTCATGGCATGAATCTTGGGGGACAAAAGGGTATTAGAATCCAAGTCCAAGTTTGAATTTTGATTCAAAATCTGTAAGTCCACAACAAAAGTATTATTTGAATGGTATGTTGGGGTCAAAGTCAGAACTTTTTAGTGACTTTTCTCTTTCATTTCACATTTTCAGGCCGGCGTATTTGCCAAGTATTAAACACGCTGCTACAATATCTCTGAAATGTTGAACAAGAACGGATGCATGGAAATTTTTATTGTAAATTTTAGGGTAAATTTTAAAAATTTATCCCATAAGTTTGAACTATTTATAAAAAAAATATTTAAGTTTATAAAATATAAATATTTTTATTGATATTTATTTTTATTTTATAAATCATACCTATTGAGGGGTATTTATAAAATAAAGACAAATTTCAATGGATATTTATAATTTTAAAATATAATTGATTTTTTTTGTAATTTGGCTAAATTTCAAGAGTAATTTTTATAATTAATTATAATTTTTATTGTACCTTGTAAATTTTCTATTGAGTATTAATAATTACCATCATGTGTATATTTTACTGATATAATTTTACAAGTGGCGAATAAATTATATAACATAATAAAAGATGCAATAAAATTTATAATAAAAAATTATGTATGGGACAAAAAGCCATATAAACTGTTTATTTTCATAAAAAATCACAATAATCCTCTTAGATGTATTGAAAAAATTAATATTTCACAAATTAAGGGTAGGTTATAAAGGATTAGCGTCAATGATACATGTTATTTTTCATGAAACAAATAGACATAGATATACAAATTATTTTTTTATACTGTATATATGTAGTTGAATTCAAAAAAAATGTTCCTGAACTAATGATGAATAAGAATAATTAGGTTCGTGATCCACTAATTTGGACTCAAATTTCAACTTTGAGACAGTATTACTCGTTAACATCTCTAAATTCTTCTCAGCTTTTTCACATTTTGCGGATCCACGTGAGAGATTTGGATCAATTGAAATGTAGAGGCAAGGACAAAATAGGGTCGGTGGAAGTCAGGGTCCGCTTTTCTAATTGAACATTTCAACTCATAGGAATAAATGGTTTCTTGTTGACAATTTTTTTCCCATATGTCAGCAAAATAAAATTTTATTTTTTAGAATAGGATTTTTTTCAAAAATATCTTTTTAAAATTTTGATATAATATCACTAACTTTTAATCAATATTTTTAAGGATAATAATATAAAAATATATAAAATTATTTTTTTTGAACTCTCATCTAAAATTCTTTATTAGATGAAAGTAGGCCTAAAAAAATAAAATGGGCAGAGTATATAACTTATAGGTCATAAATGGGTTGATTTGCAACCTAAATGAACTCGAGTGACGGAGACCATTGATGTGGCATAGCTGCAACTTTGCCATAATTACTATTTAAAAGACCAAAATACTTTGAGAATATAATTTAAATATAAGAATTTTAAGTGACTCAAATTTTGAGTAGATTTGAAATTCATACAATTATTTAAAAAATAATTCTAAATAAAAGCGAAAATATTTAAAATTTGTTATAATTTAAATGGTCGACCCAAATGCCCAACATTGACAATGACTACTAAGGCCTCGTTTGCTAGCCCAATCAAGTCCAATTTTCAGTTTGCTTGAACCATTTGGGGCCCATTATACATTATAAGCTCGACAAGAAATTTAATTGGGTCCTTAATTACAAATATTTACTAGAACCGCGTCTTTAGCTTCTTAATATATACATACATATATATATATATATATATTTGTGAAGAGTGAACTCTATTGCACGTTCAATGTATATATATCTATATCTATATATATAACATTTATAATTAAGACGTACCATTCCACGCCTTCAATATATAAAAAAATACATTATTGAAGGCATGGACTCTTTCAACTTTCTTCAATAAAATAATTATTAGAAGCCGAGAATTTTATCCACGCCTTCAATAAAAAAACTATAGAAAATGTGTCCACGACTTCTAAATATAAAAAAAATTATTAAAAGGCGTGGGTTCTACACAAAACAGAAAATTTGAACTATGTTCCTTGCCTTACAAATTTTTTTACTTTTTTTTTTTTTTTGCATAAAAACTTGATGTAAATTATGCTTTTATGTTTTTTAAAAAAAATTATTGAAAGAAGTAGAAAAATTCCACCCATGCCTTTGGAAAAAAGGTGGATTGATAGAAATGCAATGCCCAAAGATTTTATGGTAATTTATCAATTTTTTTGTTATTTTTTTCCTAATTGCTGAAAAAAGCCTTTAACATACCATTAGGCACTAGACTGAAAAAATAATTTTGCCTACAATAGTTGTAAGACCAAATGTTTAAAGCACCCATAGTAAATAGTACAGAACTAAAAATATAATTTTATCTTTATTATTTACTAAATTCATAAAAAAATAAGATTGATTGGTTAAAGGGACCAAATTAGGCATTCAATTCAAGATGGAAAAGTTTATTGGATTCTTTTCAAAGTTCAAGAGTCTCCTCCCTTCAATCCAAAGGAATAGCGTGAAAATTTCTTTCTTCTGTACTGACAAGAGAATATTAGAAACTACATTATAACTAGTATTTGCTATTGTAGAATAGAAAATTTTGAAAATAGGTCGTCAGTCATCTAATAAAATAAGAATGGGATGCTATATTGAGAATGATCGATGTAGCTCAGCCAGTAGAGAAATAAATGGAACCCTAGTATCCCACATAAACTCTAGATCCTTCTAGGAATGTGCACAGATCGGTATTATCGATCGAATCGTGCCAAAATTGAAATTTCGATACATATCAAAATTGAATAAAAAAGTTATCTTCTTCAGTATTCAGTATGAGTTTTTCCAACATTTTGGTATTCAGTTTGATACAGGTATGTGAATACAGTATACTTTACCAAACCGAATATCAAATTTCTTTATATATTTTATCAATTGATTATTTAAAATTTATTTCTAAATCTTAATAGCGTATAGACTAATCAAAGTTTGAAAGAGTCAAATACCACTCGACACTCACTCTCAAAAGAATGAAGCAAAGCAAACAATGCAAACCCTCCCTTCGACAGTTCGACTCTTCAGCCATCGCCACCACCATTCACTCTCAACGTCTCACCATCGAACCACCAACTCACGGCCACCACCACGAGCGGAGATTTCTCTAAAATCAATAGTTCCCCAAAATTGAGAATCTTGAAACACCTAATTCCCATTCTTCCAAACCCTAGTTTCCCAAATCAGATTTTATCAATTATTAGTATATAATACTTGTCTGAATTATAGATGTTTAATATGTGTTGATTGTTATAATTTGTTATCAGCTTAATATTCAATTTCCTTCTGAAATAGGTCCTATGAGATAATATCATATCTTTCTTAGCATTTAATTTCTTCTCACTGTTCGGTTTGATGACTGACGAACCAAAATTTTAACTATTTCTTTTTTTTTTTCTAAAGAAATTCAATTTTACCGAATTGTGCCGAACCAACAAAAAGCAAATTAGATAATTAACGAAATGAACCGATTCATTTCAATTGGATTCAATATGATACTATGAAATGATCACCCATACTTCTCTCACTCTGTTCATTTGTCTCCCCTTGGACAGCAACTGCATCATTACACATCCCCCTTTTCACTACATAGTATGCGCACCATGCCTTCGGAGTTCCCGACTGGTAAAATGCCAGAATCAAGTCCTTTTTCCCAAGCCGACTGATTGCAGTCTACGAAATAATAATATTTGCACCTTTGGGAATATGATTTTTTGGTGTAATCATTCTTAAAGTTATCTCCAATACACTACGTCAAATTTAATGTAAAATTTGGTATTTTAATATAATTTGACTTAAATTATCTCTAATTTACTGCACCAAATTTTACATCAAATGAATATTTTATTCTTATTTTTTTTATTTTTTAATTATCACCTATTTATTTATTTATAAAGTTATTTAATTAATTATATTATTACTACTAATTCTATTTAATAGAAAATTACATATAATTCATATTATAATTATTAATTATATTACAAAAATAAATATTAAAATTAATATCACAATAAAAAAAAATACTACATTGCATAAAAAAAATATTACGTTATAATTAATATCACAATAAAAAAAATAATTTACCCAACTATTAAATTATTATCTTTAATTTTATATAATATTTTATTTTTTAAATTTTAATTTTTAATATTTATATTGTATTTTACTTTTGAATTTGATGCAAGTAATACTATTTTAATATATTTATTATTATTATTAATTATCATAATTTAGCAAATGTTAATTATTTGTTAATTATTACAATTAAATATTACAAATGTTATTGTAAAATAATAACAAATTTTATAAATAAAATTAAATTATAAATTAATTAATATAGGATATAAATAAAATTAAAATTTAGAATAGAACAATTTTGAGGACAAATCGAAAATATATACATTACACTAAATTTGGTATAATTTTTTATGTGGAAGAAAAATTAGTCCAAATTTAATATATTGATGTGGAATTTAGTGTCCCATTAGATATGCTCTAAAGAGTAATGTCTGCCCGGCGGATTGTTATTACAGATTCCGATGTCCCAAATCAATTACATAATTAATAAAATTAATTATATTTACTTTTTTTCAAAAAAACAGATAAATTATCAACTCTTACTCTCTATCTTTCACAATTACAAAATCCTCCCCTCTAATTTTTTTCCATCCAATGCTTATATATTTGAAACAATATTTTGTCATATATTCCCCTTTTATATATCTAATTATTAAATTCACCCCCTCTAAATTTCAAATCTTACCAAAAGTATTTTAATCAATATTATATAAGGACAATTGGGTCAGGACAAAATACAAAGTTCACTACTAATTTATGTGCCTAAAACAACTAATTTTTCCATCCAAAGTTTATATACTTGGAACAATATTTTGTCATATATAAGGACAACTGGGTCAAGAGCAAAATAGGAAGTTCACTAAAAAAAAATTAGTGACGTCATCATTTTTTCATTTAAACTCCTCTCGACCAGGTAAACATAGTAAACTGAAAAGGAGAAATTTCTGTAATTATAAAAAATAGAGAGGAAGTAATGTAACATTTTCAGGAGTGAGGTAAATGAAATTAACCCTTAATAAAATCAATTTATACTTATGACTTAAAGCTTCAAGGAAAATGACCAAACGGTAAAATTCTGAACGAGTATTATGTTATGGTTGCAAATCCATTTAATTCTATCAATTTCAGTTCTTACATGAAGATCACCATTACTGCTGCAACATAGAGCCAAGGATCTATTTTCCCCAGTCAGAAACCACATAATAAGGATATTTTAAATTAGTCAAATATTGAGGTATCAGTGACAAGATAAGTGCAAGATGGATGTGGCACACAAAATAGGCAATATCTGGGCTCAGCATTTTATAGCAATCTACTAGATGTACAAATATTGTAGCACAAGGTGCAAATATTTTTGCTTCATTTTTTTTAACAAGAACTGTGCAACAGAGGGTTCCGTCACAAAGGGTTTCAGAATAACAGATCCATAATTAGATAAGAACGACGATTAATTCATTACAGGAATGCAATAATTATACATATGTTATGCATTCAACAAGCCCCAAATCTTACAAGCAGAGTTATATTACAATTAAAAGTTCACAAAAAAATAAAAAAAGGAAAAAAAGAACATACCGAAATTAATTTCAGAAAATCACAAATAGATAAACGAAAAATGAATTAAATTCACTAATTTCTCATTTGCTTCGATTATTGAAACTCATCTTCTCAAAGTACTTAATCGAGAGTAATGAAAGTGAAAGATTCACCTCATCTTTTCCCCACCGAGCCTTAGACCTCGCCGCACCAGGGGGCGGCGCCGGAGTTGGAGGAAGGCAAGGCCATGTGGAAACAGCCGGCGGCGCTGAAGGTGAAGAAGAAGCCGGCTTCAGCAGCGGCCAGAGGTGGCTCGAGTAAAGGCGACGGAAGCCGCCGAGCGCCAAAACGACGGCGCGTAGCTGCATCGGGCTGCGATGGTAATGCCTCGTGCAGATCAGCTCCCACAGCCGCTCGTCGTGCGCCGTCCGCTTCCACTGCCGGCTGACGCACGCCGCCTTGGCTAGAGTGCGCCCGTCGTCCACGTGTCGCAGAACCTCGTACAACAGATTCTCGTCCAGCAACACGGCCTCTGCTTCTTTCGACATTTCATCTTGTTCGTCTTCTTTTCCCTGTTGCTTGATCTTCTTGTTCCCATCGTTGTCTCCGACTGCATCGGGGTCAGTGTATCCGGCGGAGATGGAGTTAGGGTCTCCGTCGGCGTGCGGGCGTTTCATCGGCGAGTCGGAGGTACTGTGGATGAAGATTAGGGGATCTGAGGTTTTGTTTATTGGGGGAGATTTGATGAGAGGAAGGGATTGAGGAATTGTATGTTTTCGACGAGGTCAAGATCGGTAATGAATGCTTTTGGTGTTATTCGTGGAATGACGCTTTTATCCCTGCGACTAAACTTTCTAAACTATTTGGTCCTACATTTTGCACCAATGTCAAAAGAACCCAGAAAGTTTTTTGAAATTAGAAGTTAGGCTACTTTAGATTTGTATATAGAATTGGATCTCAAGTAACTTAATCTAGGTGATCATGGTGCGATTTAAAATTTACGATTTGTATTTTTTTATTAATTTTAAATTAAATTATTATATACAATTTTACAAAAGATTAATATTAAGTTATAATTTTATTAATTAAAATATGTACGATCTTGAACAATTTCTAACAATATAACATTTCTAATAGTTTCTTTTATCTATGTCTAGTGTAAACTCAACTAAATTTTTTTATTTTTTATTTTTTTTGTAATAGTCATCAACTTAATTAAATTATAAAAAAAATTGTACTACATGAAATGGCCTTATAGTCTAGGATACTTCTTATTTTGTCTTAATAGCTAAGACATTAGCTAAATTTACAAACTTTTTAGTTCTTTAAAATAACTTCAATTAGTCAGTTAGTAATAAATAGCTTCTATTTGAGTAAATCACTTATAAGTAAATAGTAAAACTAAATTTATAATAAATCATAAGTAAATAATAAAAATAAATTTATAATTTAGTACATACGGTGCGATTTTCATTCGAATTTTTGATTTGTAGACCTTATGTTTATTAATTAATTGCACTGAAAGTATGGACTTTCAATACATCTCAATCCAAAGGTCAATAGATTCCAAAAAATTTTAAACAAGTCATAATTTTAATGTCTTTATTTCCTCTCGACTAATTCCTACCAGAATTTCAAAATTTATCGAATGATAAAAAGATGTTTAAACTCTGATTTTTCATATATGGTAAACTAAACTCTAACAAGCTTGAACGATTAACTTTAACTATTTCAAGCTTAGATGCAACATCCCAAATAGGGCTCAATCGTCCTAACAATTAATGATTATCATTAGAATTTTACAGTCACAAATAGGGTATTAGTCTTAAATTCTTCATACCAAAAAAATGGGACTAGGTCTTGTTAAGATAGGAATTTACCACCTTTCCAAGGTTAGGATGGACAATGAATCAGTAAATATACACAACTACCAATGGAAGTTCTTTGGAAATTATACTGGCAGCATTCAATAGCTTTCCTTGTGTTTCATTGATGCATCACCAAATAATCAATATTTTGATTATCCCCACCAGTAATATGGTCTTACTTTTAAATACGTACTTAAAGGTACAAAAGATATTACTTTCATAATATGTATGGATCGTATATTTCACTATATATATATATATAAATATGTGTAAATATATAATGAGATACGTAAAAATAGGATGATCCAGATTTCACAGCGAACTTCAATAGCTACTTTGGTCTTTGAGCGTGGTAAATATATGCCACCGCGAGAGTATTTGCTGTCACTGAGATTAACAGGTTTCAAGAAACAAGGATCGTTGCAGACTGCAGAGTGATACTCCAAATGTACAAACATTATATTATTATATCCAGTTCAGGGATTTGGAGAAAAGGTAATAAATTTTTCCGGAAGCAGTGAAATCACTGAAACTTTTTAAGTTTGAAACGAGCTATTCATCCCATGATTGCAGATCCTATTTGAGACCAGGTAAAATACCTAACATAAGCATGATCAAAAATTATTTCCCCACAAAACATTCCACCACGATAACAATCACAGAGATCCTCATGCACAAAGTAACGAAGTTAAATTCGAAAATAAAATGAATGGCAGAAGTTGAGAACAAAAATGTAGGATAAAAATTTCAATTAGATATACAATGCTAACGCGCCTCTATCACATGTGAAACATTAATAATTCAATTCGAAATATTGAATCCCATATCAGCAGCAACCATCATACACAAACAAAAACGCAAACAACAATAGAAATATTTAGCCTTTTTTTAAATCCAATCAAAGTGCACTTATATATAAGGGTGCTCCTGTCATCACCTTAACTCATCTAATTATTTAATTACTTCTTGTGATCCTTCCCCACAACATTCAAACTCTTGAATTCTGTGATAGCCTAGGATATTTAGATCAACTAGAATGTGTACTAGTCATCCCCTGAGACAGACTATCACATATAAAGCATCATGAATGCACTGCATATTTAATCACCATCAAAATATACAACCACCATCATCTAAGATCTAGAACAACTCAGAATTTATGAAACACTTGCGCAAGCATGCCATGCATGACATAAATAGGTAGTTGTTTGTTACTCTTGGCTACAGCGTATAAAATCTCCCCAAAGACAAGCACAAACCTTCAATGCATCAATCAATTGCAATGAGCAAACTTCCTAACACGCCTCAGACTATCACATAATCTTGGTCCAGTCACTAAGAATTAAACTTACAAAAATTATAGTGAACTCAAGCTACAGCCAAAGACCATACATGATATAAATGCCACGGTTTGTGTAGACGCAAACATCACTTTGGAACAATCAATATGCACAAGTTACCTACACAGAGTAAGCTGGATCCTCCAGCCATTCAATATATAATTTGCTAACATGCGTCGCAAAAATGAACAAGTGGCATGTACCCAAGAGTGAGCTATTAAACAACATTCACCTCTGTAAAGCTAATACTAAAGCCTACAAAGTCAAGGAATAAGCTGTATATTAACACCAAAAGTCCTATCTAAAAACATAGTAATTAAGCAAGTTGTTAAACCAACCCTACAATCACACAAAACCAAGTGACTCAATATATTCAAGCAGCAATACGAATAAAAAAACAAATTACAAGCACTATCCATCAAGTCGAGGGACTTCAGTTAAATAAGATTCATACAATACGCATTACTTTAACCCTGTTAATATAATACTCATAAAAGACAACTTTCTGACTAAGAGAGAGACATAGAGAGCATGGATGCAATCGCAGAATTACCAACAGCACTGTAGCTGCTTGTTGCATTGATCTTCAATCTCTGGGCTAACATCAAATAAAATCTCCCCAAAGACAAGCACAAACCTCCAATGCATCAATCAATTGCAATGAGTAAAATTCCTATCACACCTCAGACTATCACATATAATTGGTCCAATCACCAACACTTAAACAACTAGCAAAATTTATAGCAAACATCAAGCTACAGCCAAAGACCATACATAATATTAATGCCAATATGTCAAGCTACAGCCAAAGACCATACATAATATTAATGCCAAGGTTGTGTAGACACAAACATCACTTTGGAACAATCAATACGCACAAATTATCTACACAGAGTAAGTTGGATCCTCCAGCCATTCAATATATAATTTGCTACACATGCATCGCAAAATGAACAAGTGACAGGCACCCAAGAGTGAGCTATTAAATAACATTCACCTCGGTAAAGCTAATACTAACGCCTATAATATCAATGAATAAGCTGTATATTAACACCAAAAGTCCTATCTGAAAACACCATGAGTAATCAAACTGTTAACCAATCCTAGAATCACACAAAACCCAGTCGCTCAATATATTCAAGCAGCAAAGACGTTTCCAGAAACTAATAACATATGGTATCCTTCAAATCGAGTGACTTCAGTTAAATACTATTCATACAACACCCAATATATTAATCATGTTCATATAATACTTATAAAAGACAACTTTCCTATTAAAATAACTAAGAGAGAAAGGATAAAATCGCATAATAAGAGAACTCCCCAAACCTCACCCACCAAATTTGAACCAAAAATCCACAACCGCAAATTAACCAAAATTAAACAGGAACGGAATGCACAATTTTCTGGGAAAAAGAGGTCAAATTTATAGCAAACAAGCTCCAGAAAGCAGATGTGATAACACCTAATAACACTAATATATTAGCAACAAAAGATCTTCATAGAAATACATAGTAGATCTCAACACAATATATCCAACCAAAACAGATTTCACTAACAAAGAAAACGGAAAATGCTAATAATTTTTCCGTTTCTCATTCATCATCAGCGACAGACTCCATTTTCTCACTCTGAGGCGGAGCAGTGGACCCTGCGTCCTCCTCCTCCTCCTCCTTAACCTCCGTTTCATTCACCAGCGGCGTTTCTGAAGCAACCGATTCACCAGATCCAGCCTTCATCGTATCCAGCATTCTCCTGCTAATCTCCTTCGAATAAACCTGTAAAATCTCGATCCCATCGTCAACAGTGCTCTCCGCGTTTCCCGCCGCTTCGAACGCCTCCTCCTCGATGCGCTTGGCGACATCAATAGCTTCCTCGCGAGTAATGGTGCCGTACCTCTTGGAGAGAATGGAGGGAGTTGAAAGAGTCTCGATTAGACGGTTCCTGACGGCGTCGCGCGTACGTTCAGTTGGAGGCCAAATGCTGAAGGAAGCATTGGAGTACTTTGCGGCGGAGGCGGAGGAAGTGGTCGATTGAGGTGGTGATTGTTCGGTTTCGGTCATGGCGGCGGACGGCGGGGTTTTGGGCGGTGCTTCTAAGGCTAGGTCTTGGAGCGGTGGAAGATCTTGGGTTTGGGACGTTTGATTTGAGGATTCAATGTTGTCTGACATTTTTTGAAGCGTTTAATTTAATTGAATACAGTTAAATCTAAAGGCACGTATTTAATTTAGATTGAAAAAATACTGTGGGCTAGTTTGGATTTTTGGAGGAGATTGATAAAATTAATTGGATAAGTAGAATTATAGTGTTTATAAATATTATAATATGTCTATTTACATGCTTAGATTCTAATATTAAAATTTTGAAAAATTAAAAAATAATAACAATTTTTTATTTGTATTGAATAATTATATATATTATTAAAATAAAATATTTAAATTGCCCTCTAATAAAAGGACAAAACTTATTACATTTATACTTATTTATTCTCTGTTATACTCTTTATTATTTCATTTTTTCCATTTCTTTGGTTGAACTTGTTTTTATTTTCAAAAATCAATATTTTGTTCGATAAAACTTCGGGCCTTGAATCAATATTAAGTTGAAATCCATTATACCAACAATTTGATCAGGCTAGATATAATAGTTTATTAAACCCAATCCACAAATCCAAACTAGTCCTGTTTGTTTGTGCATGTGAAAGTGGAGAAAAGGTTATTTAGGGGCTTGTTATGGTTGAAAAATAAATTAAACTTATTTTATATTTTACATGTTTTTAATTTGTAAAATAAATAAATTAAATTTAAATGTATATTTTTTATTTAATAATAATTGAGATTTAATTTGATTAATAAAAAATAAATAAAATATATAAAAGTTAAATTATTCATTTAAAATTTATTCAAATTCAATTTAATTAATAATTAAATAAATTTTAATAATTATTTATTAAAGTTCAACAAGTTTGAATACTATGTAGAAGATGGGTTTGAGACTCCATCGCTGGATGATTCAGACATCAAAGCCATTTTTCTTTTTCTTTTTTTAAATATCTTGATTGTTTCTTGGACTAATTTAAGTTTTTGAAAGAGGTAATTTATTTATGGTTTTACTTAATATAAGAGAATATTGATGATATCACGATCTATTAAATACTCAATAAGTTAGGTTCAAAACAACAAGAAAAATATGATATAATGTTTAAATTAAATTTATGAAGGTAACAATGTCCAAGCAGTATATGCATCATATCACATTCAATCAAAAAATAAAAATATTTTTTTTTATTATTCTAATGTATATAATTAATTTCGCTTGTTACTTTTGCAGCATACTCCTAAATGCACTCCAAATTTAAGTTCTTTTATTTTTATACTACGTTTAATACTTTTTCCACCAAAAATCAAGAACCAAACATGCACTTTAACTTTCTTGAATTCCTTGTATCCAAACTCTCCTCCTAAAAGAAAAAGAATCTTTTCTCCACAAATCAATTGGGCAACACATTTCTGTCTCCACGTATGATGCTTTTCCTGGCTGCAAATGGACAAAATTAGTGGAAACTGGAAAGTGACAACAGATATAATATGTAGTTTTCAACTTTTCAAGTAAAAAAAAGTGTCAAAAACTAGCGGACAAGTCCCACGTAGAAAGAAGCATGGAGTGCAAGTACCAGCCACATAATCCCATCACTGCCTTAGCCTTGGCAACCAAGGCAAAAATGTATATCACCATAAAAAATAGCACAAGTAGATCTTCTTTAATACAAGTATGTGGGACAGTCATGTCTAGGAATTTCTGCTACCAAACACAAAATTACAACTAAAATAAAAATGAGAAAATAATAAGAAAAAATGATGAATATGAAATTTTAAGTGGAAAATCTCCAAAGAAATTGAGGCAAGAATTAGGAGAAATATTAAAAGGAAATATTACAAGTTTTTAGGAGAAACCGTTATTTTAATTTTCTCTTTAATGTTTGTAGACAAAATTCAATAAATATGCGTATAGGCTTCAAGAGACCGTGCGCACGAAGCTGCCAACTTTTCATTTAAGTTTCTATTTTTTTTCAAAATCCTATAAGTGATTTTATCGATTTGCAAAGTGATTTTCAAAATCTCAAATTACCACTTTCCAATTACCAGTGACTTTGCCGCCACATCATGGTCACGAGTCAGGACAAGCAGCCTCCCCAAAACCCTTATTTTATATGAAATTTTCCTTGCTGAAAACGCAACATTTGAAAACATAGAACTTATGGAAGTACACCCCTTGAAACTTGTCCAAAACTCAAAGTCACTAGTATGTAAACTGGAGACCAACCCTTTTACAGTGCATACTCAATCTGAAGCCCCAAGTCCTGAGATTAGAGGCTCATGGATTGCTGCTGGTTTTACTGTATTTCCTTGTTAACCTTTCTGTTTCTCCTTTCCCTGTCAAAATTTATCCTTCCAATTAAACAGAGTCGAAACAAGAACTTAGCACCAAGCCCTCCTGGAATACCAGTAATAGGCCATCTCCATTTACTGAATAAAGAACCACCATACAGAACATTGCAGCATCTTGCTCGAAAATATGGTTCGATATTTTCTCTCCGGTTTGGTGTTCGTAATGTGGTTGTTGTGTCTTCTCCAGCTGCAGTTGAGGAATGCTTCACAAAAAATGATCTCATTTTCACAAACAGGCCAAAGTTTCTTTGTGGCAAGCACCTCAACTACAACTTCACTACACTAGGGGCTGCCCCTTATGGTCCCCATTGGAGAAACCTTCGCCGTCTTACTACACTGGAAATCTTCTCAACAGTTCGTCTTAACGGGTTCTTGGGCATAAGACAGGAAGAAATCAAGTTACTTCTAAAAGATTTGTACCAAAGTTCAAGCCAAGATTTTGTGAAAGTGGAAATGAAGTCGAAGTTATCGGAGCTTTCTTTTAACATTATTATGAGGATTGTTGCAGGCAAGCGTTACTTTGGCCATCAAGTGGAAAACAATGACGGAGCTACGCGCTTTCGAGATCTGATGAGGGAAATGTTTTATTTGAGTGGGGCCTCGAATCCAGGGGACTACTTGCCATTTCTGCAGTGGATTGATTATCAGGGCCTGGAGAAGAGAATGTTGATACTGCAGAGGGAAATAGATGCATTCTTGCAAGGTCTGATTGATGAGAATAGAAATGAAAATCATGGCCGGAAGGATGATGGGAGAAAGACGATGATCGATTCAATGCTAGCTATGCAACTTTCAGAGCCTGAATACTACTCTGATGAAATCATCAAAGGCATAATACTGGTATGTTATTATTTTTATCTTCAAGACATTTGATATTCCGAGGAGTGATGATATATGTTTTAAGCGCATAACTATTTCTTCCTTGTTACAACACCAACAAAATAGTCAACTGCAAGTCACTATTTCCACTTCCACATGCTTTATCCTTTCATTTTAGACAGTCTCTTTCAGTACAGGTTACAATTCAGACACCTTTCCAAGCTTAATTCTACATAGAATGAGCAAGAATATGGAAACTCATGATACAAATTGCTTTTTGGAAGAAACAGTAAATTCTCATTCATATGATACTTGATGGGCAAATATATCAAAACGGGAGAATTAGATTGTCAATATGGTCTAAATTTATTGATCGAAGAGTAGGCCATGGGACGGTTTTCTGAAAATTATGCCAGAGATGAGGCTAACAAGAAACAGAATTTTAACAATTTTTTCCATGTTATAAGTGAACAAACCAATCTGCATGTTCGCAAGGATGAGTTCAGAGCTTTTTGAGGTTCTGCTTAAGAGACAAATGCTATCAGCTACCTATAATAAAAAAGGAAAATTCTCTTGAACTATTTCTTTAGTATTATCTGATAATTGCGCTTCTAGCTGTGATCTGAATTACTGTATAATCATTCTAGTGCCTTGTCAATGTCTCAGATTCTGCTAATGGCTGGCACAGATACATCTGCAGTAACAATGGAATGGGCAATCTCACTTTTGCTCAACCATCCTGAGGTGTTAAAGAAGGCTAGAATGGAGCTTGATCATTATGTGGGCCAAGACCGTTTAGTAGATGAACCCGATATATCTAAGCTGCCCTATCTCCAAGGAATCGTTAATGAGACTCTTCGTCTATATCCAGCAGTTCCACTCCTGCCACCTCGCGAGTCCTCAGATGATTGCACCATTGGAAGGTTTGACATACCTAGTAAAACAATGTTGCTGGTCAATGCTTGGGCCATTCATAGGGACCCTCAAGTATGGGATGACCCTGAAAGTTTCAAGCCAGAAAGATATGAAGGTTTGGAAGATGAAGCATACAAGTTGAAGTTGATCCCATTTGGACTGGGAAGAAGGAAATGCCCTGGTGCTGGCCTTGCTAATAGAGAGGTGGCATTGGCTTTGTCAACATTGATTCAGTGCTTTGAGTGGGAGAGGATCAACAAAGAATTAGTAGATATGGAAGAAGGGACAGGACTTACAATGCCCAAAGCAAAGCCATTGGAGGCGATGTGCAGAGCACGTGAAGAAATGAAAGAAGTCCTTTCGAAACTATGAGTGTCCTGCCTTTAGATATAGCCATCACCCTTCTTAAATTTTACTTGAGTCAGATGAGTGTCCCGTAGAACTTACCTAATTATCGTTTCAGCAATAAGCTCTTGGCAACATATTACCACAGCTGGTCACATGATCGATTCAAACCAAAAAGTTCTTTTGAAGGAAATTTCATCTTTCAATGAGAAGCTGATAACTCTGTACTTCTCTTCTCTTCTATGGTTTATCCTATGTCCAGAATTTCATTAGAGGAATGTATCTTTCATCGTGAAACGACTGCATCCTCACTTGCCTATCTTTCTTGTGAGCTGGAGTTGCATGCCCTGAAAGGCAGATTCAAGCAAGCAAATTAAATAAATCTCAAAGATAGCCTTTCTTATTATGAAGTAGAAGTAGTTTACTGGTTACTATTCTAGGAAAGTATAATAAATTGTGCAACAAATTGAATTAGGCGAACTTGTCATGATAAAATCTCATAATACATATAAATTTTAGAAAAAAAAATTCTGCTGACTTGAGGGGATTAGCTTCACTAATGAACTGCAAATATAAAATTGCTACTATGAATTAGTGTCTTCCTTAGAAACATCCCTGCTGATGTAGCCCGTGGAATCTGTCAAGTGTTAGAAAAATAGTGAAACAAGCAAGGCAAGAACTCTGCACTGATGTAAAGCATAATCGCCTTCAAATTCATCTATTGGTTCCTACTCCTATGTATCATTAGTGAAGGATAATCTCTTTTCTCAGCAAAGACAAAATCATTGTATACTTCGTAGAATCCTACAAATACTTCACCAACAAATGAAAAAATGAAAAATAAGTATATTGAGTTACTTTTGCTAGTTGGGCATGATGAAGTGGTTAAAGATTTTCGAGATAAAAGGAGTGTCTAGCCAAGAGAACAAGTAATCAATTACCACTTGCAAGGTCATTAAACTTGAAAAACGAAAAGCTGCCTGCACAAAGACCTCTACTATGGCAAAAATAATACATGTATGATAATATCATAGAGGAATCAAGTAAGAATATAACAGAAGAGGAATCAAGTAAGAATGACAAAGAAAGGAAGGTCATTCATATAAAAAATAATTAATGGAAACACAGGAAAAACGAGCGACCTTTTCACCATTAAAGGGACATTTTCTAGCAGTACAGAGTGCATACTTTCCAAGTATTTTGTAGCAGTACATTTGGCTTTCCCCTGTTTGTATGAACTGAAGGGAAGAAATCCAAAGCCCAATAATATACAAAAGAAAGAAAATGGATCAAACGACCTGGTTACAGACATTTGTTTTATGCCAAGTTATTGGAAATAAAAACACATATACTCATACAAGCACAATAAAAGGATGAACAGCATTCACACGTTTCTAACGGCAACAATCATGATCTGAGGTATGAAAAGTAACACAAGAATCTGATTCCACTGGCTTATAGTGCAATAGAAAACTAGATGAACAAATTTTATTCACGTTCTTGGATTAAGCTGATTTGTCTCATGAAACCACCATCATTCTCAAGGAACAATTAAAGAATACTTTGTTATGACATTTCTTGGTTTGCATATAGCCTCCAAGGCCTTGACTTTAGGTATACTGAATCCTGTGCTTTCGGTCATGTCCACAAGTTCATCACCGACTCTCTCCCACTTGAAAGCCTGAATCAATGTCCCCAATGCAAACCCAAGCACCCTAGTTGATATACCTCCACCAGGGCATTTTCATCTTCCAGCTCCAAATGGGATCATGAATCCTTCTTCCTTCAATTCATGCCTCTCAGGCATAAACTTTGTTGGATCCTCCCATAACCTTGGATTCCTATGAATGCCCCATAAATTGACTAGCAACATTGTTCCCTTACATATGTCATATCCACCTACTTGACAATCTTCAGAGGCTTCATGAGGGATCAGAAATGGGAGAGGTGGATATAAACGTAGAGTCTCGGTGATCACGTTCTGCAGGTAGTTCAACTTTGGAAAGTCTTGCTCATCTAATAGGCGATCCTCTGGAACGTGAGCATCTATTTCAGCCTTGACCTTCTTGATTGAATCAGGGTGGTTAAGTAGTAACGACATCGCCCATTCCATGCTTACCGACATTGTGTCTGCGCCTGCCACCAGTAACACCTACCCACATCGAATAAACATGCACTGATATACGCCCCTAAAATTGATGATCATATATATTCCGCAATATATTTACAACAATGTTTCAGATATGTTAATTGATCCTGGTGGCAGACATATTACTTGGAGATAAGAAATAAATTTGGAATACAGTTGTTAAAATAAGCAAAGTGCTGAAGGAAATGTCCTGGACATGTGAAGATAGATTAGATAAGTTTCTTAGCTTAGTGCAATCTTATTCAATTACAGTTTCTTTCATCCACATGTTCCAATAATCATAAGCTGCAACTTTACTGTAAAGACTACTAAAATTCAAGAGGCAAAATTCAATAGCAAGAAAACAGTTAACTGGCCTGAGCCAAATATTCACTATCAAATGGATTAGAGATTTCTATCTATTTGATTGGTCCAAAAAATAACTAATCTCATTGAGCATAAAACCTCCCGTTCCATCAACTATTTTTTGTTAGGCAAGACCAAAATAAATTAACACTGTAGCAAGAATTTGACTCAAACCCATTACCTCAAGTGAAAAATTTACCAGTATAATTCCTTTGATGAGCTTGTCTGTGTAATATTCTGGTTCATTCTCTTGCAGTGAGAGCAAGTGATCAATCGTGGTCTTTTCAGACTCTCCATTGTTTCCTTCAGACAATTTATCCTTCAAGACAACTTCACGGCGTTCATCTATCAAATCCTGCATGAACTTGTCAAGCTTTCCCATCAAAGTTGCAAACCTCTTTTCCAACCCCTGGAAATCCACCCAATGTAAAAATGGCAGAAGGTCACCTAAATTCCTGTTCCCACTATGCTCAACCATCTCCCTCATTATATATCTCACCCTTCTTGCCTCCTCTGCATCCACTACATTCTCCCCATAATATCTTTTACCAGCTATAGTCATTGAAAGTACATTGAAAACAAGCTCCGTAAACTTGGAATTCAGGTCCACATTTGTTGATCCGCCACCAAGTTTTGAATTTCGAAAAAGCTCACTCAGCAGAATCATCAGTTCCTTTCTTCTAGTCTCCATAAACATAGCTATTCTAGCATTGGAGAAAATCTCAAGTGATGCTAGGCGGCGTAGGTTGCGCCAATGATCCCCATAGGGCGCTACACTTATTGTAGTAAAGTTGTAACTAAAATGTTTTGTGGCAAGGGTGAAAGGGCGAGTGGCAAAAATGATGTCGTTCTTGGTGAAACATTCTTCGACAGCAGAAGGAGAGTTGACAAGCAGGACCTTACGAAATCCAAGCTGAAGTAGTAAGATGCCACCGTACTTTTCAGAAAGAGCTTTTAGAGTTCGGTGAAGTGGCTCTTTCACAAGATGGAGGTGTCCTATCAGAGGAAGTGAAGGTGGGCTTGGAGGTTTATTGGATTTTTTCCTTTTTGCAAGAAAATACTTAAGTATGAGAAAGAATACTGCTAGAAGTATAATGTACCAGTGAGTTATTCCCATTTCTACCTTGCAACAATTTTCTCTTCCTCTTTCTTGTTGGTGCAAAACTATTGGTTATGCAGATATATATAGTTGGAGCTATAAAGCCACTTCTTGAAGGAAGACCATTTTCTGGTTAAAGGCAACACATTAACTTCTAGATCATTAGAACAATATGAAAAGACAGGTCATGATTACGACAATATACCATGAAGTATTTATCGTTTTCTGAGTAATAATGCAGTAACAGTTCAAAGCTGATAAGTTGAGGCTGAGTCATTTAGCATAAGATCCTAGTTGCACTAGACAAAGCAGATGAAACAAAGCCACCATATGAATAATTTCTAATTATGAAGTAATGGGCTCCCTGGGTGCTAGTGCTAGTTCCACTTTTAGTTAAGACCATTTCTTTAGAATTGAAGATTCTACTTGAATAGTTTCTGTTACTATACTGCATGGTTACACATTATTATCAGAGTTCTGATAAGAATCAGTGAGTAAAGAATCCCATGAGCTCTTATATATTTTCATTACATTCATTTCCAGGGGGCGCCACCGAACACCCAGAAGAATAGGATAAAACCAGGAGCTAGCAATACTCTGGTGGTTCTCTTTTTTCCAGAAAAAACAGACTATAAGAAAACTTCGATGCTAATGCTTATGGCTTGGTTCTGGATTATGCTTATGTAGTGCATACATATAATCTTGGAGATTTTTTTCCAAGACAAATAATGAGAATCTCCATTGCTACTTCTCTATATACTTTGTCCCATAATCGTACTATTTTTCTCCCTAGCCAAATGGTGTGTAGTTGTGTTGATGTATTGGTACGAGGAAAGCATGATAATAAAAGTAAGAAAGAGAAAAAAGGAAACAGAGGAGTGAAAATTTTGTAATTTTTATTGATATTTTATAGCAATCTTACACAAATATATATAGACATAATGAAAGATCATATGTCATTGTCAATACAAAATCCTAGTGCATTTATAGCCAACTATATCAACCACTCTATTAAGAAAAAACAACATAACTAGTGAATGGTATTCAATCACTCTAAATAGAAAAAACAACATTGATAGGAAAAATGTCAGTTTCACAACACTTTCCCTTGACATTTTTCCTAGCTACTCCAAGTTTTGATCACAAAAATTCAAATTTGGCTTTAGGAAATGCTTTTGTCATGATGTCTGCAAACTAAAGTTCTGAGCTACAATGTACCAAATTTATTTCCCCATTCTTCTCAGCTTCTCTAATGGAATGATACTTCGCATTTATGTGTTTGGTCCTGCCATGTTGGACAGGATTTTTCGAAATGGCTACGGCAGACTTATTGTCCACTCATATCACAGTAGGTTTATTCTAAGTTTGTCCCAAATTTGTTAACAATTTTCTTAACCAGATAGCTTGGCTTGCTACTGCTGAAATATACTCAACTTCAGCCGAGAATTGTGCCACAACCTCTTGTTTTCTAGAGTTCCATGAAAAAACGACACTTTCAAAGGAAAATACATAACCAGAAGTACTTTTAGAATTATCAATACTTCCAGCCCAATCACTATCACAATAGTCAACCATATTTTCACTTTCACTCTTCAAATAATATACACCAAAGTCCATAGTCCCTTTGATGTATCTTAACACTCGTTTAGCAATACCTAGGTGAATTTGACTTGGAGAATGCATGAATTTTGACAAAAGACTTGCAGAGAACATTATGTCTAGTCTAGTAGCAGACAAATACAGCAAACTTCCAATTAAGCTTCTGTGAATTGAGGCATTTGCCTTTAACTCACCATCTTCTCTTGATAGTTTTTCATTTACTACCAAGGATGTTGTCACTGATTTAGCCTTCTCCATTTGAAACTTCTTTAAAACCTCCCAAGCATATTTTCTTTGTGAAATGAAGATTCCAAGATCATTATGCTCAACCTCCATTCCTAGAAAATATTTCATTTCACCAAGGTTTGACATCTCAAATTTATTTTCCATATTGAATTTGAATTGCTTCAGATACTGTTGAACACCACTAGTGACTAACAAGTCATCAACATACAATAACACAAATAGGTTCTCAGTTCCAATATTCTTGATATAGAGAGTTGCCTCACTTTCACTTCTACGAAATCCTTATTGTAGGAGATAACCATCAATTTTGCTATACCAAGCTCTTAGAACTTGTTTTAAGCCACACAAGGCTTTATTGAGATAATGCACCATATGCTCTTTGCCTGGAACTTGACATCCCTCTAGTTGTTCATCATAAATATATTCTCCAAGCAAGCCATTTAAAAATGCAAACTTGACATCTAAGTGAAAGATTTTCCAACCTAGCTTTGTAGTAAGGGCCACCTAGTCTGATTGTATCATGTCTGGCCACAAGAGCAAAAGTGTCAGAGAAATCCACCCCAAACTATTGTGCATATTCCTTTACAACTAATATGGCTTTAAGTTTGTTTACAGAACCATCAGGATTGAGTTTGGTTCTATAAACCCACTTAACATCTATCACCTTTTGATTTTGTGGTCTTTCCACTAATTTCTAAGTTCTATTCTTCTCAATCATGGTCATCACCTCCTATATTGCAGCCAACCAACCTGCTTTGCTTGCAGCTTCATTGTAGTTTTTTGGTTCAAGTGAAGCCACATTGCATCTCTCATAAACATCTTCAAGTGTTCTAGTTCCTCTCATAGGAATATCGTCATAGTTATCAAAAATCTCCTCATCTATTGCTTTTTGTTCTTGGGAAGAACTTTCCCAAAATTCTTTTTTTGAAGTTTTCACATCCTTCTTATTCCATTCCCATGTAGCAAGTTCATCAAACCTCACATTTCTATAAACCTACATATTTTCAATTTTTTTGTTCAAATTTTGTATCCTTTTATATTGTTGCTATATCCAAGAAAGATACCCATTTCTGCCTTATGATCAAGCTTATCTTTTTTTACTTCAGGAACAAGAGTATAATAAACACAACCAAGTACCTTGAGGTGTTCTACTAAAGGTTTTACTCCATGCCATATTTCATATGGAGTATTACCTTTTAAAGCTCTTGTTGGAAGCAAATTAAGTAAATACATTTAGGTATTTACCGCCTCAACCCAAAAGTTCTTTGGTAAATCTTTTCCAAACAACAAACATCTCGACATCTCTATTACTGATCTATTTTTTCTTTCACTAACTCCATTTTGTTGGGGAGTGTATGGCACAATTAGTTGATGATGAATGTCTTTCTTATTACAAAAGGCCTTGAACTCATTTAAAATATACTCAGTTCCATTATTAATTCTAAGTATCTTCAACTTGCATCCTATTTGCTTTTCAACCAACTTTTTATAAGTTGAAAAAATAGCAAATACTTCAGACTTTATCTTTAAGAAATAGACCTAACAAAACCTTGAGTAATCATCTAGAAACAATATAAAATACTTGTTCTCACTTAGAGAAGATATGCTTATAGGCCCACAAATATTAGAGTGCACAAGCTGCAATTTCTCTTTTGCTCTCCAATTACTATCATGAAATGGCAACCTACATTGTTTTCCAAATTAACACACATTACACATACCACTTATTTCATGAATCACAGGCAAATCATGTACTAAATTTTTTGTGTGCATACTCATAAAGGTTGAATAACTAAAGTAACCTAACCTTTTGTGCCATAGAACAGATTAATCAATTGTACTTGTGTAGGCGTGCAACTTTGATTCATTCCAATCTAGATGGAAGCTTTTGTTTTTCATTTTCATAGCCATCACTTCATTCCTAAAACCATCTAATATAGTACATAACCCATCCTGAAAGTGCAAAGCATAATTCCTTTCTATCATTTGCCCCACACTTAACAAGTTTTGGTCTATCTCAGGAACATAAAGTACATCTAAAATTAACTTTCCTTTCCCTTTCATCTCTACTTGCTTTCCATCTCCAATCTTTACCCATGAGCTATAAGATTTGTCCAACTCATGGAAAATGCCAGCATCTCTTGTCATGTGGTTTGTATAACCACTATCAATCAACCAAGTATTTCTGCTGTTGGTTGTAGCAAAACATGTAGCAACAAAAATGTTCACTTTTTTGCTCTTTTTTGCTCTTGATTTTCAGCAACTTGAGCTTGAGTTTGTTGTCCCTGCTGGTTTCCCTTGTTCTTGCATATTTTTTCAGCATGACCATGTTGATTACAGGTTTAGCACTTTACACTAGGCCAATAACAACAAAAGTTTTTAGTGTGACTTCTTTTTTAACAACGGGGATAAGGTAGATACCTTCCTTTCTTGCCTCCACTTTTGTAATTGTCACCTTCTTTCTTTTGTTTGCCTTTCTTATCTCTAGATTGCTTCTTCCCACCACCAGTATTGCTGCTTGATAGGTTTTCCATTTGTTTTGCCAAGAGTGCTATTTCTATCACCTTCTTTTGTCTCAAAGTCCTTCTATACTCAATTGCTTGAAAAACATTAACCACTTCATTGAGTGTTAATGTTGACAAGTACTTCGAGTCTTCAAGTGATGAAATTTTTGGTTCAAACCTTTCAAGTACATTGACAAGGACTTTGCTCACTATCCTTTTATCAGATAACTCTTCTTCTAGTAGCCTTAGTTTATTAACAACCTTCATCAACCTGTCTGAATATTCTTTGACAGTTTTATTTTCTGTCATTCTCAGAATTTCAAACATTCTCCACAAATTTATCACCTGAATCTCTCTTGTTCTTTCAGTTCATTGGAACTCTTCCCTCAATTGGTCCCAAGCTTGATTTGTTGTGTCACAATTCATAATTCTGGTAAAGATGACTTCTGAAACAGAAAAATGAATTGTTGATAGAGCCTTGAATTTTTTTGGCACTCTCCTCACTATGTTGATGGATTTTAGCAATAGTTGGGCTTCCTCTCAAGGGATGAGGATCAAGTCCAATCTCCACTATTGCCACAAGTCAAAGGCTCTAAGATATGCTTTCATTTTCATTGCCTAAACTGTGTAGTTTTCTCCACTAAAAACAGGTGGTACTGGAGTTGAAAAACTTTTGGAAGCTATTAAATTAAATTTTGGTTTTTAAGGTTGATTGGATGGTTAAAAAGGAAAAAAACCTTATTGGTTTTCTCTCAAATTCACTCATAACCCGTAAGATCAAAAGGGCTCTGGTACCATGTTGATGTATTGGTATGAAGAAATCATGATAATGAAAGTAAGAAAGAGAATAAAGAAAACAAAGAAGAGGGAGAATTCTATGATTACTATTGATATTTAATAGCAATCTTAGACAAATATATATAGGCACAATGAAAGATCATGTCATTGTCAACCCAAAATTCTAGTGCATTTATAGCTAACTATTTCAGCTACTCTACTAAGAAAAAACAACATAGCTAGTAAATGATATTCAACCACTCTAAATAGAAAAAACGATATTGATAGGAGAAATATCAGTTTCGCAACAGGTTGGAGCACTCCTAGTATTGAATACATCACTAAGTTTCTCTATTCGGCGAAATCTTGGCCTTCTTTTTGTTGATATGATTTGGAAAAATGGATCTTAGTAAAATATAAAGTAATAAAACAACATGGCCTCAAGAAACATGAATATGAAAATGATTTTAAATCATTTTTATACATTCTCCATGAGTAGTTACACTTGCAATAAAGAATCCAAGAAAGCGTACACAAATTTACCAAACTAAATTAGAAGAATCAATGTTTTTACTTATTCTTGATCAGAGACTTGATTTAGATTGCCACACTGCGAAATTCTCCCTTATCATCTTCATTTTCGATGTTTCCAGCCAATTCCACCACTACAGATTCATCCCTCACACGCCCACTACAACCATTCCGGCCCTTATACCCCCGCGCAACCCATAAATACACCAAGAAATTTATCCCATTGACCCCTGTCAGAATCCAGTAAAAATAATCGAGCCGGCTCTTGTTAAGATCATCCCTCAGCCACCCCTTTTGCACTCCACCCGTAGCTTTTTCAATGATCTTAACAATGGCGGTGCTGAGCCAACTTCCAATCCCAATCTCACTCAAGAACATAGCGCTGCTTATGCTTCTCGTCCCATCTGTGGCCTCGTCATAGAAGAACTCCAGCTGCCCCACGTACGTAAACACTTCGGCCATCCCGATTAGAAAACACTGAGGAAACAGCCAGAAAACACTCAAACGATCAGAATAATGCTCCCTCCGTTTCTTCTCAACCAATGCAGCTGATAACATGGCGAAAATCGACACACACAGACCGATCCCCATGCGCTGCAACGAGGTGACGCCCCTTGCATGGCCTGTTTTGGCGCGGAGGAACGGGACGACGAGTTTTTCGTAGACAGGGACCAATATCAGGGCGTTAATGGCACTGAAAACAGGGGTGGAGCCTGCCGGGATTTCGAGGAGGCCGAGTTTTCGGTCCATGATGGTGGCCTGCCCGATGAAAAAAGTTGAGAGCTGAGAGAAAGAGATCGCCAGAGCGATGGTTGATGCCCACACGGGAAGGATTCTGACAAAGGATTTGAATTCTTCCACTTGTGTTACAGTGCAGAGTCTCCAGCGGTTCTTTGTAGTACTGCACTCCGGGTCTGTTATGACGGCTGCTTTGTCCAAGAATCTGCTTGTGAAGAAGCATAAATTAGATTGTTTTTTGGAATAATTGTAGAATTAGATTTAATAAGGTGAATTACAAAAATTATTTTTGATGTTTGATTAATTTAAAAAAAAATATTTAAGTTTGTAAATTATGAATATTCTTTTGATATTTATTTTTAATTTATAAATTGCACCTAGTGGAGTATTTAAAAAAAAAAAAGGACCTTAAAAATGTATTTGTAATATCTAAACAAGGTATTTATAATTTTAAAAGATAACTGATTTTTTTTTTAATTAGACTAAAATTGAGGGAGAGTTTTTAAAATTCACCATATGTTAGAGATGACCAAAATTTATGTTATGATTATACAATAACAATATAGCACTTAAATCAAACTGTTCCTTCAAAGAGTCTAAATGCAGAAACATTTCTTAAAGGAAAATGATATATACAACCCAATTTGCTTCACTAAATTATCATCACTTCTAATTACAGTAATAACCCCTTATTATGGTAAAGATCTAGTGTTGAAATTTTGTTTAAGGAAAGAGTTTGTTTTTATTGAAAATTCTACTATATCTTTTATTGCGTTACATTGATTATCTATCACTTGTAAAATATATTAAAAAAATTTACACTTAATGACAATTAATGCAATATCATAAAGAATGTAGTTCAAATACTATTATATTATATTTATTATCCATCATATATAAAATATATTCATAAATTTTACACACGAGGGATAATTAGTGCAACGTCATGGAATATGAGGATTTTAAATAAAAGATCCTGTCGGCTTTTAGACTGATCCTGTGCTCTTACGGCCATATGATTGCTTTTTGCTTATGAAAGAGTACAGATTTTAAGAGAGTGGTTCCCATGTGGGTTTCATAATTATAGGAATTGGTCCTATCACCACCGATGTGGGACTCAAACGTAATTACGGTGAAATATATCACTACTCTTTATAAAATGATACATCACAGCCCAAGGACACAAAGAAGAAAGGCAATTCAGGAAACTAGTAATAGTTAAATTTGAGAAGCTAATGCATGTACAATTCAATAGGTTTCATCATAGAATTGGTGTCAATTAGTTGATGGAGAAACAGAGAATTAAAGAACAACATTATAAGCAAAATGAGCTTCGGGGGTCTGAAATACTGACCTATATTGTTTCGTGTGAGCGAGCTTTGGTGCACCAAAAATATCAGACTCTCTATTGCTAACCTCATAAAGATCAGCTTCCCGCCCCACCTCAACTCCTCTCACATGATTCCTCAAAGAAACCACAATGACTTGAACAAATCTAGTAAAAGCACTTCCCATCGGCTTCTGGTACCGATACTTCATAAAACCAGCAGCCAAGACAAAGACTGAAACAATCATCACTGCTGTTGGCACTCCAAATCCCCAAGCCCACCCGAACTCCACTTGTATGTACACTAAAAGTGTGATGCCTAAAAGGGCACCCATGTTTATAGCAAAGAAGAACCAGTTAAAAAATGCATATTTTTTATGGGCTTCACTTTGATCGGATTCATCAAACTGGTCTGCACCGAATGAGGAGACGCATGGCTTGATGCCACCGGTTCCAAGGGCTATAAGCGCCAGTGCACAGTAAAGGAAGGCTGTTTGGCCATCGGATGCTGCAATGCATGGCCTCTTGGTGCAGTGAGGAGGCCTTAAGCTATCTATGGTTGCTGAAAGTGTTAACAACACCATTCCCTATTATATAACAATGAAAAAGAGCAAACAAGAGTGAGATTCTTACTCCACACAGCATTTTCATAACTGGATTTTTGGAGAACGTACAGCATAAATTCTTACCGCTGCATAGACACAAGAGAAGATGATGATGGTTAGGAAACGGCCCAAATAGGCATCAGCAAGGAAAGCTCCAAGCAATGTAAGAACATATGCGGCTCCAATCCAATCAGTGACATGAGTGGCTGCATTGGGAAGAGACTGATGCATCTCCCGAACCAGATAAGAAACCATGTTTACAGCAACTGCAAAGAATGCCAACCTCTCTGCCACCTCATTCACTAAACCAAGAACAGCATGTTTTTATTTGCTTAATGTTACACAGATTGCAATTTACATCATGATAATGAAGAAAAGACAGATATAATTATTAGTTGATCAAGAGATTGCTGATCTTTGATGATCAAATCTATGAGACCATTATCTTGGTCTTGGATGATTGAATCTATTACAATATGCACCATATAAGATGAACCATGGATCGCAAACTAGTACAAGAACTAGGATGCCAACTTACTTAATTGGTGTGAAATTGAGCATCCCATTACTGATGGATATGTTTGACAAGTTTTACTTGTTTAGTGCAGTTTACCCTCATACCATTGCCCTTTGTACAAAATACTCGTACTTTTCACTATCTCTACGTGATTAAAAATGCACGTAAGCTCATTTTTGTTATACTTTGCAATTCTTGAATCTAGAACACAAAGAAAAACCATAAAGTCAGGAAAAGAAAAGGAGAACCAATGATGAAAGGGGAGGCTTTCCATCCTCCAGTTGCCAGTTTATCTGCAATCCTCCCTTTATAATCCACACATCCATTGGAAACTAAAGTTGAAGATGTGCCTTCTTCCTACCAAAAGTTAATTTCAAGGCGAGTTAGGAACAAAAACAAAACAAAACAAAAGGAACACTGTTGATGGCTGCAAATATGGGAACTAGGAGTACCTTCATGTTATACTTATTTGATTCCAAAATCCCATCCAGGGATAGCTCTCCAGCATTTAATTCCATGGAACGACGATAAGTTGGTAACTTGGTCTTCTGCTATCAGGAGTGATCACCCTCAGCAACTTGCCTGTGATATATATATATATATATACACTTTAAATTTGTTCTTTGCCATATCAATTTTCTCAGATTGAGATCATATTTAATAATTAACATTTGACTAGTATGCTTGAATTTAAGGCGGCAACAATATATATTCTTTTACTACCACCAAGACTTGGAAAACATTTCCACAAATAATGTCACAGAACAATGCAAAAATTGTAGTTATGGTCGATGCTGAATTATTGTACTTCAATCCCTATAGTTTTTATTGAATCAGTCAAACTGCCGTCCCAGCGTTCAGGTCTATTCACGCATGAAGGACAATGGGTTGGATGCTTTAACTTTAAGGTTGTAATAGAACTAATTAAATAGATAATTTGCAGGCATGCAATCAACATTAACAGGCCGTGATCACAATTAATTAGAACCTAACAGATAAACAATTAAATAGAGGCTCTCAAGTTGGTCAAATCTGTTTGTAAACCTGTGTTAGATAATGCTTATTTTGAGGGACTGCTATCGTGGTTGAGTCCCTGATACTTATTTTCAACATGGATTTTCAATACAGAGGCGAAGAGCTTCAGAACTAAAAGTGGGAATGATAGGCAGTTTAAATCTCAAGAATTAAATGTTTGCATTTGATGTAAAAAACTTAGTTTTAAGAGGTAAGTTCAAGAATATAAAAGGTTCTATCAGTACATTATATGCACCCTATCACACGGAATGCAATCCTCATTTCGGACTTCACTGCTTTCAGTTACATCTCTAAATATTTTCTTACTTAATATCTGACTTGATCGTCGGAGAGTTTTTACTAGAATACCCCCTATAACTCTAACAATTTATTTATGTAGCAGGCAGAAGCCTGTCACGCAATCAATTTCGCAAGAGAATCTGACCCTCATCGACTCAAATTATACCACAACAATATTCATAAATGTATGCACAATTATCTTGTAGTAATTGTTAAATGGATTTTTTCAAAATTATCTCCATGTGGTACAATCTAGCTATGCATTCTCTTACTCAATGTATGACTTGATTGTGGTAGGATTTTTGTTAGAACAATTCTAACTTTAACAATTTGTTTGTGTAGCAGACAAAAACTTATAAAACAACCAATTTTGCAAGAGAATTTGACCCTCAACGACTCAAAGTATACAACATCAATATTTATAAATGTATGCACATTTATCTTGTAGTAATTATTAAATGGATTTTTTCAAAAATTAAATTTTGATGTAAAATTGACTAGCTTAGGCATTTTTTTATGTAATTTCTATGGTAGTGGAGTTGTATTAAACGTAGGATATTGAGTGGTATTAATACTCAAGTATTTCTTGACCTATTTTTTTTTTTTTTGTATATACTTTTGACTAGAGAAATTTAAACGCACTGTAACTTTATTGATTAAATTAATGACTTACTAAGGATCACAATAATGTATTTTTTTTCCGTCCCTCTGGATTTGGGAAGAAGCATTAATCAACGAATTCAATTAATGTATTTAATTTCATCAGAATAGAAGTTAAATCAAGAAAACGAGATAGTTATCAATTTTTCACTGTACTGGTCAAACACAATCATCTTATCTCTATATTCTTAAATACTTTCATTATCAAAATATTTTCTATATTAATACAAAGTTCACACATGTAAAATTATTAAAATACTCTTGCAACCAAACTTCCCCCTTTTCCTTTCTCATTTCCACTCTATACCCAACAGACCATCAATGTCCCCAGCTAATAAATTGAAATATAACATTAAATATATATATATATATATATTCATTAATCATACTATGCCAACAACTACCTTTCGAATTAATTGTAATTATACAACACTTAGGGTCTTAGTCTTGATTGTAGCACTGTGTTCATTGGCTCCCTGGAAGAAGAAAAAGGATATACAAATGTGGCGAAAATTCATGAACGCAGGTGCACGTTATCGTATACAAGTAATAAAATGATAAGTAGATTATCGTTTCTACGAGAATTGTTGAATTATTAGTATCGAAATTATATTAACTCTAATTTTATTTAAATAAACGAAAGTGAGTTTTTATAATTAAAAACTAAATGCAACTAAACTAAACTAATAATCAAAAGCATTTAAAGATAAAATTCACTAACTTAAAAAGCCTAGGTTATTTATGATTTCATCATAATTAATCCGAATTGAATAATTCATCTCATCAATCTCAATTTATTTACCAAGTGATAGTCGAGAATCCCTAAATTATTCACTAGCCTCTCCCAATGTCTAATAAAAATATCATCAATTGTTAACCCACTATATTCCTATGTGAATTACAACAATCAACAATTCATTAGGTTCTATGGAGTCTCAAACATGACTACACAAACCATGTAAGTATATTTCTATCTCACATGCAATTTATGGTTTTCTTCACATATATTACCTCCCGAGTCAATATGATTAGCAAATCATTCAATTAGTGGCCAAGTAATTGAAAGCATTAAGAATAATGTAGAAAACTCAACTTGAAAATTAAATCAAGAATTGAATTGAGACAAATATTCAAAACATCATAATTAGATTATATCACAACCCTAGAAAAAGAAATTAATTCATGATTCAAATTATATACAAATTAACAACATTCATACACATAATGAAAGAAAGAAAGAGGACAATGAAATGAAACTAGAAAGATGATGAAGTTCTTCCCTTGTTGATGTCTTCTTCACAAATCATGGAAGAATTCTCTTCTTCTTCTTCTCTTCTTCTCCTCTCCTTGTTTCTTGGCTTCTTTTTTATTCTCTTTCTCCCCCTTTCTAAAAATCTAAAATAGAGGTTTTGGAATACTTAAACTTGATGGGAGATGCCTTAAAAAGGGCATAAAATACCAATTTACTCTTACTTGCCCGGTTGACAGCGCCTAGGCACTGCAGTCCAGTGAGAATAGCGCCTAGGCGCTGTACATTCTATCCTAAACAGTGATTGCAGCGCCTAAGCGCTACTCTTGGTATCTAAGATGAGTTTCTGCTGCATTTGTAGCCTCTTTCAACAATTTTTCACCTATTTTTAGGCTAAATTGGTTTTTGGTGTTTTCAAATGAATTGTATCTCTGTGTCTTGTCTTTCGATAGACACTTAAATCAACTCAATATGAAATCGATGGAAAGATTTATGCCTGAAATACCAAGATGTATCATATCAAAAAATTTTAATCAAGTGCAGATTATTTAATCTGATTTTTCTTATTGAAATAGAAAGAACTGGATTTCATGGTAAACATAAACGTTATAGATATATCTCTTGGCTTTTCAATGATTCAAGAAACAAGTTAAAATGATATTGGAGAAAAACATTATGATTGAAATACGAACACTGACTCAATAGCACCAAAAAACGGATTATTCTAAATTTAAACCAAGTATTATGTTTCTTTCCATTTTCTCCTCATTTTTCTATTACCTATAATATTTCAAACTAAACGCATAAAAAGTAACACAACACTCAAAAATTAAACAAAAATTTAAGCAAATGGTACTCAATTAGGAGATATAAAATCCACTCATCAACAAACCTAGTAGATTCCTGCGATTATTTCTAGTATGGGATGAGTCAATCATCCACTTTGATATCTTATTGAACAAAAAGGGTGTTCCTCCATTGATCAAGAATTTTGATTTTCAGAAAGTATCATGATTATCCAATAAGAAGGGTTTTCATTTTTTCAAATGAACAATTTGAAGACCTAATGATTCTAACAACTGATTGCAGAATTGATTATTCAAACCTTTCAATTTATAGATGTAGATCTCGAACCTATGAATGTGGATATTCTCGAAACTCACACAGAAAAAAGAAGTGAGTTAGACAAAAAGAAATGAAGTAGCTTAGACAAATCTTTTTTGTCAATAATAGAGGCATAAGGATCAAGAAATACAGGACAGAACTTGATGTAATTTACCTGGCATGATATGGTTTTTGCACATTGTACCTACATTGATAAAGAACTAAAGATCATCTAATCTACTACCGAAATAGTTGATTAAATCATACTTTCACGAGGTCTACACATTGCTTTCAAACTCTAGGCATGGTAAGCCCTATACCCTCCCCCATGTCAATCTCTTCTTTTCCAAATGTTATATGCCTTGAATGTAGTACCAAAAATTGCTCTTAAGTGCCTATTGTGAAGCTGCTGAATCACCTTCAGTTGCATGTGTTTGCTTAATGGGGAAGATGCAATCTGTAAAAAAAAAAAAAAAGGCCAGGTTGGTTGTAAAATTGAAGAGCTTACTGCGCTAGATGGTGGCATGATTCTAATGCATGGAAATTTGTGCAAACAAGTCTGCTATGTAAAATTGAGCATGAAGAGCAAATTTTTCTTTTGTTGATGTTTTGTTATAGGAAGCATGATAATGAATGTAAAAAAGAGAAAAAAGAAAACAGAGGAGAGGAAGTACTCTGTGATTTTTATTAATATTTCGTGGCAATCTTACACACATTTATATAAACACAATGCTCATATGTCCCTTTCATAAAGATCATATGTCATTATCAAAATAAAATCCTAGTGCATTTGTAGTCAACTATTTCGGTCACTCTACAAAGAAAAAGCAACATAGCTAGTGAATGGTGTTCAACCACTCTAAATAGAAAAAAACAGCATAGCTAGGAGAAATGTGAGTTTTACAAGAGAGATATCGTGAGTTTAGAAAGAAGAGTGCCTATTTTGTGGTTAATTGAGATAATTTTTCTAAAGCTAATTAAAGTGATTAAGGGATTGATTGATGATCAAGAATGGTTGATACACGATTAAAACATGTGAGAAAGAAAATAGAAAAAAGGAAGTTTGAATTTTCTTTATTTTTTATTAGTATATTTATTGTTCTTATTCAACCATAATCTCTCTTCTTTTAATAGCATTTATATTAACCAACTTTACATATATGTATATATAAAAAATATAATCAAACTTATATTAATAGAAAGCTCAAAGATATTAATGTAAGAATCCTAGAATAATTAAATAAATATTGTAATACACACAATTATTCTAATTATTTAGTCAATCAAATAATTATCATAAACAAAATCAATCGATCATATGATTGGTATGAACTTGTCTTAGCATATCTAGTTCTCGTCACAGTCACTTGCACATACATTAAAAATATTAGTTGACATATTTTAATAATTTTATCATAATTAAATAACATCAACTAAATTTTATGTTAGTTCTAATAGAAATTTGTGTCGTAAAAAGTGGGGTGTTACAGTTGATCACCACCAGTGACTAACAAGTCATCAACATACAAGGACACAGTGAGTTCCACTTCAATTCCAACCTTCTTGATATGGAGAGTTCCTCACTTTCACTTCTATGAAATCCTTGTTGTAGGAGATAACTATTAATTTTGCTATAACAAGCTCTTGGAGCCTGTTTTAAGCCATACAAGGTTTTATTGAGATAATACACTGTCTGGTTGTTTGACATAAATATCTTATTCAAGCAAACCATTTAAAAATGCAGACTTGATATCTAAGTAAAAGATTTTCCAGCCTAACTTTGCAGCAAGAGCCACCAGTAGTCTGATTGTATCATGTTTGGCCATAGGAGCAAAAGTGTCAAAGAAATCACCCCAAACTGTTGTGCATATCCCTTCACAATTAATTTGGTTTTAAGTTTGTTTATAGAATCATCAGGATTGAGTTTAGTTCATAAACCTACTTGACACCTATCACCTTTTGATTTTGTGGCCTTTCCACTAATTTCCAAATTCTATTTTTCTCAATCATGGTTATCTCCTCCAGTATTGCAACCAACCAACTTGCTTTGCTTGCGGCTTCATTGTAGTTATTTGGTTCAATTAAAGCCACATTGCATCTCTCATAAACATCTTCAAGTGTTCTAGTTCCTCTCACAGGAGCATCATCATAGTTATCAAAATTCTCCTCATCTGTTGCTTCTTGTTCTTGGGAAGAACTTTCCCAAAAAAAAATTTAACTGTTCACTTCTTTCTTGTTCCACTCCCACGTGGCAAGTTCATCAAACCTCACATTTCTCTAAACCTTCACCTTTTCAGTTTTTAAGTTCAAAATTATGTATCATTTTACATTGTTGCTATCCATTTCTACTGTATGATCTCTTTTTACTTTAGGAACAAGAGCATAACAAACACAACCAAATACCTTGAGGTGTTCTACTACAGTTTTTTCTCCATGCCACATTTTGTATGGAGTATTATCTTTTAAAGCTCTTGTTGGAAGCAAATTAAGTAAATACACTGAGGGATTCACCGCCTCAGCCTAAAAGTTCTTCAGTAAATCTTTCTCAAATAGCAAACATCTCGAAATCTTTATCACTGATCAATTTTTCCTTCGACCCACTCCATTTTGTTGGGAAGTGTATGACATAGTTAGTTAGTGATGGATGTCTCTCTTATCACAAAAGTCCTTGAACTCATTTGAAGTATACTCGGTTTCATTATCAGTTCTAAGTATCTTCAACTTGCATCCTGTTTCCTTTTCATCTAATTTTTTATAAGTTGAAAAAATAGTAAGTACTTCATACTTCATCTTTAAGAAATAGACCCAACAAAATCTTAAGAAATCATCTATAAACAATATAAAATTATTGTACCCATTTAGAGAAGATACGCTTATACGCCCACAAATATCAGAGTGCACAAATTGCAATTTATCTTTTGCTCTCCAATTATTGTTATAAAATGGCAACCTACATTATTTTTCAAATTTGCACATATTACACACACCACTTGTTTCATGAATCACAGGCAAATCATGTACTAAACTTTTTGTGTGTATACTCATCAAGGTTGAATAGCTAAAGTGATATAACCTTTTGTGCCATAGAATGAATTCATCAATTATACTTGTGTAGGCATGCAACTTTGATCCATTCCAGTCTAGATGGAAGCTCTTACTTTTCATTTTCACAGTCATCACTTCATTCCTAAAAGCATCTAATATAGTATATGACCAATCCTGAAAGTGCAAAGTATAATTCATTTCTAGCATTTGGCCCACACTTAATAAGTTTTAGTTTATCTTAGGAACATAAAGTACATCCGAAATTAACTTTGTACCTGAGGGTGTGTTGATCGATATTACACCTTTCTCTTTCACCTCCACTTGATTTTCATCTCCAATCTTCACCCATGAGCTATATGACCTGTCCAACTCATGGAAAATAGCAGCATCTCTTGTCATATGGTTTTTATAATTACTATCAATCAACCAAGTATTTCTTTGCTCAATTACTTTAAAAACATTAACCACTTCATTGAGTGTTAATGTTGACAAGTCCTTTGAGTCTTCAAGCGACGAAATTTTTAGTTCAAACCTTTCAGGTATACTGACAAGGGCTTTGCTCACTATCCCTTTATCAGATAACTCTTCTCCTAGCAGCCTCAGTTTATTAACAACCTTCATCAACTTGTCTGAATATTATTGGACAGTTTCATTTTCTGTCATTCTCATAATTTCAAACTCCTTCCACAAGTTTAGCGCCTAAATCTGTTTTGTTCTTTCACTTCATTAGAACTCTTTCTTCAACTGGTCCCAAGCTTGTTTTGCTGTGTCACAATTCATAATTCTGGAAAGATGACTTCTAAAACAAAAGAATGAATTGTAGATAGAGCCTTGAACGTTTTGGTACTCTCCTCACTGTGTTGATGGATTTGAGTAATATTTAGGTTTCCTCTCAAGGGAAGAGAATCAAGTCCTATCTCCACTACCTCGCACAAGTCAAAGACTCTAAGATATGCTTTCATTTTTGCTGCCCAAACTGGGTAGTTTTCTCCACTAAAAATAGGTGGTGCTGGAGTTGAAAAAAATTTGGAAGCCATTAAAATAATTTTTGGTTTTTAAGGTGATTGGATAGTTCAAAAAGAAAAAAAGCCTTGTTGGTTTTCTCTCAAATTCACTCATAGCGCATAAGATCAAAAGGGCTCTGATACTATATTGATGTTTTGTTATGAGAAAAGCATGATAACGAAAGTAAGAAACGAAAAAAATAAAGTAGATGAGAGGAAGTACTCTGTGATTTTTATTAATGTTTCATAGCAATCTTAGACACATATAAGCACAATGCTTATATGTCTCTTTCATAAATATCATATGTCATTGTCAAAAATAAAATCCTAGTGCATTTATAGCCAACTATTTCAGTCACTCTACAAAGAAAAAGCAACATAACTAGTTGATGGTGTTCGACCATTCAAAATAAAAAAAAAACAACATAGCTAGAAAAAATGTCAGTTTCACAATATCTTGATTCACTTGGATGATATTGAGACATCATGCACACCACTATGAATTCTTGAATTTAAGTTGTTTTCTGCCAAAGACTGCATCAGTGGTGAAAAGAGCAACTATCTTTTTATAAGTTTGAAACCCAACAAAATGTTGTGCCTCCCAAAGTGCAAATTTATCATGTAGTACTCTTTCTACCATCAATGTACTCAACAATGTCAATATCAACAGAACCCTATGGTTCCAAATTTGACTTTTTTAAATATAAAATAAAACGTGTGTTACCTCTATGAGAATCAACTTCGTTGTCTCCCAATATTGCTTGTTTGAATTGCTCATAGACCTACTTGCTTACAAGTCTCACTTCATGTGCAATGTCTGGTCTGATACATACCATGGCATACATAAGATTGCCTATCGTGGAAATGTAAGGCACCTTAGTCATATGGGCTCGCAGTTGCTTAATAGTTGGTAATTGTTCCTTTGAAAACTTGAGATGATTTGCCAAAAAAGTACTCATTGACTTTGCATCATCTATGTTGAACCTGCTAAGTACTTTCTTCATATATTCTTCTTTTGATTTTTCTAAGACACCACTATCCCTTATAATCCTTATCCCAAGAATTGTTTTGCAACATTTAAGTCCTTCATTGTAAATTTCTTAGACAATTCTCTATCCAGCTTGTCCGTTTACAATTTGCATTTACTTGCTATGAATATGTTATCAACATAAAGTAGCAATATGATATAAAAATTACCAAACTTCCATTGCTACTTGTAAAACTGACAAACTTCTTGTACTATTGCTTGGGAGCCTATTTGAGACCATGCAGCCCTTCTGAAGTTTGTACATCATCTTCTTCTTACCTCGTACTTCAAACTCTTGTGGATGCATTAATTATATATATCTTCTCTTCCAAATCACCATGAAGAAATGCAATCTTCACATCCAGTTGCTCCAAGAATAGATCTTCATTTTGCCATTAATGTGAGTATTATTCTAGTTGTGGTTAAGAAAATATCTCAGTGTAGTCAATACTTTCTTTCTATTGAAACCCTTCACAACTAGCCTTGTTCTGTACCTTATGTTTCTATCGTGTTCTTCTTTTATCCGGTACACCCATTTATTATGTAAAACTTTCTTGCCTTTTGGTAACTCGGTTGCCATGTCTGATTGGACTCTAAAGAACCCATCTCATCCTTCTTGGCCAACTTCCACTTGACTGATTCCTTAACTAGCACAACTTCATTATAGTCAACAAGATATAATGTAACGAGACAGGGAGTATCTTTACAGAGGTCTGATGATTCTACTAGATCTCCTTACTGCAGCAATAGGAAGGGACTGGTTTTCTTCTAAAGCCATATTTTCTTGATCTTCAATCCCTGAATTTTCAACTTCAGTTTCAGAAAGATCTTTCAACGGAATCAATTTAGGTCTCTTATCTTCAAGACTTGTGCTTCGAAGTCATTGTTTTCTTTCTCTGTCTTTCTATAAAGCACCTTATTATCTTCCAATTTTGGTCATCCTAAAAATGATGATCAAATTCGATTCCGCCATAGCCAATGAAAAAAACCTTCTTAGATTTCGCATCAAGTTTAGCATTGAAATCAATATGTACATACAAAAGACACCAAAACATTTTCAAATAGAAAATGTTTACCTTTTTACTGCTCCAGATTCTGGCCGCTTGAAGCTAAGTGGTGTAGAGGGTTCTTTACATAGGTTCACCAATGTGTGACAGTGTCCTGTTTTGTTGCTGCAGAATCACTATAATAAAAGGAAATTACAAACACAAGAGAATTCTCATAACTCTCGGCCCTCAATTTTTAAGTTCTCTCTCAAAAAATTACCCAAAAATTACCCAGCCTCTATCCAACTTATGTATGAATTCTCCAATCAAAAATCCTAAAAAAAAAGAAAAGAAAAGCAAAGCGAATCGTCTAGGCGCCCATGGGACAGCAGCTAGGAGCTGCCCTTGCTGTCGGGGGCTAGGTGCCCAGTGAGCAGCATATCTCCCTATCTTGTTTTTTCCCTTTTTCTTTTCTTCTTTTTTTGTATTGATTTCCATTTTCAACAATGCCAACATTTCTAAGAATTCAAAATGCTTAGAACACTTCAAACATATATAAAAGATGAAACTATTTGCAAAATCTCCTGACAATAATTCAAACTCTTATTATGGAAAGAAGCCGTGAATGAAATTCAAAAGCTTAAAACGGGATTTAAATAAGAATTGGATTAGTTGAATTTTATTCCCATTCTTGGATTGAGCTGGTTTTTGTCATGAAACCACAACCACTTTTAATGGACTAATGGTTTATTAGCCTCCCTTGACTTACATATAGTTTCCAAGGCCTTGTGTCACGCATTTCTGAATCCTGTCGGCTGGTCTAAAGCTAGTATGAAAATTGAGATTCTAACATAGAAACAATCTTTGATATTTGGTCTAATACAAGTATATCTCCTTGAATATTTTTAATTACATCCCCTTTTATTTTAACGATGGCATTATTGATTTGTATGACTGGCAAGTTTTAAATCCTCAAAGTTTGTCTAACTTTAACAAAACTTCCTCTAATATTTGTCCAAGTATATACAGATCCAATGAAATTTATTTAATTAACACTAACTTTTCTTGAGATTTGAAATTTTTAGCTTATCATAAAAATTTAAAATGTGAATAAATACATTATTTATAATTCAAATTAAACAAAGGAACGTTGGAATTTAAGAAATATTAAACTAACAAATATTAATATTTAAATATTAATTACACATAGCTCTCCTATATTTATTTTTTGATCAATTTATCTTCTATTTTTGTAAATTGATGAGCACTGCAGTGCAGTTGCAGTCTTTACATGGACAACCAATCAACTATTTATGTTGAAAAGCTTTAATTTTAGGTGTTAATTTGGGATTTTAGGCTTGATAGCAAGCATGATGTTAGCGACTGAGTACATATATAAGAGAATTACTTGTAATCTAAGTCTAAGTCCAAACATAGTGTCATGAACTTGAATTTATATGGAGATAATATTATTTTGTGCATGGTTAAAAATAACTTTTAATATCAATGATATTTCTATCATATTTCTTGGATAAAACACGACTCTAATTGTAAATTAGAAGATTTCAAAGCGTGGTAATTGTAGGGGCAGGTCCTTATAATTTGACCAAACATTAAAAGGAAACTTATGTAATTTTTAAACAAAAGCAAAAGAGTCAATTTGTCAGGCCCTAGGCCATGGGGTGTGTGCCATAAAGATATTAATGAGCTAGAGTATGACAAATAATAGTAAAATCGATTGTTAATTGGAATTTCGGAAAGTAATTACTATGTAAAATAAAGTGTTGTATGTATGAAAAGTATCTTTTGAACTCATACGAAATACTAAATGTGCCGCTCTCTACTTTCAAATCTTGATGTTTGGATATCGATCATAGATTGTGTTATGCCGCAATAAGAAGGGATAATTGTGATGTCCATCCCATATAATTAAAATTAAAAAAATAAACACCTTATAAACTTGAGTTAAGAAACCCACATTCATTTATTGGATATACTTTTTGTGCATGTTATTCACATCATAATTTCAAGATGTACTCCGTGGGCTTGGATGCATTCTCACATCCAACGGGCCTGTTCTCCAGCGCTTGACACATTTCATAGTAAAAGTTAGGTTTTACTAATAGCTATTTGTGAAAAAATATATATAATTTTTAAAACTGAGCAAGAGAAATCTATGTAATTATCCCTTATTAATATCTTGTGTTTGAGAGGTTGAGATGTTGTATAACTATTCTTAACTAATATTAGGGAATTCAATCCTTGTTTTCGAAACTAGATCCTCCATTTTAAATAATATTTTATTTTCTATTTTAATATCATTCATATATGTCAAGTGTGTAATAATGATGTCATTTTATATACTTGACGTGTATTACTAATAATAGAAAAAATAATAAAACACCATTTGAAATAAAAAATTGTACTTCTTTTTTTTTTTTCTGCAATCCTCCCTTTATGATCAAAACAACCATTGAAAACCCACGCCCCCCTCTTTCTTAAAACCATTTTCAAATTTCAAAGCAATAGACAATCAAACTGAAACACCGGCAATGGCTGCAATAATTATTTGATTTCACAATCCCATCAGTAGATAGCTGTCTCTAAATTATGTCCATGAAAAAAATAAGTTTGTGGCCCTTTAGCTCCATCAAAAGCTGTTCTTCGCTGCAATCAATTCAATATCAGGTCTTGAAATGCAGATTAAAATATGGTATCACACTACTTATCCAAATCCTTTAAGTTGAAATCCAGTTTAACCAAAATTTGACAAAGTCTGATCCTGATTTTGATAAATGGCTCAGGCTTTATTAATTGGTTTACCTAAGGCGGCAAGAGTTTATGACTTTTTTCATTACCACCAAGTTTTGGAAGTGTTTGGAATTCAACAAAAAAAGAGAAAGAAAAAGAAAACTGTTGCATATGACCAATGCTGAATCATTACAATCCGGGCCTGTTTTTTAGTTTATGTTGTATCATTCAAACTGTTGTCCCAGAGTTCAGGTCCAATCATGTATGAAGGATAATGGACTGGATGCTTTAACCTTAAGGTAGTAAATAGAATTTTCTGACATGCAAAAATGTTTTTAACCCGTTATTCAGAATCAATTCTTGGTTATCTCACTGTCAAAAGTTACATTTGCTGCAATAAAAAGGACATAAATCAGTTCTATATGCTTTATTTAGGTGCAATTGGCGTAGAATCAATATTGCTACATGTGATTTATAAGCAACACCGTCGAGTGCCTATAGTAAAATGTGATCCATTAGGCCTTGTAAAACCTGTACTTTTACCGTGTTACGAGTATCAAGAATTGTAGTTTTTTTAGCAGAGTATCATACTCACATGAAATTCACTTCAAAGTCTCTCAAAATCTGAGTACTCAGAACTTCTCAAAAATAGTTTTCAGAAAATTGGAATTAATCCTTACTGAAAAATACGTATTAAGCTTTACGTATACTGTTTTAACCAGAAAAGTTTTACCTGTTCCAGTGGTCATGTAGGGCCATAATAAACCATCCATTATATAAGACATCTCTTGGAAATAATCTGGATCAAATTTGTCCAGATTCTTGATAATTTCCACTAGAACAATATAAGCATATGTAATCTGATTACAACAATTTGCACAATTCTCTTGCCAACCATTGGGAGCTCTTGGTATGAAAAGAAGCACGTAAATCATATTCCGATATCTTATAACAGAATGCGATGAAGAACTGGATGAATACTGATTATGAAACCAGAGCCCTTGTCAATGGACTAAGGAAAGCTTCATTGTTGCCTCCCTTGGTTTGCATATGGCCTCCAAGGCCTTGACCTTGGGTATACTGAATCCTGTTCCTTCTGTCATGTCCACCAATTCGTCGCTGACTCTCTCCCAATCAAAAACCTGAATCATCATCCCCAGTGCTAACCCGAGCACCCTGGTGCCAATACCTCCTCCAGGGCATTTACGCCTTCCAGCTCCAAATGGGAGCATGAATCCCTCTTCTTTCCTCGTTTCGTGCCTCTCAGGCATAAACTTTGTTGGCTCCTCCCACATTCTTGGATCTCTATGAATGGCCCATAAATTGACTAACAACATTGTTCCCTTTGATATGTCATAACCACCAACTTTACAATCTTCAGAGGCTTCATGAGGTATCAGAAACGGCACTGGTGGATATAAACGTAGAGTTTCAGTGATTACGTTCTGCAGGTAGCTTAACTTTGGCAGGTCTTGCTCATCTAAGAGACGATCCTCTGGAACATTAGCATCTATTTCAGCTTTTATTTTCTTGATAGCTTCAGGGTGGTTAAGTAGTAGTGACATTGCCCATTCCATGCTTATTGACATTGTGTCTGTGCCTGCAACTAGTAGCACCTGTCCGAATCGAGCAAGTTTACATAAATATGGCCCCAACTTCTCAGCTATGAGATTCAGATATGGTAATTGAACCAGTTATCCAATGTGCTACTTGAAGGTAAACAAGGAGGCATCTAGTATAATTATAATGAATCGCCTAAGAGCATCAGAACTATGAGGAAACATTAATATAGTTATGTAAAACTATTTTTACAATCGAAAAACATTGAAGTTTTTACAAGTTGGGCATGTCAGGAGTCAGGGCGCAGGTTAGACAGATTTCTCAGTTTAGCAGGATCAGTTCAATTTATAAGTTCCCTTTTTAACACATTCTCAGTGGTCTTCTCCAATTACTATTTGTTAGGGAAGATATAAAATAACCGAGTTCACGGGCTCAACCACCAATATAGTGGTAATTGTTGCAGTGCAATAGAAATAGAATTTGTAATAGAAGATCCTGTTTGCAAAAAAGAGAGCTGTACTTACCAATATAATTCCTTTGATGAGCTCGTCTGTATAATATTCTGGTTCATTTTCTTGAAGTGATAGCAAGTGATCAATCATTGTCTTTTCAGAACGTCCATGGTTTCCACCAGAGGATTTATCCTTCAGCACCAATTCACGGCGTTCGTTTACCAAGTCCTGCATGAACTTGTCAAGCTTTTCCATCAAAGTTGCAAACCTCTTTTCCAGGCCCTGGAAATCCACCCACTGTAAAAATGGTAAAAGGTCACCTAAATTTGTATTCCCACTGTACTCAAGCATCTCCCTCATTATGAATCTCACCCTTCTTGCCTCCTCAGCATCCTCCACATTCTCTCCATAATATCTTTTCCCAGCTATAGTCATTGAAAGTACATTGAAAGCAAGCTCAATGAACTTGGACTTCAAATCCACCTTTGTTGATCCTCCACCAAGTTTTGAATCGCGCAGGAGCTCACTCAACAGTAGCATTAATTCCCTCCTTCTCGTGCTCGTGAACATGGAAATTCGAGAAGGGGAAAAGATCTCAAGTGCCGCAAGACGACGTAGGTTGCGCCAGTGATCTCCATAGGGGGCTATGCTGATTGTAGTGTAGTTGTAACTAAAATGCTTGGTAGAGAGGGTGGAAGGACGATTGGCGAAAATGATGTCATTCTTGGTGAAGCATTCTTCAACAGCAGCAGGAGAGGTGACAAGCAGGACTTTACGAACGCCAAGCTGAAGTGATAGTATGTCACCATACTTAGCAGAGAGAGCTTGTAGAGTTTGATTCAGTGGCTCTTTAACCAGATGGAGGTGGCCTATCAGTGGAAGTGAAGGTGGGCTTGGAGGTTGATTGTGTCTTTGTTGGTTCACTAGAAAATGCCTTAATATGAGTAGGAAAACTACTACAAGTACAATGCAACAAAGAGTAAGTCCCATTTCTACAAGAATTTTCACTTTTAATGTTGCTGCAGAAACTTAACTGATTAACTAAGTGTATATATAGTTGGAAACTTTAAGCTACTTCTCAAAGGAAGACCACATTCTGGCCTTAATCTGCATGTGACCACACACTTCTTTTCTTATTAATTTTTGAGTTTTTTACCAGATACTACAGTGAATATAATAACTATTTTATGTTTTAGTTAGATTAATGAAACACAAGTTGTATATTTATTGCTCATTGAAAAGTAGCAACTTGCAAAAGTAGAGCATCAGGACAGAGGATACTAATGCAGGTAATCACTAAGAGAATTTTTATATGCATTGATCTATATAGTCTGGGAGTTTTAACCAAATTCACCACTTGAACTGGATTCTGAATCCCACAATATACATTCCACAGCACATGTAAAGATGGCAACAGCTAATTTAGGAGGCAAAACTGAAGGGAAAAATATTACATGTGATTTGCCCTAAATCAAATTTAGTAGTTGGCATAAATGTTTAGGCGTATTTGAGCTTAATATGTGAGTCCAGAAAAAGGGCTTGTGGTTTATGGGCACAGTCTTATCTAAGAACTAATGTGAGTAGGTCAGGCCTAATATAGGTGTATCATAAGAGTTGACCTAAATAGGTCTACTATATTTGACATATTTGCTCATATAATACTTCTAAAAAATCCTAATTGTTAAACTAGAATCCTAATTGACAATAAATGAGGAAAGAGAATCTACTTGATTGAGCTCTTGGATTCTAATTTGTTTTCCTATGATTCATGCTTATTTGAAAAGTAAGTGCCATCTATTTATATAAATGTATGGTGAATTAAAGATACGTTAAAACTACAGTAGAATATTTTTCATATATTCTTGAAAATATTACTGATTTAAGTATCCAAAAACATATTTTTTTTGCAGATATTCACATGGGAGATTCAAGTTATTCACCAGATACATATTATTTTGATACGGATGAATATGTACAAAATGCAATCAACGGTTGGGAGGCTGTGGGACCTATTTCCCCATTTGGATCCACGCAGAACTCAAATAATTGAAGTTTCAGAGAAGATATACTGTACTTTCAGTGGTGTCTTTTAAAAGGTAATGCCATATACCCCAGCTCTAGTCTTGTTCAATATAACTGGATCAACGGCTGAACATGAAAAGGTGCAAGGAATTTGAAGCTCCACTAGTGTTTGTTTTATTGGTGGGGCTCCAAGAAGTTTGTCCTGGATGCTGTGGACAAACAGTGGATATGGAGAATCTGTGGCTGGGCCATGCAAAAATATTAATAGTTTTTGCTGGTCTGAAAACCACTCAATTTCTTGAAGAAAAATGGATGTTATTGGAATTATTTGGATTATAATACAACAAGGCCAAAGTTACAAGTAATCTTCTTTATATCTCATTATCCACTAACTTCCAATCCATTACTGGGAAAAAATACAAGGAGCGTCGGTTCAAATTTATTTGTAAACAGGAACGTTGTTTGTCTATTGGCCATTTTCATGGTTCTGTCCGTGTTTAAAATGATCCAAAATGAAGAAATAACTTATGCAAAAGTGTGGCCTGAGTGCTCTGAAATTCGCTTACTGAATTTAATCAGGAACTAAACCATAGAGGAAGATCGGTCTCTCCCATAATTAGTTCGGGACCAAAAGAAAAAAAATGAATAAGAAAAGCCTATACCACACCACAAGAATGAATTTCCAGCTCTTGTTGCTGGCATATAATCAAATAACTTTATTTTAGATTATACCAGTTCTCCAAATAAGCTTGGCTGTACATCTAATGATTTAAATTTGATTAAAAGATCCATGGCTAAAGAGTTCTATAATTCCAAAAAAAAAAAAAAAAAATAGATTTATATATAGTAAGATTGCACGTAATTTAATTTATTTTCACATGGTTGATTATAAATTGTTGATTGTTATTAAAGATATATTAGTTGATTGTAGGTTTCTAATTAGTTCTTGATGATTAATATTTCTGATATCATGATGTGTCAACTAATTTATTTTTTCAAAGAAAAGTTATTAATAAATTGCAAATTTTTATTTTTATTTTTAATCTATCAAATCTTTACCTCTAAATTCTTCAACAATCAAACATAGAATACAACTATTAGTAAGTCACCATGGAATCCCTCATAATGGACCAAAAGTGACTCCAAGAGAAAAGTTCAAAATTTTGCAAGTTGATTCTACCGACACATTCAAAACAGGTTAAAAATTAAGGGTACACGAGGCACCTCTAATTCGATTCAACATGTGACATATTCCCTCATGTGTGCATGTAACATGATTAAGAGTACGAGAAAATAGAGCCTTTGGGAATTAAATACGTCTGTGGTTAGGGAAAAATCCAAAGAAAGTATCACGAGAATGGCATAAATAATTAACCAAAAAAAGATAAATAAATATATATATATATGTATATATATATATATATATATATAAATTTGGAAAAACTGACACTGCTGTTAGTTTCTACCAATTTTTTTGAATATCACTATTACTTTTTTCAAATACTAAAAATAGGCATGAGAGTCTCACCATGTCACGAATATCCAGTTTTATTGAGATAATGACGATATTATATTACATTATGATTCTTAATTGTTTAAATCGTACGATTTAGATTCACGAATGAAATGTGAAAATTTCATATTAAGATAAATAAAACTTGGTGAGTGAATTGAAGGCAAAATACATTGAAGATGTTTTTTGCCTTATTATCATTGTTTTTAAAATAAAAATGTTATTCTACTACACGTGAAAATTTATTCCAAAAAAAATTAGATAACTATTACCAAACTTAAGTGGAATGATAATAGGGTTGGGTTTGAGTCGAGTTTGTATAAACCTAAGACTCAATTTGCTAAAAAATTTTAAAGCACCAATCCAAAATCGGTTGGATCAACTAGAAGTGCTTTATAATTTAAAAATATTAAAAAATATAAAAATAATATTATTTAAATTTTCTACGGAATCTATTTTTCTAAACAAAGAATATCGTATAAGCACATATAATAAAATTTTTTGGAAAAAAATAATAATAAATAGGTTGGATCAAGTCGGATTTAAAAATAAAAATTAAATTAATTTTATCTCATTTATACTGTTAAAATTCATTTAAATTATGATGAATTCACATTTGGATCCACCCTTCCCGTCTGTAAATTTAAGCATGTGTGATATTAATGGGGTGCTATGGACAAATAGTGGTTGTTATGGAGTACATGTGACTGGGCCATACAAGCTAGTTTTTTTCTGGTCAGAAAAGCACTCAATTTCTTGTAGACAATTATTTGGATTATACTACAAAACCAAAGTTCCAAGCAATCTTCTTCATAACCCACTGTTTAATTTGGTGTTTCGTGGTGAAGATTGATAGTGTATGCGAATAAAATAACCTCCACCATACCACAAGAATCAATTTTAGCCCTTGTCCCTGGCAAATAATCTGATAACTTTTGATTGGGTAACTTTATTTGAGATTATAACAGTTCTTCAAATGAGCTTGGTTGTGCATGAGTTTAGAACACTATATAATTTAATTCTTGGGTATCTTAAGCCATGAAATTGATGATCAATGCAATCTGTAGATGTTTATATGATCATCCTGAGCTAAAGCTTCCTCTTCATCTCTCACCACAGCTTTTGATAGGACAAACAATATCAAAACCTTAAGTACAAGAGGTAACTAGCCAATATATATATATATATGGATATATTTCATTTTACCAACTATTCTTCGTAAAAATCAATTTACCTCATATATTGTAAATTATCTCATTTTATCCCATTTTGCTCTCATTATCTTAATTTATTCTCTGTATTCTAAAGAAAATAACCAAATTACTCTTACTTATTATTTACAATTTTAAGATTAATTTACTTGTATTTATATTCTAATAATTTCTTCAACTTCATTAATTAACATTTAATATTAAATTCATTTAAATTTTTATTTGTACTTAAATTTTAATAACTATTTCTTCATTAAACATAGTTTCTACTAAATTTTTATATTGTATGATATTTTTAAATAGTTAATATAATTACTTATAAATTTTCTACTAATCATAAATATAAAAATTATATGACATATTCCCAAAAAATTTTGTTAAATACGTAAAATATTAGTAATATTTTTATTTATTGTTCATGGAATTATCAAAATTTTATAAAAATAATGTTAAATTCAAAAAAGTCATTTTAGTGTTTAATTTTATTACTACTACTTGATTATAATAATTATTTTTTAATTTAACATAGTTTCTATGAACTTAAGATAATTTCATTAATAATAAAAAATTATTACTAATATTTTATGTATTTAATAAAATATTATTTAGAAATATTTTATATATTTTTTTGAATTTATAATGAGTAGAAAATTCAAAAGTAAAGTATATTAGCTAATAAACAAGATCATACTATATATTAATTTAATAAGAACTATGTAAATTAAAAAATAAAGTATAATAAAATTTTAAATAAATTTAATATTGAGTGTTAATTAAATTAAATTAAATAATTAATAGAATAGAAATATAAGTTTATTAATTTTAGAATATTTTAAAATATTTTTATTATAAATAACAGGATAATTTGGTATATTGTTTTAGAGTATATAAACGTAAAATGAGATAATAAAAATACAAGAAAATAAAATAAGATAGAATAAAGTATTAAAAAATAAAATGAGATAATTAAAAATATAAAAAATAAAATAATATTCAATAAGAGTACGTGAAGATAAAATTGGGCTTATAGTTGTGACCACGGCCCTCCCTTTTTAGGTTTTCTAAAATTGGGCTTATAGCCGCTATCCTAACCAAGGCTGTCAAGAAAGACCTGAACAATAGTGGATTAATAACAAAATAGACTCTACAATTGTGTCTTATATGTTGTATTAATTTACCCAATTTTAGTTAAAACAAAATCAATTAATGGAAGTCCAACATCGGAATAAAAATTTGAGCATTCCCCCAAACTAGATAAATATTAATTGCAATTAGTTCAAAAAATATTTAAAGCAAGAATTCTCAACATTTTAAAAATAAATACGATAATCAGACAGCATATCAAATACTTTTTTATCTTATAAAACTTTACGATGATGATTGTGCCCCTTATAACATAAAATTTTCCATGGTCTTAAAAATATCAGAAACTCCATGACATGGATCCAGACATAACGGTGTAGAAAGAAATATCATCTTAATATGACCCAAAATATATGCTATTTCATTGTCGGTCCTCCAATTTTCTTGTAAGATATGGGATTCTAAACCAATATGAAACCCCCAAAAAAATTCAATAGCTTCATAGGAAGCTATGTACATGTCCATCAATGTTTTAGACACAATATGGTGTGATTTATGGGACATGTCCATCTCTTAAAACCGACACCTAATTTTAAGATATTGAACAAAAAATTTGCACATGCAAATATGGATTAATCCACTAACTCATCAAGATGCGCATCAATCAACTTAACCTTGTTAAATAACAATCACATATGAATATAAACAAAATAACTCATACTATTTCATTAAATAAGAAACGTAATCCTATTCGTGGAACTAATAAAAAATCAACAACCCTCCACCAATAACCAGAAATCTAATTATAGCAAGAATCAAAAATTGTGAGTTTCGATTCACACATGGGATCCGGGCGGGATAGACTCACTATAGTATTACAACCAACTATACCCAATTATAGGGGGATAAGCATCATCATCAAGAGGAAAACAGTCCGGATTGATACTCCTCTTTCTCGAAATACTGCGTTTATGTTTTTCTTAGGGAAATCTCTTTCTACCGGGAAATGGATTCGGTCTTATACATACGCGAGGAAGGTAACAAAAAAAAAAAAGATGAGCTAGATCAAAAAAATTAATATGCTTCATCATAATGTCGCCATACTTGAGAAATTATTGTTCTTTGAATGAATAATTACATGATCTTTAGATATACATCATCAACTAAGAATGGATAGAACAATGATAAATAGCGAGACATCATTCATCAATAACAGAATTTACAAGCCAAATGTATTAGCCCTTAACAGACAAATACTAGTCTGTTTATTAAATAGAATTATTGTGGATTTGAAATTTTCACAATAGTTGCCTCAACAACTACTGGATGTAGTCCAACGAAGTATTTATACAATTTCAAAATAACCAAATTCAGAATTAGAAGGATCAATCACCCCAAAATGGGTCTCTTGCTTATACACCAGGCGGGAAAGGCCTCCAAGGAACTCTTCCCTTCCAAAAATTGGTTTAAAAATATTTTTGTTTATGATAATAGGAAACATTAAAAAGTTGAAAAACTATATCCATCTTATCTCAAGTTCTAGGCATCAGATGGAGCCATCTGTTGTTCCTACATGATTCTTGTTATATATATTTTCATTTCAAGATTCTAAATCAAATTACGTTTCAGACCCCCTGACGTGTGGTCAGCGTCGACACCGCACTGTCCTGCTAGCCGCAATGCATTGCGCGTTATCACACAATGGATCACTAACCAACACTGCCTCAGCATGTTTGGAAACCTCCAAGTGCCTAAACTGTCTCAATTCATTGTGTCGTGTGTTGGCAAGCAGTCTGTATCATAGTGTCAACACTTAGTCAAAATTTTGGTACTGCACCATGCTAGCAGTCGTTGCTCGCTGACATGCAAGGCTCACCATTTTATTACTTGGCAAGCGTGTTCGTGCTTAATTATTATAGTCATTAACCAGCAAGCTATTTAATACCTTGAAAGAGGAGTAAAAAATTTCCTAATTTCAACAAGTATGTTAAACTTAGGTTGAAATGAATGCCCTAACTTGGCTCTAGGGATGGTAATGGGCACATCCGCTCCACCAAAATTTTTTGGGACTCAAATCTACCCTGGAGTCTGACCAGACGGGTTAGCCTGTTGATGCATTTTATAATTTTAAAAATATTAAAAAATATTTTTTAAAACTTAATACAACTAAAATTTTCAAATATATATATATATTTAAAAAAATAATATCACATAAATATGCATAAAATAAATTTTAAAAATAAAAATATTAAACATGATAGATTTGAAAACAAAAATTCAAATTCCAATCGAACCCATTTATAATAGGAAAAACCATATCAAGCAAGCGAGTTCATAGCAAGTTCGTATTTGAATCTATTTTATTATCATCCTGTGAGCACTGAATTGAAGTCCACAGTACAGTGTCATTAGCCTCGTGCCTAAGTGTATTATCGCTATGCATAATTAAAGAGTGTTACTGCATGACTGATACAGTGTTGAGTATAAATATCTCATTGTCAAGGAACATTAACGAAAAGATTTTCCATGTTGCTGTATCAAGTACAACCGACAGAAAGATAACTTGTGAACATGCATAATTACAAATTAATCTGATGTAGCTACAACTAATAAATTACACTAGTGACAGATTACGGAAATATCTCCAAGTATCTTATTACTTTGTTTATAATTGTTCAATTTAAGTCAAGAATATATTCACAACTGGTAAAGATCTCAAAGCTGAGACAAGAGAGACATCATGGATGAACGTGGCAGATACAATGCCTCCAAGGGCTTCACCTTGGACAAAGTCATGCCTATAGATCCTTCCAAATCCACCAATTCAGGGCCTTCCCTTTCCCACTCAAAGCACTGTATGAGAGTGCCTAATGCCAATCCCATTAACCTCATAGCCATACCATAACCAGGACATGCCCTCCTCCCCATTCCGAATGGTACAAATCTAAACCCATCATATCCCCCTTCAAATCCTTTGAACCTCTCAGGGTTAAACGTTCCAGGATCTTCCCACAAATTAGGATCTCTGTGAATGGCCCAGGCGTTCACCAGCAAAGTTGTACCTCCAGGAATGTCGAAGCCCCCAACCTTGCAATCTTGTGATGAAGAATGTGGAACGAGGAGTGGACCGACAGGATATAACCTTAGTGTTTCATTGATTATGCAGCGTAGATATGGCAAATTTTGGATGTCTGATTCCTCAAGCAATTTCCCAGGCCCGACATTATTGTCTATTTCCTGCCTCACCTTTCCTAGCTCGTCGAGGTGATTCAGAAGAAGCGACATTGCCCACTCCATTGTGAGAGCTGTAGTATGTGTTGCAGCAGTAAACATTGGCTACACGAAATCATGGAATAGAGAATTAAATTCACTACTAAATGTATATAGATTCATCAGATGAGAAAATATTAAGCATAATAATTTAGCAGAAGTCATAGTGAGATTGAAGGCTCACCAGAATGAGTCCCTTAATAAGTTCATCTGTATAAGATTCTGGTTCAGCTTGTTGTATCGACAACAATGCTTGAACATATGTCTTTTCTTCCTCAGCAGAAGAAGAACCAGCAATCTTGTTGCGGGCTTCATCAATCAGACCCTGCAGGAAACTCTCTCTTATTTTATGCAAACTTACGAACTCCCTCTGCATCCCTTTAAAACCCACCCACCTCAACAAGGGAATATAATCACAAATATCAATAATCTTGCTAGGCCCAAAAATGTCATCCATCATGGACCCACGTTTTCCAGCAACCATCACCATAGCCACATTATAGACCAATTCAAAAAACAAATTTTTCAGATTCACTTTCTTCCAGGCCTTGTGATCAGAGCCCTGGAACAATTTTCGCACCAGGAAACGAGTTTCTTCAGCTCGAGTAGCAGATGAACGCTGGAGACTGGCAGAGGAAAAGAGTTGGATGGTTGTCAGACGGCGTAGATTCATCCAGTGGTCTCCATAAGGAGAGAAACCAATGGTGGTGTAATTGTACCCAAGGATTTTGCTAGCAAGGGATTTAGGCCGGTTGGCAAAGATGATATCATTCTTGGAGAAGCATTCTTCGGCTGCGGAGGGAGAGGAAACAAGGAGAACTGGAAGGCAGCCAAAATAAAGATACATGACAGGACCATACTTCTTGGATAGAGCTTCGAGAGCACGATGCGGCGCAGTTTTGAGGAGGTGGAGGTGGCCGCATATTGGTAGAGCAGGCGGACTTGGCGGCAGGTTCCTATATTTACGTGCATTGAAAAGCTTTAAAATCAAGAAGATAGAAAAAATCAGGACCAGGCAGCACAAGAAGGTCTCCATTTTTAATGAAGCATAAAATGCAGTCTTCTTGTCTTTCCTGTAACTCTTTATTTTAGTCAAGTGAGTAGCTGTCATCAGCTCAATTTCCATTACTGCATTTGAGTAGTTCCTATATTCAGACAGTATAATTAAAAAATGTAGTAAACTGACGTAAGGTAGCATGGAAGTAACGTGACCTTTGTATTCTTGTTCAGCACTGATTACTTAGCTGGAGGAATATCAGGCTTCCATAAGATTCAAATTGGGATGCACAATATTCTCTGCAGATAAAGATTTGGTTTCTGGGCTCCTTCCAAGAAGTGTGTTTTTTAAGATTTCAACGACTTCCAAGCCAAAATTGGAATGGGGAAAAACAATTCTTTTTATGGCATTAATTTAAGAAGTAATCAGGCGTCTCTACATCACGACGCTGACAGTCAATGACTCAACAATCAACATTAAGATCTTAACTTAAGAAGACAGCGATTACATATTCTTACTTCATTCCATTTCACATTGGCATTTTACCAAACTATTGGAGTGCAAGCAGTCCACGTCTAAGCTCATGCCATAACGAAGTAAAGAAGAAGGAAGACCCTTTACTGTCTGAAAGGGTAGATATGCGTATCTTACAGCTAATCAACAAGCTCCAACATTTTATAACTAAGCCAGAAAAAGATATATATATATATATATATATATTCACAGAAATGGCAAGTTAAACAAAACAATAGGAAAACCAAACACTGCGGAAACCACGGCAATCAAAAAGGCGCTATTCTTGACGGATAAATTTCTTTTTCAGAAGGTTAGTTTCAAAAGTGACTCACTTCTTGTTGTGGGCATCATGTCACATCTTTCTGAGCTTACTGAATGGACCGTGAAAGCCGATTTTATGATAGCATAAAACCTGTTAGAAGGAAGCGTCAATGGAAACTGGAAGGTTGGGAAAATTGCTTTGACCGCAAATTCCAAGGCCCATAACCTAGCCAAATGGGCCCAGGAATGTAGGTGGACTAGAGCAGTTCCTCTTGATATTCTCCCCCCAGAGTGCTTAACATTTTCTGTGATGGTGCCATGGTGGTGATCCACCTTGCTTGTCCAAATTCCTCTGTTTGGGAAATGGATTATTTCCTGTGGATTAAAAAAAATAAAAAATAAAAACACCTTCCCATTTAATTCATCTCACATAGTCATAGTCATCACCATAAAGCTACATTCTTGTGTAGTTTTTGCGGCTACTTTGAGTTTTAGATCGAAAATTACAAGTTTTGAATGAATAAATGTGGCGTAGAAATCACCTTCTTCTAACGGAACGAACAAGTAGAGCGTTAGTCGGGAACGAAATTAGTGAATTATTACCTAATCAGTAAATCAGTAAAGTGTATAGGTGAATTAAACAAGAAATCAGAGAATTTTAAAACTTAATTAAATACGTCTCTTTTAATTATAAAAATATGAGGTTATTTATAGTAAAAAATAATTTTTTATAAATTATTAGACCTCCGGCCATTGGATAACTTTTCATTTGTTATTTAACCTCTCGACTCATAATCTCCATCTCATATTAGTTAAACTATCATATCATAATATGGTTCAATTACAATGGAGTAAGCCCGTGAAAATGGATGTCAAAATGTACATACATTTTACTTGAATGTAGATGTTGGGCTTATTAAGTTAAAAAAGACTAAAGAGTATATGCATTTAAACTAGTTATTATAAATAAACCTCACAAAAAAATTGAGCAATTAACCAAGAAAGAAAAAATTCAAGGAGATGCGACTTACGTAATTCTAGATTCAATTGAAAAGCTAAATCCACATGCAAAAACAATAAATTGACTTTATTGAAGAGATTATATATATTGAAATTATCTGACCCAAATACCCAATTCTGTGTGTGAACATGAATTATGCTCTGTCAGAAATCCTAACTTTAATCCAAATATATGTACGGTACAACTCAGGTCAAAGTTCGGCCCAAAAATAGAGAAAAATGTCAGTAAACTCTTTTTTATTTTTTTAACTTAAAATCGTAGAGTCATAAAGTAAATCCAATCATAATTTGGTCTGAATACTTAATTCTATATTTGAACACTAAAGTTAGTGGAAAAGAAAATACTTTGACTTTTAAAATGTAGGAAACACAAGATTATGGGAGTGTCTAAAAAGCTTTTTTAGAGAAGTATTAAATTTTAGAAAAATTTTGAAAAGTAAAAATTAGCAGTATTTGTAAAGTATTATTGAAAAGTACTTTTTTTTTATGTCTAGAAATTTAAATTACCATGGACTTCAAAAATAATTTATTTTGTGGAGTTTGATCAAATAAATTAAATTAGATTATTTATATATATATATTATATACAGAAAAAATAATAAGTATTGTAATAAATATAATACTTACGTGTAGTAGTTCATATAACTTAGTAAGTGAATAAAATATTAATTAGGTAGTCTTAAATATAAACATTGGAATGTATTGAATTATAAATTAATATATTTACATATACTCAGATGTGTACATACGCATAATATTGGGTGCAATAATTTTTATTAACATATTTATGATATATAATTATACATGTATATATTTATTAAAATATATAATATTATACAAATAAACATATAGTTGTTAAGGTTGAATATATTTTACTTCTTGTACTATTGATTTTTCATCAAATATCCTCATGTATTATTAAGAAAATCTTCAAATACCCTCCTAAATCAATAAAAAATATATTGATAAACAAAAATACCCTTGAACTAATTAAAATGTTAAATTTCATATTTTGCCCCCTCTAAAATTAAATATTAATTAATTTGATTCCTTATTTTACTTAATCAAATTTTATAATATAAATAAACCTACAATTAAATCTAAAATAAATAAATAACAAAATATAATTTTAAAAATATAGAGAAGAGATATTATTTTTTTAAAAAATATATCACATAAATTTATATTACTACAATTTCATGTGTATTGCTTTAATAAGTATTAAAATTTAGAGTCAATTAGTTGATATTATTTAATGGTAAAAATATTTCTATTAGGTTAAACATATTAACTAATCTAATTTTAATCTGTAGTAATTTATTTATGAAAGAAAAATTAAAATTATAAAATATAAAGCAAGGAAATCTTATAATACTCCCTGACAATCAAATGTGAATTAGTATGAACCCAAATCCTATTTCACAATAATTTTAATAATAAATTAATTTTTAATTAAATTCAAAATAAGTAAATAATAAAATATGATTTTAATAATATAAAAAGGACATATTAAATATAAAATAAATATCTCACATATCTCATTTTATATATATTGTTTTAGAAAATATTTCTTAGATTTTTATTTTTATTTTTATTTTTCACTCGAATGTTCTTAATTACATTACTATACTTTATAAGATTTTTTTATTTTTATTTTTCTTTCACATATAAATAACTACACGTTAAAATTGAATTCGTTAATATATTTGAGTTACACATGTGCACCTCCATTTATTTGACTATAAATTTGTTATTTACTTATTAAAGTTATATATTTAATGACAGTAATGAAAAATTATTTAGATTTAATTAAAGTTACTTTATTTAATAATATTAATTTTAAATAAAATTTGAAATAAAATTGATTGACAGTTAATTGTAGATAGCGTAAAGCAATATAGAGTTTATAATAGAAGAGTAAAGCACTATAGAGTTTATAATATAAGGGGAAAAGTGAATTTAATATTTTATTTAATTTATGAGTATTTTTGTTCATCAATATAATTTTTATTGATTTATGGGGTATTTAAATATTTTATAAGTAAAATAGGGTATTTGATTCCAAATCAACAGTACATGGGTAAAAGTACATTTAACCCAATATTTTGTTATAATTGTAAATATATATGTATATTTGTGTACACATATGCATATATATATATATACATACTATATATTCAAATATATTTTATAAATGCATAAATAAATATACATATATTTATGCATATATATTATCTCAAGTTCTAGAAAATGGATTGAACTATAGTTTCTTCCTACTTAATCCTTGTGATGTAAATTTTATTTCAAGATCCTAACTCATACTATGTTTTGGACCCACCGACATATGTTCACGTCAACATCCTACTGTGATGCCCACTCGTTATTCGCTGTTTGTCATCACCTGACAAATCATTCAACAACAAGTCAATACTAGTTCAGTACATGCTGAAAACTTTTAGGTTGTCAGAATGTCTCATTTTATTATATCACGTGTTGAAAACCTTTAAGTTGTCAAAATGTCTTATTTCATTATACCATATACTGCTAAGAAGTCCGTATTATAGCACTAACACTTAATCAAAATTTAGTATCGCATCATGCTAGCATTCGTATTAGAATGCAAGTATGTTGTGTTAGGGTACCCAACACTATAAGAACTGATACTTGGCTACTTTAACATTTTAGCTTTTTTCAGCTTAAGTTGATAAAATTAGAACTAGGAGTTGAAAAACCAAAAACTCAAAACTTTTTTTTCCAGCTAGAAGCACAAAAACACTTAATTTAGATTTTCCCAAACACTCTCTATAGTTAGGGGAAAATAGGATAGCATACGGTTGAGTTTAATAAAATTAAAAATTAGATTATATGATTTAAAAATATTTTCATAAAATATTTCTGATAAACATCACAAACTAAACAAGTATTCATTTTAGGGAAAGAAAAAGATATTGGGAAATGAAAGTAAATATAGCCTTGGATATTTATTTGTCAATGAACTAATTTAAGTTAACAACAATTTAGTGATTAGTAATGATAAAAAGGTGGAAATTCCCATACAGCACCCTTCCAGAACTATCACAAACAGAGCACCAAGTAGGGATGTCCTCCTTTTTTATGGATTTTAATAGTATAAATAAATTTAAATTAAATTTAAAGTTAATTTAATTCATACAAGACTCATTTAATTTCTTTTATATTTTCTAAATTCATTATATATATATGCTGTTTTTTTAAATATATATATATATATATTAAAAAAAATAATAGTATTATTTTTTAAAAAAAAATATTTTTTAATATTTTTAAACATATAAAATTAATCTATCCATCAAGTCAAAATCTAAATTTAAATTTTCAATAATATTAACAAGATGGGCCTCAATTATTAGTAAATCCAATCCATTGCGCACCAAGGGATAGTAATGTAAATTTAGAAAACGATGGTGATGTGATTGAAAGGAAGAATGAGAAGAGAGGCATTATTACGCCCACAAACTCTTCACTTTGTGTGTGTGAGGGAGGAAGCAAGAGATTTCTGATTAGCCAATGGAATCTCACCAGGAAGAGCAGGGAATCTGTAATCTGTAAGAGAGACTTCCGTACTCTCGCTTCAGTGGTAAATTTAGTCAACAAAAAATAAAGGAAAAAGCAAATTTTCTGCTTATCGATGAAAAGCTGAAGGATAATTTTTTGTATGTATTTGGACACAAAAGCTGATTTTATTACAGAGCTGCTTAATGTCGTGCTAATTGTTAATTAACACGTTTGTGTTGCTGCCTGTGCACGCAACATTTGTGAGAAATTTGAGTGGCAAAGCCAATCATCAGCAGGAGGTTTATCTCTTTTTTAGTGATTAAAATAAAAAAAAAAATCTTGTAGTATAAAAAAATAAAAATAAATGGTCTATCTTACATCTTATTGCTCTTAATGAATTTATTTTTGAGTAAACAATTACATCACCGTTGTATAACTAATATGAATTACCAAGAATTATATTAATTATCAATCAAGTTCTTACAACTACAAATATGAATTATCAATCATTATATTAATTATTCATCATTTTTTAAAAATTATTAATTTATAATTAATTAATAATTATTATGAAAATAGATAAAAGTCCTCACTTTGACGGGCTTTAAACGAAAACCTCGTATTCTTGGAAGAGTCTTATCTTCGCTATTTGAGTTGGGCAAATTGAGAGCTTGTTTGTTACACTTCTAAATTCATTTTTCTATTTTTAATATTTTCAAAGATTAAAAATATTTTCGTTAGATTTGCATATAAAAATAAAATTATGTTTGAATTTGATATGTTTCTATTAAATTATATATATTTAAAAATAAAAATATATTTATTTTATGATATTTTTTACATAAAAAGATGTGAAAGTTAGTACGTTTGAAAATGAATTTGTTACTTATATAAAATGCGCAAAATATTAATAAGTTTGAAAATATGTTATATATGTAATAGAAATGAGTAAAATAAATGCATTTACGAAGCTTTGAATAGCAAAAAAATAAAAAAATGCTTTTACGAAAATGAAATCAAATGAAACTCTAAATTTTTCGTAATGACAATAAACTTGTTAGTGAAGCCTTATCAATCGTGTAGCTCATGATCTAAACGAGTCGTGCATACATCTTAGTAAATGTTCCTCGACGTTGAGGACGTCCTCACATAGTGGAGCATTTTGTAACATTTTGAATTGACTGTTTTGTATTTCTAATAAATTTTTTAATAATTGATATATTAAATCATATACATAATGGGTTAGATTTATCCTAAATGGATGATTATGAATTTTTCCTCTTTAATAATTATGTTTGAGTCCCACTTATATACGATGAATAATGCTCGACACCAGCAAGTTCTACGACATCAAACCCTTCTTATCACATAGGCCCATTTGATAATTATTAGTAATTGATTGGTAATTGCTAATCAATTATGATATATACATATATATATATATATGCATCTCGTTCAAAAAAAAAAAAAAAAATCACAACCATAAACATCCCCACTGTCAACATTGACTCGGCACATGTTGAAAAAAATGGTCTCTTCATTCTTTACCCCTTAAATAATTTTCAAAAGTTAGGTATGATAAAAGAAAGAGAAAAGTAGAATATGGAAGTCATGTATGGGGGAAAGTAAGTAGAAAAAGACAAAAAGACAAACTCAAAGAGACAAGAACGTGGAGCGAGACAGAAGGAGAAAAAGAGCAAGCAAATAGGCAGAAACAAAGAGCTGCATCCCACATTATATAAAATGGTGTAAGCAAATAATTAATGTCACACACTCTCATTTGTTTGTTCTCATTTGTCCACATTCTGAATATTCTTCTGTACTTTTGCTTAACAACCAAATAAACATTAAACATTACACATTAAAGCTGCAAAAACCATTGCACATCGATTGACTGAAGTACAGTAGAATTATAATTTAATAGTTATTCCAAATATTCATCAAATTTTCTAAAATATTTGTTTCAAAATATCATACATTGATATATTGAACCCCTGAAAGAATTATCCACTATTTGGGATCTTCTTTTCTTCGTTAACTTTCTTTAATATTATGAATTATCTAGTTAATTGAATTACATATTATTTGAATAATATTAAGTATTGTAAAATGGTAGGAATATAAAGTTTCATGTTATCAGAATTATCAAGAATCAAGAAAACAATTGGGTAATCAAAAAAATGTATAGTTTGACTTTATAACATATAGTGAATAAGACAATCAAAAATGGGAAAAAGGAGCATATAATTACTTCTTAACTATCACTTTTATTTCTAAATTTTGATAAGAAATTCTCATACTTTCATGTGTGATAATAAATGAGATTTTGATCATAAAGAGAGGAAGTAACCCACCCACCACCCCCACCCTCCAAAAAAAAAAAAATTAAAAAAACCAAAAAATGGTAAAGTATGAAACCAAACTTTTTTCTAAATCATACATCACATTTTTATGAAGAACACATGTAATTCACAAGGATATTATCATTTACAGGCATAGCAGAAAAGCTTTATCCAAATTAATTCTCTTTTTTTTCACACACTTGCCTTTCTTCTCTTTCTTGAGAAGAAACAAAAATTGGTACCAAACTAAATCTTCAGCGATTATGAAGAGGGTCTGATTCATTCGGTACTCGCCTTTTGCTCGAGAAGAATGCATCAAAAGCGTGCTTCACCCTTAGCCTTTCAAGCTGCCTCTGCAACTGTTGATCATCAACTTTTCCAAGCTGCTTTTCTTGAAGTTTTGAAGCTGAGATTTTCCTACTGCCAACCACCATTGTTTCATTGTTCTCTCCAGCTGAAACTACTAAGGCTAGCAGAAACAAGAACACCAATTTTCGAAGCATGCCAACTCCAAAGGACTGTTGCTCATGATGGATTTGCATGGTGTTTGACTGGAAAAGAGAAGAAATTTTTTTGTCAAGTGAGAGAATTCAAAAGGGCTTCTCTTTTTGTATGGAACTATTCTACATATAAAGGAAGAAGAACTTCAGATTTTGAGGGCCCTGTGGGGTTGTGGGGTTTGGCAAATTTAGAAGAAGAAGAAGAAAATGGAGAAAAAGGAGGTTTTTTTAGCACACGCCCTGCAAACAAGGGACACATCACACGATGGGCCTTTAGCTTTAGCTTTATTGTATTTGTGTATATATATATATATATATATATTCTTTGTGCTTCACGAGAACTTTTTTACTTTTTTCTCTGGTTTTAAAAGCTTTTCATCTCGCTTTCATTCCCCAAAATATGGTCACTCCCACAGCCCACTCCATATTTAGGTTATCATGCAAAAGGGTTCTTGGTTTCTAGTGCTTTATCTTTTTCTGGGATGTTCTCGTATACCTTGGAAACTGGTTCATTTTTGCTTTCTATAGCTGCTTCTGCAGTGGACACAAAACTGTAGCACTCGTTTGTGCCTAAAAAGATTAGAAAAAAAGAAGTCTGTGGCAGCATCAGTTTCCTCATGTTTCTATTGGAATGCTTATTTATTTATTTATTTTTTAAACTGAATACCAAGGCAGGGGTTTGAGGACCCCTACCCGACTATTAGATTGCTAAATAGAATTACAAGATTTTTGGTAAAATCATAAAATAGGTGAACAACTCCCATTACAAACCAACATTGATGAAATCTAAAATTTGGAAGGCTTAATTTATCAATTCTAAGTAAACCTTATATTGTACGTGGAATTTCACTTGGAGACCAAATACCTAAACTTTTAGCATCACAATCATAGTTTACTAATTGATCTACAATGTGTGTGAAAATCGTAGATGGAGATCTTTTAACACCCTTCGTAACTTTGCAAGTAGATGTTATAGTTTTCAATGCCCCGATCCAGTTCCCTTGATAAGTTGAAGAATAACCATGACATCAATTTTCACCCAAACTATATACAAAGCTCTTTAGACATAAAACCAATCCTTCCGCCAATGCATATAATTCTGCATAAATGTTTGTTTAATTTCCAAGAGCAACATAAAAAGTAAATAATGGAGATCCAGTGTGATCTCGTGCAATTCCCCCCGCTCCAGCCAACCCTGGATTACCCCTACTAGCTCCATCACAATTCAATTTGATCCATCCTTGTGGTGGCTTAATCCTTCGAACCATTTTTACAATATTTTTGCTAAATGTAAAAGGTTGAAATCCCCAAGCAATGGCTACATTTGAATCTCCTTTCCACACCATCTTGTCTAAGGATCCTGTCGCTTGGGCTCTACTAATATGCTGCAATATATTTGCAATAATGCATGTATGTTTCATTTGAATTCCTTTATGTTTAGCATCATTACGAGCAATCCAAATAAACCAGAAAACAAAGAGAGGCATGATGCATCTTATTTGGCTCTTATAAGCAGTCGATAATGACCAAAAATATAATAGGTGATCAACGGATGTTGTATTTGGCATGGCTATATTGAATTGACTCTCAAAGAACTATCAAATACCATATGTAACAGGACCATTAATAAAGAGATGATCGATTGTTTCCACAGAGCCCCTACAACACAAACAACATGAAATCATTTCAAAACCCTTTCTAACCATTATGTTATCTATATGTATTCATTCCTTGAATAATCGACATAAGAATACTGAACTAGTTGGAGTTAGGGATTTATGCCAAAAGTTCTTCATATGAGGTTGCATTGTTCTATGCTTTCAAATCTCTTGCCACACCGAATGCAAAGAAAAGTTACCATTAGAGGTTAGCTTCCACACTGGAGTATCTTGAATATCCCTTCCAATTGACAAGGAAATAATCAAATTAACCAGGTGTTGTGGCAATTTACTAGTTAACTGTGGAACATTCCACTCACCGTCCACAAAAAAATCACTAATAGAAGAGGAATCCAGTGAATTAATATCCACACAACTGAAAGAAGGTGTATCTCCACACCAATGATCATACCAAAATGAAGAGTGTCCTGAGCCAATTCTCCAGAAAATATGTCTTTCAACAACTTCTCTAATTTTGCAAAATCATTTCCAAATTGGCGAAGCATTAGCAGCGCATTGAGCAATCGAAGGATTAGAATCAAGACAGTAATTAGTCTTCATAAATTTGGACCATGTTGAGTTTTTCACTCAAAATTACCACCACAATTTATACGAGAATGAGATCACAACATCTTGCAATCTGCGAGTTCCAAATCGTCTCTCATCTATTGAAAAATATATTTTTTTTCCAAGAAGTCCAATATATTTTTGATTGGCCATTGGTAGAACCCAAAAAAAATTATTAAGCATACGTTCTATTCTATCATAAATTATTGAAGGAGCATCCATAATTTGTAAAATATGTAAAGGAATTAAAACAGGACACTCTTGATCAACTTAAGTCTTCCTCCATGCGATAATAGCTTTTTCTCCCAACCAGATATGCGATTCCTTATCTTCTCCAAAACAATATCGAAAAGGATACATTTTTTTCTTCATTTATAAAGAGAGGCCCCTAGGTAAGCTTAGCCATATTAAAACCTGTGAAAACTTTTAATCCATTAAATCTTTGAAACCTCTACTTTTTTCTGACAATAAATGAACTCTTTGCTGAATTTAAAAATAGACCTGAAGTCATCTCATAACGCCTCAAAAACTCCATAAGCAGCCCCACCCCTTTCTCCTTTACATTAGCGAAAATGATCACATCATCTGCATACGACAGATGTAAAATAAGGCAGCCTCTAGCAAAATTAAAGCGGAGCACTAGGTTAGTAATCAAAAGTTGGTTAAGCCCTCTAGATAAAACTTATGCAGCAATTAAAAACATGCTCAGTAAAAGAAGGTCTCGTTGAAGCAACCCTTTAGTAGATTTGAAAAATCCAACTGTGTTGCCATTGATTAAAACTAAAAACCATGCATTCTCTATGCAATTTTGAACAAGCTGAATCCATTTCTCATGAAATCCAAACTGTTTAAACACTTCATACAGAAATGACCATTGAATTCTATCATAGACTTTTGTCATGTCTAATTTAAATATGATGTTACCCTCTTTGCTTCTGGAATTGAGACAATATGTGAGCTCTTTAGCTAATAAGATATTATCACTAATCAATCGACCGGGTACAAATCCACTTTGGTTTTGCGAAATTATCTTAGGAAGAATTTGAGATAGACGATTGCAAAAGAGCTTAGAGAACACTTTATTTACCATATTACCCAAACTTATCGGCCTAAATTCTCCCCATGTCTTAGGATTTTCAACTTTCGGTATCAACACAATAGATGTTGCCGTGAAGTTTCTTGGCATAGGAATCCCAGCAAAACACTATGTGCATGCTTCATATAAATCGGCTACAATAATGTCCCAACATGAGTGAAAGAATAAATAAGAGAAGCCATCTGGTTCTGTCACACTTTCAGAATCAATACTAAACACCACCTCTTTTAGCTTTTCTATTGATGGTCCCATAGTTAGGAGTAAATGATCCTCATAAAATGAAATAGATTGTATACGATGAAAATTAGCATCCAAGAAGTTGCAAGAACCACCTGTTAAAAGCTTTTCAAAGAATGAGACTTCAGATTATCTAAGTCACTTAGGTTGGTGGATCCGTTCGTTCTCATCGTTAATACTGTGGATCATAGATTTATGTCTTCTCTTTTTAGCAAGTAAGTGAAAATATTTAGTATTTCTCTCCACATCTTTTAACCACATGTAGGCCAATTTTTGTCTCCAGTAGGACTCTTTATTAGCAAGAGCCTGAGCTAGTACCACTTTATTCTTCTTCCATTCTATCAAATTTTGATTGGAAGGGTCACTATCGAAAACCATTTCAGCCTGTTCCAACTTTGTTTCTGCTTCACTAACCCAATCGAAAATATTCCTAAAAACTTCTTTGTTCCACTATTTAAGTTTCTTTTTAATGCTATATAATCTCTATTGAAGGCCATACATTTCTTTAAGTGAGGGATAACCCTGCTAGGCCTTTCTTATAGTTTCTTTGAATTTACGATGTGAAGTCCATGTATTAATAAATCGAAATGGATATAGACTTTTAGAAAATGATAACTTACTAGTTATCAGCAAAGTACAGTGATGTAATTGGCATTTTGCAAAGTGTTTTACGCAAGTTGATTTAAAGAGCTCTGCCCACGCTAGAGAAATAAGTGCACGATCCAACCGTTTCCATATGCGGTTACAATACCAAGTAAATTTTGAGCCAACAAAACCAGCATCCCAAAAAGAACAATCCATCAACATATTGCTAAAATCCTCCATAGACTTCAATTGATTTATCACATTACCCTTACACTCGCTTACCTGAAGAGTAGTGTTGAAATCACCAGCAACTAACCATGATTCTGAGTTGTGGTCAAGGCCCTGAATACCATCCTAAAGTTCTAATGTTAGTCATCGTGTATATTTTGTATAAACAAACATACAGTAAACCGGCTTAAGGGATAACGGAGATGAGATAAGTACATCTAAGACTTGGTCATGATCATTTAACATTTAAACATCTACTAAATCCTTCCAAAATACCTAAACATGATTTGATATATTAGAAATCGCATTGTGAAAGCCAAATTTCCTTTCCATACGTCGAGCCTCGAGCAATTTAATCTTTGGTTCAAGAATAGCAACTACCTCTGGTTGTATTTTTTTGCATACTCTTTTAAGCATACATTGAGCCAAGTCATTTCCTATTCTACGAATATTCCACACTATGATCTTCATTATTAACAATCTGTTGGTGAGATGGATTTTAAAGTTGAACGAGTCACTCTTCTTGTCTGTATTTGGGATTTCTTGATAGCTTGATTCATATAATCATAGTGGAATTTCCTCAAGATGTGTGAAATCTATTGAATTACTTCTTTTATAGCCAACATTTGCTTGTGCATCCAGAATCAAAGTTGAATCCCCTTTCATTTTATTTATCCCTAGATCATACTGATTATTTTCCACCAATGCTAATTATAGATCATCTATTCTTACTGCAACAACTTCACTAAATGCACAAATTCCAATATTTTCATCTAGCTGCTCAATTTAGAGGTTTGTGTTTGCAAGATAAGTGAAATCTACCCCACACAATCCATCTTGATTTAACTTGAGATGAGAGTTTGTAACCTCTGGAACTCTACGTTTTGGGGAACCAAAAACATTAATTGACGCATTATGGATATCCCTAATGCCATCATCTCATGCATTATGTAAATTCACACAATGATTATTTGTAGTTTCTTCTCCATTGGAACTGACATTCATCCGATCTGGAAAAATTGGGTTATCCAGATTCAATCTTTCATCATCCTTCTTAATTAATTCATCTACAATAGGATCTTGTAGGGAAATAAATTTGTTAACCACTTTTAGTACACCTTTTCCATTTTTCGTAGATGATTTGCCAATAATCCCTTTCATGTTTCCCGGGATCTATCCATATTTTGTTTGGTAGTCTGTTCTTTCTCCACCCATTGAGCTATTTGTTTTGGAACCTACTTATTAACCTCAGCTTTCATAGCCACCATTTTCCCTTGCTGTATATCAACTATTTTTCTCAAATCCATTAGAGGTCGGTAACCTGCCCCTCGACACTCATTTTTCTTATATTCGAGATGCTGACACTTCAAACAATATTCAGGACATTGTTCATAACCGACCTTTTGAGATATTATTGAGTCTCCAATACTAATCAAAATTTCCTCATCTCTAGGCTGCCTTAGGTTAATCTCCATATATATTCAAGCAACATTGGGATGTGTTCTATCTATCGTGGGCTCATCTATCTTCAAAGGTGTTCCAAGCATTGCTGCAATTCCGTACAAAGCTTTTTGTGAAATAAGTGAAAAGGAAGTTCGAGGAACCCTAACCAAACTGGAATGAGTGCAGATTCAATTCTCGTATCAAACGTAGGAGACCATTTGAATACCCGCATTTGGAATCCATCTAAGTACATAATTTGTCGAATCCATACTCTATGGAAATCCTCCTCATTCGAGAGTTCAGTGAGGATATGCTTGAAATTTATGACTCCAATCCGAAAAAACCCCATTAATCCCATGGCAGCGAACTTGGAACGAAGAACTCGAACATTGGGGCATCCACTTGAAAACTTTTCGACTAATGTAAACTTTAAGGATTCTGCCAGAACCGTAGTTTCCTCATGCTCAAATTGTATAAATTTCATCCCTTTATAAATCGTAGATTTTCCGTAGTAACAATCTTGCACATCACTCAATATCTTCTTGTGGGTATGATTACTATGTAAGGAAGGATGTTCCGCCACTTTTGCAGGCCGTACAGTGGCCACGAAGGATCTTTTTTCCAGCAACTCTACCCATTTGTCAGTCTGATTCGATGGCTTTGGTGAGGGGAAGTTACAGTTTGGAAGATGAGGAAAAACACTATTTGAGGGACGTTCATTGGAAGAGTGTAGGCTGAATATCAAGTGGTTTTGGGGTAGTAGCCGGATTAGGGGTTAGGGTTTGGAGAGGGAGGATTGAGAGAATTTTTGTTGGTTGACATTATTTTTGCTTACATGTTACTCTATTGGAATGCTTATGTTTACTTTTTAGTTTGCATTAAGGTATTATTAGTGAACATAACAAGCATATTTGATGATTAAACTTTAACTTTTGACTCTGGGATAAATAACTCGTGCGGGGTAAATTTTTTGTATTCACAAACAAAAAAATCAATATACTTGTTAGTTGTTTAGCTACAGTTATTAGCATTAACTTATAATTTCAATATTATACTGTAGGATCAAATGTGTATTGCTGTATTAAAAATTGTAACGGTTAATAATGAGGCAATTCAAATTTTGAACGATATAGGAATTCAATTGACACGTTTTTTGAATAATTACTGCACCGGCCAATATGTACATTTCATTCAACCTACACCCAAAATGTTTATATCGCAATAACTGCATTTGATTAAAGCCCGTTTTGGACAGCGCGCTTTAGAGGCTCAAACTCACATTTTTGGGCCGCAATGTAATTTTGCCCTCCCTTTCGGTGTGGTTGTGTCCAATGTGAAATGCCACGTTTCATTAGAAGTTAAGTTCTAGACTTTGGCCTGCAAATGCATTTGGCAATTAATGCAATTTTCAATGTGAAGTGATTAAAAATAATACAATCAAGAATTAATAATTGAATGTTTGAATATTGAATTTAATATCACTTGAATCATTTTGAATACTTATTCAATAATCTACAATAACCTATAATACAGTATATCGTACTCTTGAAGTGTGTATACAGCACAAACAAAAATTGATTAAAATTTGAAAGAATTTTATTTTCATATTTAGATAATTCTTACTAAAGATATCTCCCACGAATTAATAAATCCAGATAAAGTAAAATCCAATCTTCTTATCCAGAACTTAGTTTGAATTACACGACTCTATTTTTTTTCGGTGCGAAATGAACTCACCAACTCGAATCAATTCAATCACTGCAATTGACCCCTTCTAGGCTAATAGACGGACCTATACCACAGCTCGACTGACCAAAATCTTCATTAAAAGACCGGAATCATATTAAAATTAAAGTAGAATAACATAATAACAACATTGGGCTTGAGTCCAATAAGAACTCGATTATAATAGTCAAATTCAACGAGATTGATATGAGACGAACCATAAAAACTTATAGTATAATACTATGAATTTGAGTACCAAAAAAGACTCCAAATCTCAATCCATTATTTTCTGAATCCGGATCGATGAGTTCTGATCGATTAAACCCTACATCAACTAAAACAAATTTAATTCCCATCACAATGAAAATTGATGCGTTGTACTAGGAGGTGCCTCACGGTAGCTTTTGGTTCTTAACTTGTTTTCATCGGGCTCCTAGGGTGTGAAATGAGAATGAGGGTACTTTAGATGATTATTCATTTGAAATCAGTTTTATTTAGTCAAACGTATAAAACAACCTTTGCATAGTCTACTCTTTCTAAACCAAATTTAGTATAAGTCTATTCTAGAATTAATTTTTTTAAAAGAAAACATGTGCCAAACCTAATTAAGATGTCTTTAAAAATAATTTTATTAAGAAAAATCACTTACTCTATTTGTCCCACAATATTGATTTTCTTAGCTACAGTAATAAGTCGAATTTTTTAATATTTGACCAATATAATATTGATTTTTTTATAATTTTGACTTAAATTTGAAATCCTAATACTAGCCCTATTGATTCATATTATTTAATATTTTTTTAAAAATAATTTGATTATTTATTATTATACTTAAAAATAATTAAATTGATTGATTGAAGTCATTAATTTAGGACGAAAAGAGTATTACATCCAAATATGAATTTATTTTTTTTCCCTATTCTATTTTAGGTTGACATAAGTTAGATTTGATTGATCACTTGAATCTCCTTGAAGTGATAGGTGTGATAGCTTCATCAAAAAAAGGAAAGTGATAGATGTTATAGATGAAATAGCTTACACGCTGCTAGTTTTTTTTTTTGCGAAGCTCGTATTATTTTTTTCTCTCTTATAAGTAGTATATTATGAATTCAATATATCAATTCATTACAATTTTATCTTAATTTTATAAAGTCTTGACATAAAAAATTTGAAAAAACCTTTCCACTCATAATTGAGGGTTGCATTAGAGTCCAATTAGTTTTATTTTCAAACTCATTTTCATGCTTTCAATATTTTCAGAATTAAAAATATTTTTATTAGATTTTTGTAAAAAAAATGAGAATGTATTCGGATTAATTATATTTTTATATACATTTTATAGATTTAAAAATAAAAAATATATATTTTATAATTTTTTTTAAAATACATAATATGTGAGTATATTTATAAATAAAATTAGTAGGTACATGAAAAAAATGTAAAATGTTAGTATTTTTAAGAATAAATTTTAAAGATGAAATAAATGATATTTTTGTTGAAAAGTAGTATAACAATTGCATTTCTCATTAAATAGAATGATTCTTTGTGGAAATAAAACCAAATGGACTTTTAATTTGTCCTTCAATTTGTTGTTTGTACTAATGTTTTCATAATCGAACTGATGATTAAATTAATTTTGTTAAAATTAGCGGTTTGATCGGTCAGACCGGTTCAACCGATAGTCGGATCGATTTAATGAAAATTAATTATATTTTTATATTTTATTATGTAAAATAATAATATAATAGATTAATTATTATGCAATATATTTTAAATGTAATAATTACATAAAACATATAAAACAAACACACAAAATCCAAATAATCACATAAATATAACAAATATCAAATTTAAATCTTTATAAAAATTTAAAATTTAAAATTTAAAAAAAAACATCAAATTTTGACCGATCAAATAATTTTTGGGCTTAATTAGACTGGACTGATATCCGATTCCTGATTGAACTGACCGCTCCAATTCAATTTTAAAAATATTGGTTTGTACCACCCTCCTGATTTGCAATACAGCTTCCTCTTTGGCGCATAGTTTCATTTTTCAGACTCATTTTCATATTTTTAATATTTTTAAAATTAAAAATATTTTTATTAAATTTTTGTGTAAAAATAAAAAAAAAACATATATTTGGATTAGTTATAGTTTTATATAGACTATATAAATTTAAAAATAAAAATATATTTATTTTATGATATTTTATATATAAAAAGACGAGAAATATTTGTATAAAATGAATTTAATAAGTGCATAAAAAATATAAAATGATAGTAGGTTTAAAAGTATATTTTAAAAATAACAATAAATTATATTTCTAATAAAATTAGATAAAACTAATGGATTTTAAGAATTTCAAATAGTAAAAAATAAAAATATTTCTTAAGAAAATGAAAAACAAACGGGCTTCAGTTACCCATGATCTTGTTAATCTTAACTCTTCAAGAGTGCATTTTACAATATTTTATAAAATATTTAAAAACATATTGTGAGTTGAGTTTAAATACAAGAATTGTGAAATAAATTTGCCCACACACTATCTAATGTTAAATTTGAATCTTAACAAGGGTTTAAATGAATCGAATCGAATTGAATAAGTTATTGTTTGAATTTTTATCGAATTTTTAAAATTGTGTTTGAATTTGATTTGCTTGTTAATTTAATAGAGTTTGAACGAGTTTTAATCGAGTGTAATATAAATTGAGTTCGAATAACTTTATATTATTACATATATTTGTTTATTTTTTTACTAATCAAGCTCGAATTCAAATCGAATTTCAAATCTCATCGAATGAAAAAATATGTTCAAACTTGATTTGTTAAATTAACCAATCAACCTCAAATAAATTTTTAAATAATTTATTTCAAATCGAATATCGAATAACTTAATTCATTTTTCACCCTAATATTAAATTCTTAATAGATCAAACTAAAGGCAACTGAAATTAAATGTCATTGACCTAGGCATTCATCTTTGCTAGCAGCCTTCTAAAATGAGCAACATAGAGTTAAAACCCAGTTCCAAAGCCCAACTCTGAAGCTCAATATATCTTAACTTCTCCTTATTGGGTTGGGCCCATTATCGAGTTCAGGCTTTAGCCATTTTTACAATCTTTAATTACAGTATCGGGCCGTCACACTTCCCTTGGGTTTTCTTTGGAATTTGAATGATAATGGATATGAAAATAATAAATTTAAGAAAAATGCTCAACAATATTTCTCGGTTTATGTATATTCATTTTGAGTTTTTATTTTTATTAGCCTATGTTATATTGAATTTTAAGTATGATATGTATTAATTTTGAAGGTAAAATAGGGGAATCTTAAGATATTTTTTTTATTTTGTTTTATAAAAAATAATATACACATGATGCGTTCCAACATCGAACCTCTTTGAATTTTCATAAATCGATTTCTCGTGGTTCTTCTCATCAGGGATGGATAGAGATTCATGTTTATAACACAAATAAACGATTAAGAGTCCCAGGGTTGTTTCGGGGATAACCCTCTGAACCATATAGAGGAATGATTGCAATAGAGATTCTTGTCTGCAATATAAATAAATGATTAGGTGTATTTGAAATAATTTTGGAGATAACCCTTCAACGCTCAAATTAGTAATAGAGCGAAAAATAATTAATAAAATACTAAAAATAATAAATATCAAATGTAAAAATGACCTCATTTATCCAATGATATAAAATATATATTTATAAATATTTATTATAAGATTTGAGATCACGAGTCCTTTACTTATCTTGAGGCTTAGATTTCTATAAATCTTTGTTTATCTTGATTTTAGAATTTAATATTTATAAATTTAATTAATTATGCCAATCAACATAAAGTATATATAATCCAAAAAATGGGTGTAAGTGCTATCCTAAAACTCACCAAGATAGTTACGACAGAAAAACAATTTTATCTTTCAATGTGGATGCTCTATGATGAATTTTTATCATACTAAAATGTTAACATAAAAAAAACTAAATATTCCATGTAATTTGTTTTCGAACCTATATACTTATTTTTCAATCTAGGTGCAGATCACAATCATATAAGCTATAATATTTAGTAGCAATCATATTATTATTTTTTAATTAAAACCATCAAATTCCCGCATCGTCATATATTGCATTTTTTATTTTCTTTAGCATAACCATGATTTAAAATTAATATTTAATAAATTTATATATAATAATTTAATTTAAAATTAATAAAAAATATCAAACTGTACTATGATCATCTAAATATGAGACTTGAGACCAAACAAAAAAATTGTAAAATATAATGCAAAAACCATGATATAACAATCAAGTTTATATAATCTGATCATCTTAATTTACTCAAATTAAGATTGAATAAATTCTTTTGTTTTTAATTCTATGCAACATATTCTCTTCCATTTTTTTACGAAATTGAAGCCACATTGTTTGCACTTCTATTTATAAACATTAAGATTACAAAATACGCTACAAAAATAAAATTTATATCATAAATTCTAAAAAAAATATATATTTTTATCTCAAATTCATTTCTAAACTTAATGCAATTTGATTTGTCCAAACTTAATATATATTTTTTTTAAAGAAAAAAATCAACACAAAATTTCAAGTCCTGTTAATGCAATTTGATTTGTGTGATTTCCTTTTGTTTTTTTATAGGCTTAAATCTTAATGAGCGCCATTAAAACAAATTAGGCAAGTGGAGGGTATTTCAGTCCTTTTATCACACCTTCTTCTAAAACCGAAAAACCCCGTTCGAAATCGCAACCTCCCCCTTCCTCGTTCTATTTCTCCCTCTATCATTTCTATCCTTCTCTCTCACACACAAAACACACACACAAATTCAGTCACAGAGAGAGAAATTCGTACATGCAGGAGGGGATTTCCGAAAATGATCTCGATAACCTCGGCGGAGTTGAACTACCTCATCTTCCGTTATCTTAACGAATCTGGTATCTCTCTCTTTTTATGTGTGTATATGTGTGTATGTATGTATATATCTACTCTTGTTATGACTTATGGGTTGTCTGGGAAAGTTTTGTACTTCTATTCTTGCTGTGCTTGAATTGGAAACTGGGTTTCAGAATTATCCTTGAAATGAATTTTGGGTGCCAATTAAGCAAAAAGGGGTATCATCCTTGTTAATGTTGTAGACTTAATGTTTTTCTTGCTGGAGTGATTCCATTTGGCTGCTTAATAGGCTCTTCTTATCGAGGGAGTTAATGTTTGGTTTAAATTTTCACTTGATAATTTGGATTTTATGCTTCCCCAACTAGAAGAGATGAATTAGAAACATAAGCAGTTGAATGATGGAAGGGAACATTAAAGGAAAGGTCTTGCTGGTGGTGGAAATATTTAGATGTACAGTGGGTTGGTGCTTGCAGTATTTTGTCAGACCAGAAAGAACAGCTGGTAAGATGGTGCTCGGATGTAACTTTAAGAAACATGTGTTTGCTACAAACATAGCAGACTATTTCTGTTGGGGCGTGTAATTACTGTTCTGAACTGAGAACGTTCAGAAGGTTGCAGTCTTGAAAGTTGTGTGGACGGAAAATAAGTCTTTACTTAGTCAAAATTGGAGAAATGTCCGGTGCTACTGAAAATTTAAGAGAATCTTGTAGAAGAATCTTAATCTTTTATTAGGGTGCTTCCAGAGATATATAAATTGAGCCTTGGAAAAGAAGTTAAAGGTGCTAGTTCAATCAAGTCTACCTCTTTTTTGATTTGAAATACTCAACTCAAATCAGGTGAACAAAGATTTATATAATAGTTGAGTTGAAATTGCAAGTAGATGTGAATATTCCCCTGCTTTCAGAGGTCAAGCTTGCGAGCCCCAAAGCTTGATTCTTTGAAAGTCACTGTTCTACAATGTCTATAAAGTGATTCGGCATCTCATCAGAACATATAGAATATTGTCCAAAGATTATGTGGCTGATGATTTATGTCTTCTAAATTTTCATTAATGTTTTCACTGTGATTTTCAAATTTTGTCCTCCATCGAGTTCTTTGCCTATGTTGGTATAGTGCAAAATAGCTTGGACTGACCTTTTAGTCTTCATTCAAAGAAAGATTCACAAGTGTTTCACAGAGATACTTTAATTTGTCTCACAAGTGCTATGATTGTTGAGGGTTTTGAAGAAAGTTCTATGAATTGATTGTGGAAGCAAATTACATGAAGATGCCCTGTTGCCATTTAGTTGTAAGAAGGCAATTTAGATCCACAATACAACTTGAAACTAATTCTGAAAATACCTTATGAAACAAATAATTGATTCATTGTTAATACAGATCATTATGAATAATTTCCCTGATGTGTGCAGAATCTGCATAGCTATTTTGGGCCTATGAAAAGAAGTAATGTAGTTTGGCATGCAACTGCATATAACTGATAGAATAATTCATATTCCTTGTGTTATTTTTGACTTGTTTTACATGATAGAATTTAAGCACAAGGATTTGGCTTCTAAAGCAACATGAGATCCTGACAAGGATTGGATAGCATAAATTTTTAATCCTTTCTGTATAGTAATTTTCTTCCGGTGGGGGGCCAGAATATTTTACCTCATGGTGGACATGAAGTGGGACTGTAGTTTGATCTGCAATGCATAAACTTCCTCTATTGTTATGAAGAGTGCTTTGATATGTAAATTTTTTTGTTGAAAATAAAAGACCGTATAAATAGTCATATTTTGTTGGAGAAAGTATCATGAAATAGTATCTTATTTTCCTTATAGTTCAATTTTATGGTGTACGCTGAGTGGCCAAATAAATGTGATACTGATGTATCCACTTTTAGTGAGATTTTTTTTTTCTTTCTTTTTTGAACTTAATGAAAGCATAGATTTTATTAGGAGTTTATCATAATACAAAACTGTACATGCTTAACACTTGGATTACATATCCTTAGGAGTTTATCAAATAGAAAATAGAACATGCTTTGCACTTAAATTACGTACTCTATTATCTTTTGAGACCATTGGATATTGTAGAATAGCAAGCTAAACAAATTAATTGATACTGGTTACCTAAGCTCAATTGACATTGTTGTGTGGGAAAATTGAATGTCCCTTATTTACATCCACATGCATCATGGGTACTTAAAATAGATGAATCAATAGGATCCTGTACTAGAAATCTGAATTTAAATTGGTTGGAGAGAATGAGAGATACCTTTTAATCCTAGTAATTAACTAAAAAAAATGATTAATCTTCACAATGTACATGGATTGAAATATTTTACAGTGGAAATAATGTGATTAAAAGATTGTGGTTGGTAACCTTTTTTTTTTCTACAGGGATTTTTTACTCAAATTTTGCTCCCTTTATAACATTTATCAAAATTGTACTTGGACTGAGTTATATCTTAGGACTTCTTTTTTTTTCTCCAAAATAACTCCAAATATTTAAATTACTGGTTCGTGGTAAATTTCTTTTTAGATATAATTCAAAATTGAATCCATCTATAAGTCCTTGGAAAGTTCATTTAACAATTTTTTTTTTTTTAGTTTCCTCATATCATTTAAAAGATTAAGATTGAGGGTAGCCGGAAATTCAATTCCAATGAAGTCTTTTGCACTTGTATTGTAAATTACTTTACTTTGTTTACGTTGTGTTAATGAGGTTATAGGCAAACTGATGTTTGCCTGAGGTTAGCTCTTTTAGACTCTTAAAGATAAATCACTTTTGAGTTATTTGTTTATTCAATGTTCTTTGCCTAAATAAGTACTTATGATGCATGTAAATACATGTGACAAATCGTTTATTAGAGTTATCTAAGATTGAGTTCCATTCCTTCATATATATAAGCTTGGTTTAAATCACTAGGATGATATATTCAATTTTCTTCTCCAGGTTAATTGCCATTGGATTATTTTATGATAAATGTTCCTGAAAAGCCCAATACTGTCTAAATTCATCATTTTAGTGTTTTAATCCTTTCTTTGATTCGTAAATATGTTTAATACTTACTCCTACATAATGCACAAAATCCTTTTTGCAATTGAAGAAGTTTTGGCATGCTAAGTTAAAGCTTCTGACCAATAAAAGCTCCTTGCAGGAATGCTGGTACTTTTGAAAGTAAGACAAAAAAGAAAAGTTCCAAGGTTCCCAATTACTTGTTTTTCTCTAGAACGCGTAGTATCAATGGACTAAACAGCAAAACACATATTTTTAATGATGTCTAATGGAAATCTATCATCATATGAGCCTTAAGTTATACAAACACAATAGATTATTCACGAGAATGATCACGTATTAATTTACTTCCATTGTGTTGTGCTAAGTGAAAACTACTACTTATCCACCTATAATTTGGTTTATTTGACCCTCTAGATCACACTTACAATTTTTTTTTTTAAAAAAAAAAAGGGAAAAAGACAAAGTCTCGCTTTATCTATATATTTTCTCCAAACTTAGTAAGGTAATAAGAAATTGTATGTTCCAAGTCCTTGCCTTTGATTGTGAGACTCAACCCAACTTGGTCGTTCGAGAGAAGAGTTAATATAATTTCATAGATTATTTCTTTATAGACTGAAAGAACACTTTGAATTTCCCAATATTATACTAGGGAAAAAGGTTAACCATAGTTTAACTTTAAGTGTTCTTTTAAATACCGAGGAACCCTTAAAATTTTCAGGAAATACAGGCGTATAAGTTTTTATTCTTCTTGAGAAAAAAATGCTAAAGTAGGTTTATTTATATGGTCCATTCTTCATTTTCTGTTATAGACAAGTGACAAGTTCTGGGCCGGCATGTCACCTGCATTTGTGACTTATCTAGAAACAGTTTTCATTTTTTTCGATTGGAAATCATGGAAGAAGGTGGCTGAACATTTATGTAGAATTTTGTCAATGAGCATTGAAGATGACCAAAAGTCATTTTTAAAACAGATTTTCGGAATTGCAACTGTAATCACATAACTAAAATCAGGAAACAACCTCTCCATATTCAGCAATTTAAAGGTCACAATTTTGTTTTTTTCTTCAGGTTCACATTATTTACATGTTGACAAATTGAAGATTCATTTGTGATTTGACCAAACATCTTAGAGATTTGATAGCTGTAATTTTAGAGATTTGATAGCTATATCAGGGAAATTAGCTGGATAGTAGTTATTCTTTCCTAACTTTGTGAATTAGCCTTTCCTATAAGAGGGAAATGTGTATAGCTGTGTAAAGTGAGAGAGTCTAATTAATTATTTCAAATACTCATCTCTGTTTAGATTGCAAATTAGGTTTTGAGTGTTAATAGAATTTCATTGTGCAACTGTGAGTGTTATTCAAGTCAGTGGTCCATTAGTTTTTCAGTTAATATTGAATATGATATGTTTTTAGTTGTGAGTCCTATGCATTATGCAGCCTCTGAACTTGGTCAATTGATCCGAGAAATTATAGCGATTGTCAGAATCATATTTATCAATCGACACTGTGTGTTATTCTATATTGTTAAATGACAGATATTTATAAAAATCTATGACGTGCAACAAAAACTCAGAATGTTCAAGAATAATTATTTTTCTTGTGGCAACAGAGTTCAATTTTAACATGCTTAAATTTTAATCGTCCACATGTCAAGCAATGGTCCTTTGTTCTACAATTGACGATGTAAAGTGCCTCAGAGAATAATTTTTTGTAATTAAAATTTCCTTGCATCACTAATGTTTTATTTGGAAAAAATGTTTTTCAGGATTCACGCATTCTGCATTTGCTTTAGGATATGAGGCGGGGATCAATAAAAGTACCATCGATGGCAACCTTGTTCCACCCGGTGCTCTCGTTACATTTATTCAGAAAGGAATTCAATATCTTGAACTAGAAGCAAACTTGAGTAACGTAAGAAAGCTACCATTGAATTTCTGTTTTTTTGCGTTCTTTGTTGTTCATGTTTGAGAATGTTGTGCTGATTCATTAATTTCTGACATCTCCAGGATGATTTGGACATGGATGAAGATTTCCAGTTCCTACATCCTCTGGATCTTATAACAAAAGATGTGGATGAACTTAGAAAGATTATAAAAGAGAAAAAAGAAAATATTCAGAAGGATAAATCTAAGGGAAAGGAGAAAGAAAATGTTGAAAATGGCCGGGAGCATGACCGCGGACTTGCAATTGAAAAAGACAAGGAACTTGCAAGAGAAAAGGAGAATGAAAAACAACAAAGGGAGAAAGAAAAAGAACGAGATAGAGAGAGACTAGAGAAAGAAAAGGAGAAAGAAAAGGATAAAGAAAAGGAGAAAGAAAAAGGCAAAGAAAAGGAAAAGCCATTTGAGGATATCAGTGATGTAAATCATACTGGAGATGAGATTAATGGCAGACTTGAGGAGAATGGAACTGATGGAGGTAAGATATGTTTCAGCTCTGCACTCATCTACTGCAATGACAAGTAACTAAAATCTTGCTAAAGTGATTGGAACTTCAATATGTAGTTCTCTTAATGTGCATGGTCTTGCTAATCTTTGTGATTTCTCATGATCTGCAACTTATTCTCTGTGTTCATGGATGTTGTGATAGGGCCAGAACCAATGGATATATGCACTAGTTCAGCTTCCTTGCCCTGTGAAATCCCAAATAGTGATGTAACTGTTTTGCAAGGCCACACTTCTGAGGTTTGATCATATTTTATAATTATTCATCTATTTTTCCAGTAGTCAAGAGGAATTAGGATCACTTGATTAATTGTGAACGATAGCTTGCTGATGCTCTTTTATTCTTCACAGGTTTTTGCATGTGCATGGAACCCTGCTGGTTCACTTCTTGCTTCTGGGTTAGCATAAGCTCTAAAAATTACTTATTTCAAGAATGATTATCTTTATTTTCTTGCTTTTTTGGATTTTAATCCTCGTTGATTTCTTCCCCCTATATATGATATGTGCTTGGCCTTGTTTACAAATTCTGCATTATTTTGATTGTATCAGAATTAAATAAATAATCTGTTTTATTGGGTCAATGTCAACCTACTACGCCTAATTATAGGCTCCTGTCTACCTGTGCTTAGAAGAAATCTTTAAGCCTTTTTTCTAGCATATGAGCTTAAACTTCTTAAATAATCGGCCATGTTACAGGTGATCTATTGCCTCTTCCTGCATCTATGCATGAAGAATTAGTAAGTAGGGTCCTCGAGCTTTCACGATCAATGGGTGGTTTGTAAGGACAGACTGTGGCCTTATCTTCTTTTGTAAACAAAGCATTGAATAGTTTTCATTCTCATCTGCATGAAAGATATAATTTGTTCAAGCAATAGACCTTGAGATTATATCTGGAAATGAAGAAGAAAAATGAAAAATAATTTTTTTTTTAGAAAATGTATGGTTGTTAAAGTTAGAAATGGAAGACTCTGCAGTCTCAGTAATGCTTTTTGTTTGTCCTATTTTTCAATAGCTCATTTATGTACATGTTGAAAGGACCAGATTATTTGATCCCTAATATCCTAGTTTTCCAGGAAATATAAATATGTTTTCTTCAATTTTGAGCATATATCACACTTGACCAATTCTTGTTCTCCTCTTTCTCGGCTTCTCCTGTCACAGTCGGTTGGTATATTTGTCCTTGGGCAAAAAGGAATAGGAGTGAAGTTTCTGCTTTGCCTAATCTAAAGTTCTTTAGCTGGCTATTTAGGTATTCCCATGACTCCGGTGTTAACCAAGATATAGTTAACCAAAAGAAGAACTATGTTGTTGCCACTGGATTTTAAATCTGACACAACCAGTGTAAACGCGGCTTGTCATTTCTGAATCTTTCTTGAAGAAATAAGTTTCTGAAGTGTGTAAAGTAATTCTAAGTTAACATGTAAATATCAGTGCACCATTCACATCCTATCCAAATAAATTCATGACTTTAAGCATATTAAGCTTACTCACATCTTTCTGGTGTGTATGCTTGATTGCCAATTTATTCGTGTGGGTTGCATTCTCCTGAAACTTAATGTATGGTTTCAAGAGAACCATGTAGGATCTTCATGTTTCTTCAACATCTTTGCAAACTGTACTTAGAGTTAACCTTGGTTTGCTGGGATTTTCTTTTTCACTTTTCCTCTTAGTCCATTCAGTCTTCATACTCTTTAAGTATGGGATAGGGCTTGTTGAGTTGTGGTTTATGTTGCACGAAACCTTGGCATGATAAGCAGGCATGTTGTTGAGGCCATGGCTTTAGTTGATGGTATTTCTTTGGGATTAGTATGTTTAATGTGCTTGTGTCGTGCATGGTGTTTTTACACTCTATCATGTTAGTTCAAGTCCTATAATCATTACGTTTATCTGTTTTGTAGGTCTGGAGATTCGACTGCTAGAATTTGGACCATTGATGGACCATCTAGCTCCAATATGGAAAATGGGCCTTTCAATGTTGTACTTAGGCATTTCAAGGGTAGAACAAATGAGAAAAGCAAGGATGTGACAACACTTGATTGGAATGTGAGTTTTTTCTGCTTCATTTTGTTTTTGTTTTCAATACTTCTTAATATCTTTTGAGCATTGGAGTATATTCTATTTTTCCATTAATGCCCTCACTTCAGGCTGGATCTTGTCAATTGTTGCCTAGAAAGATTGACTTGATTAATTATTTCCCTTTTCCTGTTACATGATTTTTACGCAGGTTGAGGGAACACTACTTGCTACTGGTTCTTATGATGGCCAAGCAAGGATATGGAGTAGAGATGGTAAGTGTTGTTCCTAATGTGGTTGAATAAAAGTTATGCCTCTTTAAAGTTTGTTATACTGTGAAAATTATAAATCTGATGAACGAAACTCAAGTTACTTCAGCATATGATATTGAGCGAAGCATGAGTTTCATGAATGTAGTCATTAACTTTGTGTTGATATTTTGGGCTTGAAGTTTCTGTTCATGCTGTAAACTTCATTGCTTTTGCTTGGCTTTTGGTTATATAACCAGGAAAAAGGTTCTATTGTGTATGCATTTTGGATAAATGTACTGCATAGTGCTTTGTTCTTCGGGGTGTAAAAATGTCAAAATCTAGTGCGGAGGTGTTATAGTAGTATATACTGAGTTGGACTTCTTTTAAATCAGGGGTTTATTGAAAATTCAAATATGTTTTCTACTCAAGTTCATTAAGCATCTTGAGGATTTACGATGACTACTGTTCAAGATGGAAGCCGGGGATTTTACTACCTTCCTAAATCTTATAGAGTTGGACGATGGATATGAATTATCAAGAATTGAACCTTTTTCCCATAATTGTTGTTTGGGTTGGTCATGGATGAGGTAACATAGTGTGGAGGAAACCCCTGAGAGCTGTTCTTTTAGAATCTTCCATGTTTCCTATATGGTTGCTTGGATTTCGAAAGTGCTGAATTTGGGTTGATAAGAATGGGTTATAGACCTTTGGACAGAAGAATATTCCAAGATTGAGTGCAAAAATTATGCCGTTACTTGTGAAGAAGCCAAATATCATTACTTCTGAAGAAGATAAGCACTGATGTGATGGAGGAATTGATAGTTGAACAGGAGATTAGTTAGAAGAAGTATTATTAAATTTATGAGTGGTTCTTGGACCTGTAATACTATTTGTCCTTTTCACTTGTGAAGCAATACATAAAATAATTCTGACTGGTGGGAACCTTAGAAGAAAGAAAAAGTTGTAGCTTAGTGCTTTACTTGCACATTTGATCGGGCAATGTCTTCCTCAATGGAAGTCTCGCTGCTATGGTGAGGATTGTACCTGATAAAAGAGTGAGTATGGAGTCCAACCCTCTGTCTATGGTAGTGCCTCTGCTTGGAAAGGACAGGACTGATTTCATGTAGTTGAAATTTCACTAACCAATTTGATGGGTTACTTTTTGCAAAAGTCATGCATGTGGAGTCAAGAGTCATTGCTCAAATGTTTTGATTCTCTGTGTGTTTTGTCAACAAGCAAAAATAGTGTAAAGAGTTGAAACATTGGAAAATATTCCTTACACATCTTTTTGTATGAACGCCCATTATTGTGATACTACATTTATCAAAGTGTTGAGACTTTTATTGAATCAAAGTGTGTGCTACATTGGAATTAATCCTTATTCATCCAGATGGATTAATAACTAATTTGTTACAGTGAAATCAGGAAAACACTTGTGATGTACTCAATTAGATTGGAGATCTTGTTCACAAATTTAAAATATCTGGATAATGGAATGGTTGATCTTGTCACATAAAATAAAGTTTAAGGCCATATGTGAACTTTCATTCAGTTGGGTACATGTGTGCGTGTAAGCAATTTTTCTGGGTGGAGCTGTTTTTTAGGTAATATTGGCAGTGTGTATATTTCTTATGACTCGAGAAGCTAGATCAAAAGTGTCATAGCCAATTGCTACAGGATTTCATATTACTGTAGTTGTACAGGTTTATTGTAACCATGATTTTAGGGTTCATGCTCATCGCTTGTGTGCATGACGTGCTTATGTGCTTTCTTTATATCCAGGGGAGTTGATAAGTACATTAAATAAACATAAAGGACCAATTTTCTCTTTAAAGTGGAACAAGAAAGGGGATTTTCTTCTTAGTGGAAGTGTCGACAAAACTGCAATTGTATGGGATGTTAAGACAGGCGAATGGAGGCAACAATTCGAATTTCACTCAGGTGCTTTTGTATTCTTTCGTCCTTTATACTCGAGCTTGTTCAACTGCATGTCTTTGTTGATCAAGCGTGAGAAACATTTGCGTTTGTAACTTCATGTAATTTTTTCATGGTGTTTTTTGGTTGCAGCTCCTGCCCTTGATGTTGATTGGCGAAACAATGTTTCGTTTGCTACATGCTCCACTGATAGCATGATATATGTTTGTAAAGTTGGAGAGAATCGACCAATCAAAAGTTTCTCAGGGCATCAGGTTTGTTTCAGTTGTTAATGCGGCAACACTAATTACCTTGTTTGCAGTGGTGTGGTAATTTTAAACCAGTTCCAATATCTGGAGAACTTATGAGGTTGACTCAACATTGTCATCCTGTGTATTGTGGGTAGAAGTGGCAGTTCGGATGGAATGATCTTTTATGGATGGGCATAACTGCCCACTTGATAAATTAGTGTAAATAGGCTGGATAAAGAACTGTTTTTTTACTATGAAGATTCACAAAAATATACATTTTACTTAAATAAATGGAACGATATCCTTGTGGCATAAAATTTTGAAAAAGAGGAAAAGGGTTGGACATACATGAAGAAATCAACTACACAAAGAAATCATGAAAACCAAACACTCCCTAGGCTATCCCACCTCCATACTATGAGTTCCTTTCCCTCTTTGCTTCTCCTCTGTCATTTCTGATCAAAGTGAGACTCTCATGCACTTCCTAGAGCCTTTTACGCCCTCAGCTCTCTCCCACTGACACCTTTCATGTGAAGTCCACTCATTAGCACCTCATAGGCTGTAGAAGTTCCAGTTCTGAATCTGCTGTAGAGTTCTTCTCTGGTGGGAGTGATTGACCAAGTAATGAAACTGACGATACGCCTGTGTCTCCAGTGAAGCTCCCTATCTTGATGTCTACTGCATTATTCTTTTTTCCTGGCGGGCGATGTAGGGAAAATCTGGTGGTGGCATTTGGTGATGGGCTTTTGGTGGCAGTTGGATGGTTATGGTATGGAGGATCTTCAATGGCACTACTGGTGGCAGCCCAAGCTCAGTGGTGACTGTGTTGCCATGCAGTTGGCTTTATGGTGTTAACTCAATTGCAATGGTGGATTTGTGTAATTGTAGGGATTGAAAAATAATGTCCATCTAGACACAGTAGTTTCATGAGTGTAACTGGTTGTCCATATACATGTTCTGATATTAGTGGGGGCGGACAGGTAGGTTCTTGGGTATAACCATATTTTACCACTTCTAGTGGTAGTAAGGAAGTTATTATATATAGTGTATTTTGAGTGTTTGCAATATTGAGCAGCTGTTTGAGAAACATGCAAACCTTGTTGCTGGGGTTAGAATACAGTTCATTGTGCTTAATGCCTTATCTACTTCTACAACTTCATTTGCATTAACATTTGAATGTGCTTCTTCAGGGCGAAGTTAATGCTATCAAGTGGGACCCCACAGGCTCCCTTCTGGCCTCATGCTCTGATGATTCTACGGCAAAGGTCAGAGGCAATTTTGGTATACATGGAGTTTTCTGACATTTAATTAGTGTAATTTATGATTTAACAAATGTAATGTGATGATGCATTTTTTATTTGAATTTTAGTCTGGTAGTGTATGATTAGTTATTTTTTGGCTTATAGCGTTTTAGTCTTCTCTGGAAAAAGATAATGTAGGTATTATATAATTAGTAAGTATTTGTCTCCATCATGTTAGTTTTGAGTTTAATTCTAGCATATAATTGGTTGGCTTCTTGTTGATTACGATGCAGATATGGACTATGAAACAGGATACCTGCTTGCTTGATTTGAAGGAACATTCCAAAGTATGACATCAAGCTTTTGTCAGTGTCTTTGTGCAATGAGTCTGTAAATTGGAGTTGCTGACATGCATATACCATTTTTCAGGAGATATACACTGTGAGATGGAGTCCAACAGGGCCTGGGACCAACAACCCTAATCAGCAACTGGTCCTGGCAAGGTGATTATTCTGCACTATGACTATTGAATGATTGCCTGGTGACATTATTTTCATAGTTTGATTTTACAGGTGGATGTCAATGTTGGTTTTTGTTATCCAAATATGCAGAGTTTCATGAAGATAAAAAGTACAAGAACAAATTCCAATTAAAAGAAATGAGTGAACTGAAGGGATAAATCCTGACAGCAAAGCAACAATTCAGTAAAGGTAGAGGATAAAGAATATAAGAACATGATTAGCAATGGATTCAATAACCTAAATTCATAGCCTGTAGTGCCTGTTGTTTTGTGAAGGCCCTCGTAGCAAAAGGCTTCAACCCCCTGGAACCCCCCTCTTCTTGTCAAAAAGATGTCTTGAACATAAGGTTTGGATGTGGGAATTGTCTTCTTTCTAAAATAAAATGCAAAAAGACATCATGCGCTACTTGGATTTAGGTATGGAGTAACCTAATAGCTTTTACTTTTGGCTCAAGAAAGGGCTGCATTCAGAAAAAATTTGGTGTCCTCTTTGTGATAGACACCTTCGATGCATCCACAAATGCTTTCACAGTCAAATATGATGAATCCATCACTACTGATTGCAAATATAAGACCTGTCGCTCTCTGACAAGGATGGTATTTAGCTTTGGAATTTTCTGGGGATGCGACTGGTGAAGCACAATTCAGAAGCAATTGTGGAGCTTGTATATGCATGATGGCAAGAAGTTCGATGAAAATTCATGCCAAGTTGCTTGTTGGGTAGAGGATCAGTGAAAAAATGTTCATCGTTTGAAGGTGCTTTAGAAATTAGTAGAAAAAGGGTGTGGATGCTTTGCTAGAGAAGGTTTCTATATAGATAAGTGCTTCCATTTGAAACTGTTAAGGTTGACATAGGAATAATATTGGCAGGACCTAATAGCTTAAGCTTTGTGTCCAACTGTGAGGCTGCAAACATGCCTCTAGGGCCTCTGGACTCCTCTCCGTGGTGAAAGTTTGGTTTTCTCAGGACTCCATGGACATGTAGAAGAGTAACTCTATTCCCCATTGGACCAGGACAGACATTACTTGTTCAAATAACCGTTCAGGAGAAGCAGGGTCAGGATGGACAAATCTTTTAAAGATAAACAGATCTGTTTAGCAAGTTTATAATAATTGGTAGTTCTATAAAGAAAATAGAACTAATAACATCCCTCTCGAAAACACAATTAGACGGGCCATATCTAGAATTTTAGTGGTTGCAAATGCAAACATCAAAATTTCTTACATATGTAAAAATTCTGGAAACCTTTTTGTTATCTAGATCCATGAATAGTTGTTCCAAAAGTCACTTTGACAAAAACTTTGCAACTTCAGCTTTTCCCAAGACCTTTCAGACAACCTAGTCGCACAAAATTGTTTTAGAGTGCTTAACCTTTAAAACTTTCCTAAAGAGCTGTAAAAATGTCCCTGAACTAGAGCTTAAGTTGGATTGGAGATGTATTAACTGTTTGCTCAATCAAGGGATGAAAAAAGATCTTATGTCAGATTTGCCATGGCAATACATAAGAGTACTTCATTTATCAGAAACAACATAAACTAACTTACCTATACAATCGGACAAAAATTGCAAAGAAGAAAATGAAATAGTACTTACTCAAACCTTAGAGAGGAGATTGTGATACACTCTGCTAACTGTACTGTATGTTCAAGTAGCCTTTACTTTCAAAGTAGTAGTTGGTTATTTGTATGCTTTTCTCCGATTCGCTTGTTGTCTCATTCTTTTTCTCCTCTGCAGTGCCTCCTTTGATTCAACCATAAAGCTGTGGGATGTAGATGCTGGACGTCTTCTGCACAGCTTAAATGGCCACGGGTAAGAAACCTATATAATCTTGTCCATCAGATAAGCATAAAAGAACATTGGGCCCTTAATGATCTTATAAGACGCGATAAGTGTTTGGTAGATATTGGTAATGATCTGAATTTTAATGTCAAGTCATGCCGTTCAAATGACAACCATGCTGTTAAGCAGGGCTCTACGGTAGACATTGCTGTTATGCAGGGTCCTATGGTAAACACTGTGGTCATGGTTTGCATAATACACACAATCTAATCATCCAACCCCAGAAAAAAAGAAAAAAAAGAATCCATTATATATACGCCATCATATTCACACGACCATATACTGATTACGGGATATGTTGTGCTCTTAGCATGAGGAATTTCATTTAACACTTGAGATTTTAGTTGAAGTTGATTCTATTTTTTTTGTTAAGTTAATTGAGTTATTTTACTCTACCTTTTTTTCTTTCCCTTACTTTTCTGTATTAACAATTCAAATCCAGGGATCCTGTTTATTCTGTTGCATTTAGCCCCAATGGCGAGTATTTGGCTAGTGGATCACTAGATAAATGCATGCACATATGGTCTGTGAAGGAAGCCAAGATCGTGAAAACTTTCAGTGGAAATGGTGGGATCTTTGAAGTTTGCTGGAACAAGGAAGGCGATAAGATTGCTGCTTGTTTTGCAAACAATGTGGTGTGCGTCTTGGATTTCCGAATGTAGAGATTAGAAGATTCTTTTGTGCAGTAGAGGCAATAGGTTTGGGTGGATGCTAACTTAGTAGTAGGCCTTTGGTTTTAGCTCAATCTACTGTGATTGCTTTATTACACCTTTAGAGCATTGAAGAACCTGGAGCTATTAGCATCGTTCTATGGGTTTTATGTAAATTCTCATTAGTGCCTTCTGAATAGGCTTTCGTGCATCATGATTCTAGGATAATTAGACTTGGAATTTTTTGTCAGACTTGAAGTCGTGTTCATGTGAATTGTGATTGAGAGATTTGATCAAATTGAACATGAGTTGATTTAGTATAGTTTGATTTTATATGTAATTTATTATTATTTTTTTCAAGTCAAACTCAAGTTGGGCTTAAATTTTATCAGCCGAGCATGCATGCAGGCGCCAGGACGCTGCTTAAAATTAAAAAGGTGCTCAATCCAATTTTTGTTGAACAAATTTCAATCAAATTTTTATTGATCAATTTTCAGGTAAATCTCTAATAACTCTCATTTTTAATCCCTAGAATATGAGTGGACCCAGGCAAGCCCAATCCAATCCAATTCTTGGCGACCATAATAGTAGTTTAAGTGTTAACAAACGACAATGTCAAAATACTATTTAGCGTGTTTAAGGTCCTTTGCCCCTAATAAGATTTTATACATAAAAGGGTCCAAGTATGTATATGGCTATTTTACTTAGAAAATTATATTGGTTGCTTTCCACATGCAGTATATATATCTGTGAATGGTAATAGGGCAGGTTGAAACTTGAATTTATTTCAGATTTGTTTTTCTTTTGAATAAATTTTTACTATTATAAACGTATCCGAGATAGGTATTAGATTTTTGTTTTCAAACTTGTCACATCCCGAATCAATTCTTTTTTTTAGGTATATTTATGTAATATTTTATTTTGAAAAATATATATTTTTAAAAGTTTTAGTATATCATTTTTTAAAAAATATATTTTTGTTAATATTTTTAAAATAACAAAATGAATTTAATGAGTTTAACGGATCTAACTCATCGGGTCATGATCTGGGGTCCTAAATTGTTTTTGGTGAGACGGACTCCAAATCCGCCTACTTGCCATCCCTACATATATACATGGAAAAAAGGTAGACACCAACACATGCTTGAAACAATGAATCAATCCCATGTAAAATAATTCATGTAATTAGGTCTTACATCTTGATATTGTCCTTGAACAGTAAATATGAGTGTACCCATAATGTGGTTGGTATGGGTGGGCACCGGGTCGAGTTATCTGTTTTTTAAATTTTTAGATCGGATAACAAAGTATGCTATGCAACACTTAATCAAAATGATCGGATACGCAACAAATCAAATACCCAATTTTTCGAATACCCAATCCGGTCGGATTTCCCCCTAATTGAGAGCAACAGAAATGGGAAGAATAATTGTTTCTTGATTATGGAAATAATCAAAAGCAAATGATTGATCCACAAGACAAGCAGGCTCAGGAATCAATTAAAAAATGCATATTTTTGAAGCAACAAGTAACATGGCCGATAACCAACACTGTAAGTGCATTAATCAATAGACATAACAAGATATGTTTCCAAGCCGACAAATCAGAGAGAAAAAGACCAGGAAAATACGAGGACTAAACACTATTGTGTAAGAAAATTCTCAATAGTTACAGCAATATCTAAGAAAAGGTTCAGCATATACAGAAACTTACAAGGAACGAACACATTGCTATTACCTAGAGGATACACCGATCATTCTTTTGCAGTGTGAAAATTATAGAAGAAGAGAACAAGAGGTAAACTGAAATGAAAATGAAAATAAATGAGCCCTAGCCCCTCTCTTCATCAATTTATAATTCCAATAAACCTAATCCTAAATTTTATGCTAACACCGTTTAGATCTTTTTTTTTTTTGGATTATACTATTTTTGGAATTTCAAGATTAAAAAATAAATGGATTGAATTTTTTTTATAGATTTTTTTGGGATTCTTCAACTTGATGGATCGCATCAATGACGATTTTAGTGTTAAATGTTTATTATCAAATTATTTTATTTGAATCATAAGAATTTTAAATTTTTATGAACTTAAATGCAACATGTTGATTATATTAAAAATAAATCTTTATTTTCTCATCTTTTAGAAGATTAAATTATAGATAAAATTATATTAATATCGTAGAAATGTAGAATTAAATAATTAGATGTAGAGTCAAACAAAAAAAATTACTTTAGTTTTGTAAGTTAATTAAACTATATTATTAAAATTATTAAAACTAAAATAACTCTACTGTATATAATCTCATTAAATTTTATATTAAAAAAGCTCTAATATATTTTAATTTTGACTAATCTATTTATATATATATATATATGTGTGTGTGTGTGTACAAAACTTTGTTATTTGACTTTTTTTTTTCAAATAAAATACATAACTATATAACTTACATAAAATATATATCAAAATAAGAAATTGAAGGATTAAAGTGAAAATCAGGAACTAAAGTGTAACTTGTAACTTCATTTTGATCAATTTCACCCATAAAAAATAACACGTGCAGCACACATCATTGTTTTTTCGATAAAAGATCATCGGAAAGTGATTTGGAAACAAAATCTAAACTTTAGGGATAATAAAGTTACGATTTTAATTTTAGGGATGAAAATAATACTAAATATAAATTTTAGAAATTGTTAGCATAATTTTCCTTTAAGAAGTCTATATAATATTATTATTATTGTGTAAAAGTATGAAATAACTGACGTAAAATAATACGCTCAATGTGAAAATATGGTAGTATCTAGAAATATAACCACAAGTTTATCATCTGAAACCTTGTATATCTTATGTGAGATTCCTCAATTACCTTATACTAATAGAAGAGTTACCCCCTCCAAAAAGAAAAAACAAAATACAATTTTTTTTTTTGTTCTGTTTTTTAAGTTCTTGTAAAGATTTATAGTAATTGTGTTTCCTAAAACGTATAAGAATTGTGAAAATAACTAATTTTGAAGTGTTCGAATTGCTTTATCAACACTTCATATTGGTTTCTTCTTTGTATTCACACTAGACTTAGTAACTTTCAATTATATTTGAAAGAAATGTAGAGCTGAAAAATAAATTAAATTATTAAAAAAAATTAATTACTAAAAATTTATTTAAATTCGAATCATTAAATATAACAAATCAAATTTGAATATATTTTTTTTTGATAAAATTTAAAATTAATAATATATATATATATATATAAAATAATTAAACTACTTGAATTCAATTAAAATTCATTTAAATTCAATTTGATTAACAATCAAACCAAATACAAACACAATTGAAACTTAATAAAAAATTAAATAAACCAAGCCTGCCGGCCAAGTAGTGAGTTGGAATTTTGTGGACTATTTTGAGTTTGAGCGGATTGAGATTATTCTACAAAGAGATAGCATTATTATTTAGATTGAACTGTGAATATGCGCAGCCACAGTTTGACATTCAACACAGATACAATAACACAAGATTTATACCAGGAATCAATATAAGAACTATGCATCAGAAGAACAAATCCAATATGGAAAACTTTTCAGTATATCAAAATAAATTGAAGAAACAAGCAAATATGAAGGGAAATTTCAGAACACCTATAGTTACCTATGTTAGTAATGTCAATCATTCTACAAATGCAAACTACTCATTTCATATGGATGCAGGAGTTGTCAAGAGGAGCTCATCCTAAAGATCCCTCCACTAAGCTGGTTCGCAAAAAACCAAACAAGCCCACATTTCATCGACAGTGCAAGCAGAGGCAGTAATCTAACTTGACAGCTTTATGTACACTTTCGGAGATTTGAAGGCTTCAAAACCTACACGCCTAATCAGTCATCTTTGATGCCTTCAAAAAAGGACTCTGGTACTTCCGAAGGCGAAGACAGTGTTGACACACACTTGAACTGTTGCAAAAAGAACCATTTTCAATATTAGTACACCGTATCAACAACTATAAAATCAGCATCTATTAGACAAACATGGATGAAAGTAAATATAAACCTTGTGTTGCTTGTATTTCTCCCTCACAGCAACCAAAGCACTTCCTTTTCTACTCATTTGCAAGTCATGAAGGATGCCAACACATTCTTTCAGATCTGCAGCTTTGTATCCTGAATGACTTTGTAGAGCTGAATTCTGTAGAAAGTGAAACATTCATTTAGATACAACAGATGAAACAGATCAACTCATTTTAAAAGCCTTCTAAAAAATGTCTACTCCTTACCCAAGGATGTAGCTTAGCTTGGAGTGTAAATCTTGAGAGGAATACGACTGATGCAGCCACCAAGGAAGGCAAGAATTTCACACACCCATAATCCAGCAAACTTAACTCTGCTAGGTAGCAACCCAAGAACTCCAACTGCAAACTGGGACTCTGTAAAAGACAATATGCACATCAGAACCACTTGTTTTCAATTCAAAGAAACAACAAAAATAATTGTATGGAAAGCATAAGCTCACCTCATAATCTTCTTGAGCAATCCTGGTGAATCTCCTGAAATCCCAACAAGAAACCAGCAGCCTTTTTAGCCAAATGAACTAAGAATATAATTACTGAGAACTACATATCCATAATAACAGATTTTTACCTTAGAAATGTCTTCACTGTAGGACTGCCCATTTCAAATTTAAGGGATTTGAGCACATCAGCCTCCATCTTCACTACCTCTTCCTTGGCATATGTGTTATCAGTGATGTAACAGAAGTCTTCCACATGTGGTGGACTAATCTCCTCATATTTCCTGTAAATCACAACCAACACAAAAACGTTTCAGCAAAGTAGAATGCAAAACATTTGCTCAATAATGAGACGCAATGCCAATGATATGGTCCTTACGAGGCAATGAGCATTGAAGAAACACCAAGGAGCTGAAGTCTTTGCCTATTAATGACATTCATAGATAAGAATCTGTCGATGTAGGAAACTGTTAAATACAATGTATCTGATAGAAGCTTGTACTCCTCCGCAACCTCAACTAACCAATCCATCAGAATCCCTCTCATGTTTGCAGTCACATCTTTCTGAACTTTCTCTAAGTAATCTGACAATGGCCTTCTCTTAGCCTCCATCTGGACCAAAAGCTCAGATCTATTAGAATCAAACTAAAACTTCCATCCAGTATAAGATCAAAACAACACACTTAATCAATATATCAATGCTAAATTGACAGAAAGAATATCAGTTTCAATCGGAAATTATTTTAAAGCATTACTAAAATAGAAAAGCACTAATATTAACATCCCAAAATCAAAATACATCAATCGTAGAATCTACTACGATTGAAACTAAAACAAAATGTGAGTATTCAAAGCATCCTAAATCCAATTAGAAACTAAAACAAAACCAGTTTATAAGAGAATTAAAAACACAATGAATTCAAGGGGGAGGGGGGACATAGAAACCTACTTCTCAACATCCAATTTAAGCCAATTTCTTCTCTTAACTCAAATCAGATCTCATAATCCAACCAAAATCAGATGCATTCAACAATTAAACTACATCAGCTCTGATTTCAAAAAAAAAAAAAAAACTAATAATAACAAAAAAAACAAAACAAAACAAAGAATCAATAAACCCAGTACTTGACAAACGCCAAATTGAGAAAGGAAAGAAAGCAACTCAAATGAAACTCACCTCCATATTATGAAGATATTCATATATATCAGAAACATAGGCTTCACACATCTGTGGGTCATCACATTTCGCATTAATCCCAGAACCCTCTTCCTCCTTCGCGCTCTTCGTTTCCTTCACACTCGCTTTCCGTTTCTTCCCATTTCTCTTTGGCTTACTTTCCTTCTTCTCATTCCCAATACGAAGCTTCTGATTTCTATCCAAACCCAGGTTTTGTGAAGACAAAACATTTTGAATCTCACCCAATACCACTCTCTTCTTCTTGTTCTGCTGCGGATGCAGCTGCTGCATTGCCTCTTCTGCAGCTCTCTTCTTCGCTGCCAAGCGCGTGACTCTCATGCAGTTTTCTTGGTCAGCCATTGTAGAGAACTAGAAATGGAGGCTCCAAGAAAACTACACAGAAAAAGACAGATATTGATCGAATTGTTGTGAATGAGAGTGCTTTGGGCAGAAAGGTTCGATTATATAAGCTAGAAATGAAATAATAACTGATAAGTACCGCCATTGCAAAAGAGTGTTTGAAAATTTTTGAGCGAGCCGGGATGTTTGCTCGAAAATCTTGAACGAAAACTGAAAAGGGTTTTCGATTTTGATTTGGTTTAGTGTGCGGTTTTTTGAGTTTTGGGAGTCTGCCCACCATTTTTTTTGGGTCCCGGGCTGAGTGTAAAAAGTTTTGAAATTCGAGAGTTTTTGGGATTGGAATGGAGGGTGATGAGTTTCCCGGTTCATATTTAGATTTGAATTTGGTTTTTGACCTCTTTGCCTTATTTGTTTAATTTTTTTCATTTGGGTGATTGGCTCCATAACGCGGTCGTGGGAATGTCAAGACTTAAGATAGTTTCAACCCGAATTTTCTAAACCTCACATGAAATTATCGATATTATCTTGATTTTTTTTTAGTTTTTTTACAAGAATTTGTCTAAAATTTTATTGATTTTTCTATGATTTTGAATAATTGACTAAAGAAATTCTGAAATCGTGTATTAATCATTGTTAATCATTTTGAACCATCGTCTACTACTTAATATTTATTGTTTGTTTTAGTGATTTCATAATTCCGTATTAACTTGATTTTTTTTTCTTTCTTATTTCACACGAACTTGTTTGAAATCATGTTGATTTTTCTACGATTTCAAGTAATTGAATGAATGAATTCGAAAACGCGTAGTAATTTTTTACATATATTCGTCTACTACTTGTTTCTTATTGTTTGCTTGAGTAATTTAATAATTTTGTATTTTTTTGATTTTCACATAAAATTACCGATATTATCTTATTTTTTAGTTTTTTTACAAGAATTTATCTAAAATTTTGTTGATTTTTCTACAATTTTGGGTAATTGAGTAAAGGAATTCTGAGATCGTGTATTAATCATTCACACATATTTGCCTATTGCTTTATTCTTATTGTTTGCTGAAGTTATTTAATAATTTTGTATTTTTGTATTTTTTTTCATATGAAACAACTGGTATTAACTTAGTTTTTTTTTTCATAAAAACTTGTCTAAAATTTTAGTGATTTTTCTCCGATTTCAGGTGATGGTGTGTAGAAATTCGGAAATCACGTAATAAATCATTCACATATATTTGCCCACTATTTGATATTTATGATTTGTTTTAGTGATTTCACAATTTCGTATTTTTTTATTTTTCATATGAATCTACTGATATTAACTTGGTTTTTTTTCCCACAAGAACTTGTCTGAAATTATATTGATTTTTCTACGATTTCAAGTAATTGAGTGAACGAATTCAAAGATGCGTAGTAATTTTTCACATATATTCGCCTACTATTTGTTTCTTATTGTTTGCTTAAGTAATAATTTTGTATTTTTTTGGTTTACACATGAAATTACCGTTATTATCTTGTTTTTTTTTTTTTAGTTTTTTAACAAGAACTTGTCTAAAATTTTGTTAATTTTTCTACGATTTTGGGTAATTGGTTAAAGGAATTATGAGGTCACGTAATAATCATTCATGCATATTTGCCTACTACTTGATTCTTATTGTTTGCTGAAGTTATTTAATAATTTTGTATTTTTTTATTTTTTTTCACATGAAACTATAGGTATTAATTTTTATTTTTTTTTGTTTTTTCATAAAAAATTGTCAAAAATTTTTAGTGATTTTTCTCCGATTTCAGGTAATGGTGTGTAGGAATTCGAAGATCACGTAATAAAAATCATTCACACATATTCGCCCACTACTTGATATTTATTGTTTGTTTTAGTGATTTCATAATTTTGTATTTTTCTATTTTTCACATGAATCTATTGATATTAACTTGGTTTTTTTATTTTCATTAAAACTTGTCTGAAATCATGTTGATTTTTCTACGATTCCAGGTAATTGAGTAAAAGAATTTGAAGACGCATAGTAATGTTTCACACATATTCGCCTACTACTTGTTTCTTATTGTTTGCTTGAGTAATTTAATAATTTTGTATTTTTTTGGTTTTCACATGAAATTACCGATATTATCTTATTTTTTTTTTTTTTAGTTTTTTGGCAAGATCTTGTCTAAAATTTTATTGATTTTTCTACAATTTTGGGTAATTGAGTAAAGAAATTCTCAGATCGCGTATTAATCATTCACACATATTTGTCTATTGCTTTATTCTTATTGTTTGCTTAAGTTATTTAATAATTTTGTATTTTTTTTTTCATATGAAACAACCGGTATTAACTTGGTTTTTTTTTATTTTTTCATAAAAACTTCTCTAAAATTTTAGTCATTTTTCTCCGATTTTAGGTGATGGTTAGTAGGAATTCACAAATCACGTAATAAATCATTCACACTTATTCACCCACTACTTGATATTTATGGTTTGTTTTAGTGATTTTATAATTTTGTATTTTTCTATTTTTCATATGAATCTACTGATATTAACTTGTTTTTTTTTTTTTTTCACAAGAACCTGTCTGAAATCATATTGATTTTTCTATGATTTCAGGTAATTGAGTGAACGAATTTGAAGATTTCACATATATTCGCCTACTACTTGTTTCTTATTGTTTGCTTAAATGATTTAATAATTTTTTATTTGTTTGGTTTTCACATGAAATTATCGATATTATCTTGGTTTTTTTTTTCAATTTTTTACTAGAACTTGTCTAAAATTTTGTTGATTTTTCTACGATTTTGGTAATTGATTCAAGGAATTCTGAGATCGCGTATTAATCATTTACGCATATTTACTTACTACTTGATTCTTATTGTTTGCTGAAGTTATTTAATAATTTTGTATTTTTTTATTTTTTTCACATAAAACTACAGGTATTAACTTGATTTTTTTTGTTTTTTCATAAAAATTTGTCAAAAATTTTAGTGATTTTTTTTTCGATTTTAGGTAATGGTGTATAGGAATTTGGAGATCACGTAATAAATCATTCACACATATTCGTCCACTACTTGATATTTAATGTTTATTTTAGTGATTTCATAATTTTGTATTTTTCTATTTTTCACATGAATCTACTGATATTAACTTAATTTTTTTTTTCCACAAAAACTTGTCTGAAATCATGTTGATTTTTCTACTATTTCAGGTAATTGAGTGAAAGAATTCGAAGATGCGTAGTAATTTTTTACACATATTCGCCTACTACTTGTTTCTTATTGTTTGCTTAAGTGATTTGAAAATTATGTATTTTTTTATTTTCGCATGAAATTATCAATATTATCTTGGTTTTTGTTTTTTAGTTTTTTACTATAACTTGTCTGAAATTTTGTTGATTTTTCTATGATTTTGGGAAATTGAGTAAAGAAATTCTGAGATCCCATATTAATCATTCACATATATTTGCCTGCTACTTGATTCTTATTGTTTATTGAAGTTATTTAATAATTATGTATTTTTTTATTTTTTTAAACATGAAACAACCGATATTAACTTGTTTTTTTTTAATAAAAACTTGTCTAAAATTTTAGTGATTTTTCTCCTATTTCAGGTAATGTTGTGTAGAAATTCGAAAATCACATAATAAATCATTCATACATATTTGCCCACTACTTGATATTTATTATTTATTTTACTGATTTCATAATTTTATATTTTTCTATTTTTCACATGAATCTACTGATATTAACTTGGTTTTTTTTTTTTTTGTATTTTCACAAAAACTTTTTTGAAATCATGTTGATATTTCTACGATTTTCGATAATTGAGTGAATGAATTCAAAGACGCGTAGTAATTTTTCACATATATTCGCCTACCACTTGTTTTTTATTGTTTGGTTAAGTGATTTAATAATTTTGTATTTTTTTGGTTTTCACATGAAATTACCGATATTATCTTGTTTTTTTTTTAGTTTTTTTACAAGAACTTATCAAAAATTTTGTTGATTTTTCTACGATTTTGGTAATTAATTAAAGGAATTCTGAGATCGTGTATTAGTCATTCACGCATATTTGCCTACTACTTGATTCTTATTGTTTGCTTAACTTATTTAATAAGTTTGTATTTTTCTATTTTTTTCCACATGAAACCACATATATTAAATTGTTTTTTTTTTTTTTTTCATAAACATTTGTCTAAAATTTGAGTGATTTTTCTCCGATTTCAGGTGATGGTGTGTAGAAATTCGGAGATCATGTAATAAATCATTCACATATTCACCCACTACTTGATATTTATTGTTTATTTTAGTGATTTCATAATTTTCTATTTTTTCTATTTTTCACATGAATCTACTGATATTAACTTGATTTTTTTTTTCACAAAAACTTGTATGAAATTATGTTGATTTTTCTACGATTTCAGGTAATTGAGTGAAAGAATTCGAAGAGGCGTAGTAATTTTTCACACATATTCGCTTCTTTCTTATTGTTTGCTTAAGTGATTTAAAAATTATGGATTTTTTTGGTTTTCACATGAAATTACCGATATTGTCTTAGTTTCTTTTTTTAGTATTTTACTAGAACTTGTGTTAAATTTTGTTGATTTTTCTACGATTTTGGGAAATTGAGTAAAGGAATTCTGAGATACCATATTAATCATTTACATATATTTGTCTACTACTTGATTCTTATTGTTTATTGAAGTTATTTAATAATTATGTATTTTCCTAGTTTTTTTCATATGAAACAACTGGTATTAACTTTATTTTTTTTTTCATAAAAACTTGTCTAAAATTTTAGTGATTTTTCTCCGATTTCAGGTGAAGTTGTGTAGAAATTCGAAGATCACATAATAAATCATTCATACATATTCGCTAACTAGTTGGTATTTATTATTTGTTTTACTGATTTCATAATTTTGTATTTTTCTATTTTTCACATGAATCTACTGATATTAACTTGGTTTTTTTTTTTTTTGTTTTTTCACAATTTTTTTTTGAAATCATGTTGATATTTCTACGATTTTCGATAATTGAGTGAATGAATTCAAAGACGCGTAGTAATTTTTCACATGTATTCGCCTACTACTTATTTTTTATTGTTTGGTTAAGTGATTTAATAATTTTGTATTTTTTTGATTTTCACATGAAATTACCGATATTATCTTGGTTTTTTTTTTTAAGTTTTTTTACTAGAATTTGTCAAAATTTTTGTTGATTTTTCTATGATTTTGGTAATTGATTAAAGGAATTCTGAGATCGTGTATTAGTCATTCACGCATATTTGCCTACTACTTGATTCTTATTATTTGCTTAAATTATTTAATAAGTTTGTAGTTTTCTATTTTTTTCACATGAAACCACAGTTATTAACTTGGTTTTTTTTGTTTTTTCATAAACATTTGTCTAAAAGTTTAGTGATTTTTCTCCGATTTCAGGTGATGGTGTGTAGAATTTTGGAGATCACATAATAAATCATTCACACATATTCGTCCACTACTTGATATTTATTGTTTGTTTTAGTGATTTCATAATTTTCTATTTTTTCTATTTTTCACATAAATCTACTGATATTAACTTGTTTTTTTTTCCACAAGAACTTGTCTAAAAAAATGTTGATTTTTCTACGATTTCAGGAAATTGAGTGAACGAATTCGAAGACGTGTAGTAATTTTTCACATATATTCACCTACTACTGGTTTCTTATTATTTGCTTAACTGATTTAATAATTTTGTATTTTTTTATTTTCACATGAAATTACCGATATTATCTTGGTTTTTTTTTTTAGTTTTTTACAAGAACTTGTCCAAAAATTTTGTTGATTTTTCTACGATTTTGGGTAATTGTGTAAAAGAATTCTAAGATCGCGTATTAATCTTTCACACATATTTGCCTATTGCTTTATTCTTATTGTTTGCTTAGGTAATGTAATAATTTTGTATTTTTTTATTTTTTTTTCCACATGAAAAAATCGGTATTAAGTTGTTTTTTTGGCATAAAAACTTGTCTAAAATTTTAGTGATTTTTCTCCGATTTAATAAATCATTCACACATATTCGTCCACTACTTGATATTTCTGGTTTGTTTTACTGATTTCATACTTTCGTATTTTTTTATTTTCCACATGAATCTACTGATATTAACTTGGTTTTTTTTTTTTTCACAAAAACTTGTCTGAAATCATGTTGATTTTTCTATGATTTTAGGTAATTGAGTGAAAGAATTCGAAGATGCATACTATTCTATTACTTGTTTCTTATTGTTTGCTTAAGTGATTTAAAAACTATGTATTTTTTTGATTTTCACATGAAATTACCAATATTATCTTGGTTTTTGTTTTTAATTTTTTACAAGAACTTGTGTGAAATTTTGTTGATTTTTCTACGATTTTGGGTAATTGAGTAAATGAATTCCGAGACCGCGTATTAATCATTCGCACATATTTGCCTACTACTTGATTCTTATTGTTTGTTGGAGTTATTTAATAATTTTGTATTTTTTTATTTTTTTCACATTAAACTTCCGGTATTAACTTGGATTTTTTTTTTGTTTTTTCAAAAAAGCTTGTCTAAAATTTTTGTGTTTTTTCTCCGATCTCAGATAATGGTGTGTAGGGATTCGGAGATCACATAATAAATTATTCATAGATATTCATCCACTACTTGATATTTATTGTTTGATTTAGTGATTTCATAATTTTCTATTTTTCACATTAATCTACTGATATTAACTTTATTTTTTTTTTTTTTCATTAAAACTTGTCTGAAATCATGTTGATTTTTTTACGATTTCAGGTAATTGAATGAAAGAATTTGAAGGTGCATAGTAATGTTGCACACATATTCGCCTACTACTTGTTTCTTATTATTTGCTTGAGTAATTTAATAATTTTGTATTTTTTTTATTTTTACATGAAATTACCGATATTATCTTGGTTTTTTTTGCAAGAATTTATTTGAAATTTTGTTGATTTTTCTACGATTTTGGGTAATTGAGTAAAGAAATTCTGAGATCGCGTATTAATTATTTACACATATTTGCCTACTACTTGATTCTTGTTGTTTGATGGAGTTATTTAATAATTTTGAATTTTTTTATTTTTTTTCATATGTAACTACCGGTATTAATTTGGTTCTTTTTGCTTTTTCATAAAAACTTGTCTAAAATTAGTGATTTTTCTTCGATTTCAAGTAATGGTGTGTAGGAATTCGGAGATCACGTAATAAATCATTCACACATATTCGCTCAGTACTTGATATTTATTGTTTGTTTTAGTGATTTGGTAATTTCGTATTTTTCTATTTTTCACATGAATCTGCTAATATTTAGTTGATTTTTTTTTAACAAGAACTTGTCTGAAATTGTGTTGATTTTTCTACTATTTCAGGTAATTGAGTGAAAGAATTCGAAGACGTGTAGTAATTTTTTACACATATCGCCTACTACTTGTTTCTTATTGTTTGCTTAAGTGATTTGAAAATTATGTATTTTTTTATTTTCACATGAAATTACCGATATTATCTTATTTTTTTTTTTTAGTTTTTTACTAGAACTTGTCTGAAATTTTATTGATTTTCCTATGATTTTGGGTAATTGAGTAAAGGAATTTTGAGACCGTGTATTAATCATTTACACATATTTGCCTACTACTTTATTCTTATTGTTTGCTGAAATTATTTAATAATTATGTATTTTTTTCACATGAAACTACTGGTATTAACTTGTTTTTTTTTTTTTTAATAAAAACTTGTCTAAAATTTTAGTGATTTTTCTCCGATTTAATAAATCATTCACACATATTCGTCCACTACTTGATATTTCTGGTTTGTTTTACTGATTTCATAATTTCGTATTTTTTTATTTTTTTTTCCACATGAATCTACTGATATTAACTTGGTTTTTTTTTTTTTCACAAAAACTTGTCTGAAATCATGTTGATTTTTCTATGATTTTAGGTAATTGAGTGAAAGAATTCGAAGATGCATACTATTCTATTACTTGTTTCTTATTGTTTGCTTAAGTGATTTAAAAACTATGTATTTTTTTGATTTTCACATGAAATTACCAATATTATCTTGGTTTTTGTTTTTAATTTTTTACAAGAACTTGTGTGAAATTTTGTTGATTTTCTACGATTTTGGGTAATTGAGTAAATGAATTCCGAGACCGCGTATTAATCATTCGCACATATTTGCCTACTACTTGATTCTTATTGTTTGTTGGAGTTATTTAATAATTTTGTATTTTTTTATTTTTTTCACATTAAACTTCCGGTATTAACTTGGATTTTTTTTTTGTTTTTTCAAAAAAGCTTGTCTAAAATTTTTGTGTTTTTTCTCCGATCTCAGATAATGGTGTGTAGGGATTCGGAGATCACATAATAAATTATTCATAGATATTCATCCACTACTTGATATTTATTGTTTGTTTTAGTGATTTTCTAATTTTGTATTTTTCTATTTTGCACATTAATCTACTGATATTAACTTGTTTTTTTTTTTTCCATTAAAACTTGTCTGAAATCATGTTGATTTTTTTACGATTTCAGGTAATTGAGTGAAAGAATTTGAAGGTGCATAGTAATGTTGCACACATATTCGCCTACTACTTATTTCTTATTATTTGCTTGAGTAATTTAATAATTTTGTATTTTTTTATTTTTACATGAAATTACCGATATTATCTTGTTTTTTTTTGCAAGAATTTGTTTGAAATTTTGTTGATTTTTCTACGATTTTAGGTAATTGAATAAAGAAATTCTGAGATCGCGTATTAATTATTTATACATATTTGCCTACTACTTGATTCTTGTTGTTTGATGGAGTTATTTAATAATTTTGAATTTTTCTATTTTTTTTCACATGTAACTACCGGTATTAATTTGGTTCTTTTTGCTTTTTCATAAAAACTTGTCTAAAATTAGTGATTTTTCTCCGATTTCAAGTAATGGTGTGTAGGAATTCGGAGATCACGTAATAAATCATTCACACATATTCGCTCAGTACTTGATATTTATTGTTTGTTTTAGTGATTTGGTAATTTCGTATTTTTCTATTTTTCACATGAATCTGCTAATATTTAGTTGATTTTTTTTTAACAAGAACTTGTCTGAAATTGTGTTGATTTTTCTACTATTTCAGGTAATTGAGTGAAAGAATTCGAAGACGTGTAGTAATTTTTTACACATATCGTCTACTACTTGTTTCTTATTGTTTGCTTAAGTGATTTGAAAATTATGTATTTTTTTGATTTTTCACATGAAATTACCGATATTATCTTATTTTTTTTTTTTAGTTTTTTACTAGAACTTGTCTGAAATTTTATTGATTTTCCTATGATTTTGGGTAATTGAGTAAAGGAATTTTGAGACCGTGTATTAATCATTTACACATATTTGCCTACTACTTTATTCTTATTGTTTGCTGAAATTATTTAATAATTATGTATTTTTTTCACATGAAACTACTGGTATTAACTTGTTTTTTTTTTTTTTAATAAAAACTTGTCTAAAATTTTAGTGATTTTTCTTTGATTTTAGGTAATGTTGTGTAGGAATTCGGAGATCATGTAATAAATCATTCACACATATTCTTCCACTACTTGATATTTATTGTTTGTTTTAGTGATTTCCTAATTTTGTATTTTTCTATTTTGCACATTAATCTACTGATATTAATTTATTTATTTTTCTTTGTTTTTTCACACGAACTTGTCTGAAATCATGTTGATTTTCTACGATTTTAGGTAATTAAGTGAACGAATTCAAAGATGCGTAGTAATTTTTCACATATATTCGCCTCATATTTGTTTCTTATTGTTTGGTTAAGTGATTTAATAATTTTGTATTTTTTTAGTTTTCATATGAAATTACCGATATTATCTTTATTTTTTTTTAGTTTTTTTACAAGAACTTGTGTGAAATTTTGTTGATTTTCTACGATTTTGGGGAATTGAGTAAAGAAATTCTGAGATCGCATATTAATCATTGACACATATTTGCCTATTACTTGATTCTTATTGTTTGCTAGAGTTATTTAATAATTTTGCATTTTTCTATTTTTTTCATATTAAACTTCCGGTATTAACTTGGTTTTTTTTTTTTCAAAAAAAACTTGTCTAAAATTTTAGTGATTTTTCTCCGATCTCAGATAATGGTGTGTAGGGATTCGGAAATCATGTAATAAATCATTCACAGATATTTGCCCACTACTTTATATTTATTATTTATTTTAGTAATTTCATAATTTTGTATTTTTTTATTTTTCACATTAATCTACTGATATTAACTTGATTTTTTTTTGTTTTTTGATTCAAACTTGTCTGAAATCATTTTGATTTTTCTATGATTTCAGGTAATTGAGTGAAAGAATTTGAAGGCGCATAGTAATGTTGAACACATATTTGTTTGCTTGAGTAATTTAATAATTTCGTATTTTTTTTATTTTTACATGAAATTACCGATATTATCTTGGTTTTTTTGCAAGAATTTGTCTGAAATTTTGTTGATTTTTCTATAATTTTGTGTAATTGAGTAAAGGAATTCTGAGATCGCGTATTAATCATTTACACATATTTGCCTACTACTTGATTCTTATTGTTTGATGGAGTTATTTAATAATTTTGATTTTTTTTATTTTTTTTCACATGAAACTACCGGTATTAATTTGGTTCTTTTTGCCTTTTCATAAAAACTTGTCTAAAATTTTAGTGATTTTTCTCCGATTTGAAGTAATGGTGTGTAGGAATTCGGAGATCACGTAATAAATCATTCACACATATTCGTCCACTACTTGATATTTATTGTTTGTTTTAGTGATTTTCTAATTTCGTATTTTTCTATTTTGCACATGAATCTACTGATATTCTAATTTCGTATTTTTCTATTTTGCACATGAATTTACTGATATTAACTTGTTTTTTTTTCTTTGTTTTTTCACACGAACTTGTTTGAAATCATATTGATTTTTCTACGATTTCAGGTAATTAAGTGAACGAATTCGAAGATGCATAGTAATTTTTCACATATATTCGTCTCATACTTGTTTCTTATTGTTTGGTTAAATGATTTAATAATTTTGTATTTTTTTAGTTTTCACATGAAATTATCGATATTATCTTCATTTTTTTTTTAGTTTTTTTACAAGAACTTTTGTGAACTTTTGTTGATTTTTCTACGATTTTGGGTAATTGAGTAAAGGAATTATGAGATTGCATATTAATCATTGACACATATTAGCCTACTACTTGATTCTTATTGTTTGCTTAAGTTATTTAATAATTTTGTATTTTTCTATTTTTTTTTCACATGAAACTTCCGGTATTAATTTGTTTTATTTTTGTTTTTTCAAAACAACTTGTCTAAAATTTTAGTGATTTTTCTCTGATCTTAGGTAATAGTGTGTAGGAATTCGGAGATCACGTAATAAATCATTCACACATATTCGTCCACTACTAGATATTTATTGTTTTCTTTAGTGATTTCATAATTTTGTATTTTTCTATTTTTCACATGAATCTACTGATATTAACTTTTTTTTTTTTCTCACAAGAACTTGTCTGAAATTATATTGATTTTTCTATGATTTCAGGTAATTGTGTGAAAGAATTTGAAGACGTGTAGTAATTTTTCACACATATTCGCCTACTACTTGTTTCTTATTGTTTGGTTAAGTGATTTAATAATTTTATATTTTTTTGGTTTTCACATGAAATTTTCGATATTATCTTGTTTTTTTTTTTAGTTTTTTATAGGAACTTATGTGAAATTTTGTTGATTTTTCTACGATTTTGGGTAATTGAGTAAAAGAATTTTGAGATCGTGTATTAATCATTCACACACATATTTGCTACTACTTGATTCTTATTGTTTGACTAAGTTATTTAATAAATTTGTATTTTTCTATTTTTTTAACATGAAACTTCTAGTATTAACTTGATTTTTTTTTTGTTTTTTCATAAAGTTATACTTCCATTGGTCTGAAGAAGAACATTGGAAAGGCTAAGCTTGTTGTCGATCTAGATAGGCACAAAAGATAGATGACCTTTATGAAGAGTTGAGGGAGATTAAGCAAAAGATGTTAGAGAAGATGGTTGTTCAGAGGAAGGGAATCCCTTTTTCTAAAGAGGTCATGGCTGATGAGCTACCCCTAGCTTTAGGCAGCTTAGTTATGAGTATGATGGGACCACAGACCCCTAGGATCATATCTGTAGGTTTGAGAATTCAGCTCTTCTTCACCGATATTCTGACGGAGTGAAGTGCCGAGTGTTTCTAACCACGCTGACTAAGTCAGCTTAGTAGTAGTTCAACCAGCTTCCACCTAATTCCATCTACTCATTCGAGGAATTCAGTTTGGTGTTCTTGGATCAGTTCACCAGCTCAATGAGATATCAAAAGACAGCTCTGACCCTGTTCAGCTTTAAGCAGAAAGAGAATGAGAGACTGAGGAGTTACATACGAAGGTTCACCTCAGCTACTTTAGAGATCCCCTCCCCAAAATGTCTTGGCATTGTCTTGGCTCAGGGCCTCCAAGATGGTGACTTTTTTAAATCGCTCGCTAAGAAGCCAACTTTGAATTTTGATGACCTACTAGCTCGGGCCAAAAAATATATTTATTTGGAGAAAGCTCAAAAGATATAAAAATAGATATTGGGGAGAAACGTCTGGAGAAAAATGAGAAAATAGCTCATAAAAAATCTAAAAATGAGCCTAAGGAGATTACATTTCATTCGGGTAAATATGAATCGTACACCCCCTTGAGTATACCTAGATTTGAGGTTCTCATAATAATAGAGGACAAGAAATTGGTATAATGGCCCAAGAAAAGTAAGAGCGGACCTACAAAAGCTGAGTCTGATAAATTCAACAGGTTTCATAATGAATATAGGCACATGACGAATGAGTGTTATCACCTAAATGATGAAATTGAAAGGGTCATTCGGGAGGGTCATCTGAAAGAGTTCATCCATCAAGATACAGAAGGTCAACAAAGCCTCAATAGGATAGAATAGGAAGACCCACCCTTAATACTTTTAATTTGTGAGTCTATTTTTTGATTAAATAAGAAGATACTTTGAAAATCTCTTATAATGATTTCTTGATTGCAAATATCTAAGCTTGTTGATTACAAACATGAGCTAATGGAGCTCGACCTCCATATATTTATAGAGTTGAACTCCAAAGAACACTTGTTGATTATAAGTATTTGAGCTTGTTGATTACAAGCATAACCTAAGAAGAGCATATTGATTATGAGCATGAAAGCATTGATTATGAGTCGAGAAGAGCGCATTGATGATGAGCAGGGAAGAGCTCATTGATTATGAGCTTGGAAGAGCTCATTGATGATGAACTGAGAAGAGTTCATTAGTTATGAGTAGGGAATAACTCATTGATTATGAGTATAGAAGAACTTATTGATGATGAGCTGAAAAGAGCTCATTGTTTATGAGTAAGAAATAGTCACTGATGATGAGCCAATACGAGCTTATTGATGATGAGTAGACAAGAGCTCATTTTTTATGAGTAAGGAAGAGTCATTGATGATGAGCCAAGAAGAGCTCATTGATGATGAGCAAAGAAGAACTTATTGATGATGAGCCGAGAAGAGCTTATTGTTTATGAGTAAGGAAGAGTAATTGATGATTAGTTGAGAAGAGCTCCTTGATGATGAGTCGAGAAAAGCTAATTGTTTATCAACAAGAAAGAGTCATTAATGATAAGCTGAGAAGAGCTCATTGATGATGAGTAGGGAATAGCATATTGATGACAAACAGGGAAGAGCATATTGATGATGAGTAGGGAAGAACTCATTGATGATGAGCTAAGAAGAGATCATTGATTATGAGTAGAGAATAACTCATTGATGATGAGCTGAGAAAAGCTCATTGATTATGAACAAGAAAGAGCTCATTGATTATGAGTAGAGTGCTCATGATGATGAATCAAAAAGAGCTCATTGATGATGAGTAAAGAAGAACTCATTGATAATGAGTCGAGAAGATCTCATTAATAATGAGCTAGAATAGCTTATTTTTTATAAACATGGAAGAGCTCATTGATTATGAGCAGAGAAGAGCTCACTGACGATAAGTCGAGAAGAGCTCATTGATTATAAGTAGAGAAGAACTTATAGATGATAAACTGGGAAGAGCTAATTGATTATGAGTAGAGAAAAACTTATTAATGATGAGTAGAGAATAGTTAAGTGACTATAAGCTAATAAGAGCTCATTGATTATGACCGTGGAAGAGTTCATTAACAATGAACTAAGAATAACTCATTGATTATGAGATTGGAAGAGCCAATTGATTATGAGCAGATAAAAGCTCATTGATTATGAGCTAAGAAAAGCTCATTGGTCATGAGTTGAGAAGAGCTCATTGATGATACGCTAAGAAGAGCTCATTGATCATTAGTTGAAAAAAGTTTATTTGTCATGAGTTGATAAACTCATTGATTACGAGTTATGAATAGCTTATCGATTACGAGTTGATATAAGCCCATGTAGGCTAGATTTATTAAACTAATCAAATGATCGGGGATCCGAGAGACAAATTTGAGATGAGCAATTATTCTATTTGACCTAACTACTTTAGTTCAACTAGAGTAGGGAGGATTATCTGATGTGGTCTAAATTAGACCTGATCATTGGGCCTTACTGTTTGGGTCACATTCTAAGTATTTGGACTAAGAACTTTCTCGAAGAGTTGACCTGGATAAAGTTGAGGTGACCTAGATGGACCAGAGCTGATAAATCCGAGTTGATCTAGATAGATCTAAGTTAACTTGAATAGATCCGAGTTGATGAGCTTAGTTCAGGTCCAGCGAAAGCAGAGTCTTATTTTATTTATGTCAAGTTTTAGATAAGGAAAGGAGATCCTACCTTATTTAGATTCTTCAATTCACGATAAATTTAATTGGTGATAATTATTCAATAAGGTAATAGAACCCTTTTTGGTCTCAATTACCTTCTCACTTGCATGTTATATATATACACCTCTTATTGATCACAAGGTACGTTTCTTTCATAGGATATATGTTTTAATTGAGTGATTCTTTTCGAACACTTACTGACTTGAGCATCGGAGAATTTTCGTTGGGCAACCCCCAATATTTTGCAGGTTAATCTAAGTGTGATTCATTAATCAAAGCATTGGATTTAAGGTTCTTAATTCGTGGTGAAAATTGTGCACATCAGACAGATTTGGGGTTAATGCATTATTTTCTTGGCATCATCTACTGGTGTTTTCACTTCTCAAAAAAAAAAAAATGCTCTAGAAATTTTGGATGGTTTATGATGAAGGATTCAGTCACCACCCCAAGTGAAGTTGGTCTGAAATTCTCAAAGAATGGAGTGGGAAAAACGGTGGACTCTACTCTGCACAAGCAGATTAATGGAAGTCTTATGTATTTGACATCTACAAGACCACATATCATGCATGCAATCAATTTAATAAGTAGGTACATGGAGAATCCAATTAAAGCTTATCTTTTGGTTCCAAAGAGAATTTTTTGCTATTTGAAAGGTACTCTAGATTTTGACATTCTATACAAAAGAGATGCAATTTGATTGGGTTTTCTGATAGTGATTATACTGGAGAAACAATAGAGAGACTTTGTCAACTACTGAAGTTGATTTTTTTGCTGCAGCATCATGATCATGCCAAGTTATTTAGCTAAGAAGGCTATGTGAAGTTTTATATAACCAGCAACAAGGTCTAGGGTTGTTCGTTCGGCTCGACCGAACCAAATTTTTGGTTAATCGAAAATTCGGTTCGCTAAAGTACTAAACCGAAAACCAAACTGAATTACTCGGTTCGGTTCGGTCAAAACTGAATTTTTTTTGGTTTATTGATTCGGTTTTTCGGGTCAACCAAAATTTAATAAAAAAATTAAAATTAAATTTATTTGTTTAATTTTGATTAGTTGGTTTATAAAAGTCAAACCAAACAAATTAAAAATCAAACGAAACTCATTTGAATTAGCCAAAAATCGAACTAAGAAAATGAAAAATCAAACCAGACATTTAGTCATTTTCTCCCCCCGATTCTTGGCTTCACATTCATGATTCATCAAATTAACTTGCTAAAAAACATAATATAATTACATAGCCTCCAAATTAAAAATTATAAATTACATATTTAACATCCAAAATGAAATAACACAAGTTACACAATGTAAAATGACTTCCTCCCAGCTTGACTGCTTCCACCTTTTTGAAACTAAATTCATTTGTTCCTTCGTGACTTCCTCAATCTAGTCATACAAAAAATATTGGAATCACCCTTCTCAACATGATCGAACTCTACATGTGGCATCTCATATGCCAATAATATTAGAAACTGTACCAACACTTGAAGCCATCATATTTACAAATATTTTATGAGAACCACAATATTAGAACATTAAAAGAAGATACATATAAGTTATAACACTATAAATATAATGTAAATTAAAATATTTTATGTGATAAAATGGAAATTTAAAATTTATACCTTTTTCAATCCTGTCAATGACGTCATAATTCTCTTCTAAGGGCTTTACTTGAGTATGACAGAGCCAATCTTGACAACAAATTAAAGCTTGTGCCATTTTAGGAGTCAATGAAGCTCTAAAATCATCAATTATGTGCCCCCGCCGTGCTAAATGTAGACTCCGAAGCTACGGTAGATATAGGCATGACTAATACATCACGAGTCAATATGGATAAAATGGAAAGTCTATGACTATGAAATTTCCACCAATCAAAAATATCAAAACTTGGAGAAGCTTTCTCTAACCACTCATTTAGATACATATCTAACTCTGATTCCTTACCTCTAATCCCAGATATCAATTCTTGAATTCTCATTTTCTTATCCATCACATTTGTTGATTCTCTTATAAATCTACTTCTTTTATCCACACTTGAAGAATGTGATGATGTTGATGAAAAAAGAATATAATTTTTTATACTCCTCAAAAACATCATAAAGAGTACTATTTGCCAAGTTTCTAATTTGCTCTCCGCGTTCAGGCTTGTACATATTCTTCAAATAATATTGTAAAAAACTAAATTTGTGACGAGGGTCAAGCATAAAACCAATATACAATATTATATTAAGCTTTTCTATACTTCCCCAATATTTGTCAAACTTAGATTTCATCCTCCTAGCTATATCTACTAAGTCATCATCATTACTTGTGAGCCAACATTTCAAAAGTTCATCAACTTCACTAATTTCATCTAAGAAAGTGTTATAAGTCACAAATAAAGAACCAGAAACTCAAAGAGTGAGTTCATAAAAGTAACACAATACTTTTACAAATCTTTGTACAACAATCTAATCATGCTTTGTAGGCAAACCTATATTTCCATAAGGTCCACTTGTCATAAAATCTGCACGAAAATCAGCATCATAGACCTCCTATCTATCAAAAACACTCTTGAAAACCACAACCGTGTCTAGCATTGTATAAACAGAGTTCCATCTGGTTGGAACATCTAAACACAATGATTTTTTACTTTCAACTTTCTCCTCAATGACAAAATCATTAAACTTTTTCAGCCTAACAGGTGATTGTCTTACATACCTCACTACCATGCGAATGTGCTCAACTGACTCATTCAACTCTTTTAATCCATCTTTAACAATAAGATTTATAATATGAGCCACGCATCGCATATGCAAAAATTTTCCATCCAATATCGCAGTCCCCCAATTAATAAATCTTCTTTTTAAATAAGCTACTGTATTATCATTGGAAGAAGCATTATCAATAGTAATACCAAAAACTTTATCTATTCCCTAATCAAGAAGACATTTCTCAATTAAAAGGCCAACCTCATCACCTTTATGAATAGGACATGGAATAAAATTAAAAATCACCTTATGCATTTTCCATTCATCATCGATATAGTGGCCAGTCAAACATAAGTATGTGAGTCTTTGATTAGAAGTCCATGCATCGGTGGTCAATGAAAGTCTTTGTCTAGATGTCTTAAAATAAGCCGTCAACTTATTTCTTTCATCAAAATATATTTTAAGACAATCTCTAGTTATTGTTATTGTTGATGGAATAAAAAATTGAGGACATGCAATTGACATAAATTATCTAAATCCTTCATTCTCTACAAATTTAAATGGCAATTCATCAATAATGATCATGCGAACTAAAGCTTTTCTAATAGTTTCTTGAACAAACTTCCAATTAGAAGACCCTTCTCTTATGCCCCCAATTATATTTTGACAAAAACTTGTGATTGTTTGATTATCTTCAACATATGAATTATTAGGATGATTCTTGCAAGATTTCATATGATTATTCATTGCAGAAATATCATTTTTCATCAGATTAGCAACATATGCTCTATCACAATACTTACATTTTGCCCTAAGCTTCTTATCTTTGTCTATGTAATGAATGAAGTGATTCCAAGCTCGAGCTCTTCTTGACATTTCTTTCCTATTTGGCCTCTCATTTTGTCCTTCAACTTGTTTCAGTGTTTCTAAAGGCTCCATTTCTTCCGTTTTATTTGTATTTTCAAATTCAATTCCTACTAAATTAGGATTTGTACTTGATATAGAAAATGGACATGAGGTCCTCGAACATGTTGTGTCAACTTGACCTTGCTCACTTTCCATATCTGAAAATAAATGGAAATAAATTATTAAGATATTTTAATAACAAATATAGTACTAGTAATATAAGAATAAAATATTTTCTTTTTGTTTTTTTTTAGTATTGAATTTCATCTATTGTATCTATCACTATTACTGAGGTCCTGTAGTTTTTATTTGTACAAATCTATTCATATTTGAATTAGACTATCATATTGTCTCACATTAATACATTATTAAAAAAATAATAAAAAATTATGAAACCTACAAAGATATTTCATATTTGTGAACTTTATACTTAAATTAGTTTCATTACTAGAAACTAAAAAGGAAATAAATATAATTGATATTATAAAGAGTCTTATAGTATATGGGGTTAATAAACCCAACATAAAATAGATTAATTTAACTGCAATCTTGATTTATTTTAATCAAACCAAAGTCAAAATTTCTAAATTGCCCAATGTAAATCCAGATCTAACTTCGATATAACTATATAGAAATCAATTTTTAATTACAATGTTGTTTAAATTCTTATATTTGTCAATAAAACCAAACAATTAAGATATCCAAAAAATCATAGTAATTGAAACAATTATAATATATAAATAAAGCAAAAACATACTAAACAATGCATTTTGATAACCCATCCCAATTTATAAAATATTTCATATAAGTTTGGTGTCTAGGATATTATAAATTAGGGATTTTTTAGAATACCTTATTTCAGAAATCTACTTGAGCTCGACTGTGATGAAGGAAAATAGTGGATGTTTGGACGACCGGACTAAACTATTGAAGAATCAAGAACGATTGAATGAAGAGTACGAATGGGCCGAATGCCGATCTGCGAGCGAAGGTGATTAGGATTTCTTACTTCTGCCTGCCTAACTTTCTTTCTGGTTTAGTAACTAATAGTCTAATAGTTTTTCTTTGAAACAAACTCTCCATTAAAGATAAATTCCTTTTTGTTTCTCCAAAAGGCGTGGAGTTAATAACTTAGATTTTGATATGTGAGCTCGTATAGGTCATTCCTTTTCTTTACTTTCATTTTGATTAAGTGCTTATTTTTTTATTTCTGCTTGCCTAACTTTCTTTCTAGGATTAAGTGCTTATTTCTTACTTTTTTCTGCCTAAATTTTTTTCTGATTTAGTTAATGATTTCTAAATACAAATTTACAAATTAAAAAAAAATCGGTTTTTGGTTCAGTTTGGTGCACCAAATCCAAAAACCGAAAACCGAAAACCGAAAACCGAAATTTTATAAAATAGAAAACCAAAACCGAATCAATTTTTTCTTGATTTCAATCGAAAACGAATTTTCGATTTTGATTTGATTCGATCGGTTAACCGAATTATGAACACCCCTAATAAGGTCCAACAATGATTTAGCAAGATAATATCTCTGCAATAAAACTCTCAAATAACCCAATCTTTCATGGGAGAAGCAAACATATTGATGTGAGGTATCACTTCTTGTGTGATTTATGTAAAAATGGTGTTATTGATTTGGTGTTTTGCAAAGGTGAAGATTAGATGGCTGATATCTTGACTAAGCCCCTCAAGCCTGCTGTTTTTATGAAGCTTCGAACTATGCTTAGAGTTTGCTCTTCAAAAGAGGCTGAGGCTACTTCAGGAAGGAAATTACAGATTGATTTATGAACTGATTTCTGCAGATATCAGTTTAAGGGAGGGTGTTAAGATATGTTAGTCCAAGAGGTCATATGACCAAGTATTATTTATTTTATGTCTGTCTTTAAGTTTGTCAAGTTATCCTAGTTTGTAGGAAGTGGTTTAGTGAGTATCTTTACTATCTCCTGATTCTTTGATTGTAGTGGCAGCACATCAGTAGGAATGTCCTATTTTTATGTAATTGTTGTTATGGCTTTTGTCAAGCCAGTATATATAGGCTATCTCACTACAAATAAATCAAATTGGTTGCTACTCTGTTTAGGCTTTACCTCTGTTTCTTCTATCAGCTACATGGATACACCAAAATGAAGGTTAAAACACCTAATCAATAACTTTTGTTCTCAAAAAACTCAGATTTGGGCAGGATGTCTTCAACATTTCTTAGTTTGCGAAGTACATCTCTTATGCTGACACGGGCATCAGGAGAATCAGCAGTACAAGACAGGCCAACCCCAAAGATTGTGATCAAGCAATCGAGTCGACTTTCTATCTTACTGCATTGGCCCTTTTCCCAAAAAATGTTCATTTGCTCAAGTAGCTCAAGCTCCAAGACTTGCTCCAAGTTGTTTGGAAATTCATTTTGCACCCAACTCTTTAGGCTCAAACCTTCTGTGAAGATCTCATGGGTAGGGCTCCTCCCAGTAAAGAGTTCAAGTAGAAGAATTCCATAGCTGTACACATCTCCAGCAGTTGATGGTTTCCTTCCATAGCTATATTCTGTACACATTAGTCTTACAGATTTAACTCTTAAAAACACATTGATACAAACCTCATAAGTTTCAATTGTTTTTGAACCGAAAAACTGCAATCATATAAAACGGATTTATGTTCTAAACATATTAATGACAAATGAGGGAAGAGAATTTGACCTGGAGGTATGTAGCCAATGGAACCCCTAAGTGTATGTGTGGAGCTAATAGAAAATTCATTATCGTTTCCATTGAGCAATAACTTGGCCAGACCAAAATCTGCTACCTTCGGAGTCATGTCTGAATCCAAAAGGACATTGCCAGGCTTCAAATCACAGTGCACAATGGGCACTTTAGTTTCATTGTGCAAATAATCAATAGCGGATGCAATTCCAATCGCACAGTTTAATCTATCGAAAATATTTAACCCCATCCCATTTGCATACCTTCTGTTTCCTGTCAACCAATCATGCAAGCTCCCATTGCTCATGAACTCAAAAATCAAAGCAAGAATCTCCTCATTCTTGTAGTCTATACTAGAGCATATGGTGATAAGTTTAACAAGATTTCGATGTCTCACATGCCTCAAAGCTGCACATTCACCTAAAAAGATCTTCCAGGATCTAGACATTGTTGTATCAAGGACCTTAACCGCGATAGTTGCTCCATGTAGAAGTCCTTTGTATACAAATCCGAAACTTCCATGTCCAATTAGATTTTCTTCCTTGAAATTGTCAGTTGAAAGGCGAAGTTCACGGTAAGATATCATTTGATGTTGTCCCTTTAAGGATTCAAATGAGCCTTTGTTCACCACTTTGTCTTTTAGCATGTAACATAGAAAGCCAATTGCCAAGCAAAGAGACATTATAGTGGCAACACTTACTATGATATATATGAAGATTAATCTCCTATCATGAACATGGGGATTTTTACACAATAAACCCAAGCAAAGGTTTCGGTTGCTCTCTAAGTGAACTTTCGAGGGATCTGTGAAAACTCCACCAGTTGGGACTTCTCCTTCCAATTTATTGTAAGAGAGATTCAAGAGTTGCAATGAGTGCAACATTTGTAGGTCAATTGGTATTGCCCCAGAAAGTTGGTTAGATGAGAGGTCAAGAATTTCCAACCCTTTGATAGCTCCTATTGTGTCTGGAATTTGACCTGAGAGCATGTTTCTAGCTAGTAGCAATTGCTCCAAGCTTTTACAATTTCCAAATGACATAGGAATATTACCTGATAATTTGTTATCAGAAATGTTGATTATCCGAGTATTTTCTAATAACCCAATTTCTTCAGGTAGAGGGCCGGTGAGATGATTCTGAGAAAGATTAAGATATGCACTTAGTCCTGGGAGACTGATAAATTCTGTTGGTATACTACCATTGAGCTTATTATTAGATAGGTCCATGAAAATTAGGTTTTGGAAGTTCCCAAAGGTGCTGGGTATACTTCCCACAAACTCATTCTTGGATAGGTCAAATTTGGTTAGTTGTTGCAAATTGCCTAAAGAATTTGGGAGTTCCCCAGACAACCTGTTTTCAGCTAATCCCAGTACCCTCAATTCCTTTAGCTGCCCCATCTCAGGTGGGATTTCACCAGAAATAGAATTATGGCTCAAATTTAGTAATTCCAAGGCCTTAAGGTTGCCAATCGAAGAGGGTATGCGACCATAGACATTGTTTCCACCCATATATAACTTTGTGAGAACCTTGGAAAGATTGCCTATGGATTTTGGAATCACACCCTCAAGAAGATTGGAGTTAATGGCAAGGAAATTCAAACGGGTACTATTTGTCAATAAATCAAGAAAACTGAGACCCTCTCGACCAAAACTGACAATGTTGTTGAGTTTTATATTATACACTTCCAGGTTTGGAAGGTTTCCCAGTCCTGGTGGTATTGTCCCATGCAATAGGTTACCTGCCAAACGTATGATCTTTATGTTTGTGCGATTGTGCAAAGACCAAGGAATAGTACCAGTGAATTTATTGAGGCAAAAACTGAATGCTAAAAGATTTGGCATTGTTAGTCCAATGTCTCCAGGAAGCTCACCCCACAAATCGTTAGAATACAACGCCAACTGCACCAAAGAAGACATATTGTACATTGATGAAGGAACAGTACCAGAAAGATTATTAATGGAGAGATCAAGAAACTTCAAATTCACCAGACGTGCAAAATCACTGGGTATCGAACCTCCAAGTTTGTTTGTACCTAAGTTCAAATTGACAAGGGATGAAATGTTGGCTAAAGATGATGGAACAACACCTGAAAGCTGGTTTTTTCCTAAATTTAGAACTTGAAGTTGAGTAAGATGGCTGAGGTCTTCAGGAATTTCTCCTGAAATCTTATTTTGCATCAAGTCAAATATCCTGAGTCCTTTGCATTGGGTCATGTTAGAAGGTATGTCACCTTCTAAACTGTTAAAACTCAAGTTCAACATTCTAAGGCTAACAAGATTGCCAAGTTGATCAGGAAGTTTTGCCGTCAACTGGTTATTTTGTAACTCAAGTGACCTAAGAAATGAGAGATTACCTATGTGAGGGCTCATAAAACCAGTCAATTTGAGGCCCGAAAGATGAAGCCCAACCACTCGTTCACCATGTTTGTTGCAAGAAACCCCACTCCAATTGCAAGGAGACTGGTTTTGGTCCCAAGTTGATAGAGGATTAGGTAGTTCGAAGAAAATTTGAGACTTGAATGAAATTAAGGCCTCCTTGTCACTAGTTATGATACTAGGGGTTGATTCTAACATGGGACAAATGCCAAGAGAGAGCAAAATCACCAACTGAATAATAGTAAGGTAGCCAAAAAAATCCATCATCTTTCAAAGGTTGCTATGCCTAAGATAAGACTGGACGAAAGAAAGGAAGGACACAGAAAAAACCTAGAAACCAGTTCTCTTTTATAGATTGAATAGTAGTTGTGAAGTTATTAAATGTTGATTCTTTTCTTGGATTGAATTCCATCTTTACATGCTATATTTTCTCCAATAGATGGTGACACCTGCCAAAAAATTCTATATATGTTTTTGGAAATATATATGCTTTCAAACCCATAACACACTTAAAGTTAGTCACTTGTCATTGTTCAAAAGTTGGTCCAATCCTTGTTGAATCATGTATCGACATAATCTCATTAACTTATTAGGTCTAAGTACTACATGAAAAATATAAGCGTAGGCCACACGACGAAACAAGAGGACTAGTAAATTGCGACACCATACTTGCGTGAAAATACAATAATATATTCAAAAGAATAAAAAAATATAAAATGATATAGTACACTAATGTATTACGATATGAAAGGAAAAATTATATTTTTGGTTCTGTATGTATATTGGCCTTAGGGTTTTAATCCTTTATTTTGAGTGATGTCCTAATTTTAGGACACTATCTTTAAAAAATTGATAATTATAAGACAAATTTTCTGAAAAACTCTAATTAAGTTGGAAATTGCAGAGTTTAACAAAAAATTGAGGATTTTTTCAAATTAGAGGAAATATTGACTAGATGGAATTTTATGTGGACAAAATGAGCAAAAAATACTAATGAATTTTTAAAAATGTAAAATTAATAGAAAATAATAATTATTTTCCATTTTTTTTTCTTTCTTCTTTCTTTTTCCTTACTCCCCAACCGTCACCGCCACCCCAACCAACCCTAGCCTCCCGCCTGCCGGCCTCCACCCATCCCACCATGCCACCAGCACCCGCCACCCACACTCCAACCCCCCAGGTGCACTGATCATTAATTATATTTGAATTAACAAGCAATCTTATACGTTCTTCAAAATGGTCTTGTAAATGGTAAAGTGAATCCTGCAGTGGAGCCACGACATTTCTAGTCCATACCAATTGATTTTTGATTTACAAATATGTGAGTGAATTGAAATTAGTAACATGGGAAATTGAAGTTGATACCTCAATCACTTGAATTTGACAAGGATGAGGCTGAAACTAGTAACATGAGCCCTTAAAAGTTGTTGATACGTTAATCACCTGGGAAAAAAAAAAAAGAGAAGCTATTTGGTTTTATTCTCAAATAAAACTATAGTTTTTATTATTTAAAATTTTCAAAATGTATTTGTTTATTCATTTTCATTAGAGGTCCTTTATTTTCAGTTTTAATTTTTTTTTTATCAAACTTGGAAATCAAAAGTATACTATTAAACATATTAATATTTCACGTCTTTCGTACAAAAATCATTAAAAAGCAAATATAATTCATTTTCAAGTTTATATAGTTAATATAGAAATATAGTAAAAAAAAAAATTAATCCTTAAAATATTAAAAATATAAAAATAAGATTGAAATTGAACCGAACGGACTCATGAAAAAACCATATCAACCACTGGATTTGCTATCAAAGAAGAGCCACAAAAATTAAAATCTGAAACAATGAAGTCCAAGTAGTTTGTGCTTATGCTTGGGGCTTGGAGTAGGTATGGAAAATTGTTTGTGGAAAATTGGGAAGATAAATTTTAGTGGGATTTGCATGATCCTGCACACTTTGTGGATTTATAGATTTATTTAAAAAGAAAAAATGAATTATACTTGTAATGTGGTTGATTTGTGAGAATGGATTGAAAATGAAATCAACATTTTTAAATTAATTCTCATTCACATGATTGATATAATTTAATGATAGAAATATCCATTCTAGAATTTTCATTCCCAAAAGTATAGATTAATCATTTTCTTCCCTTATAAATTTAACTATTCTCAATTAGTCAAAAATAAATTTATATTTATTTTTGATAAAATTATTTTTCTAAATATAACAAAAGTATTGGATAAAACTCGAGACATAACCCATTAAGGTTTTTATGAATCTAAATACGAACCCATTCTAAACTCGAAATTTATAGGGTTGGACCCATTAGTTTTATTTTATTATTTTAAAAATATTAAAGAATATTTTCTATGTGAAAAAATAATTTTAATAATAAAAAACAATTATTTGTATTTGAATTATTAAATATTAAAAAATCCAAATGTATTTATTACTTTAAATATAGTAGCATAAACTATTTATTATTTTTATACTATTATTATAAGAGTATTATATTTATATCTTAGTATATATGTAACAACATACATTATATATATATATATATGCATCACTCAATATATACATAATAAATAAAAAATATATGTGTAATATTTTAATGGGTCGTATTCAGATCATATCTGAGTGTAAAATTTAAAATTCGATACTTGTTTTGAGATCCATTTGTCAATTTCTTGTATTTTTATAAAAAAAAAATTAGTATAAAATTTTATCTATATTCTATATATATGTATATATATTATTTAACAATAATTAAAATAATAATAGATCCATTTATGCACAACATAATATGTATAATTTTATTTTAACAATTTTCTACTATGAGTAATTTGGTCTTGAAAATTATTTTATTCCATTTCTATTATTTATTTTAAATATTAACCATGAGATTGAAATCAAATAAGAAATGACGATTTTCATTCTTTTCTTATTCTTTATACATACCAAGCATATAAATTATTATACTCATATTTTTTTTCCATCAATTTTTTTCCTAAATTTATTCTATTCTCCTTAATACTATTTCTGCATACCAATTATTCCTTAAGTGTTTAGTGTCAGATTGCACATATGAAATTCCTAGACATATCGAGAATTTGAAGGACTTCATTGCTTTTGTTGCATTATAATATTTACTATTGACTTTTAGATCTTGTATGGTTGTGTTTTAGCAAGAACTTTCATTTCCAGCATTTCTATTAAGAATTTGATTTATATTAATTTTTGTATGAGCAGTGAAATTGTGTTTGAATAAATGAATGAAAATAAAATTTTATATAGGTTCAAAAATTGAATAGCTTTAAAGAAAGTTTAGAAATGAAACTACGTGATAAAAATAAAATTATATTTTTTTATGTGTTTTATAGTATTATTTTCAGAATTTCGTGTGTATAATAATTTGTGAAGTTGATAGTCGTGGGATTTATTTTAAATATTTAATTTAGATATGATAATTTATTAGCATGATTTAAAAGGTGGTGAATTCCATTAAAATAATCTAGTTTGAAAATAATTATATATTAATTAGATAAACTTTATAGTAGTGAGATTTACTTTGAATTTGATAAAACTTAAAGGTGCCCTTATTGATAAATTAAAAAAGATTTCCAAACTCATTTTATTTCATTTCTTTTGAAATTGACAACACCTTTTTTATTTTATGATTGACAACTTACTTTTTAAAAGAAGACAAAACTCATTAACATTTCCAAGCTTAGGTTTATACCATCTTCAAAGCCTCAAAAACTTTCTATATCATTATTCTTCCCATAAACGTTTCTAACCTCAAACACCCTTTTCATATGAAAAAATTAAAAAAGTATAGCTTGTGAGTTAAGTCCACGGAGGTGGTCTATTCCACTATATAGTCAACCACCATAATGGAAGTGTGAAAATTGAACCTAATGTTGATTGATTTTTTGTTTGGAAAAGGATAACAATTTAGGAATAATAGTCGAGGTTAGAATTTTTCTCTTTAAAATAAAATTATCTTGTATTGGCGCTAATGAAATCCCAATAATTATCTTCCAAAATACATTGATTATTTTTTGAGATAGTGACACTACAAGTCTCAAGATAAGGAGCCAACAAAATGTTTCTAAACTCTTTTAGAACACTTAAATAGTAGAAGAGAAGCGAAGAGATGAGTATAAATAAAATGTGCAATTTGATGGAATCTATTTATAATTGTTGAAAAGTAGATACAATTATTGAAAATGTGGTGATGACCGGATAAACATGTCTATTTGGTGCTGACTGGACATGTCTGTTCTTTCGCTTAGTTAGCAGTTAATTGGATAGACACATCTATCATTAGAATAACCATTAGTTGAGTGTACAGTCACATTATGTCGTACAATCAGAGCTGATTGATCCGTTGCAACATGTTATACTCTAAGCAATACTACTTATCACATTCTAATTGGAGAAAATAAATTAAAAATTTTACAAATAATTCTAATTTATTATGTATAAAAAGATATATGGTGATTGGGCCAACCCAATCCAAGCCCAAGCGTAGCTAAGGTTGAGGCAGTCGGCCAAGCGCGTGTGGGCTTTGTCCAAACCCACTAGAATATAGGTCCCTCCCATTCCAAAAACTATTAGTACCATTTGTGGCCCAAACTCAAGTATCTAAATCAAACTATATAAAGTAGTCTAAAATTAATCTAATTTTCAATATGAAATAGATGACTTTTTATTTTCTACCATTTTTAAATTCAACTTATGATTTAATTTTCTCAACTCAAAATTGAATTTGATAAATCAATATACTAAATTCATCTAGCCGTAGTGTAGATTATGTTTAGTCAAATAATTTTTATTTCTATTAAATAGAACCCACTTAAATAATTAGTCAAAATGTGGTCTAAACCAACTTTCAACAATCTGCCATTTGAATGAAATTAAAGAGAGTACAAATGAAAAGCTATTGCATTTTAAACTCAAATTGGACCGATCGATCCGACTAATTAAACTTCCAACTAACCCCAAAGTCGGTTCGACTACACCAAAAAATGAGGCACCTCTGACCTGTGGTCAATCAGTCAAAATCGGTAGAATCAGGAGATCAAGCCCCAATTTTAGGCGTTAATAGTTTGTTTCTTTTCCTTTTCATTGGAGTTCAAAACAACGGGAGATACGTGGCGGGGACGAGCACTGCTGCGAGATGTCTATCTTACGTCTTTAATTGTTTGTGTGTGCCTGTGTGAATTAATAATTTACAAAGTTGTGTATGTATCTGTGAGTTGATTGAATACTCTAAAAAGGTGGAATGGGGGTGGAAGGAATGACTGTTAGGGACGAGCAAGACTTATGGGAAGTGGTTGGTTTGTAGAAATATGGTGTTTGGGAATGAGAGCCTTAATTTACTAATGGAAATGATAAAAGTTGGGAAATCCAATGGACGAACTTAAAAAATGCGAAGAAATAGTTTGGACTATGTATGTGTTTTTAATCAATCGGACTAATGACCTAGTGATCCACTTAATTCTCCACTTTAATTTTTGATTCGAGTTTTAAAATATTGATTGCATTAGGCGAAATAGCATGTTGCTTTGAGCCTTTTTTTAAAAGTGGAATAATATCAAATTTACTTGGTTAATCAGTGAACGTAATGTTTTGAATTGTGTAAATCAAGATAATAATACCCACATAATAACTTCCCTAAAATCCTTGGTTCTCACACTTGTGTTTGTTTTGGACCTCGACAAAAGTCTTGGATGCATTAGTGTTTCGAAAAGTGGCCACACTTCACACTTAAATAGGTAATTTCTTATCAACAATTTTCTGTCATACTCTCCACTTAACAGTGTAGAAATCATTAAATATATATAATTTAGCCGCACTACTGCATGTAGCTCATATTTATCATAGGAATGTGTAGGAGTTTACTCCAAGTGATTTTCTAAATCTTCATAACTTAATTGTCCTATTAAACCTAGATTTTGAGATCTCCGATCAACAAAGTTGAGTTACCACTTGATGATTCTTTATTTTATAAATTTTAGGTCCATTCTCCTCGATAAGTAGTATATTTGACCTCTACTTAGGCATTAGGTATTAGATTCTCATTCGATTCCACATAATAGATGGAGATAATTCCATTTGAGATCAACTACCTTATAATATTATATCTCTAATGTATATGTTGAGATTTACTGTTACATATACACTTTGTGCCCTTTCGATAACTAATTATTTATCACAATATATCATAATTATTGGCACCGACTTAAGCCAACAAGTAATATCCTCTAAAAAATTGCAAAGTCATTATATTTCTCCATATTTATCTAAAGCTATGAATTTCAATACCATTGTGGATCGAGTTATATAAGTATTTTTAGAGGATTTTCATGACACAATTTCGCCACCAATGATAAAAAAATAACTACTGAATCAAAGATTTTAGTGTTCAATATCAATTTGACATCACTGTATCCTTCTAATACTATTGGATATCTTGTATAACATAATCTACAATCTAAAGTACACCTTAAATATCTAAGAACTCTAATTAATGTTTTCCAAGTTATTGCCTGGATTACTTGTAACCCACTCAGTTTATTAATCGATATTCGGATGGGTAGTTCATAACATCAAGATTTTTAAATTCGAAATGAATTGACCAATTCAACCGGTTAAACCATGAATCAGTCATGGGGCCGTTCTGATTGCATTTTAAAAGTGGTTTGCCTCATGGCCAGTGTTGGACCGACCAAAATAGGGAAAAGCCGACAACCCTAATGAATCGAATGACCCTAGGTGCATATTTCAAGCGTTCATGTTTTTCTTCTTCTTCTTTCACTCACATGGTGGCTAACCGTTGAGGAGCTGAGTTGAACAAAATAGTGTGGTGCAATGAAATGGAGTGGCATAGTGGACAATTAACATAAAGGAGAAGTCAGATGAACATAAAAAAATGGATGAGAAAAAGGAGCCTGTGGAGATTGAAGAGAAAAAATCAAATGGAAGAGAAACGGAGGAATAGTGGTTTGAAGAGAGAGAAGAAATTTAAGAGGCGACTCTTTTGGGAGACAAAAAAAGAACGAAAGTAGGGTTTCTAGAACTTCTCTTTATTTTAATAAATTTAATATTATGTGAAAATAAAATTAAAAAGTGGCTGGTAGTGTAATTGTAGGAAATTTAATGGATGAAATTTCAATCTATCCCACAACACTAGGCTACATCACCAATATTATGAATATATATATTTATAACTACATAATCTGACTCTCGATTTTTTGAATATGAACTAATTTTAGTAAAAGAATTTTATGACCATTGCGAACAACACCAAAATCTATTGGCCTTCAAACATATCACTGCACATGCTAAATCAGTAAGATAATAACATTAACTGATTGAAATCGACAAATCGACTAATGCATATGTGCAGCCCAATCAACATCACTAACTAGGTATGGAGAGGAAGACCTCGATCCATCATCTCCTATAGTGGGATTTCTTTCATGTGCATCTACACCCACAAGAAGCATTTTAGAGTGTTTCACTTTCAGTTATCATTTAAGATCAGCAAACACTACAAATTATCATATTTCTCTTCTTTTATTAGGACTCTTTCACCATATTTGACTTTCAAGAATCCATATCCAGTCGAATATTACAACATTTGGAATCCAACTGGTTTAAGAAAATTAGATTCATTTGCACTTTTGGTACATATGTCACAGCACCAAAGTATGAAGTACACTATCAAACATTTTGATTTTTTACCACTCCACTACCCATGACTTTGCAAGTCGATCCATCACCCAATAACAATATCAACCCTCTTCAATTGAAGTGAATCAAATTAGTAATTCCTGAAGCATACATGCATTATGCATTCATAATCCAAAATCCAATTATTCGAGAAGAAGTATTTATACGAGTCGAAGCTGGAAAAATATCTCCATCATATGTCACCGCCTATTATCACCAGCGCCATCTTCACCATCCTTATTCTTATAAGTACAATACTTTTTTATGTAACCTTTCTCATGACAATTAGGCACACTTTGTTGTTGTGTTTTTTTTTTTTTTTTGGCCTTTGAACCTAATCCTCTATTCACAGATCCACAATTAGATGTCTTTTCGTTATAATTCATTTCCTGAGCAACCACCGTGGACTCTTGTCCTACCTCGTGATTTGCCTTTTTTATCATGAGAAAAAGTGATGCTTTTATATATTCCAAGTCCACTATATCTTTCTCTTTTAGCAATGTCATCACCAAACTAAAGTAAAATGGCTTTATTTTCTTTCTCAATTTTTCTATCAACTTTTCTGTTGATTAGAATCAGTTAAACTATTTTATGTTATCCATAAGATTGTCACTTTCCTATATCTTCAGCCTATATGATTGTCGCTTCAGAAGTAGTTTTGTAGACAAAGTATTCTCGATATACAAGTATCCAACTTTACCCACAACCTTAAATATAGAATCATCTAAAATCATTATCCAACATTATTGATAATGTAGTCTCCAACACAAACTCGAATCATGATTACATAATGCGATTCCAAAATCTTACCACAGTGAATAATTCAAACCTTCTGACTTTACCTCATTTTCCTTGAACACCACTACTAAACCCTGTTGAATCAGAAGATTCTTTACCCTAATTTGAAAAAGTGAAAATTTCTTTTTGCCATCAAATTGTTAAATCGTGAAGTGATTGTCCATCGATATGTTGTCCATCCCCTCCCAAAAAAAAAATCTCATCTTGTAGCCTCAACCAAACTCGGATACCACTTGTTTGGCACACAATGAAAACACTTAATCTTAAAATTTTGATTTATCAAAATCCACAAATCACATCAACAGATTTGATGATAAAAATAATATCCAATAAATAAAAAATAAATATACAAAGATTTATGTGATTTGGAAAAATCTACCTACGTTTATGATAATTTTTATTCTTTCACTATGAGAAAATTATCGGTACAAGATCCACCATTGAATTTGATACCAAACCCAAGTAAAAAAATCTCTTGTACAATATACTCTTAAAGTTACCAAATATCTCTCCCCGATCTCTTTTTATATCGCAACTCAAAACAAGTGTCTCACGATTGTTGCGAGTGTCACTAATTTATCTTGAGTAATAAAAAAAAATATTCCTATTTATATGATTCAATTACTTGCTTTACCACTCCTCTTGAAATTAGAATCCTAATTCTAAAAACAAAAAAAAAAAAAAATTAAATCAAATCTCTTGAAAACTAAGAATCCTAATCAAACTTGGTGTTCAAATAACCGAGTCAAATCCTAATAGAAATTATTCTAAAAAATTGTTTTGATTAGACAAGGACTCATAAGCAAATCCTACAACTCGAATGAAAGATTTTGCGTCAACCTAAATATTGTTCATGGATTCAAGTGGCAATGAGTAATATTGACAAAATATTCTCTTGTAAAAGATTAATTGATCTCATAAAATAGAGCTAAGGATAATGGTAATTCTTAGGAACCCGATGGCTAATCAATATAAATCAACTCGCTCGACCTACTCAATGTGACGTACAACTTGGACTAATTTTAAGCCCAAAAGACCATGTTTGGTTTAAACATATTAGACCCACTGACATAATAGGCTCAACTCAGAAAGACAATTGAGTCCGTAATTATGTCCATGACCTGACCCGGCCCGACACGACAGGACACCATACGTATAAATTGCATTACATATATTTGATAATTAGAAGTATCAAAATTATTTCTTGCGAAAGTCCTAATTTCATTTATAATAATCTTCAAACAATTTACTTTCTGCTGGAGACTGCATAAACAATCTTATAATTGAATAAATATTTATTTGTATCTCTCTTTTTCTAGGTCGAAACCTTTTCAAAATTTATAGTTCATTTTCATCTGTTATAAGTGATGCACATAGAAATGGTAGACAGATTTTATAAGTAGATAAAATAGGAGAAAAATATATGAAAAAATTATTGAGGCTCCCTAATTTTGCAAAAGGTATATAGACGTTATAAAGGAAAATATGTACTTTTGATTCCATAAGTTGGTTTATTTTAAATTTCATAGGCATATATATATATATATATATAATAGAATTAAAACTCATTTACAATTAAAACTCCCTAAAATTCTGAATTTCAATCAATTTCATGCCAAACTTTGAATTTTCAAGATAATTCTTGAATTATTGGCAAAATTAAACAAAAAATACCACTGACACAGGGTTTAAAGCAATTTACTCCCAAAAAAATTTCATTTTGGACCAATATTAGGCTAATATTTGAACTTTTCATTGAATTTTTTATTTTCCCACCAAATTGGACGAGATTTTTGCCACTAAGTCAATCTATAGTTGCGACTAAATTGCAAAACTAAAAGAAAAAAGACGAAATCTGAAAAGGACCCAAAATATATTTTTATTTTTGCCATATTATATAACATTGACTCAAAAAACCAATTAAAGAAATAAAGCTCCAAAGACCTCATTGTTCCAATATACCCAAAGAGTCATAACAGATTTTATTTTAATATACTTTGAATAATGTAGGAATCTTAAATATGATCTTGATTCACATTAGTAAGCTGAGATAGAAACAGCTCAAGAAGCGCTCTTTCTCTGGGCTGCGCCGTCGGAAAAGGATTATTTCCTGTCAAAATTTAAAATTACACCCTTAACACATAAAACTTTAATAATGTACATATATAGGGACGGAATTATAGAGGTTGATAGCTACAGTCCTCCCCGTCAATTCTATAAAATTTTAAAAATTATATATAATTTATATATAATATTAATAAATTTCAAATTGCACCCACCCCACCCTCCAAAATTAAAAGTATTTTTTTTTCTATTATTCTTAAAAAAAAAATTAATTTCCCTGTTTAAAGAATATGACTATCTGCACTCCCAACTACTATTTTGAAGGTAGCAATATAAATAAATGCAAAATTTTACTTTTTCAATTCTCATTTAAAATTCGATTTGATGCCAAATGAAAGTCGATACATAAATATAGACTGATGGAGTTTACAATTATTTAACCTGTATATGGATTAAAGTGTTTGCATATGAATATTATTTATTTACAAACACAGAAGTTCTATTAAATTTAAGAAGGGTTCACATGATTTCAAGTATCCGACCCTAAGATGAAAAATAAGGTATGTTACAAAAATGTAACAATAAAATTAGAATATCGATCAACTCCCAATTTTGCAAGATGGTTTGCAACAAAATTTGCTTCAAGGTTTTGTTGGAAGAAGCTGACATTTTTTCAAATGTATCAACCGATCATCAATTTTGTTGGAACTCATAATAGAGTTTCAATGGTCTGTGTTTTCAGGAGATCTATGTTTATTTTCATTTTTTTTTTTTTGATAAAAAACGTTGTACGTATTTTGTAAAAATTATGAACATAAAAATAGTTTCCATATCAAAACCCTTCATTCAAACACAATTTCTTAGTATCTATTAGTAAAATAAAATATAATATAAAAAACTTATCTTGACTAGAAATGATCATATATAGTGAATCAGGTTAGTGACAAACCTGTTGGATATAATTCGGCCCATGGTGAAAGATTGACATCGATCGCCTGCCCAAATTCAGGTCGCTGTGCATCATCTTCCATGCTCCTGCTCGGACTCAAATGATTATAAACGTGCATGCTTGGGGCTTGAACAAGCGTTAGGGACGGTGGTACGATGTTATCCATGCGTTGTGGCTGATCCCTGCAAATAAATGAATGTCGAATCAAATGTATCATGTTACATGAATTATGTTCAATATATAGATACATTTATATACGGCATATATACGTATATGTATTTGCACAAGTACACTAAACTATAGATGTCATAAGAACCTCAGTGGAAGCAGGCCATTTGAATCCAAGAAGTTAAGGATTTGGACTTGTGGATCTCTCTGTGGAAGCCAGTCCAATACATTGTCTGGATTTCTTGTAGCCAAAACATTTATATCTGTAGTCTCTGAGGGCAAATTCATCACCTGAAATATGAGCAGAGACAAACTCTCCAACATTAGTTAAATTACGCCTTCCGTCTGAGTGGCCTAAGCACATGATGTTGCACATATTCTTCTTCAACACTGTTACGATATTATGTTTGCATCCACAAATTTAAGCTCATGGAATTGGAATTGAAGAGTTTTTTTTTTTTTTTTCAAATTTTGAATAGAAGTGTATCTAATTCGAACTCCAGGGCTTCAATTCATCGATACCAAACACTACATAAAGAAATTCTTTTCGAAATTTAAGAAACCTGTGAAGTTTGTGCGCCAGGGGAGTTATACTGGTCCTGCAGAACATGCTGTTGAAAAAAGGGAAATCTCATTAGCCTGAGGAAAGTTAACAGATAGCTACTGTAAACAATACTGTCAAAGAACAATGTGACGTGACCAAACTTGCCTTGCGCACCCTGACCTGCTTCAGGTTCTCTTCAAGAACTTGTTCCCTATACTCAGCCTCAGAAAATGTCGTGATTTCAGAAGGATTGCCTTCATAAATCCTATGCGAATGCATTTTTTATGTGTTTTCACGATGATCAGTACATCCCAATTCACAAAATATGAGTTTGAAAGTTGCAGGGACAAGATTTTGATCAATGAGTAGATGTTAAGTCATTATGTTACCTTAGTTTTTTCTCCATATCCTCAAGCTGGCACTTGCATTTGAGTATTTCTTGTTGAATTTCCTGTATTTCATCATCTCACGGATTAATTTCTAGATCGACAAAATAAAGGATGATCGATCGTGGAAAATAAACTCAGGACTTTCGGAAAAACTAAACTCACCTCAACTTGAGAATCGATCATGCTAGCTGGGCTGCTACTTATGATGGCAACAAGAAAGCAAAAGTAGGTGATGCAAAAACAGAGAACAGATCCTGTCAATGTTCGATTTTATTGATCCGAATTATACTAAAAAGAAAAAACTTGGGCATCATTTTCTACCTGCTAGCTGCTTGATAAGTTCGTTCTGCTTCAGATTTCAACTTTCCAAGAGCCCTTTGTAGATACTGCAAATAATTTCCTTAACTATAAGTTTAGTTTCATGCATATACAATAATCAAATCTGGCAAAGACAAATCTACTAAGTACTATAATTTAAGGCCTATTCCAAAGATTATAATGTCTGGAAATATGTTACCTCTTGGTTTTGTAGCCTTTTGTAGTTGCATGGAGACATGACACAGGAGAAAAAAAATTACCAACATAAGCACATGAAAGAGACAATCTGATAATAGTTCTCTAGGAATCACTATAATTGAAACTTCAATCTTCTCATTAATGGGAAATTCTAATTCGTACCGAGTTTGACCAGACCTAATTCCTTTGCCATGTAATCGATGTACACTCACCATGAACAAGTGAAACATCAATTGGCATACGATAAATTGAGTCTAGACAAACTTGGTTTGGGCAAGAGTCCTTACCTTCCTCGTTCATGCTCGGGAAGATTCACGTACCGTGCCATGATCTCTTCGATGCTTCAAGAAAACAAACAAACAAACAATTATGTAAGAACTATACTAAAAATCTTGATTGTAACTAAATAGTGTTAATACAAGAAAAGGACAGGAGGAAGAAATTAAGTATAGAGAAAACAGAATCAAGGCAAAATCTAATCACACCCCACCTTCTATTTCCTGAGAAGATGCTAACCCTTCCAGAAGGGGAAAACATGATGAGGGCCACATCAACATCGCAAAGTACAGAAAGTTCATAAGCTTTCTTGATAAGTCCATTTCTTCTCTTTGAGAAAGTGACCTGCCTGTTTGTTGTATTCTCAATCTTCTTGATCTGTAGTTTCACTCTCCCCATTATTTAGCAACCCTTTTTCCCTCTACTGAAAAATATGCAGCTAGCTCTGATTATTTCTGATGGAAGCCCACAATTTTTTTGGAAACGATGCTAAATATAGCACTAAATATAACTATATATAAGAAAGGATCCAATCTTATCTGTCTCTCTGATAGAAGCAAGAACTATACTTGGAAATATAAAAAGAAAAATCACTGGTTTCCAGGGAAACATTTAATACGAAAAAATACAGGTTGAAAAGTGATAAAGAAAAAGAAAAAGAAGGGGATGAGATGGAGAGGAGAAGATTAGGCAATGGTTTTTTGGCCCTGTCAGGCCATCTACAGAAAGCTGACGGGAGAAAGAGAAATAGTGATGGCGGTGTATATCTTTTGCTGAGGAGCATTTGATAGTAGTTGGTTAGGGTCATGGAAAATGGAAGCAGCAATTTTCAGCCACGTACCAAAATGGCTGTTAATGTTCTCCTGCTTGCTAAAAGGGTTTGTTTTTCTGATATATCAAATTTCATTCATGGAAATCAGTGTATTCAGAAAAAATTTGCTCCTTTCCATTGGAAGTTGGTTTATTGAGTTGGAGTTTTACACGCAGTTTAGGTTGGATTCAAACAAGCGTTCTGTGTATGTTTATGTGACAATTTTATTATTGTTGTTTTTTTTTTTTTTTTTTGTGTGTGTGTGTGTGAATATTTTGAAATATAATGTAACATCATAATTGTGAAAGAACATGTGTCTGTATGGTTTCATTATCATATTTTCTTTATTATTAAAAATATTTTCATTAGATATTCGTGTAAAAATAAAAAATATATTTAAATTAGTTATATTTCTATGTACACTATAAAAGTTTAAAAATAAAAATGTATTTATTTTAGGATGTTTTCTGCATGAAAATGCATTATATGCGAGTAAGTTAGAAAATGAGTTTAATAAATGTATAAAAAATGTGAAATATTAGTAAATTTAAAAATAAATTTTAAAAATAAAAATAAATTGTATTTATGATGGAAATAAATAAAACAAATGCATTTTTTAAATTCTCAATAGTACAAAAATGAAAAATATTTTTGAAAATATAAACAAATAGGTTGTGTCACACCTAAAAAATTTCAACTATAATGATATCAAGGATTAAATATATATTTCACATAGTGTATATATATTTGGTGTATTGAATATTGTGTCAAATATTATATTTTTATTAAATAAAATACATACATGCACCCATAATATCTACACTGATTACAGATAGTCAAAGAAGACCTTGACCATCGTAATTGCCAAATATTTGTCTAAATTCCAAATATAATGCCTTTTAGTATGCTTTCATTTAAAAAGACTACTATATCCTTATATACTCACCAAGTTTTATGGGCATCTATGCATGAGTAGTAATCATATCTTAATTGTACAAAAAAGAACGTTAATATTACATTCGGATCACTTACTCCCTATGTTCCAAAATCATTGTTCTTTTTGCTACAAAAACTAAGTTAATTCTTTTTAACTGACTTATCATATTAATTTTTTTTTATAATTTTGATATTTCTAAAATTCAAAGTGTTAAATGTAACAATATTTAATATGATTCACTTGGATTGAAGAAATTTGACTGAATTTTTTGCTATTGTAATTAGAAAAAGAATCAAATTAACTGATGAATAACACTAATATGACCTATTATGTTAGGATAAAGAAAATAATAATTACTAAACTAAGAACTGGAAGTTGGTTTGTTTTGATGCGTAGCTTTTGGAAATAAGTATCAGTATAATGTTCGATATAATCATTTTAAGACCTATACACACCATTTTTAGTAGGTCGCATAATTGATATGATATTTTATTATATTAAAATATTTAAAAGATTTAATGATAAATTAAATAATATTTTTTTTTGTTCAATCTTCACATTGCCAATATGACATATAAAGAAGACTATTTCATAATAAATTAAACAAAAATTTATCACCCCAACATATTTTGGTCAACACAAAGAAAAAATCGTTATATAATTATCATATTAAAATGATTCTGTTAAAAATATTTAAATCAAATATATTTTCATAATTTCCCATTTTTCTCGCATGGCAATATATAATTCCAATAATATTTCAATTTCAACCCTATGAAGCCTATAATTATACCCATTAAAAAAAAAAAACATAGTTTCATTTTTACACAAAATTAATATAAAAATTAAAAAAAATTCACTTGAAAATAATAGAAATTAAAAATGAGAATGAAAATAACATCATCTATACTCTTAAATTTTTTACTTTTCACCACTCTCATCTTTATATTAGATTATATTATTATTTTTTTAATCAATCACAAGGATCAGAAGAAAAAAATTAAGGAATACTATTCCCGTTCATCTTTATGTAAGATCAAATGAAATTAATAATTTAGGGACGAAAGGGTTATATATAAAGTGCCAAGAATGCTGGGTTGAAAAGGAAGGAAAAAGGAAAACAGAAAAAGAGGCCATAGTTACAGGAGATGCTTTATTTTGGTTTTAAGGCACAAGGGAAAGCAAGGTGAAGAAGGGACCAAGAACCTTTTTTATGTGAGCTGAATCGAAAAAGTTAGCGAAACTTAAGGACTTGTTTGCATTTTTGCCCTTGTTTTCTGCAAAACTAACACTGAAACTCCGCTGCTACTCCCACGAACCCCTCACACGTGTCGCTTTCTCATTTCACTTGGTGCAATTCCGCCGCCCACAGTTTGCTTCCAGTTCCCGGGGGTTCCTTCCCCCTTTCATTTTTCGGCCTTTTTAAAGTTTATGATTAATGGTTTTGGATGAAAATAGAATACCACCTTCTTTCGTGTTTTTTTATTTATGTATTTCAGTTGCCTTTTTTTATTAACTAAAAGTTATTGAAGTAATCAAAAAAAAAAAAGAAAAAATAAATAAATAAAGTGTCGATTCTTTATTTTAATTTTATGATTTATTTTATATTTTAAGTTGCAGATACATGATTAAGTATATAAATATTAGTGTAATATACAGAATAAGAGATGTGAAAAGTAAAAAAAGTTCTAAATTTTTGGGTTAAAAAAAAAAAGAGGTAAAAAGAGGTATTGGGGTGGCAATACAAAATATATTTGATCTTATGTGCAAATTGCAAACTAGATGAATAAAGTAAAACCTTTATAAATGAGGTTGTAACTAGGGAGAAATATTTTTCAAAACAGATTAATTAATTTTAATAAATAAATTATTCATTTTAAAAAATGTATAATTTATTAATTTATACAAAAAAATTATGTTTTAATTACTTTTGTACATGTACTTTTTGTTTTATCAAGATTCATGCATAAATTATAAAAAATAAATAATGGCATGCGGTCAAAAAATAATATATGTACATGAGAATTACAAAAGTTAGCACAATATTATTTTTAAAAAAATCTTTATTGTTATGCATATGGATAAAAGCCAAAAATTGATATATACTTACATTTAATATGAAGGTTAATAAATACTTAATTTTACAATAAATGCACTTTTAAATTTAATACCATGAAAAATAAAATATTTCAAATTATTTTCAATACATAGTAAAACATCAACTCTATAAATAAATAGTCATCAGTTTTTCTTTAGTCTTCAAATCATTAAAATGCTTCCCATTTGAAAGGAAAAAAAAAACTACATTTATCGATGAGATACAGAAAGTGAGTATAAAATGGACATCCGTTTTCGTGTCAAAAAGATTTACTTGTAGCTCCAAATAAAAGTTTCAGCTCTCCATCAGCTATTCTATTAATTAAAAAAAATTAATATTATGAATTATATATATTTCTGTCAATTATTAATTTACTTGGGTCTTAAAGGATTCGGATAAAATATTATCTTTTGCATTTATCGAGATTATTAATCTAGTATATTGGCCCGATTTGGGATCGAGAATTTCTATCGTTCAAATGAGGTTATTAATTTATCAAATATTTATTTATCAAAATTTTACTATATATGTATTTCTGAGAATTATTACGGCCATCTTAACATAAAAATATACACAGAAAACAAAAACCATGGAACAAAATCCTTGTTGAATACTTTATGTTCAATGTATTCTTATAATTCATCTCATCCACATAATTCTCTTACTCCACCCTACATCATCAACTATATCAAATGGTACTACATTTTGTAACAAAAAATTATACTGGGCAAATATGAATGGATGACACAAACAAGGGATACCATTTTGATGGAAATAAAATTTTGGGCTTTGGAAATTGTATTTTGATAAAGAACTTGACGATGCTAATTATTAGATGTGGGTGGTTACTTTTGTTAGATTGATAGTCGGATCAAATAATATATTCATTAAATTGAATGATAATTAAAAAATTATAACATATGTATGACAAAAGTAAAAATACATCCACAAATGAGGAGAGCAATTTTCTATAATATAAATAATTAAGTGTTTACAATAATTAAAAAAATTATTATATAATAAAATTCAGTGTCCGAAAAGAGTACACCAACATCTTATAAAGAAAATTTTCTTCACAATATGTCAATTCTTGTTACTTTGGCACAATTTTTTTTTTTATATACTTAAAAAAAAAAAAGAGTTCCAGAAAATTCAATTGATCGAAATAAATTTATGAACTCGGTAATTTATCCACATCAAAAGTTCGTAAATCTTTTAATTTTTTTATCTCCAATTTTGTGGCCTCCCAATTGATGTTCTCAAGTGATTGGTGGACAAAAATTTATAGGCCCAATATTTAGAACTTGTGTTGGAACGTCATGAGTGGAAATGCATGCATTTACGAGGTGCCGATGCCCTGAAACTTGAACAATGAACGTGGCTTATTTTAAAGCCATTAATTAATTCCCACCAAGTAAGAATTCTTTGTCAACTTTATCATCACTTACACTCAACATACGTTGGCCAAACAAATTTATAACCAATTTACCTGCCACCTTAAGCAAAACACCCACGATTATTGTCCCCACGGTAATCGGTATAGTGTTTCGAGTAACAATGTAAAGATTGGAAGTTCAATTTTTAAAAAAAATTTAAAAAATTTATTTAAAATATGGCATCAAATGTATTGTTGTTTTAAATAAGAGTGACATATCGAATTGCCAACTCAGATATGTGTATACTGTAAATATCACACTGTCAGCTTTATCCAATGAGTGTTTTTTAGGGTGGACATTCACTCCATAATTTAGTCGGACGTAAACCTTGGATATATGGGTATAAAAAGAAAATCCTCGATTATTGATCGGAGAAATTTTAGATGTTCAAATCAAAATACTTGAAAACATCTTTATATATTTTGTGGGAAAAATTACATTTTTAGTTTGATATGTTGGTATACTTTTTTTGTTTTTTTTGTCTTTTATTTTTTTTACTCAGACTATTTATGAAACTATTTATCAGAAATTAACAAATTTAGCCACAATAATTTAATTTGATCGGGAATTACTGATGTGGGGACAAATTTTGTTAACATCTAAACACCTATTTGAATTTATGATAAGTAATTAAAATTATTAAGTTATCATAAATTTATATTTTTAGTGCCATAATTTTTTTATTTTTTTATATTTTAATTTTAAAGAAAATTAAATAATGGAAAATATATCAAAGGAAATTAAAAGTATTCTTTATTGAAGAAGATGATTTCTCGTCTTTTTTCCTTTATTTTCTGTAAATCTTGTAAGTTATTTCTTATTTTCTCAGATTAAGAAATTGTTAAACATATTATGTAAACTATTTTATGTTTTATTTATTTGTTGAATTTAAATATATATTTAATTTTGTAATTTGTAATTTTATTAACATCTAAATATTAATTTACATAAATTGACATGTGCCTTGCACATGACTTAAGTTAACCTCCATTTTGAACACATGGCATAAGTTTCCCTCCTATTTTAGTCCACATAGGATTTCATTAAGCCGATTTTTCAGGGTTATTTGCATAAAATTAATCTATATTTTTACAAAAATATAAAAATCCCCATAAATTAAGAAATTCGCATAAAACCCCCATATTAATAAAAACACTACAAAAAAACCCCATTCCGTTACAACTTAACAGGGTTTGTACTGCAATGTGAGAACGTGGTAGTTTTTTCGTATTTTTTGAAATGTGAAAATACTTTAATGCTTCGACATACTGCATACGTGTAGCCCACTTACCTTTTACTACTTTTTCAAAAATAAATAAAAATAAAATTTGTTAAATTAAATAATAATAAATATTAAGTAATAAAATACTTTATAAAGTCTAAATATCCATAATTCATATAACAAAATCATTAATCACTAAAAAAACCGCAAAAAATAAAAATCATTAAATAAGTAATATTTTTAAACTTTTTTACTATACATATAAAAATTGAAAACAACCATCCATCCTCAAATAATTTTTATTATTTGTTTTGTTTTTATATACTTTTAATAATATATATATAATATCTTAATTTTTTTTTGTTAAATAATATTAATAACTATATAATTTCACTTTATATATCAAAATAAAATTTTAATTTATTTAAATAAGTTATATAATTATAATAATTTTTACTATATTATTTATCTTTTTATAATTTTCTTCTTCCCTGTTTTTCTTTTTTTCTTTTTTTCTTCCCTATCCAACCACCACCATCAAACACCAACCCTAATAGCAACACCGACCACCAATTGGCGGCACGACCCAACCGGTGTTAGAGTATGCCCGACGAGCCAATTGATCTAGTTGTTTTTATACCTTTATCAATCATTTTTATTCATATTAATATCATTGAAATGACAATATTCATATTAAAATCATTGAAATGACAATATTCATATTAAATTCATCATAAGAATTAGATAAAATACTTAAATCACACATAGATATGGAGCGTGCTCATGCATATGATGGCGATCGTGGAATATGCCTTTAAGGTTGTGATCTTAAAACTTTTCAAGTCAATGATCAATGAGATCGGCCATCAATGATCTCACTGAAATTTGTGCATACAATATAGGCTGAAAGGAGGATGTCTCGTTCTATGGACATTGGTGTGGTGACACTAGTGCATATATGTGGGTAATTTTTGGAGAACAAATACACTGAACTACTTCACTTGAAAATTTTTAATTGAAAGAGAATTTTCTCGTTACGATATTACAAAAATTAGTTTTTGGACTTGAGATACCATGATAACCTTGTGCATGATATGTTGCATTTTGATATATTTCCTGATTGCATGACAATCACAAGAAGTGTGTAACATCTACATGTAGGGAGGCTAATGAGTGACCAATAAATGATACGTCACTTATCTAGATTAATAGATGAATCTTCTATATATTCTACTATACTTGACTCTAAAATCTTTTGTCAAGGTTAGATCAAAATTAAACGTGAGGTTTTCTAATTGTTCATCATCGAATCATGCTATTAGGAATGGATATATAGTTATTGAGGTATTAGAGTTTTGATTAATAATCCATATCCTATACTCGGAGGTTAGATAACAGAAGGACATTACTTGCTTGGTATTCATAATTAGAATAAGTTCGCACCTTCATCCAAGACTAGGAGTTATGATGCATCGTTAGGTACTTGCCGTAACTTGTGGCTTTTTGGAATTAATAATTTCAAAAAGATTGATTAATTGAATTACTTAATTGAAACAAATAATTATTCAACTAAATCACAAGAATTATGAACCTATGGTTAACTTAAAATGAACTTAAAGGGTCACACATTAAGTTAAAAAGAGTGCCCTTCTAACTAGAACATATCTAAGGGTAGGATCAAATTGATTAATAGAGATTAATTAATTTGGAGATCAAAATTGATGTAAGGAGTTAAATCAACTTATCCAATTAAATAATATAATTGGACAAAATAAGATTAGGGAGTCTATGTGGAACTAATTAATTAATTAATATGATCAATTAAGTAGGGTATAAATTAATTTAAGAAGTTGAATTAATTTATCCGATTAAATAATGTGATTATTTAATTAGACCTAATATAATTAGAAGCCCTGTATATGATCAAGTTAATTAATTGATATGATTAATTAATTAAATTGAGCACATTAAATAATAAGATTATTTAATAGGTTCTAATATGATTAAAAAATTCAAGTGGAACTAATTAATTAATTGATTGGATTAATTAATTAAGTTGAACTTATTTAATTAGTGGAGATCAATTAATTAAATCAGGCTTATTTAATTGATAGGGATTAATTAATTAAACTTAATTAATTTAATTAAAATTCAAGCCCAAGCTTATTAGGCTCGTAAGAGGCCCATTATGAAGTTTAATTAAAAGAATTAAACTTATATTAGAGTTTGATGAAAAGAATGGATCAAAAAAGAAATGAGCATATGAACCTAGTGAGACTAAGATTGGATCAGTCCTATAAGAGGACTCCCCCTTATGGCCGATCTAGGAGAGAGAAATTTGCCAGCAACATGACACAAAAACCGCCTCTCTTCTCTTTCTTCTTAATTCTTTTCTTCCATCAAAAGGTTTCATGATTCAATATTTCTATTCACTAATTGAATTAAAAATTGAACTCTATATATTTTAGAGAGAATAAGGCCTTTTAAATTTACTAGCATGTATTCAATTGATATAAAAAATTTCAATATGTGGACACATTTTGAGGGGTAACACTTGGGATTCTAAGTGAACCATTTGCAATACGAGAGGTTTGGAATCAAAATTTGCAAAGCAGTTCGTGGATGAATTCAAGATTCTCGGAGGAGTTCATAAAAAGAAAATGATTTGAATTGTTTCTTGCATCTTCAACAGATGGAATGAAAATTAAGGTAAAAGTTTTTGAAACTTTCTTAGTATATGTATAAAAAAAATGTACAACTAAGTAATAGCAAAAGTTTTCGAGAATTCCTTTTTAATTAAATGTTATATAATGTTTGCTTTCATTATCTATTTATGTAATTTTATTTTTAAAAAAATATTTATGTAATATTATTTTTTAAAAATATATTTTAAAAAAAAATTAGTTGTATTATTTTAAAAATATATTTATATATTTTTAAAATTATAAAATAAATCTAACCCGAATACAACGGGTTGGAAACAGGTTCGAATCCTTAAATTTTTTAATAAAACTAATTTTGCATATTCACAAATCCTGTTCAATTTTCATCTCTATACAAACAATGCTTTCGCCCATTACCAGTGGCACAAATTTTAGCAAGAAAAGCTCATTCTAGCAAACTGTCTTGGGTGACAAAAAATTGGATTATAAAACTTTTTCTAACTTTTAGATGCCTTCATAATCTGGTCATGCTAAGTCAACACAATTAATCAAATTAATTAGTGCATAAATGCATATTGCCGCCCCTCTAGTCCCTGTAGCTGATACCCCTGTAGCTGATACCAACAAAAATTAACTGAGATTCCAATTAAAGCATTTGGCACATTTATAAGTAAGAGGTGCACAAGCTTTTCTACCACAATTGATCTCTTTCCATGGAGTTCTTATACGTCTTCTTCCTCTTGTTCCTCCTTGCCTTTCTCTATATACTTGGTCCTTTCTTCATTGGAAAACTTCAAAAATTTCCTCCAAGTCCACCTATTTCCTTACCAGTTATAGGACACTTGTATCTTTTCAAGAAACCCCTCCATCGAACCTTAGCCAAGATATCCAACAAATACGGTCCTGTCCTGTTACTTCAGTTTGGTTCTCGCCCAGTGCTCCTTGTGTCTTCTCCTTCTGCAGCGGAGGAATGCCTCACGAAGAACGACATCGTCTTTGCTAACCGTCCTAGGTTGTTAGCCGGGAAAGTCCTCGGTTATAACTACACGAGTCTCGTTTGGGCCTCGTATGGTGACCACTGGCGCAACCTAAGACGCATAACTTCCTTGGAAATCTTGTCCACTCATCGCATCCAAATGTTTGCTGATATACGGAGAAATGAGGTTCATTCGCTTCTTAAGCGCCTCACGAGGGACACCAGTGGGGATGAGTACAAAGTAGTTGAGATGAAATCGGTATTTTTTGAAATGATGATGAACATTATGATGAGAATGATTGGCGGAAAACGATATTATAATGATGATGATGATTCAGGGAACTTGGAAGAAAAAAGAAAGTTTAAGGAGATTGTGACAGAGTCTTTCCAGTTGAGTGGCGCCACGAACATTGGGGACTTTTTGCCGATTTTGAGGTGGATAGGCATGGATAAATTGGAAAACAGGCTCAAGGTATTGAAGGAGAAGAGGGACAATTTCTTGCAAGATTTGATTGATGAGCACAGGAAAATGAAGGGTTTTGAAGGGGGGAGGATTAAAACGCTGATTGATGTTCTTTTGTCACTCCAGGAGACTGATCCTGAATGCTACACAGATGAAATTATCAGAGGCATGATGCAGGTATTTGTTGGACAGTCCCGTTTAGATATAATTTTGTCTTAACTAACGAATTACATAGTAAGTTTAAGTTAATATGTGATTAATTTTTTCTGTCAGTATAACAAAAAATTGCTTAAAAATTCATGTAGGTGATGTTTTCAGCTGGAACAGACACTTCAGTAGCAACAATTGAATGGGCAATGTCACTTGTACTCAACAATCCAGAGGCTCTAATCCAAGCACAAAATGAAATCGACAACAGGATAGGACATTCAAGACTAGTTGATGATTCTGACCTTCCTCAGCTACCTTATCTCCACGGAATCATAAACGAAACACTTCGTATGTACCCGGTTGCTCCGGTGCTCGTACCACATGAGTCATCGAGAGATTGCACTGTCGGGAGATACCGTGTCCCTGGAGGGACAATGCTGTTAGTGAACTTATGGGCCATACAGAATGATCCTAAGCTATGGGACGAGCCTAGGAATTTCAAGCCCGAAAGATTTATCAATCTTGAAGGGCAAAGAGATGGATTCGTGTTCGTGCCTTTTGGCTATGGGAGGAGAGGGTGTCCCGGAGAGAATTTGGCAATGCGGGTCATTGGCTTGGCGCTGGCATCGCTCATTCAGTGCTTTGAATGGGCGAGAGTTGGTCGAGAGATGGTGGATATGAGCGAAGGTCCGGGGCTTACAATGCCTAAGGCTCAGCCACTTGTGGCAAAATGTAGGCCACGGCTAACCATGGGGAAATTGCTTTCCCAGCTTTGAGCAATTATGTTAAGAGACAGTTCTTGTTTTCGTTTTCCTTCTTTTTACATGTGAAAGATAGATCATTCACTTGTTTTTCTAGTCAATTTTTGTTTTTAGTGTTGCAATGCTTGAACCATAATGGTTAGAAAGTTTGAAATGCTTTAACTATTGCAAGTAGTGGTATTTAAGATTGTTGAAACCTTTGGGAAGTATTGATGTTTTCAGCCTGGTAAGTCGCCCAATATTACCAGATCTATCAGCGTTATTTCACAGAATGACCTGAAGCAGGATAAAAAACTAGAAAAATCCTCAAGTGAAATCGCCAAATTGTTTCTCTTTTCATGTTTCTTTGATATTCATGTTTGAATTAGTATGAGTATTAGATTAAAGTTTAAAAAGTAAAAAATTAATATCTGTATATTTTTAGTAAGTTAAGTACAATGTATCAATCTTGTAAAATAAAAAAAGAAAAAAAAAATTGAACAAAAGGAAAAAGGAAAATAGTCTCCTTGTACTTTCTAAGAAGGGGGAAAAAGCCATTAAGCCTTGCAGTGAACTGCACACGCACTTTAGTGCGAAATTGTTGGGTTTTAACCTGTAAAAAGTTACTTATATCTTTGTCTAAAATAAACTATTTATTTAATCTTATTTAATTGATATCAACATTCTATATTTTGTTTGATACAAATCAACGGTTTATATTTGATCTTATTATATAAAAAATATGTATTTTTATATAATATATTTCATAAATTCATAGGTATATATATATGTATATACATATACATTTATCTTATATCTATATTGATATATTTCTGTATATGTATATCGTGTGGGGGGAGAGAGTGTTGGGATTAGCGGCTGGCGAGTGGGTGTGTAGGGCAACACTATCAGCGGGGTGGCGATTGGGTGTTTAAGGGCAGCAATGTTGGGGGGTTTGGGGTGGACGGCGAGTGTTAATGGCTTGGCGTTGGCCGCGACGATGGTGTGGCAGGGCGTTGATGATGGTGGAAGGGGGTGATGTGTGGTGGAACTAACTAACCAGCAAGTGTACTAGTCACAAGTAATAAAATGTAATGATTGTCGTAAAAGCAGAAAAATCTAATTTTGTCTAGCCAATTGAAAAGATGTAGATATGAATAAAATTAAATTGTGGAGAATTTCAAAAAATGAGAATCACATAGTACCAAAAACAATAAGAAAGGTCAAGTTTTTTGGTTCATCAATCCGCTTTAATGTGAATTCCTACTCATTATGGTTAGAGATTCATTCTATTCACGTGACAACGGAATTTTCCATCATACCCAATATTCTTTATCAAGATATATCGATTCTACTCTTATCATGCAACTTACTATATTTTTATGTAGATTTAACCAAATAAAAGCGCATTAACGATTTATGAAATCTACTAGCTTTTAACACAATAAAGTTATACCTATGGCTATTGAATATATCAATTCATAAATCTCTATATTCAATTACTCTATGGTATGTATACTAGAGTACTCGTTGCAATAATACCTCTCAGTCTCAATTATAACGAAACAAATCAATGTAAAGTTGGCTAAAATTCAAAAAATATTAAGCACATTAAACTACATACTCATCACAAAATTGAATAAACTGCAAACCATAATCAAATATGAAATTCACAAATTCATGAGTTGGCTCCCAAAGCCTCGACTAAAGAAAATTAGTCGACAGTGAAATAAATTAAACTCAATATGCAAGAATACATTATGGGTTCTTCAATAGTTTCACTACAACTAAGAAACAATTTAAGGAAATTAAAAGGAAAAAATAAAAAACCCAACAATTGGTGAAGACCCAAGTAGTTGAACTCTTGATTTCTTATTGTGATCTTCAATTCTCTTGTTTCCTCCTCTCTTGGCCTTAGATTTGTGTTTTTCTCTCTTCTTTGCTCTCAAAGATCGTCTTCGGATCCCCAAAGTCAATGCTCCCCTCATTTTTATATCTCATAGGCTATTCAAAAGGCCTACCAAAATCCGTGAACTGGCGTCGCATTGCAAAGAAAATGGAGCTGATGCACGATATACATTGACAAGAAATTTTTGAAATGGCACCACAACGCTAAACCTTGTATTTGCTTCTAGTCTGTTTTTATCTGATGGCGTCACGACAAGGAAGATTTCTGTCGCGACAGCGAAGACTTGTGTCATGATATGTAAGAATGAAGTCGCAACATGACTTTTCTTCGTTAATCTAAGATGAAACTTTTACAGCGGACACCGCAACATGGAAGAATGGTATCGCGACATGGAAGAATTATGTTGCAACACGATAATGTATGTTTGTGGGGCCGCGACATGAGGAATGCCATCGCTACATGACTTCTATAAAAAATTTCAGCACTTTTTTTTCTTCAATCATTATTCTTCATAATTTCTCCTTGACATTATTTATCAGAAATTAAGCGCAATCGTCCATTAAATGTGTAGAAATATACACCAAGTTGTAGCATTGAGGTATAAAAATGTGTCTAATTATAATTTTATCAACTACCCCTAAACTTAGCTTTTGATCTCCTCGAGCAAAATTAAAAATCAAATATCTCATAAGCTCAAAACTTGATCATGCTTAATTCATCTTGCTTACCCAACGACATGCCTCAAAGATTGAATATTGCACATACAAATCTAGAGATCATTCCAAAAGCTATCCAAATAACACCACAAAACTCATGCTAATTCAATCTCTTCATGAAATCTGAAAGTGTGTGTGTGATTTACCAATCTCAAGTTTCGTGCATGCATTTCAATTGAAATTATGCCAACCAATGATTCTTATGATCCATCGGAGAAGTCTCTAGTCATTCCATAGTCTTTCATTTCATACTCTTTCTCTACTAATGTATACAATTTTACAAAGTTAGATCAATAGGATTTTACTAAACTTGTAATGTAAGACAAAGATATTAACTAATAGAGAAAGGACAAGGATAATCACAAAGCAAGAGAGCTCAACATGTTGCACGTATAATAACTCTTCAATTTTTTTATTTTTTCCACTTTTTTTTTTTTTTTATTCAGGATTCAAATCTTTTCTCTTTCTTTTTTCATTTCTTTTCTTTTTTTCCTCTCCGTGCTTTTTTTATGAATTCTCAAGTTTCTTTTGATATTATTTCTTTCACAACTTCCAAACTTATTTTCTTTTGATCTCCCTAGGTTGCGATGACTTCTTTCAAAATTCTTCCATGCTCATACACTCAAATGCTTGAATTTCAAGCCCAAAATATTTTCACATCATAACAAAAATAAATAAATAAGGAAAGTAGTTCTAAGATATAGTCGTTAGTTTGGTTGTGTCACCTTTACTTGGGTTGACAGGTGTGAAGAGTAGGAGTGGGCGTCCGATTGGATTTTCGGGTAAGCAATTAATCGGGTTCGGTAGCTAAATATGTTATCCGACATCAATCCAAAATTATCGGGTACCCAAAACAGATCGGCTACCCAAAAATCTTATGTTTAGGTTTTTCATTTTTTTTATTTATCTTTTTTTTTTCCATTTGAAATGTAAATTGAGGATGAACCCTTAAAGTCCAGAGTTAAAAAACAATCAAACTTATTCATATTGCATTCTTGACAAAAATCAATAAACCCATGGGTTTTGCAAAAATGGCAAAATTCAACCCAGATAATGAAAAATTAACAAAATAAAGGCGGTTACACAAAAATCTCTCAAATTTTCTTGAAAACAATCCCAAATCGAGGTCATGCATACTTGCAAAAATTCAAGAAGCCATTTGAATGGGACCTTATGTTTACTGTTTATATATTGTTGTCCCCGTTGCCGTCGGATGCTGGAGTTGACATGTGAATGCTGCCGTGAAAATTGCAATGTGAGTGTGATTTGAAGAACTTGAAGAAGCCTTTTTTGAAGAAGAGATGAAGAAGTGAGAAGTCTTATGATGAGCCCTAGCCCCTTTATTATTTCATCCATTTTTTAAAAAAATTTAAACAGGTCCCATAGATCGAGTATTCGAGTAGTATTTCTACCTGATAATCAACCCTATTAATAGTGAGTGGGTAGCAGGTACCCGACTACCCAATTTTTTTATTTATTTATTTTTGAATCCGATTCAATTGGGTTGGGTGGGGACATGATTTAATTTGTTATTTTGGGTAAGAAGCACAGTCTAACTTGTGAATTTGTGATTTTTAACAAGAAGGCCAGTTCATTACAATTTGAAAGGATTATTTTTATTTATTTTTTTATCTTTTTGGCATCTTCCATTCTAACAAATGTATAGGATTTTTTTTCATCACATCTCTTAATAGGGATGCCATATCTAATCAAAACAGTGATTAGTGTTGGGCCGCGGAATAGCACCAGAGATGTCAAGGTAAATCTAGGATTGGTCAGGATAAAATGTATCCCTTTTTTGGAACGAACGGGACCTTTGAGTTTAAGAGTTTATGTGAGTTTAAGAATTTTCCACATAAACGTTGGTATCTTGGTTTTTTAAATTATTTTTTTGTTCTTAAGTTCCCCTTTGAGTTTAAGATTTTTCTACATAAATTTTAGTGTCTTGTTTTTTTTTAAATTAGTTTTTTTATTTAAGTTTATGTTTTTGACATAATTATTCCCCCTATGAATTTAAGAATTTTTCATGTAAATTTTGATGTCTTGGTTTTTTAAATTAATTTTTTTGTTTTTAAGTTTATGTTGGCATAATTATTCCCCCTTTGATTAAAAAAATTCCACATAAATTTTGATGTTTTGGTTTTTTAAATTATTTTTTTGTTTTTAAGTTTATGTTTTTGGCATAACTATTCCCCCTTTGAGTTTAAAAAATTTCCAAGTAAATTTTGATGTCTTAATTTTTAAATTATTTTTCTTGTTTTCCATTTTTATTTTGACATAATTTTTTTGTTGTCAAGTGTTTTGTGTTAATTGGATCTGTCCACATTTCCCAACAACCATATCATTACTTTAAGTTAAATAATACTTTTAAAACTAAAATCATCATTTTAGAAAATAAAATATATTACTTGTGGACATATCAACAAGAAAATACATTTTTAGTTTTGAATTTCATTTAAATTAGGACCAAAAGGACCACATGTGGGGAAAACCTATATGGATGGCAGGATGGGGTAAGTAATGGATACAAGGTGCATTTTGGAGAGCACTTCCTATATGAAAGTATAGTTAGAAAATAATTTTTTTATATAATGTTTTTTCTTTAAAAGTAAATTGACATTATTAAAAGATATTTGGTAAATACCTATTTCAAAAAGTACTTTAAATATAGAAGTATATTTTTCACATGAAATTATATTTGAAAAACTACTTTAAAAAAATATAAATTTGACATGTATTTATAATATTGCCCTACTTATAAAATAGTTTTCAATATAATAGGGTGTTGGTATCGTTAATTAAGAGCAAGCCCAACCCTACGTTATTTGTAGGGTTGGACGCCAAAATAGGAAAAAAAGACAATCCCAATCCAGTGCTAAAATGAAGCCTTCTACAGTGCTACGCCGGCCTATCAATTTTTTTTTTTAATTTAATTTAATTTTATACTTATTTATTATGTTTAAAAATATTTTAAAAAATTATATTTTATCCTAATTGTATATTTTTCAACAAAATTATTTCTTTTTGTATTTTATATGTACTCAAATATTTTTAATAAAATATAGTTATTATATCCTAATTCATATTATTAAGATTAAAATATTTATATTATTAAAATTTATTCAATATTTATTTTTGTATTATTAATTTTTATTAAATTGATAAAATACAAACTTATTTCTTTTTGTATTATTAAATGTTTATTCTTGTATTTTATCTAAATCAATGTAATATTTTTACTTTTCTATTTAAGTTTTATTATCAATTTTTTTTTTTATGTATACTAGTTAATTTACAAGCAATTACATTATATTAATAAAATATATTATTTAATTAACTAAACATAAAATACAAATTAAATATATAATTATATTAATATGTTAATGGATATTTGATGAATTAAAATAATTATTGTAAATGAAATAATAAGAAATATTTCTTTTAGAGTAAAATTTAAATTAGATAGGTTGAGATTGAATTTTAAATTTGATACAGAAAATGCACTATTATACTAAAATAGAATTTTGGATTGAAGATGGCCTTAGATAGAAAAGAAGAGGATAACATTTATTTAAAAAAAAAAACAACTTTTAGTAACCTTTGTTATTAAAATATTGAAAATTAATTTTGAGAAGTCGTCAATTCTTATTGATTTCTTTAAAATGGATGCAACTTATATTAAAAATTTATTTCATATTAATTAGTAAACACCTAATAATTTTGTAAATGCATTTTTATACGTACAAGTTGATTTGGAGTCTATTTCAACCAAGATTCCACATCATGGGAGTGCCTTTTTTCCACGATTAGTTGGACTAGGAACATATTTCCTTCAAACCATATCCTTGGAAAAAAGGGATAGTAATTCTTTCCACCAATTAGTAGACAATGACAAGAATAGAAAAAATAATAACAATAAATAAAAAAGACAATGACTAGAGTCAATTTAATTTATGTGAAGAAAAAGACCAGTGTAGAAGGTTCCGTGGACTTCCTATTGCTTGTCCCTCTTTATATATAATTTGCTCACGCACTCAATGACTTTTCATTAATTAAAATATTGAACTTAATTTTGATTCGTTTGAAATTTTGCCACCGAGTGTCGGGTCATGGCAAAGGGGATCGGAGCCGCTGTCGAAGGGTCCGAATTCATTACGGACCCTGTTATGGATTTTAGATTTTGTAAATCCGATATATATATATATATATAGTTAAACTATAATTTAGCTACCTATGTATTGCTATTTTTTGGTGGTAATATGATTTTTGAATAAATAAACTTGTAAATACATATATTTTTAAGGAGTATATATATAATTCATGTTGTATATGTTTTATTTATTCTTAAAATTTAAAAATTAAAAATCAAAACTCATACCAAATCATTTATAATTTTAAAAATTTACTCTGAGTAAGATTGCTCGAAATAGATTTATATTTGGACCCATTTCATTATCATATGTATCTATGTCAATTATATTTATTCAGAACAATATTAAGTATAAAAAATTAATTATATAATATTTTATATTACTCGAAGTAATACTCCCTCAAAGGCTCCCATTTTATATAATTGACACAAAAAATGCATAATACATACACAAAAAATGCGATTTTTTTTTTTAATACCAAACCGCCGTCAAATGAAATAAGCAAGTACGGTTTTAGCTGAGTTTTTAAATTATAATTTTTGCAATAAAACGATAAAAAAACACAATTTAAAGTAGTATTATATAAACAATTGGACGATTTTTAAAATTTCATAATAAGTCGTACTACTAAGTTTAATCGAGTGTGCAATGACCTCACGCACAATGGACTTGGAAAAATAAAGAGAAGTAAAAGTCAAAGCCACTTTTATTGACTAAGCAAAAGACTCTTGTCTTTCCATGATCCAAATATGTAAATATAATTTGATAGGATTATTCATCTAGAAGACGTATGGAACATGCATTCTCTTACCGTTGAAATCTTGTCTTAATTTGTGGTGTTCGAGAAAAATAAAACACGACTTCCCACCCTCCAACTCGATATCGTACACACCAAAGGAATATAGTGCACCCGCCGTGAATCCTAAGCCAGGTATCCATAATCAATTGACACCTTCCAGGAACGTGTTGACTGAACTATTTTTTGACCATTAAAGTATTTTTAATATTCCTTGATATTTCAGAAAAGTTATAATGGGGAAACATATTCAGTTTAGTGAAATTAAAAAATAATTTTAATTATAAATATTTTATGGATATTATTTGTTGTGATTACTTGTTGATGAATTTGAGTTAGTCTAAATAGGTTCCCATCCAAAGTTTAAAAGGCCCTAATACATGGTTGTATAGAAAATGAGTATCGTGTGGTTAATAGGCGGCATTGATAACTACTTTAGCCAAAATTCAATAAAACACCCAACGAATCAGTTGTTTGTCATATTTCCACCCAAAAGTACTTTATAAGAACAACAAAATTGAAATAAAAACTTACTTTTATTAATAACGAAATGCATATTATAATATTGAATGCTTATAATGTGTGGAGGAGGGGTTGAACTCCAACACGTCAACTAGCAAATATTTTCAGCAGTTCACTACCTCATATAATAGGCTTCGAAATAAAAAGACTTGTGATGGCAGTACACATTATGAGGGTTACGATACGTGTCATTCTTCTCATCATTATTTACAACAAAATGAAATAAAATACCTATACTTACAAACTCCAAGTAATGTGTGGAAGTTTTCCAGTCCACAAGTAAAGGTTGGTGCGGACGGTCCTGGGGCGGCCATGTGCGTCAAGGGGGCTTGGTGGGAAGGCGGCCCTTGACACACAAGACCACAATTCTTATTTGACACTTATAAATATTACATCTCCCTTCATTTTGAGGTATTTGAATTCAATATAAATATACTATTTACAATTATCTATTTCTATATTTCCTTCCCAAGATTTGACTTGATCATTAGAAGATTTTCATCGGGGCACTCCCGACTCCTTTATCGATTTATTCATATCCCAAGCATAAACCCATCAAACATTTGATCTTGCAAAAGGAGTTAATCCTTGATGATTCGGAGCACTCTATGTTAGTAAAAAATATTTTTAACTGTCGATGTCTTGTCTATATTGTTCTCTTGTAATTATTGAAGTATAGTAGAATATTAGATTATTTAATTAAAATAATAATTAATAAGTATTTTAGGAGGATAAAAATATCGTCAATTTTCATATATATTTTTTTCGTATAGAAGAAAAATATTTTTGAAAAATAACACCAAACAAGACCTATATACTCGTATTCAAAAGAGCTTGGACAGGGGAAAAGAAAAGAAAAAGTTCTTTGAAATTAAAATCTTTCAAATTCTTTATTGAATTGTATGGTTATATTTCATCCGGACAAGATGGACTGAAAATATAACATAAACTCTCTAAAAATAATCCTATCTATATATCAAATGACTCATTTTTTTCAGCATTTCATTGAAAGTTATTGGCACGTCACACAATATTTAAAAAAAAAATAACACTCACCAAGATACGTGCTCAGGTTAGGTTGATCACATGGAACGTAGTTTTTAAATTAATTCATAATCAGGTACATTAAGTTTATTAGTCCTTGAAAAGTCAAAATTATTTATCAGCAATAAAATCATCAGTGCTTCCAACAAACAGCCACCTACCAATCACATGATTTGATTTTGGATCACAACTCATGACCATTGTCTTTTGAAATTGGCCCCACACAGAATTTGCCTTAAATATCTCTTTCTCCTTCATAATCCAACTGATTAATTCATATTACTCAACTAGTAGACGAATTTATTGCTACTCCATTTTGCTCAAAATTCTAAACACTTCTACACAAGAATTTGACTTAACCATACGACTACTACTAAACGTAGTGCCATAAATTTCCATGGAAAATTCTAAACGAGACAATACGAAATTATATTTAAGTAAATTACAATTTACTTTTATTCTAATTTTTTCCGAATTTCCACACAAACACCAAGATAAAAAATATAGTATGGATCTTCTATTTAAATATAATGTTTTATTTCACCTTCTACATAATAAATACATATCAATGTGTATAAAATATTTTTTTAATAATCACTTAATATATATTACATATATTTAATATATATTTATAAAATAAAATATGAGATAAAAAATTATGGATAATAAGATAGTTCAAACCCATTCAACTTGAGGTGGGTTTTAAAAATTATAAATGAGTTTCAAATATATTTTGATTTTAATATATATATATATATATTTATATAATATTATATATATTTTTTAAAATAATAAGTTATATTTTTTATTATTATAAAATTTATAAAACAAATCTAATAAATTTTATCCAAATACAATAAATCTGAAACGAGGAGAGTCTTGAATCTTTAAAAACATTAATGGAGCGATTTTTGGATTTTGACAACTCCATCCTAAACCCACCTCAACTCGTTGTTATCATGTAAAAGATCAGCTAATTTGAATTGAAAGTGTGAAAAACACTTTTTATTGGCTTTTGTCCAACAATTTCCACAACTTGTGTCCCTATATATATTAAGACAAACCACCTACATTTACTGGGCCAACTGAAATATCTATCCAGACACCAAATCATCATTACAACCATTTCTTCTCCAAAATGGATACTCCATGGTTTGTTTATCTTCCACTCCTTTTTGCCCTTTACATCTTCACCAAGCACTTCTTACACAAACTGAAAAATCTACCCCCCAGCCCTATTCTCAACCTACCCTTTCTTGGCCACCTCTACCTCCTCAAGAAACCCCTTTATCGCTCCTTGGCCAAGATTTCCGACCGCCTCGGCCCAATAGTTCTCCTCCAATTCGGATCCCGCCGCGTACTCGTCGTCTCCTCCCCCTCCGCCGCTGAGGAGTGCCTCACCAAAAATGATATTGTCTTCGCCAACCGCCCACACTTGCTCGCCGGGAAACATCTGGGCACCAACTACACTTCCTTGGCCTGGTCTTCGTACGGGGATCACTGGCGAAACCTGCGTAAAATTTCTACAATTGAAATTTTGTCCACGCAAAGGCTCCAGATGCTTCATGGAATTCGTGTGGACGAGGTCAAGTCCATGATCCGGGCCCTGAATCGGGCTTCGGAAGGGCGGCAGTTGGTGGATATGAAGACGGTGTTATTTGAGCTGACGATGAACGTGGTGATGAGAATGATCGCCGGGAAAAGGTACTACGGGGAGAACGTGGAGGAAGTGGAGGAGGCGAAGCGGTTTAGGGAGATCGTTAAGGACACGCTGCGGCTTGGCACGACGAATATGGGGGACTTTTTGCCGGTGTTGAGGTGGTTGGGAGTGGGCGGCATGGAGAAAGGACTGGTGGAGCTGCAGAGGAGGAGGGAAGCTTTTATGCAGGAGCTGGTTGAAGGGGGCAAGGCAAGGTTCAGGAGTTACGGCGGCGGCGGCGGCGGCGGGGAGGTGGAAGGGAAGACGAAAACGATGATTGAAATGCTGTTGGCATTGCAGGAGAAAGAACCTGAGTATTATACAGATGCGATGATAAGAAGCTTAATGCTGGTAAGTCTCTTTAAGACTCTAATTCATGCTTTTCTTTCTTGACCCTTTTGATCTTTTGAAATAATAGTGTGGTTAATTATTATGCTTGCTGTTTTATTTTATTTTATTCTTTGTTGAAATGTTATTTTTTAATTGTGTTTAATTTTCTGCATTTAATTCTTGATGAACTTGCTAGTATTAAAATGCTCCGCAAACGACCTCTATATGGTTTTTAGTGACTAGTAAAATTCTATTTGAAAATTATAAATTTGATGATACGTTTTAGTTATAATGAAATAGATAAAGTAATAAAATTTACAATAAATTTTTTATCTGTTTAGTTTTGAGTTCAAATAAAACATAAAAAAAATACTTAAATATATGTGTGTTTACAGATACTTTTTGCTAATTATAGATTTATATAATTTCCTTTTTCCATTATATTTACTCAATTTAAAAAACTTATGAAGTTAACCATAGCATAGGTTTATAATTCACAAACATGAAAGTTAATATCTAAACATTAGATAGGACATGAATATGTTGGTAATCTCTTATCCAGATTAAATTTGATAAGAATCTTTTAGTTAGGATTTTTTATTTCAAATGTTATTTCATTTCTTATTTCAAATATATATTAATGATGTTATTTTATATATTTAATTTATATTAATTATATAAAATAGAAACTGCTTACATGTTAGCATGAAGGAGAGTAAGTGTGAATATGATCAAAATTATTGCATGAAGCTAATCAAAAGATGGAATCTTCCCTAGGAAAGAGGCTTTTTTTTTATCATTAAGGGAGAAAAGTGGTTGAAGTGGGATCCCTTGCAGAAAAAGAGGAAGAGGAAAAATGAATTGTGGGCTAGAATAGAGATAATCTAGAAGTTCAAATAACATAACCACTCAATCCTATCTAATTGAGATGTGTTTGGTAGGCCTGATATGTTCACATTTTATTTTTATATTAGCACGCTTTCAAGATTAAGACAGGATTTTGGTATTAAAAAGGATTTAGTGTACGCATTGCATTCACTTAACTTAGAAAAGGATTAAAGAAAGCCCTTTTTCTACTTCCTTGCTAACTAAGAATATGCATTTTTCGTAAAGGCAGTGGCGGGGTCAGAAAGTTGATGCTCGGAAGGCAAAATTTTTTTTTTTTTTAGTTAAAAGTAGTAAATAAAGAGACATTTTTGTTATTTAGAGGGAACGAAATGATTTTTTAAATTTTATTAATTTTATATATATAAATTTAAATAAATAAATAAAAAAATAGAATTGAGGACCTGCCGCCACCCGCCCCCCTAGATCCGGTTCTTAATTAATGAGCAAGTGTAGTCTGACGGCAGTCAATAACTTCAAACCAGCATAGGGTTTGAACAGTGAGCACATGCCTAGTCTTGGAGCTCTACCCTCCACCCAAGTTTTTCAGTTTTGATGATTTATTTTAATTTTGTGTTTCAATTTTATATTTCATACGATATATGTATGTCTTATATTATATGAAATACAAAATGCAACACTGAGTTTGCAACAGAACATCCAAATTGCAAAGTTTTTGTCACTGGCATAGGGGAATGTAATGAAAAGAAAAAAGAGAAAAAAAAACACTTTTTTCTTTTGTTTGGTGTTAAATTTATCTGGTCCTTTTGCTTTTCCTCCTGCTAATGAGATATTCAGTTCTGTTTTCCCACTACTTTGCTCTGCTTCTTGATATTTTATTCAGAGTTTCTCACATTATGAACTCACTGAATGTCACAGGTTTTGTTAATAGCCGGTACAGATACATCAGCCGGGACGATGGAATGGGCGCTATCTCTTTTGGTCAACAATCCACATGTCCTCAAGAAGGCACAAATTGAAATCGACAATCACATCGGACACAACCGACTAATAGACGAAGCAGACATTGCCCAGCTCCCTTACCTACGTTGCATTATTAACGAGACATTACGTTTGTTTCCAGCAGGCCCATTGTTAATCCCTCATGAGTCCTCTGAGCAATGCACGGTTGGAGGCTACCGCGTCCCAGCAGGCACCATGCTGCTGGTGAACGTGTGGGCTATACAGAACGACCCCAAGAACTGGGAGGATGCCAAAGAGTTCAAGCCAGAGAGATTTGAAGGGATGGAAGGAACTCGGGATGGGTTCAAACTGCTGCCGTTTGGCTCTGGAAGGAGGGGTTGCCCCGGGGAGGGCTTGGCCGTGCGTATGATGGGGTTCGGATTAGGATCTCTTATTCAGTGCTTTGATTGGGAAAGACCTGGCAAAGAATTGGTTGATATGACAGAAGCTCTGGGATTATCCATGCCCAGAGCAAAGCCATTGATGGCCTATTGCAAAACTCGGCCTGTCGCAGCCAACCTTGTTTCTCAAATTTAAACCAGTATGAGGGAATGTTGAAGAATATATCTTACTCATTCATTGCCTAAGAGTGAGACAAATAATATTGTATTTTTATATGAAAGAAGAGTGGCTTTTTATCCTTTAAACTTTTCCTTGTATGTGTATATCCACTTACATATATATCAATACTTCTATTTTTCACCGGATGCATTTACTTGCATATATACGAATTTGTATTAGTAAATTACAATACGATATGTAATATCAAATTAAAATAGAGGATATGAAGTACTTCATCAGATCCTGATAGCTGGTAGAGGTAGTTTAAGTTGGATCAGTGGACCGGTAGTCCTACGCGTTCCACTTAAACTTGATTTTAAGGTATATCAGCTTTGGCCAAACCATGGGTTATAGGTGAAATCATGGTAGGAATTTAGCAAACACACTTCACCAAACCAGCACTCTGGAAGAGAATTTGCCCTTGAGCCAAGGCCACGCCATGTTTTCGTTTCTTTATCCTTAACATTACATCATATATGAAAAAAAAAAACAGGAAATAAATTGATATCTTATAATTTTATGGATTGTGGGTGCATCGGACCTAATATCTTAGAACTTGCCAAAAAAAATTCGTCTTGAATACAAACATGTGAATTTGACGAAGTTATAGCATTTGTTCTTCCAAACTTCAAGATCGCAGCAACCACAGCAAGCCCTTAAGAACATTCTAAAAGCCTATAGCTAATTAAATATTGCCGTTAATTCAATTTTGATAATGGTTACTTCCATCATTGCCAAATAAATAGTCATTTGTTCCGTGCATTGATCAAATCCTTACAATTCATAATTGATAACACATATAACAATAGTTCCAAAATAAATTTCATTCGTGACAAAAGAATTAAATATATAACTCCTTCAAGTCTTAAGAAAACCAAAATTCAAAATAATCATACTTAGGCCCATGTTGATCCTAATGAACAATCCTCGATAAAGTAAATTGTTAAGTTCATGACTTACTTATTATTTGTCGACATTATTTGTACAATATACAAATTGAATTTAATTGGTTTTTCTAGTTATGGCAAGTTAAAATTTTCATGTTTTTAATGAGAATTTTAGTACAAGACTAACTTTTGAAATTTATTTCCTTATAGGATTATGATTCTATATACTTACTGTATTAGAATAAGATCTTGCACTTGCTTTATTCGGATGAATCATGATTCAAGGAAGTTTCCATTGCAAATTGGTTGATTTTCTACCAAGATTGTATATTTGAATCTTGTTATTTAGAGAAGGAACTTGAGTTGTAATTGGATACTTTATTTTGTGTTAAACATAGAAAGTTTGTGTTAGGAAAGTTTTTGTGACTAGCAACTTTCTATGTAGTTCATTGAGAATCTAACTAATTGAAAGATGTGTATTTAAACATATTCTTCCATTAGTTTTAGGTTGTGAATTTCATAGACAACACTCGAACTTAGAACAGTAGATTCCAAGCTCCAGAAATCAAAGATCAATGATCAAGAACTAAGCTACAAAGTATTTTGGAGTTACACATCTATTGCAAATGTTGTTGGAACATCGCCATTGAACATTATTCAGGAGAAGGAGGTGAGTATTCGAGAGAATACGTCAGTACCCATTATACATAGTTTGGGAGAAGAATGTGAGTTCTCGAAAAAAGACGCTCTGCTATCTGAAGGGGTTCAGTGTTGAAGGAATTTCAACGAAGTAGATTTAAGTTGAGGCGATCTCGCAAACAAGTCCACTAATGGAATAATACAAGAATGACTTCAAAATAAAGATTGAGTATTTGGTTTTATTTATAAGTCATATTATTATATCGTGTAATTCCTTTACTAATAGTAGATTATTTTTTCTTTGGGCGTGGCCTCGAGGAATAGGATATTTGATATTCGAACATCGTTAAAATTGCTAGTGTTAATTTTAATTTTCGCTATGTCTGTGTTCACATTTTAACTTATGTTATAACATTAAATTGGAACATTACGAATATGGTAAAACTGATTAACTAAGTTAATTAAAACGACAACAAATTCTAACAAGTGGCATCAGAGCAGGTACTAGACATACTTAGTAAGATCTTAGACTAATCAGTTGTCGTTTTTAGGTGCAAATATGAATATCCTACATGAAAAAGACTCAGTTACACATCCACCATTGTTGGATGGGTCCAACTACTCGTATTGGAAGGCTAGGATGGGAGCCTTTGTCAAGTCCTCTAATGAGAAAGCTTAGAGATCAGTTGTTAATGGTTGGACATACCGTGTCATGGAGAATGAGAATAAGAAAGTTATCTCCAAACTAGAATCTTTGTAGACTACTACTGAAGACGAACTTGCAAACAACAATTCCAAAGCTTTGATTGTTATCTTTACTATTGCTGACTTTAAACTAATTCAGGTTGATTGCAACATGTGAAACTGCCAAGGAAACATGGGACATATTTCAAGTAGCCTATGAAGGAACTGTATCCGTCAGACTTTCAAAGCTACCAATGTTAGCTTCTAGATTTGAAGACCACAAAATGGAAGAGAACAAAACCATTGCTGACTACAACGCCAAGCTTTGTGATATTGCGAATGAGGCCCAAAAAGTATGAGGACAAAAAGTTGGTGAGGAAGACATTGAGATCCCTACATGATAGGTTTGCTTACAAAGTTACTACCATCAAGGAGTACAAGGATGTGAACAAAATGCGTCTTGATAAACTTATAGGCTCACTGCATATCTTCGAGATGAATTTGAAACAAAATAAATGGTAGAAAGACAACGAAATTACGCTGCAAGCTGAAGCTCAAGAAATCGAAGATAATGTTCAAATTAACGTTTAGGACATGACTGATCCTCTGGTTCTACTTACCAAGAACTTTGGAAAGTTCTTGAAAAAGATGAAAAACCAAAAATCTAAATGAGATAAGAATTCTGATGTTCCTAAATAAAAGTGCTTCTAATCATTTTTCATTTTCTAATGATAAGAAAGACAAACAGATCCATTGTAGATAGTGTGAAGGCTATGGACATATCCAATCAGAATGTGCAAACACTCTTAAAAAAAATGGAAATCACTAAACATAACATTAAGTGATGCTGAATCAGAGGACAACCAGGAAGAAGATGATGATGTTGCGAGCAATCATATTACTCTGTGTACTAAAGAAGATGTAATTATCCAGTATGAAAAATGTTATGTCACAAGTCATGTTGTAACACCAGATGAAACATCGAGTACTTTTGAAGTTAGTACTGACACTGCTTCAAAAGGTAAAGAAAAATTTGTTCAAAAATTTTCAACTGATGATGATTCTGACTGCAGCAATGATGATGGTGGTGGTGATAAACCAAGTCTTGAGGAGATCGAGAAGGTGTACAACTAGATGTACCAAAAATAGCTTGAAATTTGTAAGACTAACAAGTTATTGGAGGAACAGGTTGTTGAACTTTCATGTCAAAGGATGGAGTTAGGGCATGAGTTGGAGCATTACAAACTCTAGATTGCTGAGAAGGATAAGATATTCATTAACACTCTTGCTGAGTTGAAAAAGTCACAAACTTTTTTGTCTAAAATGAACTCTAGTAAAGACAAACTTGATAAAATCCTCTCTAGTGGATAAGTTGGAGAAAATCGTCAAGGCCTTAGTTATACTGGCGACTGTTGAAATACAAAGAAGGATTCCAAATTAAAAATTGAATTTGTGAAAGAAATTGAAGCAAAATCCTCCATCTTTGATACTGGTAAGAAAAAGAGTTTTCAAAAACCTTGGCAAAAAATGTTTGTACCTATCTGCCATTACCGCTACACTCTTGGTCATATACATCCTAGGTGCTTTAATTGAAAAATAACCGGTGGAATGGAAAGCATGTCAGAACATCAATTTTTGAAAAGTTTGAACATGCACCAAAATCTGCTCCTAAACATACATCAAAGATTAAGATCCAACTGAAAGATAATTTTCCACGCAAAATTTAGATTAAGAATTTTAATCTTAGTGTAATGTTGCAAACATATCCTTGAAAACATCTACTTGTGAATTTGGTACTTTGATAGTGATTGTTCAAAGCACATGACTAGTAATAAAAACAATTTATCAAACTTTCAAAGTATTGAGAAATGTAGTGTGACATTTGGGGATGGTGTGACTGGACAGATTCTTGGTAAAGGTACACTTGATGTCAAAGGTTTACCTAGGCTAAATAATGTGCTATTGATTGAAGGTCTTAAGGCAAACTTGATTAATATTAATCAATTATGTGATCAAAATCTATTTGTTCATTCTACAAAAGATTATGTCAGGTTTTTTATTATACTAACTGTTGTGTTTTGATATGTAAAAGATCAACGGATAATGGTTACTTGTTAGAACACCAGATGATATGTTTGAGCATCACACACGATGAAGCTGAGGTTTGGTACTAGAAACTTGGGCATTTAAATTGTAAAAGTTTGATTAAACTTGTAAATGTAGGTGCAGTTTTGGGAGTACCAAAATTGAGTAAGAAAAAATATGGAATATGTGGACCTTTCCAATTGGGAAAATAGAAACATGAATCCCATCCCATATTCCAACTAGTAGGTACGACACGGAACCTGGAACTTGTTCATATGGATTTGGTGGGTCCTATGCAGGTTGAAAGCATTGGAGGTAAGAAGTACGTGTTTATGTGTGTAAATGATTTCTCTAAGTATACTTGGGCTGACTTTTTAAGAGAAAAATCTAAAACTTTTCATGCTTTTAAGAAACTTTGTGCAAGATTGAAATATGAGAAAAACAGTAAAATTTGTCATATTGTTAGGATTAGAAATGACCATGAATTTTTTTTTGAAAATACTATTTTTGCCAATTATTGTGATAAGTATGGAATTACTCATGAGTTTTCACCCCAAGACTCCTTAAGAGAATGGTGTGGTTGAGAAGAAGAATAGGACTTTGCAAGAAATGCCACGAGTCATGCTCAATTCTAAGAAATTGGCTCAAAAGTTATGGACTAAATCTATTAGTACTGCTTGTTACATCTCCAACAGAGTTCACTTGAGACATGGTAAGACCTTTTATGAATATTGGAAAGGTAAGAAACCAAACCTCAAGTATTTTCATATTTTTGGTACTAAGTGTTTTGTACTTAATAATCGTGATCAGTTGGGTAAGTTTGATGTAAAGAGTGATGAGAGAGTCTTTTTGGAATATCTACTAACAGTAGAGCCTATCGTGTGTTGAACATGAGGACTCAAACTGCTACGGAATCATCTAATGTGGTTATTGATAATTTTTCTGATTTTGCAAAATTCTATAAGGAAGAAAAAATAATCAGCTTAACTGAAGAAGCTGGTAAAACTTTGAATTCTGCAGACTGACAAGCATAATGTTCATTCTGATGTTCCACCCAATGTTCAAATTAATGTTTTGACATTGGATGCAACAGATAATTCTGAAGATCCAGATTCACGCAAAAGAGATCCACCTGCTAGAATTCAAATAAATCACCCTGCAGATGAGGTAATTGGGACTCTTTCTTATGAGATGAAAATAAGGTAAAAGCCTAAACTTAATTATAGAGACATGGTGAGATATGTGTGCTATATTTCCTCTATTGAACTAAAAAATGTCAATAAAGCACTAAAAGATGAATTTTGGGTTCATGCTATGCAGGAGGAGTTATGTCAATTTGTTAGGAATGATGTATGCACTCTAATTCCTAGGCCTAAAGACTCAAAAGTAATAGGTACCAAATGATTTTTAAGAACAAAACTGATGAGTTTGAGAATATTACAAGGAACAAAGTTAGGTTGGTTGCACAAGGTTACACTCAAATTGAGGGAATTGATTTTGATGAAACCTTTGTCTTCGTAGCTAGGTTAGAGTCAGTTAGGTTACTTTTGGCCATTGATGAATTTCAAATTGTATCAAATAGATGTCAAAAGTACTTTCTTGAATGAGTTTTTGAATGAAGAAGCCTATGTTGAACTACCTAAGAGTTTTGAGGATCTAAATCATCCTAACTATGTACATAAATTGTATGGATTGAAACAAACTCCTTGAGCTTGGTATGAACGTTTAGCAAACTTTCTTGTCAATAAGGGCTATAAAAGAGAGAGTATTAATAAAACGATGTTCATCAAATGTTTGAACAATGGTTTGATCCTTGCACAGATTTATGTGGATGACATAATTTTTGGGTCAATCTCTAAGCGTAAAATTGATGAATTTGTTGAACAAATGACTAAGAAGTTTGAGATGAATATGGTAGAAGAGTTAAATTACTTTCTAGGTTTACAAATCAAATAACTTGATGATGGCATCTTCATTTTGCAGAGTAAATATGCTCATAACCTAGTTAAGAAATTAGGCTTAGACAACTTCAAGCACACCAAAACTCCTATAGGCACGAATGATAGAATGTCTAAAGATGATATTGGGACATCAGTTGAAACATTAATGTACAAAAGCATGATTGGCAGTCTTTTATATCTTATTGCTTCTGGACCTGATATTTGTTATAGTGTTTGTGTTTGTGTCAGGTACCAATCTGATCCAAATAAGTCACATCTAAAAACATCAAAATGGATTATTAGATATGTGAATGCTACTCTTGATTATGGTAATTGGTACTCCGATGACACTAATGCAAACTTTAGAGGATACAGTAACGCAGACTGGGCTGGAGAAGTTGATGATCGTAAAAGCACATCAGGTGGTTGTTTCTTTCTTGGTAATAATCTCATATCATGGTTTAATAAGAAACAAAACTTTGTGTTCTTATCAACTCCTGAGTCTGAGTACATTGCTTGTGGGAATTATTATTCACAACTCCTATGGATAAAAAGATGCTTGTTGACTATGGAATTGTGAAAGAATCTATTTGTGTGTTTTGTGACGATAAGAGTGCTATAAATATTTCCAAAAATCTAATTCAACACTCTAGGACAAAACATATTGACATACATCATCATTTTATTAGAGAGTTGGTTGAAAGTGGAACTGCGATAATAGAATATGTTACAATTGATAACCAACTGGCTGATATATTTATCAAGGCCATTGATGGTCAAATGTTCATTGCATTGAAAAAGTCCTTGGATGTTTGTGTTATGTAATGCATGTTCAAGTCCAATGTTGGAACATCGTGAAGCATAGAGTATCATCAATTTGTGTTCCAATAGTTTGTTGACATGATAGAACTTAGGATATAACTTTTCTAGATATTTCTTGCATATCATGCTAGGATTTGCATTAGGCATATTGCATTGTGAGTTTAAAAAGAAATTGATTTCTAAAAGTTCAGTTCTGGAATATCAATTTGGAAAGACAGCTTGTTCTGCTTTGGTATTGAACTTGAACATTTGCTAGAGATGTTCTACAATAATATTTGACATTTATATGAGCATAAGAACATAGAGGCCTTTGATAGGAAAAACTACTTAACTCAATAAAGTAAAAGCTACTCACGAGTAATTTGGGTCTAGGTATCACAAATATCTAGAGAACGATCTACCGTGAGAAAAAAACTACTCTTGAGTTAGAGTAAAAGCAACTGACCGACTAAATTCGTGTTCTCACAGCAGGCAAATTTTTTTTTTAGTCCTCTATATTAGCCTATTAAAAGATTTAGTCTTTTTCATTTTGAAATTTTGATTTTTGTCCTTTAAGTTGAAAAAATTCAGAGATTTAGTCATGTGACCCCCTACAGTAGGTAAACTTAATCGACTATGCTGATGTGGATGAGAATTTGTGAAAAATTTAATTTTGCAGCAAAAAATGCTGACTTGGCCGCCTATGTGGACAAAATGGGAGGAAAAACTAATCATACTTAGCAAAATGGAGGGAAAAATAACTCTATTTGCCTCTTCTTTTCTATCTTCCCCATATACAACCAGAAAACCCCCAAAATTGAGCCTCAAGTCATGGGTTGAAGAAGGAAAGATGTCTTTAGTTTTTTCACCTGGTTTTGTCTATTGTGATTATGGAAAAAGAGCTTAGGTTCGTACTTCTTGGACCAATGACAATCATGGGAGAAGATTCTATGGTTGTCAAGATTGGAATATGAGTTTTGGTTCCCTCTTGTTAGCTGAAAATCTCGAGCTTTGCTGAGGTTCAATTTTTTATTTTTTTTCTCCTTGGTGCTGAGAAGTGGATGTCATTATTTTACTTGGGATGATCCTCCTATGCGTTCGAGGGTAATGAGCATCATTCTTGGATTACGCTATAAAATGGTCATGCTTGATGATGAAGTGAAGAATCTGGCCAAAGAGAAACAACTACTGAAATTCCTTCTTGTACTATTGTAGATGTTTCTTTTTGTGATTTAGTTGTTGTCTTAGGAAGATAATGTTGTTGGTGGACTTTTATGTGTATTTTAGCTTAAGTTAGTTTAATGTATGTATATGTGTACCTTCAATTTTATGTATTTATCCTATTCAAACTTTCCTTTAATGTAATTTGCAATTTTCCCTCTAGTAATGCATTAATCTTAATTTATGTGTCACCTTACTTATTGTTTATTGTTTGCAATGATCTGTCAAGTTTTTTGTTTATTGTTTGCTAATAATCTGTCAATTTTATTTATTTATTGTTTGCAAATAATCTTAGTTATTTTTGAAGCAATCAAAAGATACAACTTTTCTAAAAGCATTTAAAAGCATTCAAAATGTCATAATCATCTAAAAGGCCTACATAATCATTTCATAATGTATCCAAAAGTATTTAAAAGCATTCAAAATGCCATAATCATCTAAAAAGTCTACATAATCATTTCATAATATATCCAAAAGCATTCAAAAGTAGCGCTTTTAAATGATGACGATCACGCACTCTTCACATAGGTTTCTTCCCTTTATCTTTTGAATCCCCAATTGCATTCTTTTATACAAAGAGAGCTGCTGCTAAGTTGGAGAGAGTCACATACTTCTTTCCCCTTTCATAAGGTTTGTGCTGGAACTTTGTGTTAGTGATGAACTATGTTCCAATAAAAGGAGCTGGTGCCCTAATTTTTACTCTAGGGATATGGATAAACTGTCTTCTTTGCTAAAGCTTCTCATACATGGATGGTGCATGCCTAAGTGGTGCTTCAGCTAGGGTTGAAGATGCAAGATTTGGAGTTAAATATGGTTTTGATATTGTTGGAATTTAGGCATCGTCAATTACATCACTGACCTATTACAATCAAAGCAAATAGATCAATTAAACTAAAAGTAAATGCAATAAAAGAACTTTGCAATTACAGATTTTTCTCTTGATGGCTTATATGATTTTTCACTTCTAATTGTGGTCTGACCCATACTAACATCACCAGGTTGTTTCTTTCTCCTTACCTAAGATAAATTAAACATTAATTTCATTAGGTTAAAATAAGATATGAAATATCACAATAAATAAATAAAGAATATAAATTATACCTATAATTTTGGGGAGCTTTGAAATAGATTATCAGTTATCACCTAACTACACCCCCATATTTGGTTGGATTTTCTAGGCCATTTATCACAGGGCAATATCTTTTATTGTGTCACTTACCACCATAATTAGTGCATTTCATTATCTTCTATTGTCTTTTCCACTTATAGATTTGTCTGCTTTGGTTGGCCCCTACTTCTGTTGAATTTCATCAGGTTCTCTTCTTTTTACCTTTGTTGGCCTACCAAGGTTTGGGGGCAGAGGAGGAATGAATTTTCATTGCTTCCATTCATTTTTTCCATTTATAAGCATAATAATTGGTTCGTACACCTTGTTGTAAGTCTCCACAAGGTAGCAGTTGTGAGTATATTCATCAATATCCCAACCCTAGCAGTATACGACACTTATGGCATGCTTGAATGGAATTCTAGTCAAATTCTATTTCCTATATCCACAAGTCATTTTCTCAAAGTCTACACTATACTGAGCCTCATCGAAGCAAGAAATTTGATAAAGTTTGTCATCAGCTTTGATGGGAATACAGCCTGACAACTTCTCTATATTCTTTTCAATTATCTTTTTTATTCTTGGGCACAAAATACTTTTCCATTTCTTTTTGGCTCTTATCTCTGTTCTCCTGCATTTTTTCATGAGATACTCCATAATCCACTCAACATAGAAAGAATATGTTTCTCCATAGTCTCCAATATATTACTATTGAATGTTTTACATATATTATTCAATAACACATCAAACCTGGGATAACAGCTGAAGTTTGACCTACTCCACAGATGTGGTGGTTTGTCATTGAACCATTCAGTTGCCTTCTCCTCCAAAGCCCTCAATTCACTTATTCTTCTCTTAAACTCATTAACTATTGTGGTCTTAGTTGCTTTCCACACTACAATCTTGTATGCTTGACCTCTAAACCCAATATTTTTAATGTTACAATGCATATGCCTTATCATGGTTTAGCTTGTCATCATCTTTATCTACCCCATGCCATACTCATTGTCCTCAAAACTCTCTTTTTCCCTATCAGCATCATTTATTCCTTCCCTATCCGCCTCATTTTCTACTCTCTTTTCCCCTTTCACTATGTTCAAATCTATTTTTTTCATTGTCTGCATGTTCTTCAACATCACTATCTTCTTCCCCATCTTTTTCATTGTCTTATTTTCCATCTACTTCACTATCGTCTAGTGTTTCTTGACCTTTACTTGAATCTGTTTGACTACAAAATAGATCACTACCCCATTCTCAATGTAAATAATAACTTCTCTAATTTTTTTCAATTTTTCTTCACATATTTTAAGCAATTGAGCGTCACTTTTAACAAGAATAATCTCATCTTTAATTTTAGTGTAAAAATTGATAGAGCCCTTCAAACCTTCATTCTCAGCAAAAAAATTCAATACAATCATTGGCAACAAATTCATATCAACATAATCAAATTTATATACTTCCTCCCTATGTAATCGACAAATGTACCTTGGTGAAAACAACCCCCAAGATAAACACATAGTATCAAGGAATTGCCATTTAGATTTGTCACATAAAAAAATAAAATAAAAAATAATTCAAACAGAAGGCAGTGATCCCCCCACTTCACTTTTGGTCAGAAAAAAAACTAGTCATTTAAAAGTATCCATGAGATAGTGAGCATCTTTTATGTGTCTCCATACAAAAAAACACCCAAACATACACCAAGACACAATAAAGTAACATATAAAGGAAAAAAGAACACTAACCATATTCTGGAGGGGGAGAATCAAATTTTTATTGGTCTTTAAGCTTCATTTTTACACTATCAACAATCTTCTGTCAAGAAATTCTGTTGATTTATGGTCAAAATTTTGATTCGGTATGCGATTGATTGTTTTGGGGATTTAGGGGTTGAAGGAGAAGAGAAATGGACCCTAGGATTCTCATTAGATGTTTTTGGTTCTACTAATGTCAAGTGCAAGGCACATGATAACTCATTTTCCCTCCATTTTGCACCAACTGCCAAATGGAATTAGTTGTCCCCCCTCCCCCCCAATTTTATCCACATAGGCGGCCAAGTCAGCAATTTTTGCTACAAAATTAATTTTTTTACAAATTTTCATCCACATCAGCATAGATGGTTAAGTTTACCTACTATAGGGGTTCACAAGACTAAATCTTTGAATTTTTTCAACTTAAAGTACAAAATTCAAATTCTCAAAATGAAAATGACTAAGGGGGTGTTTAGATATGAAAGTCTATTTGTAAAAAAAATTATGTGTTTGGTAATTATTTTTGAATGGACTTTTAAAATAAATCACTTCTCCAAAAGTTCATTTTGGAGAAGTGCAAAATTATGGATTTTGAATTTCTTTTTTTGCACTTCTTTTAAATGGGCGTTAAAATACATTTCTACCAAACACTTAACAATACTTATAAGCATTTTTTAAAAAAATCCATATTAAAAAGTCTATTTTATAGATGAACTTTCATTTTAAAAGTGCTTCCGAACATGCACTAAATCTCTAAGTAGGCTAACTTAGAGGCCTAATTTTTTTTTTGCCTCTCAATGCATGTTCGAACACTAATAAGGACAATGATTTGTGTTGAATGAATTAAAAAAAATGTGCTGATTTTTGGCATAATAATAAAAAAAATATGGAATAAAAAAATCTGTAATTATTCTTGAGTTCAATAGCAAAACGGATTTTAGTTTGAATTTCCTTATTGATGTTTGGAATTAGGACTTGTGAAATCTAAAAATTGCATGTTTAGATTTTATATGATTCATTTTGTGTGTGATTTATATTCCAACATTTAGTCATGATTTTAGGATTTTTATTTTTTCTTTTTGAATCAATTTCCTTGGATAAGTATGAAAGTGCATGAAAGAAATCGTGTTGGAACATAATTCTATTATCACTATTTCAAATTTCCAAAACTCCTAATAAATAGAAGACGTGGGTTAGTGGTCTGTGAACTCCAGTGGTCATTAAATTGAATTGGAGGGAATTTTATTGGCACGTGTCACTTAAGCGGGAAAAAATTAGGGCTACACTATAAAAGTGATTATTTTACCCCTATGTTTCAACATTGAAACCCTAATTTTCACTGCAATCAAAAAATTTCTTCCTTCTTCATACTTTTCTACTTTATTTTTCTTGTGTTTCTCTGCAAAACTTTTTTTCCAAAATCACAAGATATTAACATCCTAAGATGAAACACTTACAAATTTGAGGAAAAATGTTCTTTTCAAAAAGAGAAAAGAAAAAGGCGAACCATCTGGTGCAAAGAAGAAGGGTGTACGCAACTTAAACCATCTCTAGTAGAGAAACCAGTGTCAAAACACATCCCTGAACTAGTTTCTGAATCAGTTCCTGACTCTATACTGTCGGTACTACTGGTGAGGCTATTCCAGTTGCTCCGTCGCTCAATCCTTTAGAAGCCCATGAAGATTTCTCATTCCATACTCCTGCTACCTCATTGGGGGGATACCACTAATGCTGTTGCAGCTTTGATAAACATCCAACAAGGTCTATTGGCTGACCCTGAACCACATGTTGCTGCCCCTATCGCTTCACATCTTCATTCCCATGTTGTTGTACATGTTGAGGCTCATTCTACATCATCTGGTTCCATTCAAACTCTTGTCCATCAAAGAAGTACTTCTGTTGGACATGTTGGCAGTCATATTCCAACACTGTCTGGAACACGACCAGTCCAAAGCAATCCTGATCCAAATTTTATGCCTGAGCAATCTGTTATTAGAACTCCAGTTGTCAATCTATCTGATTTTAATTCTAGAGATTCTGCTCTTGGACCAACTTTGGAAGACGAACCAATTGAGATAGGTATAACTTTTTCCCCTAAGTTTTACACAGATGATGCTAGAGGTATATGGAAGTTTATTTTCAAGAAAAAGTTGTTGTTTGAAAGATCAATTAACCTGAAAAAGTTTGTGAATTGGGGATTAAATAAATTGCCTGAAGAAAGAAACTTGATGAAAACTATGATGAACACCAAATCCTTTGTTCCCACTATAGTTTATGAGTTATATACTAACTTGTACTCTACTTTAGTTAAGCCAGAGTCTACCAAGTTTGGGCAAATATTTATAAGGAATAGAATACTTTTTCATTGCAAATTTCATTAATGAGTTTCTAGGTATTCTGTTTGCCTAGGAGGTTGAACCTCCTAGTTATTTAGATTTGGTTATTAGAACCCTTACGGAAAATAGTGTTGAATCATGGCCTAGTGAGGACACAAATTTTCAAACTACTTCACTTACTCTCAAATATGCCATTTTGCATAAAGTTGCCATTACAAACTAGACTCCTACTTCAAATCACATAATCATTACTAAGGATCAAGATGTACTTATTTACTGTGTTGGTACGGGTCACCCATTTGATTTTGATAGACACATTATTAAGATCATAGTGAAGTGTACAGAAGTAAAGACTAACTATGGTACTTTACCCTTTTCTTTCTTGTATTTAATTTCTTAATTACTCAAGGGTTTAAGAAGGACGTAAGGGAGATTTTGCAGGCACTTAGGAAGTCTTTCAGTATCGCTCAGAAACTAATCAAGTTTGAAAGGCATGCGAATGATCTTAATCCAGATGTCCCAGATGATGTTCCAGAGCATGTTGGAACATCACCTTATGTTGCTCCTACTTCTACTCATAATGTGGATTACTATGCTTATCTTGAGAACCAGTTGCATGAGGTGTGTAAGCAAATCAAGCAGTCCATTACCAAAGAGTAGGAGATTCTGGGGTTGCTTGCTCAAATGAAGAGACAATAGTCTGCACCTAACCCTGATCCTGTTGTTGCTGCAAGTTTCTTTTGAGACTAATTATGAGTCCTATTCAGACTCTTTTGGGGCCCTTTGCCCTTTTTACCCAAAAATGGAAGTATACTACTGTTGTTAGGTATAGAAATGTTGGCATAGGTGTTGCTGTCGCCACATGTTCTTTCCATGAGAAGCCATAGTGATTACTTGCTTGAGAGGGAGTTTCTTTGATTAAGAGGGAGTTTTTGTTTGATGATTGATGTTCTTTGAACAATCTGTTTTTGAATTTCTTTGTTTTTGGTTTTGGCCTATAATGATGTTAATATTTTCTACTTTGCAAAATTGGAATATTTTGTCTGAAGTGCAAGTCATTCTGTTGACAATATGTTCCAATTGAAGTTCACTTCAATATTCTAACAATGTTCTGTAGGATTACATGGTCATGTTTTATTCTGTGTTAGAACATCCATTTTGAACATGTTCTGATAGGTTAAGGCAAGTAAATTTGATTTTGACAAAAATGATAAAGGGGAGATTGTTAAGTCCATAACTTAATTATTATTTGTTGGCATTATTTATACAAAACACAAATTGAATTTAATTGGTTTCTCTAATTATGGTAAGTTAAATTTTTCATGTTTTTAATGAGAATTTTAGTGCAAGACTAACTATTGAAATTTGTTCCCTTGTAATATTAGGATTCTACATACTTAGATCTTGCACTTGCTTTTCTGGATAAATCAAGATTCAAGAAAGCTTCCATTGCAAACCAATTGATTTCCTACCAAGATGGAGTGTCCGAATCTTGTTATTTATAGAAGGAATCTGGTAAACACAGATGCACAATTTTAATTTTAACTGTAGAACTGATTAACTAAGTTAATTAGAACGACAACAGATTATAACATTAATAAATTCTCGACTCATTTTAATTATGATCTCTCAAATATTTTATAAAATACATTTAAAAAAGTTATAAGCTATACATAAACACCTTCTTAGCGCTTCACCATGCATTAACTTTTGATGCATGGAATACTATATACGGTCCTAGCACTGTTTAGGACTAAGAAGATGTTCCGGTAAATTTATAAACTTGTTAAATATTTTGTAAAATAATTTAATGTATACGGTATAACTTTCCAAAGATGAATTTATAATCTTCCAAAGTAAAATACCAACATCTTATTACATCCTTTAAAAAAAATAAGAAATTTTTAATTTATTTTTAAATCTTAACAAATTTCTCTAATTTTAATCATATTAATTATAAAAATATCATCATTAACATCTTACAAACTCAATAATTTTATTTTATCTAAATATTTTAAATACTTATTAAAATACAATGAGAAGGAAGAAGTTACTTCATTTTCACACACCATATCAAAATTTTTGGGCAATACAGTTAGGCACAAATAACAATCACATGCACATCATCCAATGTCCTCTTCTCCCACAAACCTCAACAACAATACCACCTCATTTCCAACTCTCCTCCACCACCCCCGCCATGCAGATTCCAACCCCCTCCTGCCACCGTCAACCCCAGCTCCACCGCCACCAATACCAACCCACGTCATCGAATCCCAAGAAAAGAATGTTCTTCTACACTCGGTGGAGATCGAGCCATCCGACTCCTCACCCGGCGTGTCAGTCCCGCCATTTTCCTGGAAGAAACTGTGGAAATTCACGGGGCCCGGGTTTCTGATGAGCGTGGCGTTTCTTGATCCGGGAAACTTGGAGGGCGATCTCCAGGCCGGGGCAATCGCGGTTACTCGTTGTTATGGCTTCTGATGTGGGCTACGCTCATGGGCCTTTTGATCCAGTTGTTGTCTTTGAGGCTGGGTGTCGCAACGGGCCGACACCTGGCGGAGATATGTAGAGAGGAGTATCCTCATTGGGCCGCGGTGATGTTGTGGTTCATGGCGGAGCTGGCGTTGATTGCGGCAGATATTCAGGAGGTGATTGGCAGCGCCATTGCTATCAAGATTCTGAGCAATGGGGTCTTGCCTCTTTGGGCTGGTGTCCTTATCACTGGTTTTGATTGGTCAGTATTTTTTTTACTAGTGTTTTAGTTCTCTGCTTTCATTCTGAAAGATTTATTAAAGTCTCCAATGTGGATAATGTTTAATACAGGAATAGCAAAGATTAACTACTAATTAGCAGTGGTGTTGGAACTGAACAAATAGGCAGTTTTAGATGCATTTAAGGCATTAATTGATGCCAGAATCAAGTTACTTATGTTGAAGATTAGTTATATAGATATACAACATGGCTTTACAAAGTTCAACTGATGGTGCATTATGGTTCAAGCTGAAGGACTAATGGCTTCGACGATGACTGGTCCGTCTTAATTTGGATTAATAATAAAAATCTTAATATCTGAACCATTCTAAACTAATCCTACACAAATAACACTAAAATCCTAAATCAAAAGTTTTGGACCAAAGTCATTATGGATTTATGAAGTTACGACCATTTTAAGTATTGAAAGTTCAAGAAAGAAACCAAAAGTGATATCTACGCGCCATGGACCTTGTTAAACATGCATCATTCATCTTTATCTACTGAATTACAACTTCGATATACAGTTTCCGTGTTACACTGCCATTAGTGTGCTATACCTTAAACTGTGAATTCTTTGACAGCTTTTAGATTTATGAACCACCAAACTTGTTATGAGAAAGTGCTCATAAAGTAACAGGACAGACCTTGATAAAAAGAATTCAACATCAGTTCATAGAAAAATGCAACCTTCAAAGATAATTAGTCAGAAGTTACTGACATACACATAAGACCATGTTCTAATTACTTTACTGCTAATATGTTCATCTCAGTTTTGTTTATCAAACCTTGCGGCAGACACTAAGACAAAATCAAAAGCAGCTTGGAATATTTGCTGTCTAGTGGTTTGGGATAAGCCATTATATGATAGTTTGAAGAGAATTCCAGTAGCCTGCATGATTAATTATCTCATGACAAAAGGGGCATATCAGTAGTTGGAGTCTTGTGACAATACTGCATGCAGAGCAATTGGTTACTTTGATGACAGATATACTCTACACAATATGACTCACTATTTGAAAAGTAGAAACTGAAAGGCTTGGTTTGTTTGCAATGAAACCGGAAGATTTGGTTCACTTCGGGAGCTTTTAATATTCTTAAAGAATCCAATCCTAAAGATAAGCTAAATAGTTCTTTTTCTCAAGAACTAAAAGTACTTTTCAGTAAAACTCAAATGAGTGTTCCCTCTAACTAAAATAAATGAGCCTCTTTCTGCATAAATATACTCTGAGAAAGGCTATTTCCAGGAGTAACTTGGATCTACTTCCAAGAATTAGTTTTGGGATTGAACATTTCTCATTATCTCCGTGAAGATCTCCTTTTCATATCCCATAAACTGTTGCTTAAAGGCACAGTTTCTTCATTGAATTCCCGAAAGTTTAAGCTAACAAATCTGTAGACATTCACTGAAATCCCTGGTCTGATGGAACCTATGAAACGGTTCCAAATCAAACTGGATATTAAAACTAAAAGAAGAGATGGAATAGTCATATGCTCATATCCACTTCATAAGCAAACTGAATTTGAAGTTCTTCCGCATTCCTTTAATTTTAGGCTACATGTTCTGGCAAGGCATCCACAATATTAGAGACCTGGGGACCCTTCTTATATACCTACCAACTTCTACCTGGGAACTCTATTGCAAGTGCCCTCAGTGCCATCCATGAACTTTGAACTGGTGAATCAGCAGTAGGTGAATGCCCCTGTTTATTTTATTCTTCTGAATGGAACAAAAAGATGTGAAGTAAATTGTTTAGATGTCTATCTTTTTTGTTTCAAGTGACTAGCCTCAAGACATTCTGGACTAGAACCCCCTTGATTCCTAGGTCTAATAGTTGATAAATAACTTTTTTTAAAGTCCAATTTCATAAACACTTGTTGATAAAATTCTAGTTGTTTATCGGTAACTAATATAGCTTTTTTATCCATCTTGTTTAGCTTTCTCCAGACACTACTTGCATGGATCAATGAGCTTATCTTAGTTGAGGATATGATTTGATTGATCTTGCTCCAAACTTCAATTATTCCATGACATCAATTATTTCACCTTTTTCGAATACAGATGCAAGTTACACTAAGTTATTTGTCAAGATCCATGGACAATTAATGTAGTGAAATGTTTTCTTTCTGTTTAATGGATATGGTGCTTTCATGAACAGTTTCATCTTCTTATTTCTTGAGAACTATGGAATCAGAAAGCTTGAAGCCTTTTTTGCTGTTCTGATTACTAGTATGGCATTTTCATTTGCCTGGATGTTTGTCGACACAAAACCTAGTGGGAAGGAACTTACAGAAGGTAGGGTATTTTATTTACTTTGACTCTTCCATATTATTTCTTCTACAATTTGTCCTTTGATTCATCAACATAATAGAGTTTTAATCTGTTGCAGGATTATTGGTACCTAAGCTTAGTTTGGAGACAATTCCAAAGGCTGTTGGAATTGTTGGCTGTGTCATAACTCCTTACAATGTCTTCCTGTATTCAGCTTTAGTCCAGTCCAGAAAAATTGACTTGAAAAAGACAGGAAGGGTACAAGAGGCTCTCAATTACTACACAATTGAGTCCTTGATCGCTGTTTTTGTTTCGTTCATAATCAATTTGTTTGTCACAACCGTATTTGCAAAAGGATTCTATGGTACCTCACAAGCCAACAGTATAGGCTTAGTAAATGCTGGAGAATTTCTTCAACAGAGATACGGTGGAGGATTGCTCCCAATTCTATACATTTGGGCCATTGGTCTTCTTGCAGCTGGCCAGAGTAGCACCATCACCGGTACTTATGCTGGGCAGTTTATTATGGGTGGTTTCCTTAACCTTCAGATAAAAAAATGGCTAAGGTCTTTGATCACCAGAAGTTGTGCCATTCTACCTACTATCATTGTCGCCATTGTTTTCAATAGATCTGAAGAGTTGCTTGATGTTCTTAATGAATGGCTTAATGTGCTTCAGGCAATGCAAATTCCATTTGCAGTTATCCCTCTTCTCCATTTAGTGTCAAACGAGCAGATTATGGGGGCTTTGTAATTGGAACTACTTTAGAGGTAATCCGTCCTTATTATCTTTCCATCATTCTGCATAAATTTCCATGTTCTGTTGCTGTGCTCAATAATGGTGATTTTGATATACTTGAGTTTGAAAAAGAAACATGGTTATTTCTTACAAACAATCAACATTTATAGCTACTGCAGATTGATTTATATGGATAAAAAACTAACTCTAATATACTTCTCAGACATACCATCCCTGTTCTTCCACTATTCTAGACGTAAACACTTGAAAGTATTATATCTCTTATAATTAACACTCTAGTAAATTATAACCTTATTAGGTTCATTGTTTTAATCATTGGGTGGGGGGGGGGGGGGGGTGCGAGGAATAAAGAAAAGAAAGAGAGTTTTAGCAGTTCAGTCTGATTGGATTCCATAAGATAAAATTTGGACTTCTCCTAGTGATCTTTATGTTATGATGAACACGCGTTATTTTGTTTTTTGTTTTTTCTTTTTAAGTGAACGTTTCTATGTTAGGAATGCGTTCTATCACTTGCTGCTCAGGCTGATTCAAAAGCCAAAGAGCATTAGTTACTATTTAGTTAATTGGAGTTGTCTTAAACAAGATACCAAACTATGTTAACAGCTGAATCATTACATTTAGTAGAATTCTAGCAATGTTATAACCAATGGAGCAAAACATTTGTTTGTGCGAACTAGTTGATGGAAGTCATGGAACATACCAGGTATTAGAAACTAGATTGTTTCTCGTCTATGAAGTTTATGTCACACTGCATACTGTGTAATCACAATGACAGTGCACTTGAACAGCAGTGATAGCTACTCGTAACCTACATTAGACAGAGACTATCAAGAAGGCTTAAGAAAAACTATACTGGTTGATTTTACACCCATATCTGCTCTAAACTTACTCATGCATACGGAGTATGAAGCATTGTTTCCACTAGTAGTACACTTAGATATCAAACTCAGGTCGAGTCATGAATATTGAGCATGTAGATTGAACAATTGTGGTTAAAAAAACAAGGGTCGATTTTACTTCTTATTGCACTGCATTATTGTTTGTTTCAGAGGATTGCATGGGGTGTGGCTGCAGTGGTAATACTGATCAATGGATATGTTTTGGTGGACTTCTTCATATCAGAAGTTCATGGATGGCTGTTTGGAATTATAGCCTGCCTTGGAGCAGCATCATATGTAGCACTTCTTTTCTATCTTATTTTCCGTGGAAACAGCGTTATGTCCTGTTTTGGCAAATCTCGGCCTGATGCATTTGCTTATATTAGAACTTGAAACATCTTCAATATTTGACTGAAGAAACTTCAACCTTAAAGTAATAGAGCAACAGAAACTCACCAGGTCTAGGAAAGATCGGCCGGATTCAACACCCTGCCAGGGTCAGTGAAGATGGAACAGTCAAATTGATGCATAAGATTATACAGCCTAAAGTTTTTCTTGATCATGAGAAATTTATGTAAATTTTTGCTTTGATTTTATACACGATGTGACGAAATTCAAATGGTACACATAATGCAAGTGATGTAGTTACATTCTTCAATTTATTTTTTTTATTTTGTGTGAGGAAAATCATGAAGAGGAGATTGAATCAGTTCTTTATTTGTTTTTCTTCCTCTTAATAATTTGTGAATAACACATGCATAAGTCAAGAGGCATTAATTATACTGAACTGGAATTGAACAGAAGATAATTTTAATCATGGTTAAAAAATCCTAGCTTGCGCAGAACGAGTTCTGAGAGTCCGTAAAATGAGGAAGTAAAAAGTCCCGTAGAAGTGTGTAAAATGAGAGGAAGTAACTATGGTTTACAATATACACTTTCTGTTAAATTTATTATTATTTTTTGTATGGGATGTCTTAAGATAAGGTTCAGTTTCTTAATATGAAAATTGTCTCAAATGTACTATCATTTAAAAAAAGTAATGTGACAATATTGATTCTCAATCCTATTTTATATGTACGATTGTATTATAATTTTTTTTGTTAAAAGTTACAGCAAAAAAAATTTATCTAAAAATATGAAAATGAATAATATACAATCTATAAATGTATCGGATAAAAAATCTACGGATAAAATATGAATGTAAAATAATGGTTTAAAAGTATAATATACAACTTATTCTGATATTATTTCTAGTTGTATAATGCTGATAAAATATGTTGTACAATTCTAGAGACATGTTAAAAATTAAAGAAAATTATAGAATCTGATAAAAAGATTTGAGGAAAAGTTAAAGAGGTGGATAGTATAAATAGATGGAAGGCTCTGATTTGCAAAGTTTGAGAATTAGAAAGACGTGTACTTTCTCTTATAAGCCTCTTCTACCGCATATCCCATCATGTGCATACACTAATTTTTAATTATGCAAAATTTATTTTTTTATATGTTTTAATTTATAATTATGACGTACAATTGAGATGATTATTTTAAAATAATTAATATTTTATAAATTATTAAAATTTGTATTTTTAATTTATGTTATTCAATTATACTTATAAATAAGTTTGGTACATTTTTTAGATTTTAAAAAATAAGATAGTATTCATTAAGTTCTGAATGTATACGAAACGAGAGTATTTTTGAATTATTTGTATGTATGTGTATTGTACGGGTATTATATAAGTTTTAACTAATAAAGTTCTCAAACACTAACTTTTTAAGAAATAATATAAGAGCAAAATAAAATAACACCTTGATCCTAGGTTGCATTTACTCCTCTAAACTTATCAAGGTAATATTTACCCAATCAAATTTGAATTTATTGTTTGATAAATTTGCCCTTAATAAAATAATTTTATATATTCTTTAGTATATTTTTAATATTTATAACCCTATTTTGAGAAAAAAGTAATATTGTAACTTAAGTAATTCAAATTTTAAAAAATTAAAGTAATAACTAAGTATAATAAATACATAAAAATATTAAACATGAAAATATTATTTTGATTATTTGAATTCAAAATAAAGTATTGATTATTTAATCTAAATGAATTTAAATTTATTTAAATAAAGATGAACAAGTATATTTTTGTAAACTTAATTTAGAGATATGTATATATATATATATATATATATATTGGACCAGGAATTCTATCCAAAAAGAAAAAGAAAAAATAAAACAAGAAGTATAATATATATATATATATATATTCAAATTTTAAAAAATTGAAGTAATAACTAAGTATAATAAATACATAAAAATATTAAACATGAAAATATTATTTTGATTATTTGAATTCAAAATAAAGTATTAATTATTTAATCTAAATGAATTTAAATTTATTTAAACAAAGATGAATAAGTATATTTTTGTAAACTTAATTTATATATATATATATATAGATATATTTTGGACCAGGAAATCTATCCAAAGAAAAAACAAAAAAACAAGAAGTATAATATATATATATTATACTTCTTGTTTTTTTGTTTTTTTTTTTTCTTTGGATAGAATTCCTGATCCAAAATATAGCACTAGCAAATCGTCTCCTTTAATGAATACTTGATATGATTCATGAAACAAATTAAAAACACATCCAATTAATTCTAGTATGATCTTTTGAGCACTAAATCTTGTTATTCGAGCAAAAATTATTAAAGATATTTAAACATTATAAAAAATATATGATTTTTTCTTTCATAGTAAAACGTTACATATATCATTTTAATAAAAATATAAATTATTAATAATTAAAAAAATAATATATATATATATATATATCTAAATTAAATATATAAAAATATACTTATTCATCTTTATCCAAAAGAGTTTAAAATTCATTTAGATTAAAAAGTTAATACTTTATTTTAATTTAAATAAAAAAAATTACGTTTAATATTTTGTGTATTTATTGTACTCATTTATTTCTTTACTTTTTTAAATTTGAATTACTTAAGTTATTAATTATTTTTTCAAAAAAATATAATTAAAAATATTTTTTCTAATTAATAAAGAATCTAAAATTAAAATTGGGGTATATACATTCAAAATATACTATAAACTATATAAATTCTTTTTATTAAGAGTAATTTTCTCCAACAAATAAATTAAATTTGATTCAGGGGGTGAATGTAACCTTAGCAAGTTGAAGAGGGTAAATGCGATACATAACCAAGTTCAAAGGGTGTTGTAGTATTTTACCTTAATATAAATATATACCATTATTTTTTCAAGCAATAACATCATAAAACTGTCACTTTTTCAACCCTCACTTAAAATTTAACGTCAAGTGCTACATAAAAATAGAACACAAAGACTATTTAAATTGCTAAACAAATTCTATGCACAATAATCATTCATTTGGCACAACAATTTAGTGTGTCAAAATCAAATTTGAACTTCATCATAGAAAATGCTTGGAAACTTAAACCCAGAATTCAAACTAACACAATGACCAGCATTTAATACAATCCAATAACATTCCAAAATTTGGGTAAATCCCATCTCCTAAAAAATCAATTATTCTAAAAATCAACACTCAAGAAACTTTGGCAAAAACCAAGAATATGTAAATATGGACTTACCCTAAAAGGCAAATTGACTCATAAATCAGCTGACCATACTCAAAATAAACCAATATTATTGCATAAGACCAATATTTTGGGTTGCAAACTGCAAGAAGTAAATTTGAATTGTATATGCAACTGCAGGGAAGGAAGGAGAGAAAGAGTGTCAAAGTTGCCAGACACGTAGGAGCGTTTACGCATGAAAAGACTTTCCACAAATTGCATGCAACCCCCTCTCTTTCCTTTCCTTCCTTACTCCCACTCCATTCTATTTTTATGCATCTTGTTTACCATTTTTTTTTTTTCTATCTGTGTACAAGCCACTCAAATTATTCATCCAAAATATTGCACACTCATAAAAATTTTATCTTTTGAAAAAATTGGAAGTTTCTTTCCTTTTTTGTTTTTCATTGACGTAATTGACAATCTAATTAAACTATATATTTTTGAAGAAAAATGGAACATTTACTGAGAATCTCATCCGTTCGCTCATGCCTACCTGTGTGTATTTATGTCTTCTGTGTCTCACAAGCCACATTTTTTAGTTGAATTGGTATGAATCACGATTTTTATTATTTTGCCGCTGTCGGAAATACATATTTTTATGAATTTTTATTATCTAAACATTATTTTTGGGTAAATTAGTTTTGAATTTAGACCTATTATAACACACACATACACACACACACCCAACAAATATATATATCCCATCTCTTTGTATATTTACAAGTTTTCAACTTTAAAATAAATAAGTACCATGAGTTTCACCCAATATAAATAAAACCCCTCAATAAAACCCCTTTTAATCCTCAATAAAAACAAACACACACACCACACACACACTATTCTCTTTGTAACGGCGATGGAGCGAAGAATCCCTGAAAACCCCTATTCTCCGACGTCTCAGCCGCCTGAAAATCTCTTGAACCCTCCTTGCCAACGCTTTCTTTCCACTGAAAATTACCCGCAGTCCCCTTTGATCACAAATATTCATACTTCCGATCAAGCCATTGAATCAGCCTTTTCAAGACTGACCCTCTCCCCCGATTTTCGATTCCATGCCCAAACGCAGTCGTTTCTCGGTCTTCCGGCCACCCTTGATGCCGTGGCATCTGCTGAATCAGTTCCCTTGCCAATGGCTTTTGCAGAAAAACAGCAGGCTTTATTTTGGGCTCAGGCTCAAAGTAACCATGGTGGTGTCAGTGGGCCTTTTGCCTTTCTTGGGGCCCACCAGAAAATCAATGTGGGTCCGGAGGCAATGGGTTTTCTAGGGAGAGGCCCATATCTTCATGCAGGTGATCATAAGTTGATGAACTATCATCAAAGACAAGATTTTTGTGATGCTACTTATGATAATTATGACTACTCTTCCTTGCATGGCAAGGAACCATTTTCTATAACAGCCAACAGCCATTTTCCATTTTTGCCCTCTGCTCAACAAAGCAATTTTTGTAGTTCCAGCCCTTCTTTGTACAGTAACCAGCACTTGTACGAATGGCAGCAAAAATTAACTCCTGAAAACATGAGGGGAAGAATAGTTTCATTAGCAAAAGATCAAGTGTGGAGTGGTGTTTTGAATTGGAAATTAGAAGAGGGGTTGAGTGAGGAAGAAATTGAGATGGTTTTACCAGAGGTGATGGAGTTTTTAGGTGATCTAATGAGGAATCAGTTTGGGAGTCAATTTGTTCAGAAGCTTTTTGTGGCGTGCAATGAGGATCAGAGGACTAGGATCATTATGGCCCTCACCAAATTTCCATTTAAGCTCATTAGTGTTTGTCTCAATTCATATGGGTATGAATAAATTGACTTGGTATTTTAAGATTCATTAATTGATTTATATGTTATTGAGAAAATTTTGATGCATTTTGTTGTATGATGTGAGGATATTCAGGGCTAGAGCAATGCAAAAATTGTTGGAGAAGCTGATTACGCCGCAGCAAATATCGTTCGTAGTGTCTGGTTTAAGCCCTGGTGCTATTGCCTTGGCCACTGACCCCAATGGTCAGCATGTTATACAATACTGTGTTAAGAATTTCCCTGGGGAATATAATAAGGTAATAAAAAATGTTGTCTCTGTGTGTACTAGTGATTTCTTAAATTACAAATGTGAAACAGTAGATAAGTGCTCTTATTTTATCCTACATGCTAGGTAGTACTGGTCTCAGCAGCCCTTGTACAGGGGATAAATTGATTTTCTTCCACATTTTTTCTTTACCTTATTATTCTTATACAATCTTTAATTTCATATTTATTCATTCTTTTTTGGTGGATATTGATAGTCTCATTAGAAAAGAAGGAATTATCTGTAAGGCCTCTTTGTGTTAAAGCTTGTACATTAGATGTAGTTGGCAAAGTTGATGCTGGCTTTAGCAATCTTTTGAGATTAGGCAGGGAAACAACCTCCATCTAGTTTTATTGCCTAATAATTGCGCGGATTGGATGGAAAAAAAGCCCCTACCACCTTCCTTAATACATAATTCACAAACTACGTAAAGATCATAAAAAGATGGATGTGACATGAACGATACAAATTGTCATGGTATGTATGTGATCATCTCAAGCTTGCTCATAATTAATCGCTGCTAGTTCTATCAGCATATGCTTTTTGGCAAGACTTCGAGTTTCCACCATTTTACCACCATCTAAATGTCATGCTGGTTCTACATCTCCACTTATCACTGTATACATTCACTTCCTCGAATGAATTACTGAGGTTGAAAGAGGCATGCCGTGAAATATCAAAACCATGATCATCGTCACCAAATTTTGTGAGGCAAGGACAGATAATTGTTGGAAGATTGAGAATCCAACCAAAGATGAATCACTGCTCTCTTAGTGAATAGTACCAGATTTAGCATCGACAGATTGTTTGAACTAGTGCTTCGAAAAAAAATACTTACAAATCCCATTTCTGTTTTAAAGAAACTAGCTCAAGGATTCACCACCCTAAAGTTTCATGATCTAGGTTTGAAAATGAATGGAGTTCATGGAATACCTTGAAAGAAAAAAATTATGACTAAGATGGTGTTTGGCTAAGGTTTTTTGAAACATCTTATAAGATCATTTTGGAGCTTATAAGATTTTAGATCATATTTTAGAAATAACCTCTTGAAATGTTGGATAAAAATAAGATCAAGGAGCCCATAGGATGTTAATAATGGTAATTTGTAATTTACATGATCATTATACGCAAGTTTTTAAGACCTTAAAAATTAAGTTAGGGCTACCTTACTTTTTTTTAAGGAACTTGTAAAATCCCAACATCTTATTTTTGGAGATAATAAGCTCATCTTCTAAATTATCTCCTAAACATTTTAGGACATCTTATAAGCACTCTAATGTTAGTGTATAAATTGTTTTGAGGGCTTATAAGCTCAACCAAACACCGTCTAAGGACCTTCATTCCATACCCAGAATGTCACTCAATACCTAATCTTCAATTATTATCATTTTCTTGCTTTCCTCGCCTTGTGGCTTCTCAGGTCATTTGCCTAAATTACTCAAATCCCACACATTCTCAGTTCTGGTTTTCCCCAAGTGTGACTTAGAATATGTTCCATATATAAAAGTTTACATATACTGAATGGACCATGAAATGCACATGGGTCTGCCTGTTCATACCTTCTCACTTCTGGAAATAGCTACCAAAAATCACTGAGGGAAAACTTGGGCTCTTGTGCTGCACAAGGAAGTGGCTGACTGAACTTAGTAGTGGAATGTATTGTTACATAACTTGGTGGCACAATTATTTTAATTGTGTTTTCTGAAGAAATGTGAGTTAAAGGAAATTTAGCCATTCCTATATGTCATCAGGTGTAAATCAAGTTCTGATTCTTGTTTTTTTCTGCTTTCCAGCATCCAATAGATGAAGTGCCTTAAAAGTTGCCTTGCCCTTGGAATCGTACTTGACTTCTAGAGTCACCCTATAAGTGTTGGATATTTCTTTGACCTATTTTTATTTCATCATATGAGAAACAGCAACTGTTGTGAATTATTCTTTCAGCCCTCAAACATCTATCTGATATTGGATTCCTATTGCAGCATCTCTTCAATGAGATAGCAGACAACTGCTTTAAAATTGCAACCAACAAAAGTGGGTGCTGTGTGCTACAATCGTGCGTGGAGAACTCTCGTGGAGAAGCGAGAGAACAATTGATAAGAGAGATAATAGCAAATGCTGTGCACCTAGCTGAAGATCCTTATGGGTATGATTGTAAAAGTTCTCTGATTTGTTTCATCCAGGCTCAATTAGTATCTAGATTCTTGCATCCTTATCTTTCTTCGTTTTAATCACTTCTAGCAACTATGTGGTGCAACACCTGCTTGGAATGAGGATGCAAGAAGTCACAGCAGATCTTCTGAGACGATTCCAAGGGTGTTTTGTGTCTCTCTCCTGCAATAAGTATGCCAGTAATGTGGTGGAAAAATTTTTGTTGGAATCAGGAGAAAATCACTCTGCAACAATTATCATGGAGCTGCTGACAAGTCCAAATGCCTCAACGCTTCTACTTGATCCTTTTGGAAATTTTGTCATTCAGTCAGCATTATCAGTATCAAAGGTAAGATATTCCACTTCAGTTCAACTCAGAGTTTGTTCAATATTAGTAATGCTCTTTTTTGGTTCGATCAGGTCTATGTTCGGTTATCTCGTGCTTTAGGTTGCAACAGGCACCTGAAGTTTCAGGTCTTGAAATCTTTTCTTTGATTGTGCTGGTGCTTAAATTGTACATGAACATCTAGATATCTGCTTGACTTCATTTCCCATGGTATCTTTACTTCAATGACGTGCGACTCTCCAATAGCAAATAGTTGGCTTCTCTGCCTATTTTATCTAGTACCTTCAAGTTATTAGGGGATTTTCTCTTGGATGGAAATAAAAAAATTACCAAAATAGTACAAGCTAAAGTGTCATTAGAACCGATAAAGTATGCTTCAATGGAGCGCAATGTTCTTGACAAGCCTAGTCAGAACATTTTAGGGGAAGATCCAGTTACTTTCATTGTGGCTGATATGTAATTGTTTCAGAGGAACTATAACTTTATGATTTCCATATATGTTCATGTTTAAGATCTATGATTTTTTTTTAACAGCATATTTATGATCTACTGAGCAAACCAGCTCACTGTTATTTGTATTTGTGATTGCATAGTGGCCAAAATGCTGTACTTTTATTTGGATTTATTGAACTATAAATGTCATTGTCTGATTTAGTGTTTAAGCCTATAAGTCCTGCTAATATTTTAAGTGCATGTGAACTATTCGGCCTTCTCAAATGGGGCTTTAGCTCAGATTTTGTCTTGTTCATTCTTAACTTACTTCCCACTGTCCAATAACAGGGGCACGTCCGTGATGCTTTGCTTAATTTGATCCAAGTTAATGCTCCATCCATGCAAAGCAACCTTTATGGGAAAAAGATCCTTGCTTGGTTTGAAAAGAGGAAGCTCCATAATGCCTAGATGTGTACAAATCAAAGATGTAATAACATGAAGGTTCTGACATGTGCATTTTCGTTCTACCTATTTTATTATTGTCTATGAGAAGATCCTCGTGGAGGTTGGTCTATTCGTAATTTCGTCATTTTTAATAACTGCATGTTTCTGATGTAGCTCTACCTTTTTTTTACTGAACTAAGCAATATAGAGAATGTTGTACAAGAAACCATTCGGAAGCTGTTGAATATCTGAAGCTGCAGGAGCATTTCAGTTAAATTCTCTTGCAGAAGTATGCCACAATGTGTTTCCAAACTGTGTGTGTTGAGTTATTTCTATGCTGGTTGTCGTATGAGTATAGGGGCATTATCATCTCTTATACCAGATTGTTAGAAACTATTACAACCTGTTTGTCATACTTTTGTTTCCCTTTACAGACATCCTATCTTTATATGATAGACGACCTCAGATTGGAATTAAATCAACCTCTCTCCCATTATGTCAGACCATCTACATTTTACAGCTTTGTCGTGGGAGTGTTGCTCTCAATCCATTCAAGAATTTCACGTTTAGCTTTTGATATGCTGTCGTGATCATGTTTTACTTCCCCTTTCCTTTAGGTGGGTTGTGGCCGAGGAGGGATCCGAACCCAACATTGTAGTCTGCAGTTATGTGCTCTAATCCTTACATTATCTATGCATATATGGCTTCTAGAAAGCCACCAATTTCTCAGTCAATACACAGGGTTCGAATTGTCCCATCCAGAATCATAGTAGAATGAATGTCAAAGATGTCTTAAATCCTCTGTGATTCGACTTAGTGATGAATAATTCCACATCCTTTTTTTGTATTTGCAGGTGCCCTTTAGATGCATCTAGGTATATGTGAGATTAAACCATTATATATGTGCATAAAATAGTTGTTTTCTCTTGGCTTAATTAAGAAATTAAAACTATGTGTCACATATCTTTTATGTTATGAATTAGCATAAATTTTATGCTACATTGATGATTACATAGGATAATTACAAAACCTTGTTGTGGTTTGATCTAAACACACAAAGATATTCCTTCAAATTTTTAAAATTACATCAACCTCCTTGACACTAACGGCCGTTACGAAACACTAATATTTTTTATGAAATAACTTTTTTGGTCTTTGTTGAAAATTACATAAACCACTCTTAAAATTTGTTCAAATTACAAGGACCTCCCATAAGAATTGTCACATTAAAATTACATCTCTTAAATTTCTTTTTTTTTTTAATTGAAAAATTAGACCTCATGTGGTTTATCCTAATAAAATAATAAATTATCCTACATATGAAGACATTTTAACCATAATCAAGTTAAATATCCAAATTCAAATTTAGGTCTATGATACTACTTCAATTCAGATATAGATTTAAGTAATTATTTCTTTTTCTTCTCACTCATAGACATCATACGCGCTATCAAATCTAAAAAAATAAAGCTAACATATAAAAATGGGGTTTTTTTATCATAAATAGTTGATTGATTATTAGTAAGATGGTAAAAACAGCACTGTTGTGCTCATTAATTTTAAAAAATAAAAGATAAAGTGATAAAAAAAATAGAATATAAGAAATATGCGCAATTAATTTTTAAATATTATTAATAATAATTAAAGTAATTTAAAAGACACTTATCAATATTATAGAATATAATTTCAAAATTTCACCATAAGTTATAAATATTAATCTCAAGAAAAGTCAGAAGAAATTGGATAAGTGTCAGAGGAATTTGTACAAATATAGGCAAACTTAGGGAATGTTTTTACAAATTGGGACAAGCGAAATTCAAAACTTGTCATTTTTATAAGATAATGATGCTGATGGTATACAAATGGCTGAGTTAAAGGCCAGATGACAATAAATATTTGGGAACGTAGATGAATTGGTAGATGTAAGCTCAGAAACTTTAGAGGGTCTACCGGTATTTTCGACCAAACATCAATAGAGGTTTATATAATTATTTCTATAAGTAATTTGGTTCGAAAAATATTTCAAACCCCTGAAGCAATCATCGCGAGGGCACAACTAAATTTTCTTTGAATTCTCTTGTTGATATCATCATTTTTCGTAAAAAAATCATATCGGTTGAATTTATTTGTGAGATAACAATAAACGTCAGTAGTACTGAATATAATTATCAAATATGAGGCGATGTAACTATATTTACACCAAACTTTAACAGAAGTCTTTGTAACTATCCTTACATTTTATTTATTTGTACAAAAAAAAATTCCACTTGATCATTAAAAGACCAAAAAAAAATTTGTTCTAATTAATTTCGTCGAAACTAACTAATCACATGATAAATACAATATTAATATTTGTGGCAGGATACCATTTCTATGCCAAAACACCTTTTCCCTTTTTCTTCTCCCCTTTTGGTTTTCACTTTCAGGTCAGATTGCTTATAATACAAATATGTTGCAGATAAAATACAAAAGCAAAACTGAAAAAACTCAACCATTCACATAGAATAAAGTAGTACACTTATGACAAAGTAGGGCAGATATTGATGAAAAGTAGTACACCAAGTCATGCCCATCAAAGAAAGTCACATAGATACATAGAAGTTCCATGATTTTATCCCTTGTTCTGGTTCAAAACCAGTGCCTATATCTCTTCTATAAAATAGTCCATATAATTTTGCCACAATATAAATAAATAAATAATATTACAAAATGACCAATATTACTCCACCATTTGATCAAGGGCAACATGACTCAATATTTAAGGGCATTTGGGCTTGCCTTTGGAGTTTTTCTTGTCCCTATAGCAAGGGCACTCATGCTTGTTCCCATAAGTACCAGAAGGCACACATTTGCACTCCTCACAGCAGATTCCACAGTACTTCAAGCATCTGTCCTTCACTCCTGCCTTTGAACACCTCACTCCACATTTCTTGCCACAATAACCTTTCCCCCAAAAAAAAAAAAACATAACAACCCATGTACAAATGTATTAGCAATATAACGTTATAATCATCTAAAAAAAATGAATTCTTGAAAGTTGACACGAACCATAATAAAAAAAAAAAAAAAGGATCAAACTAGCCACGTAACAAATGCTATGCTATCATCGCTCGTAACAAATAGTAAAAATTATGGAATTTTGCATTAGATGTATGATTTAAGATACTAATTACTTTTTATTGTGAGTAGATAATTGGGATGACTTACTTGAAAGTGCCATTGTGGTGTCAATAAGTGAAGAGCTGAGAACAAGAGTCACTAGGAGCAATGTTGCAAGGAACACCTTCATCTTTAATATTGGAACCCTTTTTGGGGTTTTTGATGTAGATATTATGAAGGGCTGTGTGTGTTGTGTGTGAGAGAGAGAGGGAGAATTAGAATAAGGTGGATGGAATTGGGAATGACAAGCAAGACCCATGAGCATATATATATAAATTGGTAGTTGAGTAAAAAGCAAAAGTGTGAGCTACAAGTATTTAATGGACGGTGGAATACAGACTGTCAGGTGGTTTCTGTGTGATCAAAAGTTACACTCAAAACTTTAAAACATACCATGCTACTGGAAAATTCTATTTTTTATCTGTTTAAACTCAATGATTGATGCGTGTTATTACAGTTAATTTTAAAATATAATTTTAACATATACTGGAATTGAAGGTTTAGGGTAATCGCAATCGTTGATGGTGGAATGTAATTTGAAGTTCATCATATAAAAACAGTCGTAATTATTTCGATATCTAAAATCTTGGAAATTATAGTAGAATTTAATATGACATCCATCATATAAAAAACAATCATAATTGTTTTGAGATTTGGAGTTTTGGGACTTTCTGAAAATTATAAAATTATTAAAATTTGAATTAATCAAATCGAATTTAATCCGAATTTTTTCTCAATATATATGTCCAGCGACGACGTGCGTGCTCTTTCCAAGAAATTTCATGACCTATATATGAGTTGCACAATCTCTTTGTCCAAAAGTCCATCGTGTTATTTTTTTGGTAATTGGATGTGTCAAATTCAGTACACGGTTTTTCACCTCATTCAGACTTCACTATATGGTGAGGAACTTCTTACATACCAAATGGTGTTGTTTGAGAGTATATTTTTCCAAATGAAAATGGTTGTGCGTGTAAAACTATGTAACAACAATTTGAACCTAGTTAAAAAAAAAAGGTTTGGGCTTACTAGCAATTAAATAACAACTTTCTTTCCTCGTATGATTTCTGTGTAACATTGGGCCAAGTGCTCTTACAAGACACTTCAAAGAAGTTAGCTCACACGACAGTGCTCTTACAAGAAACTTGAAAGAAGTTAACTATTAGATGATTGAAATATTAACGGGATAGATTCTAATTCAAATTTAAACTTATAATAAATTTATTTCATTTGAAATAGTGTTAAACTCAGGCAAGCGGGTTTTGGAGCGGGTATGAATTTAATTTTTAAAACTCAATTGGGTTCAGGTCTTAATGAACCTGCCCTATATTATTTTTATTTTTATTCTAAGATATAATTTATAATTACTAATCAGTGCAACCTGATTTTTGTATTGAGTGATTGTTCACAATACAATATTATTAGATCAATTTAAATATTGTAAAAATATTTATAAACTTCAGTTTTAATTCAAAAATATTATAATTGGTTTATATAGTACACAATATAAATATACATTATGAATAAACTTGTTATATTAAGAATGAAACAACCGTACACAGTCAGATTATATATAACATTTCAAAATAGTGGACACATAATTTTATTATATTCATCTTCTATAAATTAATGATGTTATCACATTTAGTAATTAGAAAATTGTAATCAAAATCAATTAACATTGTATCAATAGTAATTAGTCAAGAATATCAAAATTCAATAATTATACGAAAAGAAAAATCACTATACAGGACTAAAAAAGGTTAAAAGAAAATAATTTTTAACAGGTTGACAGGTCTATGCGAATTGAACCCTCCATATTTTGGATCCAAGAAGGGACGGAATAGGTTTCAGGTCCAATTTTTTATTGGTAGAACGGATCTCAAATTTAATCAAATTCACTTCATTATCATCCCTAAATATAATATTAATTTGTTAGAAAATATTTTTCTCCATCCCCCTCTTATCTATACTCTTGTTCTTGTTTATACTTCATGACACTGATTTATTTGAATTACGGAAAAAAAATCTTTTCTCATAAAAATTATCGTCGATTCATGACTAAATCATTTATTTATTTATTTATATGAAGTACACATGTTTTGCACTTTACCATCCAAATATAAATTCTAAGATTACTTCACGTGTGGCACATAAGGGCAAAATCACTAAATCCTTTAAAATTATTAAAATTATTACACTTTGCTACCCAAACTTTAAATGATTTCTCACTTTGTAACTTTACTTTAAAAATAAAAAATAAAAAATAAAAATTATTGATATGCATGTACTTATGTTTTTTTCTATTAATTATTCATGAAAATTAAATCTAATTACTATTTATATTGTTAGTAAAATTAATTTTTTAATTTATATAGTGTTACAATGTAGGGCTAAAAGTTTCAGCCACATTAACATAACTATGGGCTCGAGAAAACAATTAATCGACCAAACTTTGGGTTCGATTATTGCACAAAACTAGTAGATATCATGTCCAAGTGTCGAACAATTCAAAATTATTTATCTTTTTTGACGTACAATTATAATGTTGGGAGACAAAGGCCACCATGGAAACAACATATCTTTGGGGATCTTTGCCAAATTCCTTTATCCCTTGCTCGTATGTTCTTTCTTTTTCCATGGTACCACATTTGTGTCAACTTTCTGTGGACACCACAACATACAGATGTGATGTTAGATTGTTTTAGAGCATTCTTGAATATGATCGATTAGGATGTTTTAGAAGTATGTGCCCTAACATGATATGTTTGGCTGAATTTGAAATAATTGTGTTCTCAACGGTGTTTTCAAAATCAGATTGAACGGATCAGTTCAATTGATTTAATTGAAAATTTGCTATTGATTTCTTTTGATTAATTTTAAATATTTGATTTATCATTCAACCAGTTAAAATCAGTTTGATCGATTATTTTTTTTATTTATTTTTTAAGAAGTTTAAATTTATTATTTTATTATATGTAGGTGGTTATTTATATTTTGTATTTTGTTAGATATTTTTAGTTAGTTATTTTTGTTTTGTCTTTAAAATATATTAAATAATAATTAGTATACTATATTATCATTTTACATAATATAATAAAAAATTAATTTTTATTAGACCAGTTGGATCAATGATTGAACAGTCTGCCTGATTGAATTACTAATTGGTAAAAAGATCGATTTGGTCACTGATTCGATTACAAAAACACTGATTGTGAAATAACAAAAAAAATTTCAAAAAAATCAAATAACTTTTTACCCTAATTACATGCATATAAGGTATCACTTAGAGATGGCATCGCGATGGATATGTCAAAACTTAAGATCCGTCTCACCAAAATTTTTTAGGATTCGGACCCGGTTGTTGGACATGCTAAATTCGTTAAATCCATTTTATATTTTTAAGATATTAAAAATATTTTTTAAATTAATATTGCTAAAATATTTTAAAAATTATAATTTTTAAAAATAATATCACATAAACATATACATATGTATAAAAGATTAAAAAAATATTAATATTTTAAATAGAATGTATTTGGAATAGGATAGGTTAAAAAACAAAAATTCAAATCACATCCAAACCGATTTAGAATTTGCACTGGTATCACTTCATTCCTTCAAATGTAAAAATAGGCAGTAAATTTTTTTAATTAAATGTCAAACTTTTATAGGCTAATGAAAACTTAAAAATGCAACTAATTATAGCCTTAATTGTGTATTAAATTATAACAATAATCAGTACAAACGACACTAGGCAACTAGCTATACAATTTGTTATTAAAAATATACTGCAGATTTAGTTTCTGAGATGGTGAAAAACTGAAAATATCGAATCGTAAAATTGGCTTTCAACACATAAAATTTCAATTAAATCAATATTTATACCAAAAGTATATCATACTAAAAGATTTGAGTTATTGACAATTTTTATATGTTTTGAAATAGAAATCTTTAAACGCAAGAATTTCAATGTATTTTAGTAAGTTTGATTAATAGGTAGACTTTTGAAGCTTGAAAATCTGAACTGTGTATTAAAATTTACAAAAAAAAAATAAAAACGCTTGAGACATTTATATGAAATCATCATATTTTTGTAACAAAAATTATAGTGGAAAAAAATAATCATATATAGTGGAAGTATCATGTGGTTGAAAAAGTGGATCTTAATATGAGTCGGGTCAAACCCACCCATCAATATTCACGCGGATCCTACTCTATTTTAGAAGTTTTATCCCATTTTGGCGAGCAATTTCGTACTTTTGCTAAAATTATTTATTGTCCACATCCGGATCTACTAATGAAAGGTGGGTTAATGCTTCTTTTCCGAGTTAATCGAGGCAAGTTATAACCCTGTGTGTAATTTATGAAGTGTTATTTTCCCTTTTGCAACTATTGATAGGGCTTTGAATTTTACTTGAAAAACAAATTTAAAGGGTTTTGGATTTTACTTAAAAAATAAATTGAAGCAAAAAATAATACGAGAAGAAGGTATAATGCATGTTGCACCTGATATATTAGTTATTGAATATTTGAAGGGTAAAATAAGATACTTGTCTATCATTTATACATTTGATATATTATTTATCAAGTGTAGCATTTCAAGAACCGGAGAAGAATATGAGTTGGAGTAAAATCAATTTATTGGCTAACTCAAACCTATAACAATTGGTGGGATAATTACCATTTTGGCCTCTAAAGTTTGTTACCTATTCCATTTCAGTATCCGTGGTTGGATTTTTGACATATTTGGAGGTGTTTGAGTTTTTAAAATATTTTATAAGATGTATCAAAGTGTTTGATTTTAAGAAATGAGTTTATAAACTCCCACAATAAGATATTAGGATTTTCTACATTCTATTAAATGAGTAAAGTGTTTTAAACATTTTTTTAAGATCTTGATAAACTCCTTTAATTATATTTATATTAATTACGAAATTATCATTACTAATATATTATAAGATATATAATTTTATTTTATTCAAACACTTTCATAACTTAATTTTAACATAGCTTAGCTATTAAAGTATCTTATAAAATATAAGAACTTATAAATTTTTTTAAATAAGTTAGACGTAATGAATGATGAGATCCGGAACCATTAAAGAGAGCATGACCCAAGAATCCTGACACGGGTCTGACCAAAGAAGGGCCACTTGAGCTTTCCCTTAGACGGTCCATGGGAAGCCCATAATGTCGCCAAATGGGCTTTTTTGTAGAGCATGGACTGGGCCTATCCCACAAATGACTTTTACTTTGAAATCTTCTTTGATGAGAATGATGAAATAATTTAAGCACCAGAAATAACAAAAAAATTACCAAGACAAGAGAGATTTTATTTTATAGATTCTAGATGAGACTCCAAGTCAACGTTTGCTTTCATATTAGGAATGATTTAGAAATAATGTTGGAAAGTGTGGAAATAAAATTTTCTCAATTATTGTGTAAAAATAAAAAAATGTATTTGGATAAGTAGTTGCAGAGTTTGATAAAGGGAGTTGTGTCTTAATTTGATATAGGAGAATAAGATGACATATTTAGTTTGCTTATTCTCAATTTATGGTATTTTTTGAAAAAAAATTCAATATATTTTGGTAAGATGTAAGTTTTTAAAAATAGTTCGAAATAGTTTTGTATATTTAGAAATTGACTCAAAACTAACAAAAGAAAAAATAAATATATTTTGGTATTTTATTCATTAATGTAGAAGATTTTCTTAAAAAATGAATGATTTTGTTCTTTTTCTTATTTTTATTTTGAGGGAAAGATAGGTTCTGTAATATATCAAACACCAAATAATATTTTTCCAAATTGAAAAATACTTTTCTGAATCATTCTTTAAATTTCAAGAGAATTTACTCAATATCAAAAAATAATTTGACATTCCACGTCGCAGCATACTAATAGTCTAATAGGATTTTCACTCCATGAAAAGGAAAATTATGTGTTAAAATTAGGGATGGCAATTGAGTAGGTCTAAATTCAATCACATCCCACACATATTTTGTATGTAGCAGATTTTAATAGTATAAATAAATTTTGGGTCAAGTTTTAAATTTTTTATTTTTAAAATATATCCAAACCCATTTATTTTTTTATATTTTAAAAAATATTATGTAAATTTATATAATTTTTTTTAAAAAAATTAATAATATTATTTTTAAAAAATATAATTTTACAGGTTTAACAAGTTTACCAATAAATTTAAAATTTAGAGTAGGTATGAGTTTGTAAAAATCTTATCGATTCGAATCTAAAATTCGGATAAACCCGACCCGTAATTGTCCCAAATCAAAATTCAATACTTTATTTAGGTCTAATATGTTCATATAATTGACATTTGAAAAATCAAACATATGCAAATATTCCAACAAAACTTGCACACATTTAATTTTAATTTTCCACTTCCATTTACATTTCAAACCTCTAAAAATCAATTTTTTTTAATTAAATTGAACTGCCCAAATAAATCTAGAAGTCAGATTTTTCCACCTTAACACGCTTTTGAAGCCTCTCTTCTTCATTACAAAACCTTCCTCCTACTCCCTCCTCCGCCTCCGCCTCCAATTTCACGAATATTTGCATCAATGACGACGATATATTGCTGCAGAGAGTGCGGCGCCAATCTTAACCTCTACGGTTCCCACCTCTATCCGCCGGACTTTTATTTCGAGGCCGGCAACAAAAACACCCTCTCCTTCTCCATCGTTGATTCCTCCAAGTTCAGGTTCGAGAAAGAAGATAAAATCAGACCCTTTTTCGAGACCGTTAATTACTGGGGCATTCAAAGGAAACGCACCAAGATCAAGTGTAATAGCTGCGGGAAGCTTGTGGGTTACATTTACGATGATGGGCCGCCGTTGACTAATAGTATCGGGCAGCTCGGGTTCGGCCCGAGTCAGGTTGTGCCTAGAAACCCTAGGTACAGGTTCAAGAACAAGGCTTTGACCATTAATTCTCAGACCTGATAATTTCTTTTGGTTTCTTGGGTACTTTTTCTGAATGGGTTTTGTAAATGATGATCATGGATTACTGGGCTGCTTTTTTTTTTTTTTCAAACGGGCTTCATATTGTATACTTGATGTTGATTTGGAGTATGTTTTGTTGATTAAATAAGATTCATGTATCTTTGCTCTATTATAACAATCCTTTTTTAATTCTTTGTTTTCTTTGTCATCCCACTTTACCAGAGGAGTGGGAGTGGGCTTGTTCCTTCACTGAATAAAACTGAATTTATTTATGGGCAATATGGAATTCAGGATCCACCTGAAAGTTTATTGGTAATATGTGTTTGACCAACTGTTCAGTATAAATACCAACTTCAATTGTGATAATGGTGCTGCCAAACTTGATTCTATGGTATCATCAAGTGCACAGAAGCATTACCATTTCAAAATTGCACGGCTGTTCATGGAAATCATCAGATTATTGTGTAATTACAGTAATTGTAAGGTGAACTTCGATTTTTCTGTTTCTGTTTCAGCAAATATTGTGTTGGTTTGTGCAAAAGATAATCAGCTGAGGAGAACTCTCTGCAGTTGGGTGAGACTTAGTAGCAGATATATATATATATATATATGTCTCTAATTGTTAGATTTACCATTTTTACACAAGTAATTATCTGTCAATATTATTCTTAGTGTATTTGTAGTAAATGAGATTCTGTTGAATGGTTGTCTTATCGTAAAACCTGGATGGCACCATGCAGTTGAACTGCAATACTGTGGGTCTTTTTGAAGATTTCTTCCCTGGTTTTGCCTTTAATTTTGAAGTCAAGGATAATAGCTTAGAATTCTTTTTTTTTTTTATTCACAAGTACTTTAATGTTTAGAAATCCTAATTGTTGTTAGATGCAATGATTGAACTGCTGGAAGGTTTAGTAATTTCTTATTGTGTATGGAGAATATTGTCACAATCCAATTCTAGAAAACAAATGAAGTACTTGTTGGTTAAAATTATTATATGTTCTTGAAGAAGACTTGCAGCAGGATTATCAAGTTCGTCGTCTATTTATTATTTGAAAATTAGGTTAGTGGCATAGCTAGAGAAGAAGTTCAAATTATTTAGTTTATAATTCTCGGAGGTTCTCAACTACCTAGTGTTTGTTTTTTAGCAGTGTCTGTACCAACAATAGCAGCATAGTCAATCTTGTGCATTTATATGCAAGATTATTGATTGCAAGTAACTGAATTTGAAATAACTTGAAATGGGCGTCAACCCTTCATCTTCACCACCAATTGCCCCATTACCAAGGTTCCTTAGTCTGAGGAAACAAATGGTCAAGTCACTAGTTGCACCAAGTGTGACCAAGCAAGACATTGCAAATTACTGGAAGCAGAGGCGCATGGTAGAAGAAGATCACCTTTCTGCTGCTATAAAGGCTGTGGCTCGTGTCAGGGCTCGGAACCTCTCTGTAAGTTCTACCTGGATGGTATCGGACATAAACAAAGTTCACACACCAGCAACTTTTAATTGAGTTATGTTTAAACAGTTTGTTCTTTGTTTAGATGGAGTCTAAATGATCCCATGCTTGAACTTGAAACAACTGAGTTGACTTGAGTTATATCAAAATGAATGAATGCAAATGCAATATAAGATTTTGCCAAAATTTAGATCCAATTCTCACAACCTGTAATTCCTAAGATTTTTCAAATATTTATAGGTTCTCGTCTGAAATTTTTTATCTGCCTCAACTGTAGAAGATATGTAGATTCACCCAAAAGTTCCATGTCAAAAAGAGGCAGAACATGGTGTGGCTTATACACTAAAATGTTTTTTATATATGCCAATTGCCTTGACCAATTCTTGCAGAACGATAGTGTACATGGTCAAAATGCTTACAGTTCGGATTAGGAAGATTTGACCACCATTCAGACTCGAGGCCTTGTTTTCAGTGATTGCAAGTATGCTGTAGGATTCATCAGCAAAATGATGCTAGGGAAAAAATTGACAAACCAGGAATACCTTTCCGTTGCTATAAACGTCATTAAATAAACCGGCATGTTTCTTTATGTTGGCTCTCCTGGCTACTTCAATACTAAGGCTTGGATAGGTTTTTTTCTATAGAATCTAATCTGCTTCATGTTTTCACGGATAAGCTGGACATACAACTTCTTCAAATGCATGTTTCATGTTTGCGATATTATTATTTTTTAACAGTTTTGAACTTACAGATGCTTAATCAGAACATCCATGGACATGTTATCTTGCAACCTTTGCGATTGTGTAAAAAAACCAGTTTTAAATATTCCTTAGTATTTGATTGCCAAACTTACAGAAATATGCCTAGTTTGGCGTCTGTAATGAAACATATGGGTGTTGTGGTTGTCACGGACAGGAGCTCGAAGTTGACACTCTACTGAGTAGTTTTTCTTTCATGCTAAATTTGACTGATAGTATCTGTATGGTAACTCCATTAAAGTCCCTATCTTCAGGACAATGATTACCTGCAATTTGAGGACTCCTTGGAGGATGATAAGAACAGCACTAAAGCGTCGAGCCAAAAAGATGAGAATGAAGATGTAAGAGTGGGAATAAAGGACTGGTAAGTAGAAATATTTTCAGAACTACTGAAAATATGTTCGAATTTTTCTCAAAGAAATGATGCTGTCAGGTGAAACATCCTCGGATTAAATTTAGAATTGGCAGCAACAGGTCTTTCAGTTTGAGAATCCCAAAAATGTGAATGTAGTGCCTGGATGGGAGACAATAAGCAATTCAGAATATTTGAAAATTTTGATCAAGTTTAAATGCGCCTCATGAGTCTTTGAACAATTAATTACATACAGATTCACTAGATCCGTAAACAGTTTCCAATTGGCACTGCAGGTGGACTAAGAGTACATATGCATACCTAAACGAACCGGTCATGAAGTTGGTGGATAATCCCAGAGGACGATCCTCCACTCGTCTTCCCCCATACTGCACTCACAATTCTGCTTCTCTGCTGACACCAACTTATAGACATTACAGGCAACATATGTATCAAGTAAGATGATTTCAACTGCCCATAAAGCTACACTTTTGGATGTGGCCCGCCTGCTTGTTACTCTGTGTTCTAAATAAACTTTGTATGTACTTACTTATGTGTGTCACTGCCACCTGAGGAAGTCGTTTCAGAACGGCTTCAAAATGTTGTAATGTAGAGGTCTGCAGGCTCTTTGTTATAATGCATACATATATGACTGCTATATACTTCATTTTATGTAACACTATTTGATTTTCACTCAAGAAATCCTTCGACCGGATGTTAGTTGTTCGTCTGTGTTATTTCTGCCTCAATGTGTGTTCTAGCTAAGGCAGCTTGCAGTTGGATTGAATCATATGAAAACAGTCTATATGGCTTACTGGGCCTAGCTTTAGTTTGAATCCCAAATTAGTAGTAGCTTCCATCTGACTCTACTATGTCATATGAATTTAGGTTTAAGTACCTATATCAGGTAATCGATGATCCTCGGTTAAACTATAATGGGCGCATGAATATTTCATTTAGCCTAAGTCTAATCATCTTATATTTCAAAATTATCAATATATGCTAAGTGTATAAAATGATATCAATTTATATTTGACTGACACGTATTATTGATTTTGTAGTAGGAGATGAATCATCATTAGAAATAGAAGATCGAACTGTTTTAATGATTTTATTGTTTATCTGAAGAGTACCAATATACTATAGGGGATGATTGAAAAAAAATGTTGAAAAGTAGAATAAGATGAAAAATGAGTGTTTGTAGAAAAGTTGGTTTTTGCTTTTCTTTTATTTTTATTGCCAAAAATGTCCCTTAGGTCAAAAACATACTTGACTCATATCCCATTTTGAAAAAAATAATCGAAGTGATTAAAATAACTTTGAGGTATTTACCTAACTTCTAAATTTGTGTTTCATTTAAGAGAATTAGAACATAATCATTATTACAAAACATCTTAAAAGTTCTTCAAGTACAATTAAAAGTTAATAAACATAACTTTTTTCATAAATTTTGCAAACAATGCCAAACAAGAAATCCACTGCAGCAGTAAAAGCCTTGGGAGAGTAGGATGGTGGCTACCAGTTAGCAGCCAAATTGTAGCTAATATCTTCGATGTGAAAAGAAAATTGGACAAAAAGACGTCAACTTGAAGACAAAGAAAAAAGAAAAAAAGCTTCAGACTTGATTATAGCATTATAATGAAAAACTTTTCTGAAAGAAAATCTTGCAGTTTTGGAGGGTCCATGCATACATCTAAGGTATTTTTTTTTTAAGTAGTGTGTGGATTAAAGGATTTGTATTTGAAGAAAATATTTGGAACCAAGGATTTGAAAAGATAATAATATTAGTGGATTTGGAATATATCATAATGATAAAAAAAAAAGGTTAAAATAGGTATTAAAAGATTTAAAATTAATTATAACTCGAAATTATTCAAAATAACTCAATAAATTTTATCATTATGAATTTAGAGAGTGTTTGCAATTGATTCTCCAAAGTGATTTTTATGCTGAAAAAAGAACTAGTATTTTCAAATGTCAACTTCTAATTCTGTTTCCATCTATTTAGAATCTGAAAGTATGGGTGGGGTGCTTCTGTTTTTGGTATTTTTGTAAATATATAAAAGTTTATTTTATCCTTTTTACCCTCAAAATTTTTGCATAATCCAAAAGGTGTTTACGACATTTTAGTCATTTTATTAAAAAACTCGTGAAACTATTTTTTCAAAGTCTAACTTCAATATTTTTTTTTTTTGCTTTTCACTTTTTTTTTTTCCAAACACTTCCCACTTTTGTTTCTTTCCCACTTCTCAATAATTTTTAAATTTAATCACTTCTTTAAAAAAAAATTGCAAAATACTCCATTAAAATCCTTAATTTTCAAATTATTTAATCCAAGCACGACAATTTCAATCACATAAATGCCATGCATACATATCAATATTATCCAATAAAATTGTGGATAGTTAAATTATAAATAATAATATCAGCATCAAATAAATGGCATGAAATTCCCATAATTAGGTAAGGAGTGGTGAAGCAGCAATGGAATTTATCCCCCGCCATTTGCGCCATCAAAGTCCAAACCCACTTCAATTATCATCCTTCTACCACCTTTTTACTCACGTCCATCAAGATCAACTGTCTCACCTACATGATTTTCTTTAATATTTCTAATATTATACACTTATTTAAATTATTTAAATACTACAACTCTTTCCTTTGCTTTTTGTCCTCTTACAAATAAAGGCTTCTTATAGGATTAGAAATAAATTGGGTCAAACAATAATTTTTCTTTGTCTTTATCTAATAAAGAAAACTTAGTCTTGAATTTGTAGAATCTCTTTGTCATCCCAAGCACTAAAGTGAGTTTGACTGAGCTTATACATTGGTTTTGTAAAATTTATAATATATTTTAAAATATTCAATAAAATTTTAGAAAAATAAATTTATAAGCTCTAAAAGTAAAATAAGAGAAGTTTATAAATTTCTTATAAAAATGTTACGAGACCCCAACTTATTTTTACAATTTGGACAAACTCCTTTGGAGCCCAACATTTCATTTTATCAAACCATTTAATAGCTTATTTTTGTAAACAAAATACAACTTCTCATACACTTCGAAATACTTTATAAAATTTAAAAATTTATAAAATATTTTAAGTAAATTTAGTCAAATATCCTTTATACTAATCCATAATAGAAGAATTACCCCGTCTCAATCTCTATCAAGTAAAATAGTGTATTATAATGTGGGTTAATTATAAAAATTACCTCTAAGTTTGATCAATTTACAAAAACTAATCCTCTAAGTTTATAAATTATAAAATACCTTTGATACTTGTCTTCATTTTGTAAAATTGCTCCTACTGTAAATCATCGTTAAAAAGTATTTTTTATTTTTTTTATTAATATATATATTTTTATATAGGTAATAGACGGCATGTGCAATTTGTAAAATAAAAATAAATTTTAAATAAGTATTTTATAATTTATAAATTTAGAGAGATAATTTCTGTAAATAAACCAGTAAATAGGTTTCGTAATTAATGATTAAAATAATTTTCAATGTTATTTAAACCTTGGATTTAACACCTTATTCACTCTCACAACCAAGAAATCCTACTCAATATTTCCATGGATTGAATGAAATTTGAGGATTAATGGAGGTGTGCATTTTTTTTGTGTGATGCCTATGGGTGCCTTTGTTCCCAATTTTATTACTAAATTGGTACAAGCCAACAAGGGTCTAATGCCAGTCGTAGCAATGAACAATCTTTGGGGTTCAGCAGTACTGCACAATTACGAGATAGATTTAAAATCAAATTCCAAATAGCATGGTACGATAATTTCTAAAGAGACAAACATAATTTCGAAAGAGACAAACGAATACTAAGTTTGGATATGTAAGTGTGCATGTGATCTTGCTGCTCTTTTTTCCTCTTTGGCCTTGTACATGTCAGTTGATTCCTTTGAGAATCTCAATCTTTGATTTTTAATTTTTAATTTTTAGTTTTAGGGTCTCTATCAAGATAATTTTTTTAATTAAAATCTAGATTCTAGCCTTTAAACTAGATAATATATTGTATAATTAAAATGTAGATTCGAATCTTTTAATTAAATTAGATTAGATGTCTCTGTTCATTAAATTTTTTATTATATTCATATATACATATGAATAATTAAATCGCCGAGTAATACTAAGCACTATTAAAGTAGAATATTTAGTACATATATTATATTTACTTATATAATATTTAACTAATAATACTCTATTTTAATAAATATTTATAATATTTAAATATAATTTAAAAAGTCAAAAGTAATTTATAAGCATGAATGAAAGATCATATAAATAAAAAATAAAAATATAATTTGCATAGTTTAAAAATAAATACAAACATAATTGATATAAAAATAATATCAAAATATGTTATATTTTAACTTTCGAATAATTATTTTATATTCATATTTTACTCGTATGTCTAAAAATTCATATATTAATCATTTCTAAAATTTTTGCTATAAATTATAATATAATCATGTGTATTAAAGGACGAATTTTTCCTATCTCAATATTTAACTAACTAGACTAGAGGTGTATAAGGCTGATACGAGTTTCTTACCTCAATCTGGAATTTGCGAGCTTTTCCCCTTAAAACCTAATTTTGTAACGGAGCAATTGATTACCTTTTTATAATATCAATGATTAATTCAATACATATTTCAATAATCAGATAATTATAATAAATAATGAAATTATAATGCTCACATTTATGTAGAGTGAAACAAATTTCTATGGATCTCATGAGACTTGAAATTAAAATTTTGTATTTGTAGAGTTTTAAGACCTCAATATTGGTTGATTATCCGCATCAACTTGATTTTATTAATAAATATGAGTTTCAACTTTCAAATTAACATGTGAGGGCTCAAATTAATTATTTCTTGATTAATATTTTTTGTAAGAACAACAAAACAAATTTAATTTAGTGAATAACTAATATAAATTACTATTATAAAATGATATTTAATAATAATAATAAAACCAAACTATTTATAATTTCAACTCAAATGTGAGTTCTAATACTTTCTTGTAAGTGTTCTTTTAGTCATGTAATTTTATATACAATACTACATAACTTAATATAAATACGAGCTCAAGTCGATTAAAATCCTCATGTTCGACTTAAACTTAAATTCCAATTTTTTACTTCAACTCAAGTTTGATTAAAATTAATTTATGTAATCCACCCACAAATATAAAATCAAATATAATGTTCTTCTGGTAGCTAAAGCAGATAATTTTTTTTTTTCGTACCAAAAAAAAAAAAGACATATATTTGTTAGGGAAAAAAATAATTAAAAAATGGTGCTTTATAATTTGCATGCTAGCTACCAAATGGTGACAACCGAACAAGGGAATTCTGGAGCAATTTGATCTCCGTACGTGAGATTTATCCACTGATTGAAAGAGTTGCAATAATTTGAGTTTTGCTAATATAGTATTATGCACTAATTACATGTTGAGTTTCGTGGCCGATTATCTTTATTGAAGGTCATGATTAGGTTTTGAAAGTTTTTAGGAATTTTTTGGTCATTATCATGTGGGAATATGTGATGTACAAAGTCCTCAAATTATATTATTGCTCATAAAATATTATTAAAATATTTAAAATATTAGGACTACCTTGCATTGTTACACGAATTAAATCCGAACTTAAATTTTGGTCGATCCAAATTCTTCATCTATGATGAAATAAATTGATGGGACAAGCAAATTGACTAGATCATGACGTCTAAACTATAGGTTGTACAACCTACGAGAATTGATTAATATAAATATCAGATAAATAGTTTTTAGAAAGTATTTTTTATTTTTTTTACACAATTCACATTTCAATTCATTATAACCTCACGACCTGAATTAATTTAAAAGTTAAAGGATTATAGGTGAAAATCACCCTAATAAACCCAACGTGTGTGTTGGTATTTTAGGTCAGCACGAACTCAAAATACCCAAACTTTGATCACATTGATATGAACTAAGGTAGGTACACTGAATTATCACCAAATCAATATCAATGTCAGAAAATTTTAATTAAGGTTTGATTTGGCTACACATAACCTAACCACGAAGCTTGGGGGTTGATAAGGGCAATCCTCCCTTAATTTCAACAAAATTTACATATAAATTTATTAAATTTAAAAGTTTTTCTCTCTAAAAAATTAAAAATATCTTTTATTTATTGTGTTTATAAAAAAAAAAAAAACTCAATCTCAAATTTAAATTTTCTAACTCCCTCAGCGACTTATCCAATTATATAATAAGTATGATTACACTCACTTTTGTGATATGCCATTTTTTTTTGTATGTAAACCAACCACATCAAATAGCAAGTGTAAATACACTTGTGATTAATTTGGACAAGCCAAATTGAGTGCAAATTTTGGAATATATATAGTAATTTTATTTGAGTTTAGTTGTATATAAATCAATTACAAAAAAAAAATGTGAATTTACACTTTTTCAACGTGATGTTCCAACACCTAAAAAAAAAAAAAAAATAATCTATCAAAAATTAAAATTAGGTTGGATCAAAGTAGGCATGGATTAGAATTTTCCATGGTAGGAGCCTTTCTAAGTCTCTACCAATAAAGGAAGAGATAAGGCCAAAAGTTGTTCTCCATTGTCTACAGCAGAAGAAGGCGGGAGTAATAATAGATGTTATTTGGCATTTCATTTACTTACAAAAGATGTTATTAAATATGCCAAAAAGAAACACCCTGTTTGTTTAAAACAAATAATCAAAAGTATGGTGATGTAATAACTAGGGACCCATCGTGAGAATGAGTTTTCGTTTTCGGACATTGCTTTAATGAGCTGTACTCGAAACAAGGAAATGGAAGTCGTCCCTACTAGCAATCAGCATTGAAAATGCTCATTTAGAAACCTGAACAGAATGGGTCACAAGCCTTATAATGTTAAAATTCACGGCAAACGAGGTGGATTTTGACGTATTCGATTTTAAATTTATTTTATTATTATTTTTAATTATAAATTCATCGATCGAATTTCAAATTCTACCAAACTCAACTGGTTGCATCTTAGACTAGGAATAGCAACATGTTGGATTTTGGAAGAATTTGCTATTCGATTTGGATTCAAAATCACTATAAACCTAAAATTTAATGAATTGGACTTGCAGTAACCACTTTATAAGTTTTAAAATATTAAAAAATAATCATAACTTTCTAAATATAAAAAAATAATATTATTAACAAATAATTATTTTTTTATGAATTTATATGTGCATGTTTTAGTTTTTAAAAAATTAAAAATTTCTAACCTATTTGTTATTATATATATATGTGTGTGTTTAAAGCATAAATTATTTATTTAATTTTATATTATAATAATATTATATTTATATATTTTATGTAAGTGTATATACACATATTTTTAATACATAAATATATAAATATACATCACATAATTACATATATACTATATAAAAAATTACATTTAATATTTTAAAAAATCAACTTCAAACTGAATTTTAATTTAAAATTAAAATATAAAATTCGTTTATAATTTTAAAATTGGTCTCATTCAAATGATTTCAACATAAATATAGGAAATTTTGTGCCATCCATGAGTGAGAGAGTGACTGGTTGAGAATGAGAATGGGCCGTTTAGTAATGATTTTGGGGCCGGGGCGACTCGTACGGTTCCGCCTACTCGCCCCACTCACCATCCCCAGCTCTTACACTCCTATCTCAATGCCCCTTTGTCTTTTCTCTACACCACCTTTACACTCATCTAAATATAAAATAATTTATGCATCCAATCATTTTTATTTAAATTAATAAAATATTTTAATAGTAGTATATTTTTTGTATTATCATAAAGTATTATATGAGAATTATTAAATTCAAAAGTAGGTGGTGGTTCAATATGAATGGAAATTTTTTTATTTCCAATCAAAATAGAAGAAATTATTTTAATTGCAATTGAAGTAATCAAACTCGTAAGTAATGTATCACTTAATTTTAGATAAATTAGTATATGATTTATTTGGATAAATAACTCAAGATAAATAGTTCTAGCAACATTAAAAAAAACTCTAAACTTAAATGAATTAATAAGTTTAAACAATTAAGAATTATATACTCCTCAACAATCACAATTATTGAAATAATTCTATTAGCTCTAAAATTATGAACAGATGCTCCATTTTTCGTATGAAGTCTTGTCAAGCGATAAATATTAAAATTTTTAAAATTTTATAAGTATGAGACTTTGAGTTTAATTTCATTCGATCTATGAATAATTTCTCTAACATAATATTGGTTTGTCTCACTTTATTCTCAGCTTATCGTCTGATTTTAAACTTCTTATGTAATACTATTTTTCAAAAAATATACTTTTAAAAATAAATTCTTAAAGTGTTTGAATATAATAAGATTATGAAGTTATAATAGGTTCGTAATAATAATATTTTGATTTATATGACTAAATTAAAGGAGTTTGTAAATTTTTGAAAAAAAAAAGTTAGATCTCTTTATTTTTTCTTGTAAAATCTTAACATCTTATTTGGAGCTTATAAACTTATTTTCTAAATTTTTATCAAATACTATGAGGTATTTTATAAACTCTCAAATATATATTGATAATTTAAGAAGTTTATAATTTCAATAGAACATTTTGTAAATAGTAATTGATATTTATATATAATTAGCTCTCATATATGCATAGATGTTTTAAGAAATTTAGAAATTCAAACAAACATCTATAGTAAATAAATTAAAGTCAAGAGTAATTTTTCTCATTCTCACTCTCACTGTATATAAGCCCGAAACAAAAAGAAAAAATGTTCTGCTTCTAGTAAACGTCATTCCCTCTTCTTTTCCCTTTCTGTCTCCCCTTCTCTCTCCTCTCTCCTCTCTTTTGCTGAGTAAAGATACTACTTGCAGCTGCTACTTTTCTTTTCCAGTTATTGTGCATTGTAGTGTATATTGGGTCGCATTGCTCTGAATATGGAGCGAAAGCAGGGTTTCTTCTCGGCTCTGAAGGAGGAAGTGGTTCGGGGCCTGTCGCCGGGTCGTTCGAGGAGGGGTCGGAGCCAGTCGCCGTCGGGTTCGGGCCTGCTCCGGCGGAGGAGAGGCTGCAGCTTGGCCCCACCGGAAATGTTCATAGCGAGATCGGGAAGTTTGAGGCCCGGCGCCGAGACCCTCTCGCCTTTAAGGGAGGGTCCGGATCCGAACGCGTCGGATTCTGGGGACCCGAGGAGCGACAGGTGGCCCCACTGGCTTTGTCGAGCTCCTTCTGTTTCGACTGCCGGGCCGGGTTATTCCAGGTCCAATCTGAGGTTGCTCCTCGGCGTACTGGGTGCGCCGCTCGCGCCCGTGCACGTTAGCAACATTGAACCTTTGCCTCACCTCTGTATTAAAGACACCCCCATTGTTAGTTGCCTTTCTCTCTGTTTTTTTTTTTTGTTTGTTTGTTTGTTTCGTTTCTATTTCCTTTTAATTTTTTTCCTTTATTGTCCTTTGCTATTCTATTTTTCTCAGCTCAGTGTGTCTTTTTGGATTTTTTTGCTGTTTTTGAGATGAAAGTAACTGGCTGAGTTAAGAAAGAAAAAGTGTTTTTCTTATGTGGAACTGTTTGGTTTCAGTGTAAACTAACCTGGTAATTCCATAAAATTCAAAGCATTTCTTCGAAAATTTAATTTCTTGAGATAAATAATATTCTTGAATTTATATGCGTGGCTACTCTTTTACACATAATCGAGGGCTGTTGAAGAGAAAAAGAAAGGGGGAAGAGAACATGGAGATAAATGGGAACCATAAAATGACGTTATGAGGATTGAGACTGTTGACCTCATTTTTGGTTGGTGGTACAGTTAGTTCGTTCATTTACTCTTCAAGATCAGGAGAATTAAGGATAATAGATAGATTGTGTAGCACATGGTGCTGGTCCTTGTTTGGAGTTCTGTCATTTTTTTACTGTTCAATTTTTGTTGGATGAAATATTAATGCTTGTGGAAATATTATCCAGGAAACTTCTTCGGCCCAGTACATATTACAGCAATATTTAGCAGCATCTGGAGGACAGAAGCTTCAAAACTCAATTCAGAATGCTTATGCAATGGGAAAGGTCAAAATGTTGGCATCTGATATAGAGACGGCAACAAAGGTCATTAAGAGCAGGAATTCTGCAAAAGCAGCCGAGTCAGGGGGGTTCGTGCTCTGGCAAATGAATCCTGACATGTGGTATGTGGAGCTTGCACTTGGAGGCAGCAAGGTTCATGCTGGTTGCAATGGGAAGCTCGTGTGGCGGCATACTCCCTGGCTTGGTGCACATGCGGCCAAAGGGCCTGTTAGACCTCTGCGTCGTGCCCTCCAGGTAAACATGCCTGCTACTAACAATGCATGCTTCTTTGATTTTAGTTTTGCTCGTGGCAAGCGAGAACTCAGTGAGATGACCTGCATTTGAATTGTAGGGTCTTGATCCAAGGACAACAGCACACATGTTTGCCAATGCAAGGTGCACTGGAGAGAAGAAAATCAACGGAGAGGATTGCTTTGTTCTCAAACTTTGTGCTGATCCTCATACACTGAAAGCTAGAAGTGAAGGACCTGCAGAGATCATAAGGCATGTTCTGTTTGGCTACTTCAGCCAGAAGACGGGGCTTCTTGTGCATTTAGAAGACTCCCATTTGACCCGGATCCAAACCAATGGAAGCGATGCTGTGTATTGGGAGACTACAATTAATTCATTTCTTGATGATTATAGGCCTGTTGAGGGGATCATGATCGCTCACTCAGGGCGATCTGTGGTTACCCTTTTCAGGTTTGGTGAAACAGCAATGAGCCACACAAAGACTAGAATGGAAGAAGCATGGACAATTGAGGAAGCAGCATTCAATGTTCCGGGTCTATCCATAGACTGTTTCATTCCTCCTGCTGAACTAAGATTCGGTTCCATTAGTGAAGCATGTGAGCTTCCTCCGGAAGGGAGGATAAAGACCGCTGTGGCAGCTGCTGCAGCCGCAGCTTATAGAGCTAAGGTTGCTGCATTAGGGAGATCCCATGATGGCAATGTCAACAATATTGTAGTGAAAATGAATATATAAGGGAAGAGGTAAGTATTTCCATTTTCAGAAACTATTAGCCTAGTTTCAGGGTACAGACTGACTAACTGAGGTAAGTAGTAAGTTGGGAAGTCGGCCAAATTAAGGAATTTTCACCATTGACGCCAGTCTCTCTCAATCTGTATAGTCTTACCAGTCTTTAGCTCTCTCAGTTCAGAGTTCCATAATGTACTCAGTTTTTCCAGCAGAAAGAGCTGGTTCACCCCTAGTCAACTGTCGAATGTAATTTGCAAAATCCCCATATTTCCCTTCATGATCATGTAAAATTCCAATTGAAATGGCATGCGAAGAACAGAGCATCTTCAAGTTGATTGAATTTTCTTGATTATTCTTCAGAATTACAGTTCCCATGATGACTTAGATTTTCTTCCTACGATTATCAGTACATCATAAATCTATGCTGTGTAAATTAAAAACTAACAATGGAACTTAGCAACTCATTATGATTAAGCGTGGTGTTTGGTTATGATTATGGCAATGAGTGCTTCTGCAGAAAGTGTTTGAGCAATTTGTTTTCAGAGCAAATGGTGTTCATTTCTTTTGTCCCAATAAACAAATCATCTCTAATTGTATATGCAAAGATGGGTCATTATTGCTGAACTGCATGCCTTTGCTGTGGAGCTGCATCCCACTACTTGCTTTAGATTTTTATGAGTATGTTGCACTGATATCTTTATTCTGGGCATTAACAAGAATAATTAATAGGGTTGAGCAAATTTAAAGAATGAATCACGATAACAGGACAGTGTCAGCTGGAAATATTTATTGCAACTAGAATGTTCATTTTGGGCATTTAATGTTTCTTGTCTTAGATTATTTGGTTAATTTTATTGGAAGGAAAAAGATGGACATAGCCATTTTTCATGAAAAGATTTTCAGGAGATATTCTGAGTGAGGTCCTAATATTAAATTTGTAAGAGTATACAAGGGATGTTCCAAATCTTGGGTGTTGGGTGGGAATACGACTGAGTCCAAACTCAAATCAACCCAAGGGATATGATGAGTCCAAACTTAAATCAATCCCAAACAAAGCGTATTTTAAATGTATAAATGAATTTAGAATATAATTAAAAAATTTATTTTTTAACTTGGCTTGATCCAGATCCGAGTTGTTTAATTTTTTATATATATTTTTAAATTTGTTATATATATATATATATTTATATGATGATATTTTTTTTAAAAATAAATATAATCATTAAAAAGTTTTTATAGTATTATTTAAAAAAATATATTTTTAAAAATTATAAAGTGGGTTTAATATATCTAATAAGTCTATTGAGTCTGAGACGAGTATGAGTCTAGATTTTTAACATTTTTTGGTAAAACCCAACTCATTGCTAACCTTAACCAAATCCAATTTGATCTGGCGAAGTCTTTAAGCATCAATTGTGACTAAATCATAATATTTCATAATATTCAAGGTGTATTATAGTTAAAGTTAAAATATGACTGAATCATAATATTTCATAATAAGTATCAAATTATACTTAGGGTGCATTTGATCCAACAGTTGGATCTCCTAAAAATCATGTTTAGACCTCTATCACAATTTATGAAGGATTTTGTAAATCTTGAAATTATTTGTTTAGTATTTTTACTTTGATTGTTAGAGCGCTAGACAACTAAATAAAATCTTTTTAAGATTCTCTAAAAGCATCAACTCACGGATTGAAAAAATTTCAACTTGTAGCTTTTGATGAACTAAAATTGTTTTTAAAAAATCGATTTTTTTCCAAATTCAATTTTTATTAAAATCAATTATTGAACAAAAAAATATAATTCTACTTCAATCAATTCTTTTTTAATATCAATTTTCCAAAAACTTGGCCAACTCAATTTCACAAAATTATAAAAATAGTATTTGGATATTATTTAAAAAAATAAAATAAATTAATACTAATGCGCTGCAGCCAAAGCCAGCGGAACTCATAAAGTGGCTCATACTCTTGTTGGAAATGCTAGAACTACAGAGGAGGATTAATTAGTGCTCCTGATTATATCGTGAATCTTGTAATAGACTTGCCTTCTTGAATCAATAAAAAAAATTAATTACATTTATCTTTCCTTTAAAATAGCTAAATTATCAATCTATCTCCTCTCTATTTTATATTTACAAAACTGTCTCTTCTAAGTTTGCTTGGTTAAAGAAAAACAGACCAAAATTATAAATTAATTTGTTAGTCCTCCACTTTAAAAAAAAAAAAATTAAAAAAAGGTCAGGTTAATTAACTTATTAAATGATTATTATGCTATGTCTTGATAATATTTATATAATGTGAATGGGTGTATTTATAATATTTCTTTAGTTGAAATGTCTTTTTTAATATATATTTAATTAATTTTTTCATTCCCCTACAAAAAGTGTTTAAATTTTAAATTTTTTGTTATTTTGACTTAATTTAAAGAAATTAAATTTTATGAAATCATGAATGGACTCTCTCTCTCTCTTCCCTCCACCACCACCCATCCCTCCTCCGTCTCAATCTCTCCCTCGCTCTATTTCATATTACGTTGATTCTCCTTTCTTCAACACCCTCTCCTCTTTTTCATCCCCCTCTATTGCCTCTTCCCTTCTCTCTTCACCTTCACTCTCGTTCCCCATAGCTTTTTCTCTTTTCTGCTGCCCATTACATTCCCTCTTTCTCACTACTTGTGGTCTTCTCCTAGATGGCAATAGGGCGGCTCCTAGTTTCACTTTGATAGAAATTTTTAAAATTATAAATGAATTTGAAATTGATTTTATTTTTTATTTTCGAACTCACATCGTTTAATTTTTGTATTTATTTTTATTATAATATATATATATTTATTTATTTATGTAATATTATATTTTAAAAAAAATTTATTAGTATTATTTAAAAAAATATTATTTAAAAAATTATAAAACGAGTCTAATCCAAAACCGACATATCTCGAATTTTTAAAAATTTTAATATGATGAATCTCGAATTTTAATAAACTTATCCCAAACTCGCCAATTTTCCATCCTTATCTCCTCTCTCCCTCATCTTCCCTGTGGCCACCCTAAAAAAGAGAAGAAAAATCATATACAAAAAAAGAAATTGAGAGAAAGAAAATAGAAAAGAAAACAAAAGAATTAAAAAAAGAAAAGAAAAGAAAAATGGAGAGAAATTTATTAATATGTTTATATATAAAATTAATCTAGTTATTTTTGAAATACACTTACTTTTTAATATTTTAATCCTATAATATAGAAAAAGTACTTGATTATTTCTTTTGACAAATATAAGAATGATTGTTACTTTACCATATATTTTATAGGGCAAAAAACAACCATTAACAATTAAATTTTTTTGGGCCTCAAACAACTTTTTTTTTTTCTTTCCATTCCAATACTTACATATTTGAAACAGTACCCCCCCCCCCCCCCCCCGCCTTATATGCATCTAATTATTACATTTACAATCCTTTTAAGTTTTAAATCTTACCAAGGGTTTTTTAATAAGCAAAATATAATGACAATTGGTCATGGACAAAATGAAAAATTCATTAAAATTTTTGTTGACATCATTTTTCGTTCAAAATCCTAATAACATGGAAGTTTGGTAAACGTGGTAAACTTAAGGGGAGGTTTTCAAAGTTATGAAAAACAAGCAAAGAGGAACTGATAGTTTAGCTATTTAAGAGGAAGTGTAATTAATTCAATAAAATATATTTATCTTTCCTATTACAAAGGGAAAAAAAAAAAGGAAAAAATTGGACAACTTGTTCAAGTTCATTTCAATCTAAACTTCGACTATAGCAAAAGTAAAACTCAATTTTATACAATAAAATGGTAAAAATTTAAAAATTGAGTGAGAGTATACGATATTCCTTTAAATGATATTCTTTATTGCAAGACCACACAAAATGAGAAAAAGAAATAATAAAGAAACAAAAAAGAGTATAAAAGGGCAAGAATAAGAAAAAGAAATTATGTCGTGGATCTTTTAACTTTTGGTAATTGAGTGATTTGAGTTCGATTCGTGCTTTATTTTTCCCCCCAAAAAAAATAAAAACAAAAACGAAAAGAGAATAAATAGTGGAGTGGTTTCTTATTCTAATTTTTTCCTATGGAAATTCTTCAATTTCAACTTCAAAAAATCATAATTCATGGTTTGAATATGAAAAGCCTTGATCTTGGAGTTGGGAGTGATCATAGTGCGATTTTGCAGTTTTTTTCATTAATTTCAAACTGAATTGTTACATGTAGTTTTATTGAAAAATAATTTTAAATTGTAATTTTGTTAAATAAAATGAAAGTGCAGTTGTGGGCAATTTGGTTGTTTTTTACTAATAAAGAGAAATAACCTCCAAAAAATTAGGTGCGATGACTGCTACTCTTGTCTTTTATTTTCAGTCTTGAAATTGAGAATTGTGAGTTGAAAAAAAGAATAATTAACTTAATTATTAAGATTTGGTATGATAAATTAATTACAAAATTACTATTTTAAGATATAAATAGTCGGTTCGATTTTTTATAATTTTTTTAGCTTCCAATGATTTTTATTTAGTATTTTAAATCACAATTTTTGTGATAAATTAATATTAATAGTACAGTACGGGATGATTCGATCGATTTGGACGATTTTTTCGAAAATATGATCACCCCTACTTGGAGTCATAGCCTGAGAGATATCTGGTCACCTAAATTAAAGTTCGTATTTTTTATTTTATTTTAATATTTATTTTGTATTACAATCTAAATATAGCTCGAAATACATTAAATATTGTCATAGTGCCACCCTTGTATCACACGCGATATCAAACTCTTATTTCTAATACAACGAACATACTACTTTTGTTAAAATCCGAACTTGAGTAAAAAAATACAAAACTTAAATCAAGCCCGAACTATCTCAAATTATTTTTTTTCTTGATTAATTTTGTGTGATCAATAGAATAAATCAAGCTTACCAAATAACTAATGAGAACAGCCAATAACATTAATTGCAATTTCAAAGAAGCAAAATAAAAAAAATTAAATAAAATTTACTTGTAATTCAAGTATGAGGTTTATTAGGGTGTAGTATATATACTTTTCTGTATTTCAAGATTTATAGAAAAGAATGTCTTGAACTAATGCCTTTTATTATGAATATTTCTTATTCATTCTAACTTAATAATCAGAAATACATATTAATTAATAAATAATATAAGTCAAATAAAATAAAAACTAATAATTATGGAATAACAGATAACAATCATATATATTTAATATATGTATTCAAGCCCAAAGTACATTTCTCAGGCCTAGGAACTTGGCCCAACCCATATGGCCCAGGAGGAAGTTAAAGTTGGGCCTACAAACAGACAAAAAGGCCTAGTAAGAAGAAAAGAGAGGATGATATTTTATGAGGTTAGGACTACTGTGCATGAATTGGAAATTAAGAATTTATGAAAATTGAACTTGGAAATTTATTTTTGGAAAAATTTCTAAAAACTTCTTAAAATAAAAATTTATATCTAAAAAAACCCTATCAAAATATTTTTTAATCCAAAAAATCCATTCTGTAAACTTTTCATTCCAAACAACCAATTGTTAATTTTTTGACTAAATTACCCTTGACATCATAAAATTAAAAAATTTAATGATTTTTTTTAATAGAAATTTTCATTTAGGTTGTTCAAATTAATTTATATCAATGATAATTTAATTTTAATAAATGAAATTTTAGTAGGAAAAAATATTCTTGAATTTTTTAGAGATATAAATTAGAGTAGAGGTAGTTTTAAGTTTTAATATTAAATGAATTAAAAAAAGATTGAGAAATTTCAAAGTTCATAAATAAAATTTGTTAAAACTTTTTACTTCAAATAAACGAATAAAGTTAAAAGAATTTTTTTAAGATGAAATATCAATAAATAAATATTTTTTTTATGTAAGAGATTCAAGGGCAATTTCATCCAAAATAGGGTAAGAGCAAAAGGTTGAGTTTTTTGAAATGAAAAGTTGGTAGAATAGGTTTCTTTTTTACTGAAAAATAATTTCATGGGCTTTTAGATATAAAAATTTATTTTATGAGTTTTTTTAGTAATTGTTCCGCCCTTTTAAACTAGATTTTCTTCAACTTCATTTCATTGCATAAAGGGGAGGAGTCACTGCCTTATTTCCTGCTTGCCACACATTTTAATTCTTGCTAGTTGGGTCTAAGTTTTATTCAAATTTCTTTACAATTCATTATGTTATTTTACTCTTTTCCACACCAAGAACCTCTGAAAATTTGCAAGATGAGTATGTTATGCCTCCATTTACGATTCCGTTTATTTGAGGTAACATATCCATTATGTATCTATATACATCATGTATATGTAGTCCAAAACTTGATGCTTTTCTTGATTCTTGTCCAAAGAAATCTAATACAATGTTCTACAAGAATAAGATTGTAAGGAGTTGAATTTTTGTTAGTTGCCAATATATATATATATATATATATATATTTATAAAGGGCGAGGACTTAAATGATTTCTTGCATCATTTTTGTATTGAGTTCCCTATAATTGCAAGAATATATACAATAAAAAAATAAAATTTTATCAAATATAAATTTAACCCCTTGATTCGAAAGCGATTTTAACGATCACGCTTATTCAAGTGAATATATAAATAAATATTAAATTCAGATTATATCTTCCGTGCACTCCGATTGTTTTAGAAAATGAATCAAATAATTGCTTACCCTATACTATCAGAACTCGTAGGGATCCATGTTAGAATAGTGCCCGGCGTGTCAATTGTTCTAGCCGTTCTTATACTCTTACGAATTATTCTTATTTATATTAATATCATTTAAATAGCAACCTTTATCTTAAATTCATCATAAGAAATAGATAAAGTTCTTAGATCACACATAGCTATGGGGCATGGTTGCGCATATGATGGTGATCGTGGAATATACCTCTAAGGCTGTGATCTTAAAACGTTCCAAGTTAAGAATCAATGAGATGGGACATCATTGATCCCGTTGAAACTTGCGCATACGATGCAGGCTCGAAAGGAGGATGTCTCGTTCCATAGGTATTGGTGTGGAGACATTAGTGCATGTATGCGGGTGCTTGTTGGGAACAAATACACTAAACAACCCCACCTGAAAATTCCCAATTGGAAATATTCTATTGTCGAATGGGAATTTTCTCGTTACGTTAGTGCAAGAATTAGTTCTAGGACTTGAGGTACCATGGTAATCTTGTGCATAACATATTGTACTTTGATATATTTTTCGCTTGCATGACAATCACAAGGGGTTTATATTGGGTGTAACATCTTTATGTATGGAGATTAATGAGTGGCCAACAAAGGATCCGTCACCTATCTAGATGAATAGGTGAATCTCCTATATGTTCCACTGTACTTGACTCTAAATCCTTGGCCAATGTTGGATGAAAATTAGACGTGGGGTTTTCTAATTATTTATCACCAAGTCAAGCTACTAGAAATGGAAACATAGTTATTGAGCTAATGGGGTTTCGACTTAACATCCATGCCCTAAGTTCAATCGGGAGATTAGATGACAGAAGGACCGTACTTGCATGGTATTCGTAATTGAAATACGTTCGCACATTCACCTTAGATTAAGAGTCATGATGCATTGCTAAATGCTTCCCATGTCTTGTGGATTCTTGAAATTAATGAGTTAATTTCAATAGAATTAATTAATTGGATTAATTAATCAGAATAATTAATTGTTCAACTAAGTTACAAGAGTTATGAGCCCACGACTAGTTTAAAGTGAACCTAAGGGGTCACACACAAAACTTGGACAAGTCCATTTCTAGTCTAGAAATTAATCCAAGTATTGGATTAAATTAATTAATGTGATTAATTAATGGGGTTAAATTAATTCAAGTGTGAAATTAATTTAATTAACTAATTAGATTAATTGATTGGATCTAATTGAATTAGGAAGCCCAATTGGAATATTTAATTAATTGATTGGATCAATTAAATAAGATGGGTCTAATTAATTTAATTAATTGGATTAATTAAAGTAGAGTCTAATTGATTACTTAGGCCTAAGCCCATTAGGTGTCGGCTTGTAGGAAGCCCATTAAAAAATTG